>BSBK01003141.1:0-1200000 GCA_027943335.1 Chamaecyparis obtusa | reverse complement strand
GCATCATCATCTGCTACAATGAAGAAACAAGGGATGGAATTTTTCAATGTGCAATTGGTAAGGAATGAGATCTGCAAGCCATGAATCTTTAAGACAATTTTGGAATCCATGATTAAAGGAGATTTGAATGGAGCCCTATCTTCAATTCCAAAAAATGTGCTGATGATGAACAACATTAGGTCATGTTACATGTGTAAAAATTGGAGAAATCAAAGATTACGAGATCAAAGAGGCATGTGACAAGTTATGTGTCAACGGAGTGTTGAAGCCAAAGTATAAATTGGTTGCTGAGAAAGGTTTAGTGCATGCCCCTGGATTTCCTACAGAATTTTAAGGTTGAATGGATAAAAATTGTGTTGAGTCAAGTACATGACATGCAATTATGGCTGGAAGATGGACCAGTGAATATAATGAAGGAAATGATCCAATGAGTCACTGGTTACCCTTCGATTCAAGGAAAATGAACAATGAAGTGTTCAAGCAAAGAGGAGATAAAGGAAAACACACAAGCTGTATGGAACAAATGAGGTATGACGATCTCTACCATTACAGATCTGGAGATTGACTTTGTTGTTAGGGTTATCTTGCACAAGTTCTACCAATCTAGTAGGTTGGACAATGTCCCCTGTATGGCAGTAAACCAGACATGGAAAATTATTAAGAAAGGGCATAGGTATGATCTTGCCAAGCTCCAAATGAATCAGCTTGCTGAGAACCTCAACTCAATCCGAACTACAAAGAAATCAATGTGTAAGTTTGGCTCTTTGCTAATCTACCTATTCTTTTATGTAAAGAAGAGTTTTTCTACTCATGGAGGTGTGATATGGGATAAGAAGAAACCCATTACTATGCAAATTAGTGAGTTCATAGGTCAGATAGGAGATAGCTTTAATGGAGTAATGGACAATTATTTTGTTGAGTTTAAAAAGAAAATGAGGAAGAGGAGCAGAATCCCTGTGTCATTAGTCGAGAAGTATAGTAATGATATATGTTTTCTAGTTGACACAGATTTCACATATGCACAAGCAGTCCTTCCTAGGGTTTCATGGCTCATGCCACTACCTTATGAAATTAATATAGATGAAGCTACTACTACCATCACAACCCTCTTAGCTGAAGAAATTGATAGCAAGGCACCCTATTTTGGGACACATGAGGAAGCCAAATAAAAAATCTCTTTAGGTTTAACTATTGCAGCCTTAGAGAGGAAGAGAAAGAAGATAGTAAAGAATGTAGAGAAGTATGTGAAAGAATCAGACAAGGATGCTCCACTAGAGTTAACCCAAGGTTTGGGAGAAGATGAACCAAGCGAATCCAGTGACAGTGAAGAAGAAGAAGAAACTCAAGTAGAAGAGAAGAAAGGAAAGAAACCAATAATTGTTGAGCCCCCAACCAAGAAAAGAATACTAAAACCTAGAGTGTCTTCGACACCTGTGCTAAGGCCTAGAATAAGGGGAAAAATTGCTAAAACTCCTAAGGTATCCCATGCTTCCAGTAAGTGAAAACCTACACAACCTAAGGTCATGCTGAGTAAGGGAAACAAAAGACCTAGAAGGAAACTTGTATTGGTACAAGAAGATGATGAGGAAACTGAAAGCGATGAAGAGGTGAAGAAGAAGATTGCACTACAAGATGTTACATCTACTATGGATGAAATATGCCACAAGATGAAAAAACTCTGCAGGAGTGGATGACTTGAAACAGATAAAATTTGGAAGTTTGAGTATAGGAGAGAAAGAGAAAGTTGAAGATGTTATTCTTGAAATGCTTTGTACTTTCAAGATGTTACCCATTCAGTTAGAGAATCAAATCCCAAAGGAGCTGAGCAACAGGGTTGCACAAAAATGGGAATATGCCTTGAATACTGAAAACCAAATAAGGGAGAGAACTTTAGCACAAGTGGAGTCAATTCTCACCCCTACCAACATCAGAAAAACCATGGAGAAATACTAAGAAAAAATTGATCCTAAGCTTAGAGCTTATCCAATCCTTCAACACAAGGTTGAGGATGTAGTATAGGAAAGTATCAAAATTTGGAAGATAATATATGGATTGTTGATTGAAAAAGATGAAGGTGTTAGTACATCTAAGGATGTCGAGCCTGAAAGAGAAAAAAGTGTAATGGGATCATCCATTCCAGAGATAGAAGCTCCCAAGGTAGAAGAAATTCAGAAGGAACCTGAAGTGCACATTGTAGATATCATAGAGGATACACTAGTTAAGAATCTGGTATTAACTGAGGAAGACATAAAGGTTGAGATAGCTAAAGATACATCTTTGCCAGGTAGTAACCCAGTACTTTTGCAAGTCAAAGCTTATCTGGCAATTGATGTGACACCAACTGGTAACACTAGCCCCACCAAATCTGAAGTTGTTATAGTTGATCTGTTAGCTGGTACCAGTACTAATGAGGAACTAGAGAAGCCAGCACCAGTTACTCAACCAACATCTGCCAAGGAGATTCACTAGGAAAAAGAGGAAAAGATAGTAGAAAAAGTTACTAGTTCTCATGTGGAGAATAAGGGAACTAAGAGAAACCAAGGAAAAGACAAATTTAATGAGGTACAAGAGCCTACAAAACAAGAAGCAATACAAGCTCTTGTACAGATGCTGAGTGGGAGCACATCGAAGAGAGCACACAAGTAGAAAATGGAAGTCTTCTCACCTGAGGCAACCATTGATGAAGTTATTACTATTCCTAAATGGGATACTGATAACTTATCCTATGAGCAAATACAAATATTGAAAGATTTATTCTCAAGGAAAAGCAGACAAGAAGAATTGAGAAGAGAACATCAATAGAAATAGGTTATGTATGAAATAAAAGATATATTTAATGATGTTTATGAGTTATTAGATGTAAATAGTTCCACTCCCATATTGGAACAACTTGTACATATTGTTCAAAAGGTAAATAATGATGCATGTAGTGCCAGTGATAAATTGTTTGAGTGGTCGGAAAGAAATTTTGAGACCAAAATGCTGGAGAAAGTATGTGTCGAGATTGTAGTTAAATAGGTCGCACTTTCTACTTTGGTAGCGGAGACCGAAGAAGTCATTATCAATGCAAACTCTCTGCTCACAAAATTGTGTAGTATTGAACAATTCACTAAGGAAAACCAACGTTTGATTGATCAAATACAATAATAACTTAAAACCACAAGTTAGTATTTAAGTGTTGATTCGGACCATAGTTCCAATCATTATGTCAAGATAATGCATACTCAAGGAAAGATAGCTGAGCTGATGGCTAATGATGGAAAGATTAGATCTCGCCTACTTTCTATGCAAACAATTTTAACACCTCACTTAGAGGCATTACAGAGAAAGTTGGTCAAGGCTAAAGAATTAACTCAGAGGGATTCGAATCTTTCTACTGCCAAGAGTCTAATCAATCTAGCTGTCGAGCTAGAAGTGCAATCTGAAGTGTTAACTATTTCTACTGGAGGATGGGAAACTGCACTACACATGGTTATGATTCTCCACAAACCATTTCTGGAGAAACATTTTGAGATACCCACTCCAGATGACATTCCTCATGTCAAAATCAAGGGGGAAGTAAAATCATGACATGACAAAGAGCGAGGTAACAAAATTTTTGTAAATGTTTGCATGCATATATATCTCAGGGGGAGTATTTTGGGAGTATGTTTTCTTATACTACATATTTTTGTAAAGGGAGATGTAATGTCATGATAAAGTGTTTTTTCCACTAATGTCAAAGGGGGAGATTGTAGATCTCTATAGTTTTGTTGACTATTAGTGACTCACACTTAGTCATATATCTAGGCAATGATGGTCGGTCATCACTGCGACTGAGTCATTATGTAAAGGCCGAGCTATGTAATGTTTACTTACTGAGCAGTAGTACTGCCAAGTAAACTTATGGTCACTATGTATTATAGTAGTATACTGAGTCTAGTTCTACCGAGTCTTATATGCAATGATTACCGAGTGCCAGAGTTATCAACATATGTCGAGTAAAGTGAATGTCGAGTATCAGAAACTGCATTTGCCGAGTTAGCTAGAGAATGACATAAGAGTTTGTTTTGGCACAGTGATCGAGGTAAACAATTTTGGCCAACATCCATGTTTTGTATTTTGTCTATTGAGATAATTATGCATCTACTTAGTAATCATTGATCCCTATGCAATACCTAGAGCCAATCAAAAATTAGTAAGACTTAAGTGGCAAAAGGAATTAATCTAAGCTGTAGATCTTGAATAAGTAAAATGTTTTTGTTGATTATATAAGGTCAATATCTAAACCCTAAAATGTAGTAGCAAGGGACAGCAAATGTGAAGGGTATAAGAAGATAGGTATGATTCAGAAAAGGGAAGTATTCAGAGACAGAGTTCAGTGACTGAGGTAAGCAGTGAAAGCACATAAAAGAGATAGATCTGATAAATGAGATCAACATCACATAGTAAAGAGAAGATTTTGTTATCTGCATACAATGCAAACTGAAAGATCAGGTACTAAGACATTCTAGCTAGTGTATCAGGGTAAATCTCTTAACCGAGTAGTCCTAACAGAGTTTTTGTAATCTCTTAACTGAGTGCTTACTTTATTGTAAGTTTCAAATCCTTTTACAAGGTAGACTATATAAGTCTTTTAGCTTTTAATAGAGAAGACCCCTCACAGGGTAGATCAAGTTTTGATGAAATTTTGTAAGCCCTAACAAGAAAATTTATTACTGCAGTACTAAAGATTTGTGGGTGTCATCCCCACCCCAGTTTTAGCTTTCAAGGGTTTCTGGGTAACCAAAATCTCTGTGTTTTGAATGTTTTCATGGATAATGTTTTATTTTGTTAGTCACTTGATTATGTTCAAAAATTGGTGATGCTATACAAAAGTTTTATTCATATGTGAATGGTTTAGTAGGTGATTTCTGATTCACCTCCCTCTCAGTATCACATTTCCCAATTATATTTCCAACATTGTATCCCTTCTATTAGAAGAAACACGAGAGTAGTGGTCTAATATTCAATGACCAATTTTTTTGCATCTTTAGAAATTATGTCTTTTCGAGGAAGCCTACAAATATTTACCCAATTATTTTCAATGTTTTCATCTAACATATTTCTCTTCCTAATATATCTTTGAATAGTTCTTCTAGATACCTTTATTAAATTAGAAATTGCATGCACTTGTTTTCTCTGTGTCAACCTCCTACTAGATAAAGTAGTCATAATTGCTCTACATGCAGCACTTAAATTAGCTCCCCGACTTGAGTTATTAATGTTGTTCAATGCATCTTGCAAATTTTGAACTATTGTTTGATTTACATTGTCTCCTAATTTTTTTCATGTTGTCAACACCCAACAACTCCAAAATAGGAGTCATTTCTTTTTTCCCGAATAACCTAACAAATAATTGAGCTCTTGCAACCATAATTTTATTTTTAAAATATTCATCCCAAAGTTTTTTGCAATGATTTTTAATTGTACTTTCATATAAAATTTCTTCAGATGAAATTTGACTGAAAAGTGAATCCTCATTCATGTCCATCAAATCGCCCATGCCAAAAGATATATTTCCACCTGTAGAACTACCAATTTGTTCCCTTGCTTGAATTGCATCTTCTTAAATATCAATAGGTTCTTCCTGTACTTCAACAGGTTGATCTTGATTATGTTTTGTATGATATTTTTTGTCATCTTTTATTCGATCATATTTCTTAATCTATTCCTTTTATTCCCCATTGCAAAAACTATTCAGATTGAAAAATATAAAAGAATCACTTAACTGGAAAAACTCACACATTTCTATAAAAGCTTACACTCATAAGAAACAAAAATATATACATATTTATCATTCACAAAATCACAACAATCTAATCTTGCAAAATTTCTCAAGGATAATGAAAAAAAATACAATCACTCCAAAATCATCAACCTATCTTGGAAACACAATGAAGACAATATTTTCCAAAGAATAATTGCAAAAAAGGTTTTCAAACCTTACCTTAAACCACCACTCGAAAAAAACTGTGCAAAGAATAATCCAACAACCCTAAAATTTCCCAAAGCTTTCACAATCCTCCAATTCAATCTTAGAGCCAAAACCTATAAACCTGTATATCGAATACTAGCCAAAATCCTCTTAATAAGCAAAACCAAATAAAGGGTTTCAATGCATGCAACACCATAAATAGGTAAACTGTCATGTGAAAAATAGAAAAGAATCACTTAACTCGAAAACACTAAATCAAAACTTGACATGCAATACCCAAATATAAAATAAAAATCATTAATAAATTTGAAAAACTTATTAAAAATCACTTAATTCAAGATAAAAAACCACTTAACTCTTACAAATAAAATTAAAATAATTTATAAATTTCAAAAAACTATTAAAAATCACTTAATTCAAGATAAAAACCACTTAACTCTTACAAATAAAATTAAATTTTTTATAAATTTAAAAAAACTATTAAAAATCTATAAAAAAAATTGACTTTATTTAAAAAACCGGTCGTATTGTTAAAATTTGGATTTTAGGGGCTTGGTCATGCATGGGACCATGTTTGGTCAGCTAATAGGTCCGGCCGAACCGGGTTGGGTTGGACCTTGTTTGGCCGGACCTATGTGGAATCCTATTTGGTAGCCAAGTAAGCAAAAAAAGGGTGGCTCTCAGAAGTTCTCACTTCTGGACCTGAATTCTCTATCAAAATTTACCTTTCTGTAAAATCTAAAAATATCATTTTGTAGAGCTTGGAGTCAAGATTATGGTCATGTAATTTTTATCATGTTTTGATTTCATATAATATATTATAAGTTGGAAATACTTCAAGTAGGTATTTTAACATTTAAGAACATGCTCGTTCGAAAAATATTAAAAATAAAAAATCATGTTAAAAAAATTAAAACTTTACATTTAACTTTAGAGGAGAGAGTCCTCTTCAAGAATATATAATTTTTTTTTAATGGTGTAGACTGGATAGGGAAAATTTGACGCGAACAAAAAACTGTTGATTTCGGGTAACACCGACTTTGGATAGTTATAACAGACAAAATATATACCGAAATCCAATCTTTCTTTTTTATGCACTAGGTATACATGTCATCTAAAACATATTATGGAATCAGAGGAAAAATATATTATTTGCATATAGTTTGTTAATGTGAACTAGACCCTAGATTTTCAGCAATAAAAAAATGGACTTCAAAAATTAAAAAACTATGTCAATTTTTGTTCAATTTTTTTTAAAAAAATTATAAGCGTAAACTTCATCAAATTTTACACATTTCATTAGTTTACATCATCTTCAAATTCTAAACACAAATGCCACTTGTATGTCTTTAAAGTTGAAAAATTTGCATGTTGTCATCTTTTTCCTTTATAAAAGTGTGACACAGGTTTGTACTTTTACTTGACTCTTAACCGGACATACTTTAGAAGAGTATTTTATCAGTGGGTGACAAGGCCTACAATGGTTTTTCCCAAAGCTGGGTGTGCACGTTAAATACTAGTGTTACATGTGATGCATGATTTGTGCAAATTATTTACTGGTTGTTATAGTTTATTTACTCTTGTCAGTAAATAGTGAAGTTTGTTTTACCGAGGTGCCACTGTGTTAATTAGAGAAATTTCTTTAGGTATTTGGATTGAGGGATTACTGATCCCCCCCTCTTTTTAATCCAACATTTGGTATAAGAAATTGTGTGTGAGTGTTTACACCTTCATGAAATTAGGACAATTAGCAACAATTCTATGAAAAGATAATGGAAATTTTATCTAAAGAATTGTATTTAACATCCATATCATCTCATGGCTCTCTATCTAAGCTTAGTAAGTAGAGATCTCAGCCTTATTCTCTACTAGTGACAATCCTAGAATGAGAAAATACGATGAAATGCCTAAATCTAGCTCTCAATTCTCACTTTGATACAAAGATTAACTCAAATGCTCATGATAATGCTCTCAAATCTCACTATTTTCTCTCAAAATGCTCAAGATATTGCTCAATTGCTCTCAAATTGCCTATAATGATGATGCTATGCATTCGAATTATCTAAGATATCTTATGCTCTCAAAATGACTTCTATTTATAGTAAAATCCCAAGGGTAGGGGGTAGAGTTACTTGATCATGGTTTAGCCTTGGTTGAGTCAAAAACTTTGGAATGTTTTTAAATGGGGGGACAATTTAAATGATTGTCTCAAAGGTTTGGATAAGTAGACAAATTTAAGTGGTTGAGATTCAAACTTGAAAATGAGTGATTGAGATTCAACTATTTTGGAGTGATCCATGTGCATTTGTTCTCAATTCTTATTGGTTGCTCAAATTATGTTGAAAGATATTAGGATTAATTAAATTCCATCAATTAATTAAATTAGCCATGTAAGGGAATAGGTTCAATTTGATTTTTGATTTAAAACTATACAATTAATTGATTAAAATCAATTATATAGTGTGATTGATCCCTTTAAGCTTGTATTTAATTATTTGATGTCATGATTTGATTTTTCCTTTGTTTAAATGATTTTGTCCAATTTTGATTAATAAATGTCCATTTAAAATTGATTTGATCCATTTTGCTGAGAATTAGAGCATTTGGCTAAGATTTACAAATTTGAATGATTCTAAGACACTTGCCCAGTTTTTGGTGTCTACAAATGCCCCTCTTTGGATTAATGTGCGTAGCACATTGATTCAAAGAAAATTTCATGTCCTGATCACTAATTCAATACTTGATTGATTGATACAAAATTGATTTGAAACTTGATTTGAAATTGATTGATACAACATGCCCCACTGATAATAGTTTGAAATTTTAATGCCCCAGATTCAATATTGATGCTGATTTGATGTTGATGCAAATTTTGATACTCTAATGATGCCCCCTCAGAAATGAAACAGATTGATCTTCGGATTAAAAAAAAATGATGAAATTGATTGATAATTGATCCAATATGTTTTCATTTCTAAAAAATAGTGATGATGATTAAGGTCAAAACAAATGCCCCTGTTTGATGGATATGCCGATATAGATCACAAGGTCAAAAACTTCTCAGAATTAGGTCACATAGCATAAATAGGTTGAAAAACCCAAATTTACTATTTATTTGCACTTTTTACTATTGAGATTTTTGCTCTGATCCTTAGAAAGTTGATCATGATGGTTGTCCCTATTCGAGAGCATCAGCTCGAGAGAGAATGATGATATCAAAGACCATTGGATTATGGACCTTCGATAAGTTATTCTGACCCTCCTAGTGCATTTATTACCATTTTTTTCAGCATTTACAACATAGAAAATGATTTTTCATTGTAAATTTGTGAATGCTACCTAGGATAGATTAAATGTCACCTAGGAAGACAAAATGCCACATCCGTGCATTTAAATGCCACCTAACCATGTTTAAAACCTACCTATGAGCAAATTTAAATCACCTAAAATTAGGGTTTTTTTAGTCAAACTATGTGTAAAACACCGCCTGAAAAACCTTGAACAATTAAATGACACCTAGAGATGTTAAAATGTTGCCTAGGGTCATAAAATGCCGCTTAAGATCTGAAATGTCATGTCCGCATGATAAAGTGCCGCGTATGAATATTTATTCACCAACTAAGGTAAAATGCCGCCTCCACATAGGCAAATGATGCCTATAGGAAATTTCAAAATTTTGATACTCAAACTTGATTTTTCTGATTTAAATTTGATGTCTTTGGCTGATTGATTGAATGTTCAAGATAGATAGGTCTGTTATAGTTAATAAAATGAGTGATTGGGATATCAGGATAATTGTACCAATGAATGTTTGATTTATCAATCTGATAGGATAGAAAACTGATAGGATAGATAACTGGTAGGATTAGTCCCGCCTCATGATCAAGAGTTAGGAACAACAAGGTGATAGCACTTGCAAAGAGAAAATATTGATTGAAGTTTGATTGATTGACTTTAAATAATACACTGATATAGAATACTAATATGATTCTCTTGATTTGCAAAACAGGCACATTTCCGTAAGTTATATGTACGGACACTAGCTTCTTGGATTCTAGACTTAGGTCAGGAGCTAACCCAGCCAGAGTATCATGTTATAGAGATGTGTGGATTGAGTTTCCTCTTAGACATCCCATGGTTCTAGCTGAATTGGGGTCTCTCGACAGTTGTGGAAGAGAGTTGGCACTCTAACCACAACACTTTCCATTTACCATTTGGGGAGATGACCATCACTCCTGAGGATGTTTACAGATTACTCCTTATCCCTACTTGGGGTGAGAGAGTATATTATGATTTTGTGTATGATGACACTATTTTTAGATGGGTATTTGGTGATAATACCATTGGTGATGATACTATCACATGGGCATAGTTTGATTCTTTTTCGATATTGCTAGCGGTCTTAGGTGCATTGACAGGTGGTTTATTAATTCCAGACCAATGAGGTCAAGGATTCTTTGTTGGATGGGGCCACATTTTAGAGGATTTGATTACATAGCCTCGGTGTTTTTTATTGGGTTTCTTTCATTCTTGCACATTTATATCGTGATTTGCATGAGGTTGTATTAGATCTAGTGCCTCATTATCAGCAGGTGCAGTTATATTATAGTTGTGGGTATGGGAGCATCTTCCCATTACTAGACCATTATCAGATCATGTCTGATTTCATTGTTATCCTTATGCATTTTTGTATAGCGAAATGGTTGTCCAGTATCATTTGGGAAAACTAGAGTATTGGCGTCGTGGGATCGATGATAGAGATCAGGTGGTATGGAGACCATATCTGGGCTATGAGGGTTGGTGGGAGGATGATGATGAGCTCCCCTACATGTTTTCACCAATATGGATGATAGGTTGATCAACACTCATGATTGAGAGATTATTCTTTGGTTGATTATTTAGGCAGTATGGCCGATATTAGGATATGCCCCAGGGTATGGCTTTATATGCTTGAGTCCAGTCAGAGAGATCGATGTGGGGTGCACAAATTGACTTCTAGTTCATATGTGAGTAGATTACTAGATTGATATATATCATATGGGACACATTAGACCATGTGGAAGATGATGGGATGTCCTCAGAGTATCAAGAGTGGTGGTCCTGTAATAGATTTTTGATATTTACAGATCCTACAAAGCCGATTCCAGACAAGGATGAGCCATCAGATGATAAGTGTGGAGATGATGATGGGGATGGTGTGGATAAACCTAGATGACACCAAGATCATAGAGTACAAAGAGCTCCTAGGGTGATAGGTAGAGGATGAGGAGGACCAGGGATACAGGGTGGTCACTTTAGGGATAGGGTTGTTAGATAGGCTCAGCCAGATCAGGGACCTAGATTTGTATAGCCTAGAGCTATAGTAGTATGGGGACAATAGAGAGTCAGATGATAGGTTTATATTGATGCTTCTAGATAGGTTCCTAGAGGATAGGACCTCATAGTATAGTTACAACAGGTTTCAATGGCACAACATGGATAGATTCTGGCACAACAGGTCCCTCCATAGATACCTAGGCCTTAGGATATGGATCAGACTTCACAAGCTTCTCCTAGTATAGATACTCTATTAGAGGATGTGTAGACATTGTAGATAGGCATGATAATAGTGGTTGGATGATTGGATTAGGTAGCTACTATGATGCAGTAGTTCATGACTATGATGGCTCAAATACCAAGTATTGCTAGTACTAGTCAGACTCCTCCTCCTACTCAGGATAGATCAGGTGACAGGGGACCAAGTGGATCGGGTGCTCCTACAGGATCTTGAGATGATTGATTATGGATAACCCTTTTTTGATTTTGTATCACGTTATATGTATTGATTAGGATTTTGATGTATCATTTTGTCGATGAAATTGTATCTTTGATATACAGATTTGATGGATCTTTGATGTTATGGACACTTATATGATTATGGAATTTTCTTGATTCTTGTGATGTGTTTATGTGAGACTATCTTTATATGCCATTCTACATGATGTTTATGATGCATTTACTTTTGATTTTGCTATGGATGCAATTTATCTTATATATGATATAGATAAATGGATGCAAATGATAATGTAACTTCAATATGTTTTCCTAATTTTCAATGTTATGGATGCAAATGTTTTATTATGGAAAGTATGGATAATGAATGCAAATATGTTTTTGATTTTTTGATGTATGCAATTCTTAAAATGCAATCCTTAACTAAATGTAAGCAAATTATTAATGATGAATGAATCTTTGTCTTTTTCTTTTCAGATATAAGGATAATGAGTAATGAGTAATGCTGTGAATGAATGCAAAAGATAATATCACATTATTGATTTGAACCAAGGATAAGGTGTTGAATTGAACCCCCCTTTAATGATTGATCAAGATAATAACTGAATGAACCCCCTTTCCCTTGGAAAAATACCTCAAACCATGCACTTAGTGTAACATGAAAATGCAATGCAATGCAACTAATTGTCACTAGCTTTAGCAAAGAAATGCCATTGAGAAGTATTTTCATCATGGAGTATTTTGGGATCAGAAAGAAAGTACAACCATCACTGACCACATCATGATGATATGAATATTGCTTTATATCACTTTTGATAACCCTTTTAGGAAACTAGTACAACCCTCACTAGTTGCATGACCAACTATGGGAGTATGAATACCAGTTTCAATGGATTCAATGTTGCAATTGGATTTTGGTATTAAGATATGAAAGATCTAAATAGCCAAGGTATCCATTTGCATAAACAAACAAAGTTCAACCCTCCATCCTATATGAAAGTCCTTGATGGTTCTTTGATGACCATGTCATTAGACAAATTCACATAAGTTGGTGGATCTCCCTCAAGATAGTCACTCGAAGAGAATAAAAATATCATGTCTCCATCATTGCCAATCTAGTTAGAACATCATCGATTAGCTAAAAAGATATGATAAAAAGTCAATTCAATAAAGATCATCAAAAAGCTTCAAGTGTTTTGCAATGTATCAATATTTTCAAAAAGAATTTCCAAACATTCTGATCATGTAAGTGATGTCAATTTTTAATCCTGAATAATAAAGTCAATGAGGGCTCAAGGATCAAGTTGTAGGATCAAAATACTTGGTTGTGAACAATGATAGCAATCAAAGGTTCAAAAAAATCTCTCTCTTTTGAAGCTCTGATAATTCCCTCTCTGATATGTGACCAAAAATAGTACTATTGAATTTGTTTGTACCAAAAATCCAATCCTTTCCTGCCCCCAAGTGATAAATGTGATTGTGTGACAAAACTTAGGGCAATAGGAAACCTAAAATGCAACAATGCAGCTGAAAGGTTTTATTATGACTATGCACAAATGACGAATGCAATGGAGATTTACAAGTGAGATGATGGAAATGCAATATGTACACATGCAACTAGGAAAGACTTAGGGGAACCAAAAAGTTCCTAATTTCAAAGTTTTCACCTTTAGGGTTTATTGCTCTTTTTCTCTTTTTTCATTTTTTTTAATTTTGTTTTTTGGTATTTTGAAATTTTCTCAATGTTTTTGATCTTTTTTATTTTCTCATGTACAAAAGTGATTCTTGAGTCATCAAATACACACTCATTTGATACTTTTTCTTCTGATACTCTCTCATCTGATTAGGTGTGAAAGCTCTTTAAATGGATGCTATTAATGGGCTCTTGTAATTCTTCCCCATCACAATTGGATAATTTGTAAGTCCCCATTCCAAAAGAAGAAACAATGAAAAAAGGACCAAGCTAATTTGCTTCCCATTTACCCTTCTTTTCCCTTTCCGCTTGATTTTTAGGGTTATCCCTTAGCACTAAATCACCCACTTGAAAGACTCTTGGTTTAATGTGCTTGTTATAGTTCCTTGAAATCTTGTTTTGGTAGACTTTCAAATGTTCGTAGGCTTGTGCTTGATGTTCCTCTAATAATTCCAATTGTTGAAGTTGGGAAACCCTATAATCTTCATCCATTAGTAATCCTTGCAATGATACTCTTAGGGATGGGATTTAAACCTCCAAAGGTAGAACAACTTTAGCTCCATAAACCAATGAATATGGTGTAGCTCTTGTAGGTGTCCAGATGCTAGTTCTATAATCCATAAAGCCGGGTTGATTTGTACATGCCAATCTCTTCCTGATTTGTTCACTGATCTCTTCAAGATTTTAAGAATATTCTTATTAGTAGCCTTGTCTTTTCCATTTGCTTGTGGATAGTAAATGGAAGAAGAGTGATGGGTAATATGAAAAGTATCACAAAGCTCATCTACTTCTTTGTTCTTAAATTGTTTTCCATTGTCGGTAATTAGGGCATAAGGAATACCATATCTACAAATGATGTGATTAAGGATGAACATAGAGATTTGTTTTCCTATAGCAGTGATCAAAGGAATGGCCTCTACCCATTCAGTGAAGTATTCCATAGTCATGATAATGTATTTGTGCCCATTAGATGAAGGTGGATAAATCACACCAATCAAGTCAAACCCCCATTGATAAAATGGCCAAGGTGTAACAAAAGGATGTAGTTCTTGAGCTAGTACATGTATCATATCACCATGATATTGACATTTTGTGCATATCTTAACAAAGTGACAAGTGTCCTTTTCTAAGGTTTTCCAAAAATATCCCATGCGAAGGATCTTCTTAGCTAAGTTTAACCCACTTGAGTGTGACCCACAAATGCCCTTGTGGACCTTGCATAAAGCTACCTTAGACTCTTCTTCCTCTAGACATCTAAGCAAAGTTTTGTCAAGACCCTTACGATACAATGTGTCAGAAAGGATAGTATAACGAGCTGATTGTCTGATGAAGTGTCATTTTTGGGCTCGGGATTGGTTTAAGGGTAATACTTGGTCTTTAAGGTATGTGTAAATAGGACCGTACCAAGGTGAGTCATGTCCATTAAGTAAAGCAATAATTTGGGTATCAGGAAGGTCAAATGCCAATTTTTCCAACTCCACCAAGAATTCATACCTTTCATTTTGATCAGGCTTTTGGAGTAATGAAGCTAAGGTAGCCATTACATCGACAACTCTATTCTTCTCTCTTGGGATTTTCTCAAAAGTTATCAATACAAAGTATTTTTTCCAAGCATCAATCATTGTCTTGTAAGGCATTAACTTTTCATCTTTTGTGTTGTATTCATTATTGACTTGATTGATCACTAATTGAGAATCACCATACACTTGTAGCTTAGTAATATTCCATTCAAAAGCCATCTTGATACCAATGACTAAAGCTTCATACTCAGCTATGTTTTTGGTACATGGGAATAAGAGCTTGTATGATTTAGGAATAGTATACCCTTGAGGGGTAATCAACAATATGCCTACTCCAGAACCTCCTTGCATGTATGATCCATCAAAGTACAATGTCCATGTTTTAGCTTCTATATTGACAATTACTGCATCAGGAAAATCCACTTGCATGGGATGTGTAGAAACCAATGGATTTTCAGCTAAGTGATCTTCTATCACTTGTCCACATATTCAATATCAAACTCACTTAACACCATGACCCATTTTTCTATTCTTCCCATCAAGACGGTTTTGCTAAGCAGGTATTTCAGAGGGTCAATCTTTGCAATGAGCTTCACTTTGTGCATCAACATGTAGTGTCTCAATTTTTGGGAAGAAAAGACAACAGCTAGGCATGCTCTTTCCATGAAGGTGTAGTTTAATTCATACTTAATAAATGTTTGGCTCAAATAATAGATAGATCTCTCTTTTCCTTGATCATCTTCTTGTGCCAAAAGAACTCCTAAAGACCTCTCGGTTACTAATATGTACAAAAGCAATGGTTTTACTTTGAGAGGAGGCATTAGAATTGGTGGATTGATTAAGTAAGTCTTCAACAAAGTAAAGGTCTTGTCACATTCTTCATCCCATGTAAAAGTGGTGTCTTTGTGAAGCAATCTAGTGAATGAGTGACACTTTTTAGCTAGTTGAGAAATGAACTACCTTATTGATTGAAGTTTTCCTTGAAGAGACATCATTTGGCTAATGTTTCTAGGAATTTCCATGTCCATGATTGCTTGAAATTTTTTAGGATCCACTTCAATGCCTTTTGTCGAAACTATGTATCCTAATAATTTCCCGGATTGAACACCGAAGGCACACTTTTTTGGATTGAGCCTTAGTTTGAATTGTTCCAAGCATGTAAACATATTTTCCAAAATTTTTAGATGGTCCTCTCTTTGATGTGACTTAGCCAATATATCATCCACATAGTCTTCTAAGAGGTGTGCATCATATCATGAAAAATGGTAGTCATTGCCCTTTGGTAAGTCGCTTTGGCATTTTTGAGGCTGAAAGACATTACATTCCAAAAAAAAGTTCTCCAAGGGCATGTGAACACTATCTTTTCCTGATCTTTAGGTGAAATATTAATTTGGTTGTATCCACTAAAACCATTCATCAATGAAAACATGGAGTGACCAGTTGTTAAGTCCACTATTTCATCTATGCTCGGAAGTGGAAAGTCATCTTTGGGACATGCAAGATTGAGATCTCAAAAGTCCGTACATATGTGAATGGATTTTTCATGCTTGGTAACTGGTACAATATTTGATATCCATTCTACATAAGCAATTTCTCTTATGAACCCCACTTTTAACAATTTCTCCAATTCTACTTTAACTAGAAGAGCTATGTATGGATGCATTTTTCTCAATTTCTGCTCGACAGGTTTAACCCCTGGTTTGACATTCAAGTGATGCATGATGAAGTTTGGATCTAATCCTAGCATGTCGGCATAGGACCATAAAAAATTCACTTGCTTTTCTTTGAAAAATTCAACGAACTTCTTTCGCTCTAAAAGTGTAAGTGAAGCTGCTAAATGTATGAATTTGGGCTCCAATTCGGTTCCAATATTGACTTTCTCCGTTGGCTCTATAATAATTGGTGATCTTTCTTCCTCATGTGCTGGTAAGGTATCCAGCCTCTCTTCCTTAGGTGCCACAATTGGGTTTTCACCATCAGAAACATCTTTTATTTTTACTTTTCTTGGTTCTAGTACTACCACATGGTGGTTTTCACCACTAGAACTCTTCAATTTTTTACCTTTTTTCATCTTTTCTTTTGAATTAAGAGGTTGGAACCCTTCCTTTCTCATCATGTTTGGATTAAACTCATCGGTGGAAGAGGACTCAACCACATTTAGGTATTGTGTCATTGCTTGGTCATTGGGAAAGTATAGTAAATCATTTGGTTTGGCTAAGTCCCAACCAATAAGCTTAGGATGCATTAAGGATAAAGATTCAATTGGAAAGTTGTCATTGGCTGGGTTTAAGGACATGGCCTCATTAGATGGTTCATACATTGTATTTTTAAGGTCAATAACATGATCTTTCTCAAGATGATCCATGGAAGAAGGATCGAAGTCATCTTCACTTGAGTCCTCTAAGACTTCTACAGGAAAGAAGACATGCAGATTAAACCTAAAATTCAAATCACCCTCCCATGAAGGTACCCAAGGTTCACCTACCCATGGATGATTAATGTGAGCTTTCCCTATGTTAGATTCCTATGGATTAGTTTGCATGTATGTAGGAAGTATCTCCAGATCTTCACTATCTTGAGTTTGTTCTTTAGGACCATTAGTAAAAGAATGCATTATGAAAATCTCTTTGTCATGGAAAGAGTCTTCGAATAAAGAATCCTACTCATATTCTTTGGAATCATCACTATCAATATCAAACTCTACCATGTTTACTTGTTCGTAAAAATCATGCATAGGGCTAGAAATTTCTCCTTTGTGTTGATAACCTATTCCCGATTTTTCTTCCTTTGATCTCCAAGAAGGTTCAATAGGTTCAAGAAAACCTCTGTTTCTATTACCTAAGGGTTCTCTTCCCTTATATCCCATTTTTTGCATAATTTCAAACCCCTTTAAATATTGGTCAGTTTGGATATTGATGTGTTGAATGCTTTCCATGGGATTGTTTAAAGTATCATTTTCATCTTTGTAAAGCCATTGTAGAACCTCATTGTCTTCTTTCTCAAATTCTGACTTGTCACTCTCTTTTACAAAATGAGAGTTGTACTTTTGAGGAGGATGCACCTTGGAAGGTTTTCCATGTGTTTTTGGAGAAGTAGGTAAATCAAATAGGGAAACAGAATATTCCCCTACGCTTTTAGAATTAATTCTGCATTTTTTTTAACTTGTGCATCATCTCACCCATTTGATTATAGTGGTCTTCTTTGGCTTTGTCTCTCTGCTCTTTGGCAGGTTTAGCAAGTTCAACCTTTGGTGTGGATGTTCTATCTAAATTCTCATTTGAACTTGGACCCTCATAACTCACTTTTTCCATTCCCTTAGCTGATGTAGTTGAGTTAGTTTGAATAGGGTTTGGAGTAGATGTAACATTTGATGTTAAATTAGGATCATCATCTTTAGTTTCTTCAATGGTAGTATTTGGAACAATCACTTCTCTATTATGAGGAATACATAATTCATGAAGAGGCTTCAATGCATTGCAATATTGAAAAGGATTTGAATCCCCTCCAATTGTGATTTCTTCTCCTATGTGTGGAAATTTGATACATTGATAGTATCTAGAAGGAACCACTTGCATCTCATGTATCCATGGCCTCCCCAATAAGATGTTATAAGTTAACTTCATGTCTAGGCTTTGACATATAGTGTCCTTTTTATGGGCCCAACTTCAATAGGTAAGATAATCATGCCTTTTGAATATATCTCCTCCTCATCATAAGCTTTTATGGTAATTTTCTTCTTAGGATCAATAGAAGACTCAGATAAACCTAAGGAATTGACAAGGTTTAAAGTGCAAATATTAAGACCAGCTCCCTCATCTATGAGAAATCTCTTAAACCTATGTCTTTAAATGATGACCTCTATATGCAAAGGAAAATTTTGAGGATGATTGATGGACATATCATATTGCTCTGAAAATGAGAGAAAATGTGGTGCAATGAGGCATCCCACCATGTTTTGAAATTTTTCTTCATCCAAGTTAATAGGAACATTAGTCTCGAATAAGGTTTTTTGCAAGATCTCCTTGTGATTTGGAGATAATTTTAACAACTCCAAAATAGAAATTTGGGCCAGAGTCTTTTGTAATTGGTCCACCAAATTATATGGCTTTATTTTTGTAGATGGTTGTTTAGCCAAAATGCCTGATGGTGTAGGACCAATAGGTTTAGGATCAACCCCTTGTAAGGTAATCCTTGAAACTTGCCCCCTAGTGATAGCATAAGTTGTTTCTGTATGCACCCAAAAATGGTCGCCTAGACTTTGGGCCCCATTTATTTGATTTATCAACCCTGAATCATTTTGATCAATAATCAATATTTTCAGCATTATCAATTCTTGATCAAATCTTAATTTCGATCATATATTGGATTTTTATCCTTGGGCTAACCATTTATCCTAAGTCTTTATTTAATTAAAAAGAATATTTCCTCCCCTTTTAATAAATAAAAAGCCCCCACTTTCCTCTTATCCTAAGTTGCACAAATAAAGCATTATTCCTATTTTATAAAAAGGGAAAAAGCACTTTTTGTCTCACATGAGGCTCAAAAGTCAACACTTCACTCTCATTGGAGGATGTTTGTGCACATGGATTGCTCCTCTTTCAAGCTCCACCGCTGATTAAGACTTTTTGCCTCTTAATCTCCATGGTCCATTTCACCTCATTTCTTATAAAAGGAGAGCTCTCTCCTTCATTTGCATATCCATTTTTTATGCTATTGTTATGCTACAGGTTTTTTAGGTCATCTTGGAGCTTTTGGAGACATTCTTGCATCTAGGGTTTGAAGATTTGGAGCATTGTTGGCATTCATCTTAGATCTTCATCAACACTCTATCTTCTTGTCTTCATTCTTGCATCATCATGGCTTTCTTGCTTCATAGTTAGATTTCATTTCTTACATAGTAGCTTCATTTTCATGGCATTCTTAGTTTAGATTTCCTTTATGCTTTAGATTAATTCATCTAGTTTAAATAGGAGGTATTGTAATCCATTGTTATTTCCCTTCATAGCTTAGTTTGTACTTCCATTTTCATAGCATAGCTTGCACATTTGTATCTTCATCTTAGTTGCATTCCATTGCATTTCATATTGGATTCTTGGAGATATTGGCACTCTTGCCCTTGTCTTCATTGTGAATCTCTCATTGTGTGGTTGACTAGCAAGGTCACTTTCTTGTAGCTCTAGCTGAGAGCAAAACTCATAGTCCCTTGCAACTCCATGCATAGAGAGCTATGAGCCGCTTTGTGAGGCCTCACTCTTGAGTAACCTTGCAAGTAATGGTTCATAGAAGTGCATATTTTAGTGTGTACATTTCTAGCGCCCGCCATGGGGCAGAGTAGATTAGCTTTGTCCCTTTTAATTTTGCATTTTTCGTCATTTTTGGATTAATTTTCAGAAAAATCTGCGTCTCTGGTTTTCTGTCTCAGATTATCGCGCGAAACTTCTCAAAAATATTGCGCGATATACTTCCTGTCTTAGCGCGATAGTTCGCTCGGAAAGAGTATCGCACGCCTATATTGAAGTCTATCGCCTGGCATCGGGCAAAGTATCGCCTGTCATCGTGCGAAGTATCGCTAGACTGAGAAGTATCGCCCGACTATAGGAAACTGTATCGCGCGATACTGTTGAAGACTGAGAAACATCGCCTGGTCTGGCAGAGACTTGCGCTTTCAGTTTTTTTTTCTCGAATTCGATTATTTTAGCTTGCTGTTTTGTTTTGCTTTGTTTAGATAGGTCTAACCTGCATCTTTTAGTTTGAATCCATCAGATTATTGCACATTTACATTTGGATTTTAATTTTGCTAACATTGTGGGCCTAACAAGTTGTGTTTGTAGGTGCTCTCCTTTGCTTGAAAATTGCTAAAAATGCATGTCAAAGAGGGCTACTAACAGTTTTTGCAGGGCTGCCCAAGCATAAAAACAAAAAAAAAAATTTCCATTTCTTGCTTGTTGTTATTTTCCTTTCATTTGTGGCATTTACTAATTGTATTAGGAATCTTAATACCTTGTGAAAGGGATCTTGAGGTGGTAGGAGAAGTATGCTCTTCACCTTTAGGTGAATCAAAAAATCTTGACCCATCTTAAGGTTTTGGAAGCAAGGGGGGGTAATTGATCTCTTTGCTTGGTGTGTTTGGGAGAGATTCTTGAGATAGGGGAGTATGCTCTTCACCCTTGTGGTGAATCAAAAACCTTGAACCTCAAGATTTGATCCATTTTTGTTTAGTTTAGGAATCCTTTAGAGGGCATGCTCTTGAGCAATCAAGAGGAACGACTCAAGTGGGGACAACCTTGTCATCATTCTCCTTGGTGGCAAGTGATTCCAACTCACTATAATCTCAAGGCTATCAAGGACACCAAAAACCTTGATAGACATAACACTTGTCTTTGTTTGATGTGAGTAGCTCATGGGATTGCGACCATGAGGAAAACATTGAACAAGAATGCTTAAGGTACTCTTGAGGCCGCGAGGTCCTAGTCCTTTATGAGGAGCAAGAGGGGTGTTGTGAACAGAAATCCTTATTAAGAACCATTAGATAGAAGCCACCCTCTTTTAGCCGCTTATCTTCTTAGTGCAAGGATTGATCCAAGTGGTTTACCCGGATCACCTTAAGATACTCACCATATGTGTCCCTTTGGTTGTGTCATTTTGACATTTCCATGACAAAGCCAATATCTCTTGTGGGTAACCACTTGGTGTGAGGCAAGGGGGCATCAAGTTGTGGGCTAAGTTGGTAAGTATTGAGCCTTGTCTTGTAGGTAGTAATTGCTTGAATTGTCTTCGATTGTGTGATACCAGTGTAAACGTTCTCAACATACGAAACAATCGGTAGCATTCATAGGGTGTTGTTTCAATTTTGATATCACAAGTGTTTGCCTTGGCAAGGTTGCTTTTGCCCTTGTTTCAAGTGTTTGAGACCATGTTTTGATCCCTTGCTGTTTGCAAACCTATCAAAATTTTGCTGATACCGTGACTGAAATCGAAGACATCAACCCTTAGACTGAAAATTTTGACCAAACAGACCCAAAAATGCAAATTTCACACAATTCTGGTCAAGAGTTGAATAATTCTGCAACAATATCGCGCCTTGTAAGGTGAAGTATCGTGCGATACTTCGCACATGCTATAAATATCACCCCCTTTGAAGAGAAATATCGCGTGATAGTTCGCCCCTGATGGACTATCGCCCTGTCTGCCTGGAGTATATCGCCCGCTAGTGTTAAGAAGTATCGCCTGTCTTAGGGTGAAGTATCGCACGGGTATAGGTTTATCGCCCCAGTAGCCTGGAGTTTATCGCCTGGTTCATTTTTGTCATGCTTAAATTTTGGTTAGTTTCAGTTGCTGTCAATTAGGCCAGGTCTTAGAACAGGCTTCTCACCCTGACGTTTGAGATCTGTCTTGACTCCAAATTTTTGGTTCTTAGTTCTCCGGGATAGCATCATTTGATTTACAAAGTCACTTTGGAATAATTGTCAAGTTAGAAAGCCATTCTTGGTGCCAAGGTTCATCTTTAAAATTGTTAGCTATATTCTAGAAAAATTGTAGTTCTCTTATTGTCCAAATCGCTTTCATTTTCAATTATCTTTTGGCCTAGTCCAACCTCCTGATTCAAAAGTTCAAGGGTAGTCACCCTTTGATTTGAAGCACCTCTTTGACAGTGTTGGTAAAGCCCCCTTTCTTTTCTTTTTTTCATCTCTCTTTGGACAATAGAGGATTTCGATTATCCTAGTTTGGTGTTGACACTTTGAAAGGTCACCTTATCATTGAGAATATCTCTCTTTCATGTCAGTTACGATAAGGTACCAAGTTAATCAAGGGAAGCGACCCCCTGTTGCCTTTAGCCAGTTACCACCTATCAAGACCCGTCGACAACCTAAGGGAAAAGGACCCCTTTTTGACCAATCTCCTAAGAGTGAATCCGAGGTTTGTTTCAATCCGGGAGCTAACCCTAGTAAAGTGAGCACCTCTTTCATACCACTTTCATCAAGTATGGACATGAGTTACACTTTCACCTGACAACAAAGAGAAGCCATGAATCAAACTCTCGAGGATATCTTTCAACGACACAGAAGAGAGTATGGTGGTTCTTCTCATGCCAGTCCACCCGGATCACCTCCTAACAACGCGAGATATTTTGATGCTCATCAACGAGCTGAAAGACAGCATAAGTCAGCTCACTCAGATTCAGGGTCACAACACGAAGACCAGAACAACGAATCTAGTGATCACCATATCAACGCAGCTAATGCAATAAGGCATTCAAGACAAACCTCCCCACTTAAAGACACTTCTCGATATGCAAATACAAGATTGAGAAGCATTGAGAGAGAGAAGCAAGCCTACTTAGATGAACAGGCTGCAAAAAAGAAAAAATTCCAACAACTAGAGGAAGAGGAACGCGCATTGTTGGATATACAGAAAAGAGTCGCCCAAGAAGAAGAAGATAGACTCTATGCACAGCAACTCCACAGTCGATTTAACGGGAAGGGAGCCAATAGTGGGATCAACTCGCCCCCATCTACCCCTTCCCCTAGCCCTCGAAGAAGATCAAAGACACCCTCACGATCCCCAAGTCCTAGAGGAAGAAGGACTTCAAGATATGACCATCATAGGAGACAATCGTCTCATAGACATTCAAAGCAACCCTCCCAACAAGCACATCATGGCTCACAACATGGAGGCAGTTATGCTAAATTTGATCATATGGACTTCATGACTATGCAACAAGAACCATCCTTTCAAGCCTATGTGGAGTAATACGTGGAACAAAACAAAGACCAATTCTTGGAAAGTCTTATCAACAAAGGCGCTAAAGTTCCATATAACTTTGATGTTCACCAAAAAATCAAGAAACAGAATCCTTCAACTGATGAGTTGATCTTAAAAATGCAAAAGGATATAGATAGAATAAGGGCTCCCAAGAGCACATTTCATTTGGACTCCATATGTCCTAACCCCATTGACAAAAGTGTGGTGATGGTAGAATTTCTTAAGAAGGTTGAATTCCCAACATACGACAAATATGATGGCACGGGTGACCCTCACGACCATGTTCGACAATTCTACATAATGAGCTTTTCCTTTCACCATGAAGACTCCTACTTGCTGAGATTATTCCCAAGGAGTTTAAAAGGTCAAGCCATGGAGTGGTTCACCAACCTTTCCCCTCCAGTAAAGACATTTAGAGAACTTGTCCAAAGATTTGTGCAACATTTCGCTTATAATTTATCTAGGTCGGTCACCATGCTTGATTTGTGTAAACTTAAGCAAAATCAAGGGGAATCTTTTGTCACCTTTTTACAATGATGGAGGCGATTGTGTTCGAAATACCCAAGGACAATCCCTGAAGAAGAGAGAATTGATATCATTGTGAACAATCTAATACCAGAACTCAAATATGAAGTCAAGAAAATCCCATTTAATTCCTTTGATACTATGGTAGAGGTGGCATGTCGCATCGAGGATGTCCTAAAAGAACAAGGAATTTTGGCTAAACCAACAAATAACAACAATAGCCAAAATAACAATACTAATGGTAACAAGGACAAAAAGAACTCTTATTGGAACAAAAATAAGCAAGTCGTCAACGACGGAGTTGTTGATTCATCTCAGGTCAAAAATGAAGGAGTTCTTAATCTCTCTCATGCAGTTCAAGCTATGAAGTTGCAAACATCATCAACGCAACAAGACAAACCTCAGTATCAAAAGAGATCTAAAACGGAGAAAAGACAATTCACTAAATTGGGAGAATCTTATGCAGATATTTTTAAGACACTAGTTGCTCATAATTTGGCGCACCCACAGGATCCTACAAAACATTGAATACCAGATCCTTTACCTCATTGGTGGGATGCTAAGGCTTTTTGTGTTTTCCATAATGGGATTGGACATGACATAGAAAATTGTTTTAAACTCAAGCATCTTTTCCAAGACCTTATTGAGAAAGGACAATTACAAGTGGAGGGGTTAACTACTAATGCAGACCATAAAGCCTTTAAAGAGCCCTTGCCTAAATATGAAAAAGGAGAGAATTCTAGCAGTAAGAATGGCAAGGCGGCTATTAACTATACATACACACATGCTGATAATGTGATTAACATGCTTGAAGTGGCTAACGATAATATCAACATGGTGAGAAAGAAAGATCCTTACGGACATAATGTGGACTCAATTCCTATGACTAATGAAAGACCCGCTGTGGTGATAAGAGGTCCTCACACACAAGGAATGCCCCAGTCCCTCAATGTTGTCACTAGGGGTCAGGCTCAAGTACCCATTATCATCAAAGGTCCTAGCACTAGCAAGTCTAAACAGCCCATGTCCAAAGGTGCTCTTCCAAAACCTATCGTTGGTCCTGATTCCAATTATAACCTTATTGACCAACTACAACGTACACCCGCTCAGATATCCATTTTTGAGCTTTTAGAATTATCTCCTAAGCACAAGCGCGTCCTCGAGGATGCTTTGCGAGCAGCCAATGTCCCTAATAACTTAGATATCGACCAATTCCAAAACATGGTCAACCATTTGGCTAGCCCTCATTTCCTCACCTTCTCAGAAGAAGATGACAAATCCATTAGTCACCCACATAATTTGGCCTTACACATCGAGGTCATGATTCATAAAACCCGTGTTAGGCGTGTACTGATAGACGGGGGTGCGGGGCTCAATATTTGTACTCTAAGTTTGCTGCTAGCTCTAGGGTATTCCGAGAACGTCATTGACACAAAGAAAAGAATCACAATCAAATCATATGATGAAGCAGAAAGAAGTTCTAAGGGATTGGCTGTTTTGCCTATTCGTATTGGTCCCGCAGAAAAAGACATATTATTCCAAATTGTTGATGTTGGACCTCTCGCCTACAACATTTTGCTAGGTAGGCCATGGATTCATGAAATGCAGGCAGGCCCATCGACATATCACCAGTGTGTTAAGTTCCCCCATAACGGTGTCGAAATTTGCATCCCTGGAGACAGTGCTCTATCAGTTAATAACATTTCTGCGGGATCACATGTACCTTTGAATAGAGAAGCTGACAGTCCTAGTAGTTCACTTGAACAATGCAAGCAGAAATTCAAGACCATGGACCTTGGGATGGGAGATTATAAGATTGATTCTTTTACAAAAATGCCAGTCTCTCCTAGGTCTTATGGGAGACCCTCCCCAAATGTGAAGCCTTCGTCATCAGCAATGACGTTATTTGGGAAATTTGTTGAGTCTTCGGTCCTCATTCAAGAAGAGAAAGAGGAAGTTGCTGTAAGGAACTGGATATATCACAAGGAGAAATACAAACATAATGAGAATTTTGCTCCTTCACCTGAAACTTATGGGAAAGGATATACACTGGTTAAAAATATGGGATATCCAGGATTTGGTCCCCTTAGTTATAGGCTGGACGCTAAAGCTGAGCCTCTTGATCATGCTCTTTTTGGACGCAAAAATAAGTCCACGGTCGGCTTAGGGTTTGAGAATAAGAAGAAGAAAGGTATCCATGTCCCAGCTGCAACAGACAGTGATAGTGATGTAGATTATACACCCGATCTCTCCAACCAACAAGATGTGTCTGATGATTGGGTGCCCTCAATGAATCTCCTTTGGGGAGATTCCATAGATTTGATGCTTAATAGTCCTACTATCCCAGCTGCGATGGATAGTGATTGTGTGACTTCTAGATCGACAAAGGAAAGTGTTACTATCCTAGCTGCGACGGATAGTACCAATACTAGCACTAGAGAGGGGGAAACCCTTCCTAACCTTGAGGCTTCTACATCACGAGGCCTAAAAGATGACTCAGAGATAGACTCCCATGAATATGAATGGGATTCGCTTTCAGATGCAACAATTGATCTCGACGTGGATATTATCCATGCCTATAGTACCCAACCCGATGCAACTAACGATCCTAGTGTCAGACTAGAGGATTGCCCTCCTCAAATCACCTTAGTAGACGATGCTTCATTTGATAGGATGAGCCCCAATTCAGGTATCTTAGGAGAAGACTTGATGAGCTCCGATTATATGGTCACCAGAGATGACACCTTTCACATTCACAACATCGAACCTACCATTGACTTGCCCTTGTCTTCATTGTGAATCTCTCATTGTGTGGTTGACTAGCAAGGTCACTTTCTTGTAGCTCTAGCTGAGAGCAAAACTCATAGTCCTTGCAACTCCATGCATAGAGAGCTATGAGCCGCTTTGTGAGGCCTCACTCTTGAGTAACCTTACAAGTAATGGTTCATAGAAGTGCATATTTTAGTGTGTACATTTCTGGCGCCCACCAGTCACCTTCAACGCTCTGATAATGAGCGCCGAAAAAACCTCCTGCAAACCAAAACCAAACCCGTTGTTAGTACATATCATGATGGATGTCCAAAAACTCAGTATAAAACATATTAAAAATATAACATTGTCTAGACCCATGTCATTTCTGCTCAAAAATGTGTTAAATATCAAAATTTTTCAACTGAGCGATATTCTTTTTTTGGAGAAGTATCGTGCGATACTTCTCCCTATAGTGGGGCGATAAACCTTATGTCGAGCGATACTTCGCCCAGTATCGCGCGATCTTTCACCCAGTATCATGCGATACTGGTGTCTAAGGAGCGCGATACTTTTGGGGCACGCGAAGTATCGCACGATACTTCTCCCCAAAGCGCGCGATACTTCTAAAGTATCGCGCGATATTTCACCCAACAGAAAATTTTGAAATTTAAAATTTAAAAAAAACGTGCTAAAAAAGCTATTAAATGCTCAAAATGACCAAAAAAGCTTGAGTTTTTCAAAAACATACCGGGGCAGGATAGTGTGGTGGCCAGTTATGCAACCGGGCGCACTCGAATCGATATCTATGGACGGGAACTCCTGCTTGCTGAGCCATTTTCTCTCTCTAAATCTCTGAAATTCTCAAATCACTAAAAGACAAATGATTTTTGAAAATGACATTTTGACCCCTTTTATAGCATTTTGACTTTTTGACCTAATTTTCAAAACACCTCAGAATTGCGTGAAAATTGCACCCCTAGCTAATTTCGACGTCCTGGATCCATTTTCGGATTCGAAATCGAAATCCGAGATCATCTTCATAGTCAAAATCACGTTTCAAATTCTTTCCCCCCTTCTGCGCAGTTGGCTGATCTTTTGAGGCCTAATCTTTTAATCTTTGCTGGGGCATCGTCATTCCTTCCTTTTCATGTCTTCCAAACTTCTAAGCCATTTCATTCCCTCATTTCTCGCGTTGACTACATCTTTCCAGTCAGGCTGGGGCATGTTCTATTGCCTAATGGTTTACCTATTTGACCCTTACATTCGATTATGATTTGATCAAATCTTTATCAATTCGCTGTTCTCCTCTCTACCTGATTTCAATTTCGATTCCGAGGGGGCAGTACCTATGGGATTCTCATCCCTGATTCTCTTGATTCTCTTGATTCAGACATCTTTTGTGAGCTTTTGCTCAAAATTTGAGATTCTTAGACATTGATTATTGCCTAGCAGCGACGGTGATAGTTTTGTCTAAATCTTGATTTGCACCTAGCAGCGACGGTGTTGGTTTAAGCTTTTGTCCAGATGTGATCCCGAATCGACCTCATATCTAAGTTGTTTTGTGATCCCAGATCGATCTCACATTTCAACTTCATTCTTTGACTACATGTGTTCCCAAATCGATCACACATTAGTCAAAGAGGGGCAAATGTATGCACCCAAAAATGGTCGCCTAGACATTGGGCCCCATTTATTTGATTTATCAACCCTGAATCATTTTGATCAATAATCAATATTTTCAGCATTATCAATTCTTGATCAAATCTTAATTTCGATCATATATTGGATTTTTATCCTTGGGCTAACCATTTATCCTAAGTCTTTATTTAATTAAAAGGAATATTTCCTCCCCTTTTAATAAATAAAAAGCCCCCACTTTCCTCTTATCCTAAGTTGCACAAATAAAGCATTATTCCTATTTTATAAAAAGGGAAAAAGCACTTTTTGTCTCACATGAGGCTCAAAAGTCAACACTTCACTCTCATTGGAGGATGTTTGTGCATATGGATTGCTCCTCTTTCAAGCTCCACCACTGATTAAGACTTTTTGCCTCTTAATCTCCATGGTCCATTTCACCTCATTTCTTATAAAAGGAGAGCTCTCTCCTTCATTTGCATATCCATTTTTTATGCTATTGTTATGCTACAGGTTTTTTAGGTCATCTTGGAGCTTTTGGAGACATTCTTGCATCTAGGGTTTGAAGATTTGGAGCATTGTTGGCATTCATCTTAGATCTTCATCAACACTCTATCTTCTTGTCTTCATTCTTGCATCATCATGGCTTTCTTGCTTCATAGTTAGATTTCATTTCTTGCATAGTAGCTTCATTTTCATGGCATTCTTAGTTTAGATTTCCTTTATGCTTTAGATTAATTCATCTAGTTTAAATAGGAGGTATTGTAATCCATTGTTATTTCCCTTCATAGCTTAGTTTGTACTTCCATTTTCATAGCATAGCTTGCACATTTGCATCTTCATCTTAGTTGCATTCCATTTCATTTCATATTGGATTCTTGGAGATATTGGCATTCTTGCCCTTGTCTTCATTGTGAATCTCTCATTGTGTGGTTGACTAGCAAGGTCACTTTCTTGTAGCTCTAGCTGAGAGCAAAACTCATAGTCCCTTGCAACTCCATGCATAGAGAGCTATGAGCCGCTTTGTGAGGCCTCACTCTTGAGTAACCTTGCAAGTAATGGCTCATAGAAGTGCATATTTTAGTGTGTACAGTTTCCATTTTAGGTTGTTCCTTGATTACAACAACATTGACAACATGCTCATGTTTGGATAATGTGTTTATATTGTTATCATAATGATGAGCAAAATTGACATTATTGTTTCCTTGTTTATTTGAATTGGAAGATTCACCCTTCTCATGGTTATAGAAATGTTTCTTAAAGGTCGTGTGATCTTCATTTTTGTGAGGACCTTCTATCTTGATCACACCATCGTCATTTAAATCTTGTACCACATTTTTCAACTGCAAGCAATCATTTGTTGTATGTCCTCTATTTCTATGGTATTCACAATGACTATAATCACTCCACCAATTGGGCTTGTTTTGTGGTTCATACAGTTGAGCTCTAGGTAAATCAATAATCTTATTAGAAATGAGAGTTCTCAATGCATTCTCAAGGGGTTCACCCAAAGGTGTGAATATCCTCTTGGGAGATGGTGCAAAGAATTGCGTAGACTTGTTATCCCCTTGATTGTTCCCAAAGTTGTTATTATTGGTACTATTGTTAAGAGGCACTTTGGGAACTTGATTTTCATTATTCACTTGAGTACGTGTTCTCGTGAGAGTAAAAGGAGTGACTTTCAAATTATTAGCATCATAAACCCCATCATTGACCACACTTTTGTTGTTGTTACTCAACCCAAATATGTTATAGTTGTTAGGAGGATTTTTATTTTGATTGTTATTGTTGTTGGAGGTATTGTTGTTGTTGTTGTGATTCTTGTTATCCTTGTACAACTTTAGTTCTCCACTTTTAACTAATACCTCCTCCATAGTCACTCCATTTTCAATAAGATCTTGAAAAGACTTAGGACATTGCATCCTTAATTGATAGTTAATTTCATTACTCAAACTATTTATAAATATGTCCATCTTTTCCTTTTTCGGTACACTTTGAGGGTATCTAGCAAATACTGCCTTCCATCTTTGCAAGAAAAGTAGGAATCCTTCTCCCTCTTTTTCCCTGGTGTTGCATAAGGTAATCATTGTAACTTCATGTTTGATATTATATGAATAATGTGTTACAAAATTAGAAGCCAACCCTTCAAAAGTTTCAATACCCGAAGGTAATTTTGAAAACCATTCCATGGCCATGCCTCCCAAACTTCTAGGAAACAATCTCATTAAATAAGTATTGTAATCACCTAAAAATGGACAAAGAAAATTCAATGATAAATCAAGTCAAATCAAAGAAAATCAAGGACAAAATTGAAGTAATTGAATCACAATGAATAATTAGCCAATCAAAATTAAAATCAAGTCTTAATTCGAGATAAATCAAAATTGAGAGTGTTTTAATCAAATGCAATCAAATCAAAATACAATTAAATCAAATAATTGTATAGTCTTCGATTAAATCAAATTCAACCAATTCAAGGGGTACATGGCTAAATAAATTCAATTAAATCAATTAATAAATCTTAATTTCCCTCAAAAATCACAAAGGGAGGAAATTCAATCAACCAATGAGATTTGGGGAAAGGCATTCACATGGATCAAGCCAAATTCAATCTCAATCACTCAAAGTGAAAGAGAATCCGGTCCATCCATCTTGTCTACTTGTCCCAAGCTTTGAGGACACAAACTTTGCATTTTCTTCAAAGGGTGGAACCAAAGACTCAACCAAGGTTTAATCATGGTCAACTACACTACACCCCCTACCATTGGGAAAATATATAAAAGGAAGGCCTAAATTCATCATAATTAATAACCACATATCTTAGAATTGCATCAAACCTCTTACATTTTATAGCTAGAAAGGCATTTAAGAGCTTAATTAGCATTTACTTTGATCTAATTGTTAGCTTTAGCTTGTTTATCTTATCAATTCTCATTCTAGGAATGTCATTAATGGTAGCTTTCTGAGAGTTTCTATTAACATCCTTAGATAGAGAGCCATAGGATGCTCAATTGATCATTAATTTGCTAAATAGTTGCTTAATTGTGGTTTATTTAGTTTCTATTTCAATTATTGTCAATACTAATTCTATGAAGATACTATTTCTAGTATACAAAATGATGGAATATGGATGAAGTGACTGAGAGGGGGGGGTGAATCAGTCAACCATAAAAACAATTCACAATTAATTCTTTGCAGATTCCTTAGGATATCTTAACAATGTTATCTGTTTTAGCACTCGGTAAATAGATTGCAGTAACTTTGAAGATGCAGAAAGTATTAGCAATATTATCTTTAGATATTCATCAGCACATGTATATGATTGAGAAAGCAATTAAGAAAACAAGAGACACAAGATTTAACGTGGAAACCCAACATGGGAAAAACCACCAATGTATCTAGATACTGATTTTCACTTTTCTGAAGTGATGCCCGGTTAGAAGCCAACCTGGTAAAAGGTTACAAAACACACTGTTAGGTGTGACCTTGTTAGAGGATTTAAAACACCCTGCTAGGAGTGGCCTGGTAAGAGGTCTTGAAAACAATTCAATGGAATTGTCACCTTGTTAGAGGATTTACATTATGGTTGTTAAACCAACTCGGTTAAAAGATTTAGAATTCACTGTTACAATGATAAGAAGGTAACAATGAAAAATGACCTGTATAATAATGCAACTATCTTGCTGATTACAGATCTCTGTTCTGCATAATTCTGATCCTTTCTGATCGAATAAATCTCTGCTGCTCCTCAAGGATATCTGAACATCCTTCACCAATTCGCATATACCTTTCCTTCTTTTCTTCTGTAAATTTTCTGCTGTATGTATATTTATTTTTCACATTTGACCTTTTATTTATATGATTTTGGATTTGACAAATCGACATTATTTAGTATAACAGTCGGCTGAATTAAGCAAACTCTATTTGCGAAAATCCTTCAAGGGCCGACAGTGCTCGGTGACTATAACTTTCTATAATCTTTCGGTGACCGAGGGAACTCGGTAAACACCGACAACCAACTGAACTCGGTAAACACTATCTTTTCTTCGATGACCGACTGAACTCGGTAAACACTATCTTTTCTTCGATGACCGACTGAACTCGGTAAACACTATCTTTTCTTCGATGACCAACTGAACTCGGTAAACACTATCTTTTCTTCGATGACCGACTGAACTCGGTAAACACTATCTTTTCTTGTGGTAAGCGAGTGAACTCGGTAGACACTGATTTTCTTTGATAACCGAGTGGACTCGGTACACACTAATATTCCTGTTTGGCAGACCGACTGAGCTCAGTAGGTACTGATTGCTGCGGACTATGACATAGTGTGACATCAAAGACAATACATAATTGAGTAGCAATTTCCTTCAGACAATTGTTTCCAACAATCTCCCTCTTTGGCATTGATGGCAACACAATATGTCATAGCATAAGAAATTTGAAAGAGTTAGCTCAGTTCAGATTCAAATCTCCCTCTGTCAGCAAACTTCCTGTATCCTGAAAATTCTTCCTTCTGACTATTGAAAATTTCTTGAAAAATAATAGCAAAGACATAGCAAACACTCCCTCTTTGACAACACATGCCAAAGACAATTTACATATTACCGGTGAAAATTAATGTACCTCAAGTACTGATTCATATGCAATGATTCCTTTAATATGCTGCATCAACAAGTTGATTTTCAATCATGTTCTGGTTGATGCATCACTAAAACTGTATTTAGTGAGCCTCGGATAGGGGAATGACCCCTAACTTACCTCTTAGATACACAAATTCATCCTTAGGTAATGGTTTGGTAAAAATGTCTGCAATCTGTTCTTTTGTATGAATATATTCTAATCTGATTTCCTTGTCCTGCACCAATTCTCTGACAAAGTGATATTTAATAGCAATGTGCTTGGTTTTGGAATGCATCACTGGATTCTTAGAAATGTTTATTGCACTGGTATTGTCACAAAATATAACAACTGGTTCTTTGATTTCAACCTTCATACCTTCTAATAGCTGTTTAAACCAAACAATATTTGAACAGTTTACTGCAGCAGCAACATATTCTGCTTCAGCTATGGATTGAGATGTGCAATTCTGCTTTTTACTAGTCCAGGATACCAGTCTTTTTCCAAGAAAAAATGCTCCACCACTTGTACTTTTTCTGTCATCAATGTTTCCTGCCCAATCAGCATCAGTAAACACTTTCAAGTCTAGATTGCCTCCAAATTTATACCACAAACCATATTCTTCAGTTCCTCTTAAGTATCTTAAGATTCTTTTGATTGCCATCATGTGATTTTCCTTAGGTTTTGCTGAGAATCTAGCTACTATACCGACTGCTAAGGCAATATCAGGTCTTGTATGTACTACATACTGCAATTTTCCAATCATAGATCGGTATAGGGTCTGATCAACTTCTTTTGAATCATCATTTTTGGTAAGTTTCAGTCCAGTACACATAGGTGTACCAACTGGTTTTGAATCTTCCATACCAAACTTCTTAAGTATCTCCTTAATGTATTTGGATTGAGTAATGTATATACCATTCTTGCTTTGCTGAATTTGAAGACCAACAAAGAATTTTATTAAACCAAACATAGACATTTCAAATTCTCTGTTCATTTGCTCTGAAAATTCTTTGCACTGATCCTCATTCCCTGTAAATATAGTATCATCCACAAATATTTCTGCCAATACAATTTTGTCATCCAGTCCTTCTTTAATATACAGATTGATGTTATCATTAGCTCTTTTGAAATTAATCTGAATCAAATAGTTATGGAGTCTTTCATACCATGCTCTAGGAGCTTGTTTTAAACCATACAATGCTTTGTGTAACCTGCAGACCATGTCCCTTTTATCTGGATCAACAAAACCTTCAGGTTGTTCAATGTAGACTTCTTCATCAAGAATTCCATTGAGAAATGCAAATTTTATATCCATCTGATATACCTTAAATCCTTTGTGTGCTGCATAAGCAAGTAGAGTTCTTACACCTTCTAATCTTGCAACAGGAGCAAAATTTTCTCCATAATCTATACCTTCTTCTTGAGAGTAACCTTTACATACCAGTCTAGCTTTGTTTCTAGATACTTGACCATCTTCATTCAGCTTATTTCTGAATACCCATTTTGTTCCAATTACATTCTTATCTTTAGGTCTAGGTACAAGAGTCCAAGTTTTGTTCTTTTGTATTTGTTCTAATTCTTCATTAATTGCTTCAATCCAACTTTCATTCTCCAATGCATCTTTGATATTTCTAGGTTCAAAATCAGTAAGCAGACATGTACCTTTTAGCTTGCTTCTTGTCATAGTACCATCTGATTTGTTTCCAATGATTTGGTCTGGTGTATGATGTCTTCTGACATATTTGGCTAGTATAGGTTCCTTACCTTTTGAATGATTCATGCTGTTGTCTTCTAGGATCTCTTCTTCAGGTTGCTCGGGCTCGGTAGATATTTGCTCGGTAACTTCAAGCTGAGACTCGGTCTGAATTTCTTCCTATGACTCAGTTTGAACTTCTTCCTGTGACTCGGTAACTGTGCTCAGCTCGGTAGATGTAGTTTCCTTACTGATAGTTGTGTCTGCCAATGTTTCAGGTTCAATGTAAACAAATCTTCTGTAGTTCTCAGGTTCCCTTTTGCTTTCTTCCTCAGTCTTTTCTGCAAACTCATCAAATTTTACATGTATACTTTCTATGACTTTGTGAGTAGATAAGTTCAGACATTTGTATGCCTTGCTTTTGCTAGAATATCCTAGGAATATTCCTTCATCACTTTTCACATCAAATTTATTTCTTCTGGATTCTTTTAAGATATAACACTTGCTACCAAATATTTTCATGTAACTTACATTAGGTTTATAGCCATACCATAATTCATAAGGAGTTTTGAATGTGTCTTTCTTCAGTTGTACTCGGTTCAAGGTATGAACTGCAGTGCTGATAGCTTCCTTCCAGTACTTTATAGCAATGTTCTTTTCTATCATTAGAGTCCTTGCACAATCCATAATAGATCTGTTTCTTCTTTCTGCTATTCCATTCTGCTTAGGAGTTCTAGGAGCTGATACCTATCTTTTGATTCCTCTTTCAATGCAGAAGTTGTTAAAATCATGGGAGATGAATTCACCACCTCTGTCTGATCTTAAGCATTTCAATCTTTTCCCTGTTTCTTTTTCTACTCTTGCTAAGTACCATTTGAACTTTTCAAATGCTTCTGATTTTTCTCTTAAATACATAACAGTCATCATTCTAGAATAATCATCAACAAAAAGAATAAAGAATTTATCTCCAGTATAGCTTTGTATTCCAATAGGTCCACATAAATCAGTATGCACAATTTCCAAAATTTCTTTAGACTGATAGTTCTTACTCTTGAAACTAGTTTTACTCATTTTGCCAATCTGACAATTCTTACATAGACCAGTGTCAGGTTTCTTCAAAGTAGGAATGCCTCTAACCTTCTTGAATTTGCTTATTTTTATCATGTTATCAAAATTCACATGACATAACCTTTTTTGCCATAGCCAACTTTCTTCTATTTGAGCAATAAAGCATGAATATTCACTGAGATCAAGATAAAATAAGTTACCTTTTGTTTGTTTGCCTAATCCAATGAGTTTTCCTTTTCCATCCAGCAGTCTTACTTGACCATTCATGAATTCAACCTTGAAACCAGTGTTGATTAGCTGTGCTACACTTAAAAGATTATGTTTTAGTCCTTCAACCCAGTAAGCATTATCACATATGAGTTCTTTGGTTAGAGAGATCCTTCCTTTTCCTTTTATACAACAAGGTTCATTGTTTCCAAATCTTACATTACCATTGTCACAGTCTTCTAGATATTCAAATTTTGTCTTGTCACCAGTCATGTGGTGTGAACATCCGCTGTCTATTATCCATATATCATCTTTGCTTATATGAGAAATAAGTGCCATCTTATCTTCATCATCATCAGATTCATCTTTTATAGCAATAAAGACAATTTCTTCTTCACTATCATCAGAATCTTTAGCCATAAAACATGATTTCTTACCTTTATCCTTGTATGATTTGAAATTCTTTTTGCCATAGTACTTGTGACTTCTCTTTTCTTCTTTGACTTGCTTGTTTGGGCACCTAGCTGCAATATGTCCAATTTCTTCACATGAAAAATAGATTAAAGGAGTTTTACCTTTATATTTACCTTTCCCTCTAGAGTACTTCTTTGCAAGTAATGCTTCTACAATTTCAAGATCACTATCAGAACTTTCTTCTGATTCTTCTTCACTTTCTGACTGAACTTCTTTAATTTTCTTGTTCTTCTTTAATGAAACCTTGGCCTCAAATGCTGATTCAATATTTTTGGAACTAGGAACATAGTTATCATAGTTGTCTAATTCAAAAGCTGTCAATCTTCCAACTAAAGCATCCAAAGTTATATTGTGGTTTGTTTCACATCTTCTTTCTTGAATAGCTGATACTCTTATTGCATAGATAGGGAGTAGTGTTCTGAGTACCTTACTTATAACAGTCTCATCTGAGATTGTTCCTCCAGAAGCTCTAATTGCACTTACACTTGCTTTGATTCTTTCAACATATTTTGCAATGTTTTCATCTTCCTTCATATTCATCTTGTCAAACTGTCCTCTTAGGCTTTCTGCTTTGGCTCTTTTCACATTTGCATCACCACCATATATTTTCTTCAGTGCCACCCACATTTCATATGCAGTGGTGCAGTCTTTAATATCATCAAATTCTTCATAGCTGAGAGCAGATGCAATGTCTATCATCATGGTGTTGTGAGTCTTTTTATCTGCAATGTCTTCAACAGTTAATGCGCCATTAGGAATTGTGTATTCTTCATCAATGTATTTGCATCCTGAATCACCAATGGAAGCTAGATGAAGTCGCATGAGACCTTGCCATGCTGAAAAGTTATCTCTGTTGAGCTTTGGAATTTCCCTCTTATAAGACATCCTGATCTTTAGCTTAGGTCCTTGAAACCCTTCCTGCAAGCACCAAATGCTCTGATACCAATTGATGGAATATGGATGAAGTGACTGAGAGGGGGGGGGTGAATCAGTCAACCATAAAAACACTTCACAATTAATTCTTTGCAGATTCTTTAGGATATCTTAACAATGTTATCTGTTTTAGCACTTGGTAAATAGATTGCAGTAACTTTGAAGATGCAGAAAATATTAGCAATATTATCTTTAGATATTCATCAGCACATGTATATGATTGAGAAAGCAATTAAGAACACAAGAGACACAAGATTTAACGTGGAAACCCAATATGGGAAAAACCACCAATGTATCTAGATACTGATTTTCACTTTTCTGAAGTGATGCCCGGTTAGAAGCCAACCTGGTAAAAGGTTACAAAACACACTGTTAGGTGTGACCTTGTTAGAGGATTTAAAACACCCTGCTAGGAGTGGCCTGGTAAGAGGTCTTGAAAACAATTCAATGGAATTGTCACCTTGTTAGAGGATTTACATTATGGTTGTTAAACCAACTCGGTTAAGAGATTTAGAATTCATTGTTACAATGATAAGAAGGTAACAATGAAAAATGACCTGTATAATAATGCAACTGTCTTGCTGATTATAGATCTCTGTTCTGCATAATTCTGATCCTTTCTGATCGAATAAATCTCTGCTGCTCCTCAAGGATATCTGAACATCCTTCACCAATTCGCATATACCTTTCCTTCTTTTCTTCTGTAAATTTTCTGCTGTATGTATATTTATTTTTCACATTTGACCTTTTATTTATATGATTTTGGATTTGACAAATCGACATTATTTAGTATAACAGTCGGCTGAATTAAGAAAACTCTATTTGCGAAAATCCTTCAAGGGCTGACAGTGCTCAGTGACCATAACTTTCTATAATCTTTCGGTGACCGAGGGAACTCGGTAAACACCGACAACCTACTGAACTCGGTAAACACTATCTTTTCTTCGATGACCGACTGAACTCGGTAAACACTATCTTTTCTTCGATGACCGACTGAACTCGGTAAACACTATCTTTTCTTCGATGACCGACTGAACTCGGTAAACACTATCTTTTCTCGTGGTAACCGAGTGAACTCGGTAGACACTGATTTTCTTTGATAACCGAGTGGACTCGGTATGCACTAATATTCCTGTTTGGCAGACCGACTGAGCTCGGTAGGTACTGATTGCTGCGGACTATGACATAGTGTGACATCAAAGACAATACATAATTGAGTAGCAATTTCCTTCAGACAATTGTTTCCAACACAAAATGGTGCCCACCATGAGGTAGAATGCTTCACTTTACTAAACGCTCAGATTCATATCATTTTTGTCAAATTTATATGTCTTTAACTCTCGGCTTTTTTAAGAAACAATGCTTTTGATAGGTGAAACGACACTTTTGCATGATAAAACGGCACTTTCAAGCACTATTTTAGCACTTCTGCAATAAATTTGGGTGTCTTTGCCCTGACCAGAGGCACTTTTTTTCTTTCTTTTATTTGTCTATCAATTCTACAACACTTTTACAGAGACGGATAGCGCATTTTTCCTAACTACTGAGCGCTTTTGATATTTTATTGAGTGCTTTTACTATATTTTTACCACCTTTAATCATTTTAGTAGCACTTCTGCTAGTTATTTATGCACTTTTGAATTTTTTGATAGAGTTAAATAGTGCTTTCAATCATTTTAATAGCGCTTTTAAGCATTTTAATAGTGCTTTTAAGCATTTAAATAGCGCTTTTAAATTTAAATAGCACTTTCAAGCATTTAAATGGCACTTTTGCATAAACTATAAATTTTCATTATCTAACTGTGGTAAAATGATTTTCATGACTCTGCAGGATGTATGATCATAGAAAAGCAAAGAAACCAGAGAGCAAATTCAACCAAGAAGGCAAGGCTTTGACTAAGAAAATCAAGAAGAACTTTTCTCACATCAAATCAGTTCTTGAGGATTCACAAGAGGAAAATTAGGTTTATGAGAACTATCTTAAAATTTTAGAAGCTTATAAAACTAAGTTTGTCTCACTTGATTGGATTTTCTCACCTTAATTCAAGTTTTCTCAAAATTTGCAAATAGGGCCTTAGATTCAATTCCATCTTTTCTTCTTCAATGTCATTTTTGGTTTCCTTCATTGTGGTTATTTTTAATGACTAACTTTGTTGGAAGAAAAGCACATTGGAAAGTAATGATAGCCAAGGTAAGATTAAAATGAAAAAATCACTCAAAAATGCCCCTAGCCTTTACTAGCTACAAGGAAAGGTAAGCCTCAAACTAGTGAATATTTTCCCTTAAATTATGGCATTGGTGCATTTGAAAATCTAGTAATTACAAAACAACCTATATTTGTTTGGAAAGTTTAGCAGTTAGGCCTATGCTCTTCACTTCTTCTAGTGAATCAAAATGCCAAAGGTGTTAAACTTTTTAATTAAGAAGAAAGGTTGAGGAAATCAAGCACATAAAATCAAAATCCTTTGTTTGTAGAAGAGAGTAGAAATACTCAATTCTCTATAGTTAGTGGGTGAGGAAATTGAACCTTGTTAACTATGTTTGTTAAAAACTACTAAAAAAAAAAGAAACAAAAAATAGCGTCCTACAGAGAATACCATGCTAGAACTTTAGTTGGGCTCACCTCCCGAGATTTTCCTTAAAAGGGCCGGTGAGAGGGACAACCCAAAGTGGGATATGCTTTCTTTTGTTGAGAGATTCCAACCCACTATAAAACAAAATGCATACATCCTTAATGGGGTGTGTGACAAAAGGATACTAAATTTTTGAACTTCCTTGAGTAGTCCTCACAGATTGCACAAAACTCTGACATACCAATGGTGGGAAGCCTCCTAATATACTTGGAGGATGAAATTTTAGTGTCCATTTTGAATGGAATCCATACTAAATCCTTAATAAATTAGCAAGCCTACCTCATTAGAGTCATTTAAAATCCAAATTTGACCTTAGGTAGATTGCTTGAAATAATTTCTTATGATAATTGATAAAATCATTGTGTTGTTCTTGAAGGTATTTGATTACAAAAAGAAAACATTCATTAAGATACAAAAATTAATTAACAATAAAGATTCAAAAGAATATTCTATTCACAAAAATTCAAGAAATGGAAAAAGAAATGGAAACATCATCAAACCAACTCTCATTAAGAACATTGTTTCCTTACCTCTATGGTCAAGAAAAACCTCACGAATGCCATATCTTTGATCATTCAAAATTTGATAAAAAATAATATCATGAAAGCCCTATATTTGATCAAGAATATCCTAATGATAAACCAATATTTGATGAAGAACCTATTTCAAAATATCAACAGAATCTCATCTTTGATCAAGGAAATCAAGAGGAATTAGTCCCATCTCAACAATATTCATCATATGACAATTCTTTGAGAAACACAAATACATCCAAATATCCTTGGGATAGATCATTTACTCCTTTGGAAATTTCATATGAATTAGCTCTGAAAAAACTCCTTGAAAATGATCTAATCATGTTTCCTCAAATCACTTCATGTGGTTTTATCTTTTTGAGAAACTATTTTGCATATCATAGACATAATGAGCATGAAACTTCAGATTGCATGGATTTGAAGCATAAAATACAAAATCTTAGTGATGATGACATAATTGAAATTGAAGATACTAATCTCAAGCAAGATCAAACTTATGAACACATGTCTAGTAGTGGTCCTCTTATAGCTTTCACCTATTCCACCATTCCTCCATTTCATATAGAAGCAAAGCTATCCAATATTCCTCCATCAAACAAAGATCCAAATAGTTTTCATAATGACTATGTATACCCTCAAGGGCTACCTCTAAAAGAGATCCAAGCTAACCTACATCTTGCTACAAACTTCTTTCATGCTTCAAAGGTTATAGATTCCAAGCCTTCATGTGCTACAATGCCTATTGTACCTATTTCAAATGAACATACATCATCCTTTCAAGAATCCCTCATGTGGATCCAAACTCCTACATTGTCCTTAGAAGTGGCTTTATGTCAAGAGACTAATCAAAAGTGCAAAGAAACAAATCTTATGAAGGATCAAGATCAAGATAATATCCCTCTTTATCCTATAGTTGACCAAAGTCCGATACCCCAAGAATCCCATGATGAACCCTTCCATTTGTTTAAAGAAGATATACTTCCATCTCAAGCACCCCATATTCTTTCACTTCCTATATCATATCCATCTCCTAAGCAAGATCAAAGTATTCCTTCCATCTCTAATGAACTTATTGAAAATGAAAAGAAAAGTATTCTTCCTAGGCTATCCAAAGATCCTTGTCAAGATCAAAGTACCCCAACATCCACTTTTCATAAGCCTCCATATCTACCTCAAAATTATCCCATTATTCCTAATCCATTGCATAAGAATAAATACCCTCAAGGTTCAACTGCTCCTATTAAAGTCTCTCCTATCAAAGATACATATAAGCCTATTGGTACAAAGATAAATATGAATGATGAAAGCCTTGGCCATGAAGCTCAAAATAAAGATGTTGATACCCCTCCCACATCCTATTTACCTCCATTTGTGCATAATCATAGTCCTTATACATCCTTCAAATCCATCCTTGGTCCCTATATCCAAAACTTGAAATATTATACATCCTCCAAATCCATATTGGGCCCTTATATTCCTCCATCAACCTTTCCTACCATCCCTATCCCACAATCCACTTACCCTATATCCTATCAAGATCAAAAAAGACATACATACTTGAGAAACCAAACACCCATCTCTATGAACCCTCCATATGAACCACCCATATCAACCTTATTCATCCATCAATCCCAAGTCCTTTGGAAGAAATTTGAATGCGCAACATAAAAATTAAAAAACCAAGAATCCACTTATGTATGAAGAGCACAATGTCCCATCTAATCAACATGTGAATGAAAGAAATAAAGAAATATTCAAGAGACCACAAAGGTCCATCAAGAAAAAAGAAAAATCAAAGAAAATGTGGGTTCCTAAATTCCTCATTGAAAAAATGCATTCTAAAGCATCCAAAAGGAAAGACAAATCAAAGAAAGTGTGGATTCCCAAGTCACTTTTGAAGGACTTACACATGAAAGAGAAAACAAAGTTGACATTCAAGCTTCCAAATGCTTCCACTTCACATTCTCCCAAACACATTCCATCTCATCCATCCATGTTGAGTCCTTGTATCCCAAGATCCACATCCTCTCTTACATCAAAGTCCCAAGCTATTTCACCCATTTTTCCTCCATTATTCCACTACCCTTCAAGGTGTATATTGATGTTGATCTTGATAATACTTCTTATCCTCCTATTCATTATCCTTCCATTCCCTTTTTCACACCCACATATGGAAAGACTCATTATCCTCTCATTCATTATCCTTCCATTTCCTTTATCCAATCCATTGCATAAATCTTTAGCCACACTCTACCTTATCCACCATATCACATTTCCATCACCCTATCAACATCTTTGAGCATACCTTTCAGTGGCCTTGGCACATCATATCATACCTTTTCAAGGGGTATCCAAAGAGCATGAGGCTTGAGTCCATCCAAAAATTTAAAAAAAAGAAGAAAAAGAAAAGAAAATAAATCCATCCTATGGTGAAAACCACTTCTTGTGGCATCTTGGAAAAGTACCATGATGAAAACCTAGCAAAAAAGCATCATGCGTAATTCCTCTCTCTTGCACTCTACACTTGGGGGCAAGTTCCATCCATTGTATCCTTCATTTTTCTACCATTGATCTCACTTGCATCTGTATTACATCTTTTTCCTTTGATCTTGACAAGGTTGAACATATCCATGAGCATTAAGTATCTTGACATGAGTTATCCTATCCATCAGCCTATTCACTTGTTAAATTCATGCTACTGTTAGGAATGAATTCATGGCAGTCATTCTGTAGCAGTTGTTGTTGCATTCATGACTATGATTGTCATTGGTGTCAACATAGTGATCTTTTGGAGACTTGCAGAGAAGGAGATAGAGTTTGAATTAGTGCACGTGGGTTATTGTAGTTGGAGCTATGTGATGTTGAGGATATACTCTTTGATATGTTATATGTCTATGGTTAAGAGCACATACAGTAATTCTTTTATTCATGGAAGTTATGAGCATTTTGGTGGAAGCAGTATTCAGGCAGTGTTCCTAAGTAGTGGTTTGTGGAAATCAGATGATATATCCTAATCAGGATGGAATCTGATTTTGTGCAGTTAAAGAGAATTTGAAGACACATTGATAGTGATGTGGATGATAGTGCAAACTTTGAGGTCGCACGAATGAAGATTTATTATATTTGGAAGCTGACAATTTTGTGTAATTTTGATGTAGCATATGGAAACTTTTATTTTGTAATTGTATGCCGAATCATTTATAATTATTTGAGTATGGTATAAAGGAAGGAATGTGTTTCCTTGTTGTAATGTAGAAGAGGATAGTAGTGTATGAATATGAAGTGAAAGTGAATTATGAAGGAAGACATGCAAAGTACAGAGATCTAAAATTGAGATTTGGTGTAACAGTGAGTACGGTTCGGCATAGTGAGAGAAGAGGAAACATATTATTCTATTGAGTAATACAAAGATTATTTGGATAGTGTGTTCGGTGATCTTACCTTGAAGCTGTTTGGGTAGTGGGTCCTTCTGTCTTCCATAACTCTTAATAGGGTTAGAATCTTTTAATAGGGATTCAAAATCTCCTAATAGGGATTCATATGTACTGAATGTATTTCATAAGACTCCTAAAAGAGTCCATCCTTTCACAAGGAATATTCATATTAGTGCATATTTTGTGGGCATCATTCCCACCGAGGTTTACTCTTTGATCAAGAGGCTCCCTAGTCAACATATCTTGTGTCATTGTGTTATTGTGTATGAATATCTTTTTATGGTTGGTAATTATATTGCTTACATGGTCTAATGTTGTTGAAGTTGATAAAAGTTATAATTATCTGATAATTGATTCACCCCCCCCCCCTTTCTCTTAGTTATCTTGGTGGAATTTACTTTCTAATAATTGGTATCAGAGTGGCAGGTCCTTGAAAAATAAGTTTAACAACTTAAGGAGATCCATAGTGAATTTCAAGAAAGAAAGCCCTAAGTTTGATGGAGTAAATTTTGACAACTGGAAAGAAAAGATGAAGACAAACCTACTGTGTTTAGGACCAGGTTATTGGTTGATTACAAAGAATGATAAGACTATCATTGAAGACTAATGAGAGAGATCTATTAATGTGTAACATACTTTCAAGAGAAGCACTTTTGACAGCCCTTTCAGAGAATGAGTACAGTCAGGTAAAATGTTTGAAAAAATCTCATGAAATTTGGAAAGCTTTAAACTCTACTTTTGAAGGTGATGAACATGCAAAAAGAGTTAGATTACATAATTGGATGTATGCATTTGAAGATATAAGAATGTTGGAAGATGAATCTGTTAGAAGCTATATTGGTAGAATGTCAGAAATTGTTACAGGTATAAAATCTTATGGAGGAACAAAGACAAATAATGAAGTGATATGGAAAATTTTGAGGACATTGACTCATGTATTTAAGCAGACAACACAGATGATTAAACAAGTTATACCTTGTACTAAAAACTTTACAAGAGAGACTCTTCTTGGAAGATTGGAAGAAGTAGAGATGAACCTGAGGTTATCAAGAGACTTACCTAGAATGGAGACAACATTCAGTGCTCTTAGTGTTCACCCTACTTTGTCAACAAGCATCAGTGTGAGCCGAGATTATGCTGGCAGTAGTAGATCTAGAAATGAAGACAAGAAGATTGAAGAAGGTATTTCCTTTCTTGTGAAGAGAGAACCAAATGGTAAGAAAATTTTTAAATGTTGGACTTGTCAGGAATATGGTCATTTTGCATCTAAATGTCCTAAGAGAGTTAAAAAGTACAGAAACAATTTCAAACCTAGAAGATCTAAGGAATGTTATTATTCTAATGATGAAGATCTTGAAGCTAGTATAGAGAGAACCTTAAGTGAAAGTGATAATGGGAATAATGATGACATGGGATTTGTAGCAATTAAAGAAGAAAATTTTGAAACTGATGTCAAGGAAGAAAAAATTTGAGTTTCTCAAGTTGAAAAGAAAGTTGATTGGATTATAGATAGGGTTTGTTCACATCATATGACTGGAGACATGAAAAAGTTCATAAATTTAAACAAATATGATGGAGGAGTTGTTATAGTTGGAAACAATGCACCTTGTTTGATTAAAGGTATAGGATCTATTACTCTTGATGGAAAGACTAACACTGATGATGTTTATTTTGTGGATGGATTGAAACATAATCTTTTGAGTGTTGGATAGTTAGTTGATAAGGGATATCAAGTTTGGTTTACTAAGAAAACTTGTGTGATAAAGGATAAAGATGGAAATCTCATTGGAACTGGATCTAGAACCAGAGGTAATGTATTTTAGTTGAATCCTACTGAGATAACATGTTTGATTACTAAAATTGATGATAGTTGGTTATGGCATAGAAGGTTTTGTCATATAAACTTTGACAACATTGTGAAAGTAAGTACTTCACTTGCAGTAATAGATTTTCCTAAAATTATGAAGCCTACTAACATGATTTGCAAAGAGTGTGTGATGGCTAAACAAAAAAGAAGTTCTTTTCCCAATAAGAAGTTTACATTTGCAGAAAAGCTAGAAATTGTTCATATAGATTTGAGTGGTCCTAACAGGACTAGAGGATTCTATGGAGAAATGTATTTTATGATTCTTGTTGATGGTTTTATAAGAATGATGTGGATTGCATTTCTTAAAGAAAAATCTGAAGCATTTGATAAGTTTAAGATTGTTAAGAATAAAGTTGAGAATGAATCTGGAATGAAGATTAAATGTTTGAGATCTGATAGAGGTGGAGAATTTACTTCTAGATATTTTAACACCTTTTGTGAAAAAAATGGCATTAAGAGATAGTTCTCAGCCCCTAGAACACCTGAACAAAATGGTATTACAGAAAGAAGGAATAGATCAGTGACTAAAGCAACAAGAGCTATGTTATTTGAGAATGATTTGGTGAAGATATTCTGGAGAGAAGCAGTGAACACAATAGTGTATACAATGAATAGAGTACAAATCAGAGTAGACACAGACAAGACACCTTATGAATTATGGTTTGGGCATGCACCCTCAGTTAAGTATTTTAGAATTTTTGGAAGAAAATGTTATATAAAGAGAGATGATGATATTGGAAAGTTTGATCCTAGAAGTGATGAAGGTATATTTCTTCAATATTCTTTGAAAATCAAAGCCTATAGATGTTACAATAAAAGATCTAAGACTATTGTTGAAAGCACAAATGTTAAAGTTGATGAAAAGTTCAAAATTCAAGAAAGAATGCTTGATTATGAATCAGATGAAGAAGCTCATCCTAAACCTAACACTGGATCTACTAAATTATTTTATGAAACTGACAGTGATTTTTTGAATGAAAGCCATAGTGAAGTCATTGAAGAGCCTGCACCTGAAGTGAGATCTGAGACAGTGACACCTAACAAGAGTTTGTTAAGAAATTATCCTATTGGAAAAATTATTGGAAGCATCAAATGAGGAGTTCTAACTTGGAATAAGGTACAAGAACAATTATGTTTGATTTCTCAAATTGAACCTAAAACTACTAGTGAAGCTTGTGAAGATGAAAGTTGGACTAATGCTATGAAAGAAGAACTAGATCAGATTGAAAAGAACAAGACATGGGAATTGGTTCCTAGACCTAAAGAAAAGAATGTTATTGGAACTAAATGGGTATTCAAAAACAAGATAAATGAACAATGAGAATTAGTAAGAAATAAAGCAAGATTGGTATGTAAGGGATACTCATAGCAAGAAGGAATTAACTATGAAGAAACCTTTGCACCTATTGCAAGAATTGAAGCAGTAAGAATGTTTTTGGCTTATGCAACTTACAAGAAATTTAAAGTATATTAGATGGATGTGAAGTCAACATTTCTGAATGGAGAATTGGAAGAAGAAGTCTACATTGAGTAGCCTAAAGGTTTTCCTTTGACTCAAGAAGGAGACATGGTATGTAAATTGAAGAAAGCTTTATACGGACTAAAACAACCACCTAGAACTTGGTATGCAAGATTGGACAAATATTTGTTAAAGTTGGGATTTACAAAAGGAACAGATGATAGTAATCTGTACACAAAAGAAATTGAAAATGGTTTGTTGGTTATAGTTATTTTTGTTGATGACATTATTTTTGGAGGAGAAGATGAAGCTAGTGATAAATTTGCTGATGAAATGAAGACTGGATTTGAAATGAGTATGATTGGTGAAATGAAAAACTTTTTGGGATTATAGATAACACAGAACAATGATGGTATCTTTTTAAGTCAAACAAAGTACCTGAATGACTTGTTGAAAAGATTTGGAATGGAGAATTGTAAACTAGTTGGAACACCTATGGTAACTAGACATAAGTTATCTAGCACAGATGAGACTCCTACAGTAGAACAGAAGAATTACAGATCCATGATTGGAGGATTGTAGTATTTGACACATACAAGACCTGATATAGCACATTCAATTGGAATTGTAGCAAGATTTCAAGTTGAACCTAGAGAATCACATTATGCAGTAGTAAAGAGGATACTGAGATATTTAAGAGGCACAATGGACTATGGATTATGGTATGAAAAATCTAATGATTTTACCCTATGTGCATAGACAGATGCTAATTGGTGAGGCAGTGTTGATGATAAGAAAAGCACTAGCGATAGAGCATTTTTCCTTGGAGGAAGATTGGTTTCTTAGCTAAGAAAGAAGCAAAATTATATCTCACAGAGCACATAAGAGATAGAATATGTAGCAGCAACAAACAATTATAACCAGATAATTTGGATGAAGCAAATGTTGAAGGATATTGGAATAAAGTTTGTTGAACCTATTGTCATACATTGTGACAACACTAGCATAGTTAGTATGTCTAAGAATCATGTATTACATTCTAAGAAAAAGCATATAGAGATCAAGTATCATGTTGTAAGAGAGAAAGTTGATGAGAGAGAAGTCAGACTTGAGCACATAAGTACAAAGGAGAAGATAGAAGATATATTCACAAAGCCTTTGCCTAAGGATATATTTGAGTATCTGAGAGGTATGCTTAGGGTTATGCCCCATCCTACTTTTGAGAAGTGATGTAGTTGGTTGCATCTATCCAGTGGTATATGAGCCTTATCTTTGTTTTGGACTGGATGTTGGTACTTCCTCTATTGGGGAGTATGTGTATCTGAGTAGAGTCGTGAGGATTCTAGTGAATGTATTTTCTAAATAGTGTCTTTTAACATTGGAGTTGTTGACATAGTGATGAAATTTTTATCATTGATGTCAATGGGGGAGAAGTGTACATGAAAAAATGTATTTGTACTATCTGAACAGGAAAATGAAGCAAGATTTGATTGATGAAGAGGATTTGAAGTAGCAGTGTTGTAGTATTGTATTTTTGGAACATTAGATGTTTTTTCATCTATGTTGCCATCAATTCCAATGGGGGATATTGATAGGAATGAGTGCTTAGCAGTCATTTTGTAGCAGTTGTTGTTGCATTCATGACTATGATTGTCATTGATGTCAACACAGTGATCTTCTGGAGACTTGCAGAGAAGCAGACATAGTTTGAATTAGCACACATGCATTATTGCAGTTGGAGCTATGCGATGTTGAGGATATACTCTCTGATATGTTATATGTCTATGGTTAAGAGCGCAGATAGTAATTCTTTTATTCATGGAAGTTATGGGCATTTTGGTGGAAGCAATATATAGGCAGTGTTCCTGAGTAGTGGTTTGTGGAAATCGAATGATATCTCCTAATCGGGATAAAATCTGGTTTTGCACAGTTAAAGGGAAGTTGAAGACACATTGATAGTGATGTGGATGATAGTGCAAACTTTGAGGTTGCATGAATGAAGATTTATTGTATTTGGAAGCTGACAGTTTTGTGTAATTTTGATGTAGCGTATGGAAACTTTTATTTTGTAATTGTATGCTGACTCATTTGTAATTATTTGAGTGTGGTATAAAGGAAGGAATGTGTTTCCTTGTTGTAATGTAGAAGGGGATAGTAGTGTATGAATATGAAGTGAAAGTGAATTGTGAAGGAAGACATGCAAAGTACAAAGATTTGAAATTGAGATCTGGTGTAACAGTGAGTGCGGTTTGGCATAGTCAGAGAAGAGGTAACATATTATTCTGTTGATTAATACAAAGATTATTTGGATAGTGTGTTCAGTGATCTTACCCTGAAGCTATTTGGGTAGTGGGTCCTTCTGTCTTCCATAACTCTTAACAGGGTTAGAATCTTTTAACATGGATTCAAAATCTCCTAATAGGGATTCATATGTACTAAATGTATTTCATAAGACTCCTAACAAAGTCCATCCTTTCACAAGGAATATTCATATTAGTGCATCTTTTTTGGGCATCATTCTCACTGGGGTTTACTCTTTGATCAAGAGGTTCCTAGTCAACATATCTTGTGTCGTTGTGTTATTGTGTATGAATATCTTTCTATGGTTGGTAATTATATTGTTACATGGTTTAATGTTGTTAAAGTTGATAAAAGTTATAATTATCTGATAACTGATTCACCCCCCCCTCTCAATTATCTTGGTGGACTTTACTTTCTAACAGCTACCTTATCATGATCTTGCTTATCCTAAAACCACCTTCATTATTTGTAAGAAGCCTTCCCATAATCCCAAACCATTCACTCATGGCCTTCACCACCCCTTTATCATGATTGTGTGTTCCTATCCACATTGATCCCTTAATCTTGATCCAATTGAAAAATAAAATAAATTGAAAATATGTTATAAAAAGTCTCTTGATATGTCCATTCCTTTGGATGATTGTCATGACACCGGGTCATTATTCCATATGCTATCCAACACCACATCATTGGCCTATATTGAGATATTATTTTTTTGCTAGCTTGGATAATATTAAGGAGATGGTCCTATGGGTAACACACTTGCTTCATCCATCATTTCCTATTCATTGGGGAATCACAAGTTTGAAAATTCATCTTTCATGTCCTATACCTTGCTAGACATTGGGGAAATTCAATGTGATCTTGTTTGAGAACAAGTGATCTCTAAAAATTTAAAAATTTAAAAACGTGAAAATGTTCCTCAAATAATCCAAAAAAAATACAAAAATCTCTAAAATTCAAAAACATAAAAAATCTCTAAAATTCAAAAACATCAAAAATCTCTAAAAATTCAAAAACATAAAAAATCTTTTAAAAAGCCAAAAAAAATCTAAAAAATTTAAAAATTGCAAATGTTTAAAAAAAAAAAAAAAACTCTCAAAAGTTGCATTTATTGGCATTAAGCAGAATTGCCACTAGTGACAACACTTATTTGCATTCACAGTGCAAACCGAGCAGAACAGTGCAAACTGAGCAGAACAGTGCAAACCGAGCAGAACAGTGCAAACCGAGCAGAAGAGTGCAAACTGAGCAGAACAGTGCAAACCGAGCAGAATAGTGCAAACCGAGCAGGACAGTGCAAACTGAGCAAGACAATGTAAATTGATCAAGATAGTGCAAACCGAGCAGAACAGTGCAAACCGAGCAGAATAGTGCAAACCGAGTAGGATAGTGCAAACCGAGCAAGACAGTGCAAACTGATCAAGACAGTGCAAAGCGAGCAGAACAGTGCAAACCGAGCAGAACAGTGCAAACCGAGCAGGACAGTGCAAACCGAGCAAGACAGTGCAAACCGATCAAGACAGTGCAAACCAAGTAGGACAGTGTAAACCGAGTAACATTATGTCTACCGAGTCACCAGTATTTACCGAGTTCAAAACCTACCGAGTGGTTAGTATGAACCGTGCCTTCACTTCTACTGAGTGCATGACGATGCCGAGTAATGCAGTGGACGCTGAGTATCAAAAAGTCACCGAGTTAGTTTGCAGGAACCGTGTAACCATACTTGGGCCGACTTAGTGGCACTTATGTTTATTTGTCAAGCTGACTTTGTAATTGTAATTAATTGTTTAGACTTGTATATAAACAATGTTGTAAAGATGTCAAGATGTAATCATATGAGTATGTATGTGAATAAAAAGGAAAGGCAGAGATAAGAGAATTACAAAGGGCTATAGTAGTATAGGGAACAGCAAAGACAAATTCATCACAGAAGGTGATCAGTACATTCAGCGAATCTCAATCAGCAATTCAGTTGCAAAGCAAGAGATCTACTGTTTCATTCTAATAGGTGAATCAGTACTAAAATCCTTTAACCAGGTAGACTTAACAGTCTGTTGTAAAATCTCTTTACCGAGTGCATACTTCATTGTATGTTTGTAAATCCTTTAACAAGGTGGATCTAGCAATCCTTATTGCTCCTAATAGGACAGATCATCAGAAGTGATCAAATTGTAAGCCTTAACCGGCCAACTTTATTCTGTAGTACTAAAGCTTTGTGGGTTTCATCCCCACCCCAGTTTTACTTTCTTTTTGGAAGGTTTCTGGGTAACCAAATCTATGTGTCATTGTTGTGAATGCTTTTAAGTTTCATGCTTTCTATATGCATAAAGAAAAAGTGAACTATATGCTAATACATCTGTAATTGTAAGAAAATTTGAAGTTACTGATTCACCCCTCCCCTCTCAGTAACTCGGTTAATCCCTGAATATTTCCAACAGCATTGCCCAACAAAGCATAATCTTTGTTAAATCAAACCAGGGGCACCAATTCAAATTCAATGAGCATATCAAAATAGACGTAAGTTGTCTCAAATCATTGCATCAAAATTGAAAAATGGTTATACTTGAACTTATTGATCAATATCACATTTCAAACATCCAAATACTTGATCTAAACAACAACATTTGACAAATCAAATCGAAATCTAAAAGGATTAAACATAACTAAGGATCAAAGTGGATGAAGTTATTGAAATATGACTCTACAAACAAAAGAAAAAATGTTCAAAGTGTTACTAAATTTTTGGAACCATGTATTTTTAGCAAATTGATGAAGTCTGGGACTAGATGAGCGATGATGAAGACATGATATTTTCTTGATTTTTTCTTTAGTCCTTGCCATGTTGATTCATAATAGTATGCGAGTCTATCTAATGACGTGATCATCAAAGACTCATCGAGGAAATTTGTATATGAAAGGGATTAATTCTTTGTTTGTTTACTTGGAATTGTTAAAATATAAGGAAAGAGGTATGTTAGGGATTTTTCTTGTGGGTCAAACTTGGCAAGGACATTGGCTTGATTCTCAGTAAATAGGTTTCCAAGTTTGCAAGAAAGGCCTAATTGATGAGGATTGGATAAGATCCTCCTTCTGCTTTGAGCTCCATAAGACTCAGGCGGGTATTGCCTAGAAATAGTTTACTATCTTTCAAGTAAACTATGGATTGGTGGATTAGGTCTTCATTGTCATGCTATTGAGTTCATCAGGGGTACTTTTATGAAAGATAATTTTGAAGACAACTGAGAACAACCTGTTGCAGAATGTGGCTGATGAAACTCCTAATGATAACATGAACAATGGCATAAGGGTGATGAGTCCTTTTTATGAGTAAAACTCAAGGAAGGCTAACCTTTGATTCACTCTTCAAGGAATCAACAACTATGGATTGTAAAACATCAGGGCCAGTCCTATTTTTAGGTACATGAACATGAAATGAAATGGTATTGGTAATGATGAATTTTGTGTTTGATGACTGAAAGGTGTTTGAATGACAGAGATCAGATCAGTGCCTAATCCTTTGGGCAAAGAGTCTAACATAAATCAATAGAGGAATTTCTAGGAAATACAGTGATATGCCTTACAAACCACATACAATTTGGATAGAATGCCTTACAAACTATCTTCTCAATCTAGGTTCACTACCATCAAGATCTTCCATAGATGTATTCATTCTCTAAAATTGCACATAAGGATTTAGTTCTTTCCTTGAAAGAAACTCATGCAACAATTAGATAGTTGGCTTACAACTAGTATGTTCCAAATGCCTTCAAAATAGAGACATACAAGAATAAACAAAAAGCAAAGAGACAATAACAGAACCAAGGTAGAAATTGTATTGTATTTCATGGAAGTATATCAATACATACAAGTAAACTCTTTACTCAAAATCATTGGATCAATAATCTACTCTGCAAAGTTTGTATTATCAGCATTAGACCATCAAGAATATGGAACCAGAGAATAGAATCCCTTGGATTGCCAAAGACTCAAACTAGGAACCTAAAAGATTGGAAAACCAAAGAGCTAGGAGACCCAAAAAGTTTTAGAACCCTTACAAAATCAGAACTCTTACTACTTATACCACTAGCTATCTTGGAATCCCAAACAGGTTGGGATGCAACAAGCTTCAGATAAGGGTTAGGGTTTCACCCACTAAACCAACCAATATCAATCAGTAATTAATTCCAAGGGAGAAAACCAAGCAACCTGGACAAACACACCCAAAATTGATCTTCATCAATGAAAATCTTCTGATTTGTATCGAAGATCACGCAAACACCATGCCTTTTCAGTCTATTTGTACACCTGCAACATGCCTCAAGCTTTACCTATGTCCATTTTAAGATGGTACAGGCATCTGCAATCAATCATCAAACCCTCTAGACCACCCTACAGTAGTCTATACAACAAGTTCATCAAATCCTACTGCTAAAACAATAAATTCTGGTCCTTTTTGTCGCTAGAAACCCTCCGCAAATTTGAATTTGAAATTAAATGGCTATTTCCAAGCACCAATAGCAAATCAGCAGTCAATATTCAAACTCGTGTCCACTTTATATCATGACTGTTAGATCTTTCCTTTTCGCAGGCTTTTCATGACTTAATGATTATAGGAATCCCAGTTACATTTGGTGACCACACGACAAAAGCCTTTGCCTATTCATAGAATGTTCCATCTCACTGCCAATTAATTTAGCTATTACATGAACAAAGTGTTCACTAAATCACCAGTTGATTTGGAGCATCGCCAATTCTTCTTGCGAATGAGTGAAACCTTTTAAAATTTGTCGGGCTGCCAACCCCTTTTATCAGGACCACTAGACTCCTAGACCCCACCTGGGCCTGCTTTATGCCATTTGTCACCACCTCATTCACCACTACTACCTGGTCATCACTGACAAAGGACCCACCGCAAAGCATTCCCTTTTAGTGAAGATCGACGGTTGTCATTATATTGTGCATTTAACTATTGTGCATCTTACCCCAGCAGTATAGCGATAACCACAAGATCTTGTAGTGTATTAACTCCTCTGAGACCGGTGGACCCACTTTTCATAAGCTTTAGATCATATGATGGTCTTATAATCTCATAGCCCTGATAGATCCCTTAAGATCTTACACTGACTGCTCGATCATCCATACTGGCATCCCATAGAATCTTCCAGACCCACTGACATAATCCTTATCATCCTCTAGCTTAGCGAATAAGAACGTGACACCTCAGTGATGAATCATCAGACGGTCCTACCATTTCCAAAAAACCTTTACCCTTTAATCAATATTTGGTGAATCAGCGACCAAAGACTTTCACTAGGTCACGGAAAACTTTATTTTATCGCTAGGAAATTTAGTGATTGCATGAACATTGTTCGCCAAATCACCAAGTCTTTAGACTCCTCGCCAAAATATCATGTGAACTAGCAAACAAAGTCGATGTTTGTCAGAACCACCAAAAAGATTGACAAACTAACTGGGCCCACATCAAGAAGATCGACAGCAATCTCATCTTCACATAGACCTCCAAGATTCCATTAGATTACACACCCACCGTCAGATGAAGAATCTCTCCTTGCCCTAACAACCCTCTGACACTGGATGCGATCATACAGCTATCAAATAATCTCAAGCCTCTGACAAATTTCATGAGAACTTATGTTGTTCGTCGATTCTTTGACAAGGTCAAGACCCTCTGACAAGCCAAAAACTAGGTCCCACTGACAACCTCCACCTCATTAATACATGGACCAATCACAACTTTCCATTTGTGCATACATGTCATTTTGGACCCACAGTTTGTCTACCATCACATCAGACAGTTGTCATTAAAGTGTTATGTTAAAACCCACACATCTTCCCTCAGTGGTATAGCAACGATCATTGATTCTGCTCACTCGTTAACAAGTCAATAGGGAAGGAAGATAGGGCCCACCAGGACAGATGGCACACGGTCGCGAATTCGCATGTCAAAGACCTCCGACACCAAAAAGTCTTGTGAATTAATGACAACCACATATTTTGAAAGGGTGAAACATAGGAAAATATTATTACAGGGGACTTAGGAAAAATTAACGCCGAAAGACTTAGGAACATACTTCGCTGGGTGCATGAAAACTTAGGAAAATAAAGGTTGCTAGGGAATAAGATTTAACACACATGCCTTTATGAAATTTTAAGTGGCCCAAAAAGTAACATGAAATTAGAACAAGGCTAGGGCACACTTAGGGTTTGTTTTATTCAATGGCTAGATTTCAAAATATTACCAAGGGTTTTAGCTAGAAAATAGGGAAAAACAATTGTAGAGACTAGAAGAAAAATGGGAGGGCCATGAAATTTGCAGGTGCCAATAGTGGCTCTATTTGAGGATGTTGAAATGCAAGTTTTAACAAGAAGCATAGGACTCTGGGACGCAGATGAAAACCACACTAACCTAAAATAGGGAAAGAAACACACAACTTGAAAGGAAACCAACCTATACAACAATTTTCAAAGTATTTACACATGCATGATAATCAAAAACTTAATTGAAGAAGGGCTTCAAGAATTTCCTATGCACTGGCAATTCAAAAACTTCACCATCCATGTTCTTCAGCAAGTAGGAATCCTTCCCAAAACTATCATGAATCACAAAAGGACCAAGCCAGAGTGATTCAAATTTCTTATGCTTCCCTTTATCTTCTACCCTCACATTCCATTGAAGCACCAAATCATCAACCTTGAATTTTTTGGTAGTTTCTCTTCTGTCAAATAAGTACTTCATCTTCTATTGCAACTTGATATTATTATTTTGACTCTCTTTTCTCTATTCATCTAACTCAGTCAGCTACATAATCCTATTCTGCATTGGCGCTGTGACATCCAACTCCTCATCCTGAATAAACTGATAAACTAGAATTGGATTATTTATAGGTAGCCTTGACTACAAACCATACACAAGCTCAAAGGGAGACTTCCCAATGGCTCTTTTCACTATAATCCTATCTGCCCATAAATCCAATCTCAACTTGGAATGCCAAGCTCTCTTATTATTTTCAAGTTTCTTCTTCAGGATTGTCAGGATACTTTTATTGCTAGACTCAGCCTGTCCATTTGCTTGAGGATGATAAGGAGATGAATAGGAAGTTATGATTCCATTATCATTGCAAAACTCCTTAAACTCATCTGATTTGAAACACATTGCATTATCTATAATCAACTTCATAGGGACACCAAATCTGGTCAAAATATAGTCAAGTAAGAAATCAATCACCACTTTACTTGTTTCCCTCTTTGTAGGGATAGCCTCTATCCATTTTGTGAAATAGTTAGTTGCAACAAGTATATAGCTATGTCCTCCACTAGATTTTCCAAGCCCCACATGGCAAATGGTGCTTCAGCAACAATTGGGTTTAATGACAATGCTCCTAAGTATTTCAATTTTGAAGCAAACCTCTCACAAGCTTCACACTTCCTGACATACTAGAATGAATCTTTAAACAATGTAGGCCAAAAATAACCTACCCTTAAAACCTTGTGAGTAGTAGTCCTTGCTGAAAGATGACCTCCACAAACACCAGCATGCATTTCATTTAAAACCTTCTCTACCTGATATCTGTCAAGACAAAACAATAAGACTCCATCTCTATTCTTCCAATACAAGTCCCCTTGTATCAATGTATATTTATGAGCTTGCAATTTCAAGGACCTCTTTTGGTTATCTATTATATAGTTTGGGCATCTAGCATTCTTTATGAAATAGACAATATCAGCATATTCTGGTTGCAATTCAATGCTTGTGATTGTCATATCTGGAGTTCCTTCATTATTTACTTGGACTAAGTCCATATTTTCTTCAGTCATCAATTTTCCTAGGCCTTGTCCTTTTACAAACTTAGTGATATGAATTTCCAAATTGAATTCTTGAATTCTTGTAATCCACTTGCATCTCTTACCAATGAGTTCAGACTGAGTAAGAACATCCTTTACTACTGAATGTGGGACATATGCAACAACCTTTGCACACACCAAATAAGGCCTAAAAGATTTGATCACTTTTACCAATGCATATGCCTACTTCTCCATCATCTCATAATTCAACTCAGCAGCCTGCAAGGATTTGCTAAAAAATGCAATTGGATGCTCAAAACCTTCATTGTCCTTTTGCAATAAAACAATAGCAATGGTGTGAAATGATGCAAAAGAGAACAATGAAAAAGGCCTGGTATGGTCAGGAGACCTAAGCATAGGTGTTTGTTGGACCACATCCTTAATTTTCTCAAATGCAGCCTGAGCCTCTACAGTCCATCGAAACTTCACATCCTTTTTTAACAACTTTACTATAGGCTTGACAAATTTAGAAAAATTTGCAATGAATCTCCTAACAAAATTGATCTTCCCTAGAAAGGACTACACCCCTTTGAGATTTTTTGGTGCAGACACCTTCCTGATTGCTTCAACCCTCTCTGGATCAATTCTTATTCCATCTTTTGATACAATGTGTCCTAGAAGCTTTCCCTCTTTGACTGCAAAGTTACATTTTTTAGGATTTAGGGACACACCATACTCTAGAGCTTTGACAAAAATGTTCTCTAGGTGTGAACAATGATCATGAGCCTTCTTGGAATAAGTAGTTAGGTCATCTTGATACACAACCATAAATAGGTCTATGTACTCATTGAAAGCAACATCCATGGCTCTTTGGAAAGTTGCTCCAGCATTTCTGAGACCAAATGGCATTCTGATATACACATATGTTCCCCAAGGCATTGTGAATGTAGTTTTGAATTTTTCAGACTCTTTCACCAACTCCTGGTTATATCTAGAAAAACCATCCATCATAGACAATAACTCACAACCAGTGACCTTGTGCAACATTGCCTCCATATTAGGCAATGAATAATTATCTTTCAATGATGCAACATTCAAATTCCTAAAGTCTACACATAACCTAATGTCACCATTCTTCTTTCTAACTGGGACTAAATTAGACACCCAAGTTGAATGCCTTATAGGTTGATTTATTCCTGCATCACTCAACTTGATTAGCTCCTTCTACATCTTAGGAGCCAACAATGGGTTAATGGGCCTTTTCTTTTGTCTTAATGGTTTGACATCTTGCTTTAATGGGATTTCATGTTGGAAAAGGTCCTCTCTATAAGCTTTTAGGTCATCATAAGACCATGCAAACACATGCTTGTACCTCCTCAACAACCTTATCAAGTTATCTTTCAATTGAGGGGTTAATCCTTTTCCAATATAGAACATTTGAGGAGAATTATGTGATCCCAAATTCACTTCCTCCAAATCTTCTACATTAGCATTACTTATTTTTGACATATGATCATTTTGGCTGCTATACAATGCTTTTAACTTAGTTAAGCCTTTAGGAATACTATTTGAACTCAACCAGATCACCTCACTTCCCATGACCATGTCCTTGCCTTCAATTTCTTCAACCAAAGTATTGTAGTCTATAGGTTGATCCTCATATATATCAAGACAATGAATAAATCTCAGGATGTCATGATCATCCTCAAAGACCTGCCAATTGTAAATGTTGTCTGCAATAATTGCTCTACTTTTTACTTCAAGAATTGATACTCCAAACAAAGTTGAATCATCCCTTTTTAGAGAAATATTGGCCAAAAAATCAGCCATTATGTTATTGGATCTTTCTACCCAACATATATTGAAAGCATCAAACATTTCAACCTGATCCCATATTACATGCTTATACAATTTCAATCTATCATTTTTGACAGCATACTTGGATTGGACTTGTGCTACCACAAGCTCAAAATCACCAAAAACCTTTAAACATTTTATCCCATGATTGATAGCAATATCCAATCCCAAAGACAATGCTTCATATTCAACAGTATTATTTGTGTATTGAAAATTCAATGAGAATGAATACTTAAAAGTAGTACCTAATGGACATATGAATAGGAATCTAGCTCCTGAGCCTTCTTTTGAGCATGCTCCATCAAAGTACATCTACCACAATCTATCTTGTTGTTTCTTTAGTTCTGCAACCAGTGGATCTACCTCTTCCACTGGTGGGATAGTTTCTTCTAATTTGAAATTCTCCATGTCAACATCCACACAACAGTTTAAATGATCATCATTTATTTCAATCATATGTGGAGTTCTACTTTCTCTGGATACTTTCACATTGTCACCATCAATATTCAAAGTTGCAATGGACATATCACATTGGATACTACCTCCCATCTGAGCACTCCACTTCCTTGACAACAACATCCCATAATGAGGGGGAATATCTACCACTAGAACACTCATTGTTAGCAATTTTTCAGGGAAAGCTGTCAACCTATAAGGAAGTGCTTTTATAGTACCAATAATAGGGACTTCTCTTGAATCCATAGCCTGACATCTACCATGAGGTATATCTACTTTCAGACCCAAGGATCTCATTATTTTTGCAGGCATAATAGTATTAGAGGCTCTTGAATCAATCATACAATTTCTTAACAACTTTCCATTTACTATTAAGGACAAAAAGAAAGGATCAACTGTTCTTGACACAACATTTGTAGCATTATCATCCAAATAAATCTGAGGGATCTCAAAGATGATCTCCCCACATTGGTTCTCAATTTAATCACTTGCTACAGTATCCATTCCATCAACCTTGGTGGAAATTCGGGTATTAGAAGAGAAGGCTCCTTTTACCCAACTCAAAGCCTTAACTTTATGCTTCTCTATCCTCATCATTTCTAATAAGGGGCCCTTGATAGTGATTTGTGACAACAATTTTCTCATGTCAATGGGAACATACTTGGGTTCAACTACATCCTGCCCAATGGTAGTGACCTCTTTATCTTCTTCATGTGTAACCACATTGGGGCTATCTTTGCTCTGACCCTTTTCTTTCTCTTGCAAAGGAGAAACAGTATCCACAAGAGGTTTATCTTTTACCTTGGAGGCCACAATTGGCTTCGTGGAGTTGACATTTTTCTTCAACTTGGTTTTGTTAGCAGTGTCAGTAACCTTTTGCTTATTTTGGGCTTGCTTTTCATCCCTTTCTATTTTCTTGATGAAAATTCTAGTAGGCCTGCCACCTAGACAACCTACCACCCTATTTCTCAAATTATAGTTGCTTTTAACTTGAGACACCATGTCTGCTATGATTTGTGCAATCTCTTCATCAGAAGGTCTTCTCAACATTACTGACCCATCACTTCTCAAAGTATTGCATTGAACTACATCAAGGTGATTATCTTCTACATCAGAAAACACTTGCTAATGGTAAACCTCATTTCTAATTTGGGAACTACCAGCATCTTGGTTTTCATCTTCATTTTAAAAATCTAACTCATCATATATGTATGAAGAAGTCATACCACACCCTTGATCACCATAAGTATCATCATTGTTGTTGCCTTGATCTTCATCTGCAAAAACACTTTGAGAAATAGCATAGTAATAGGGATCATGAGGTGATTGGAAAATAATACACCATGGAACATCATCATTCATATTCACTATATTTCTGTGCAAAGGGTCTGGGGTCTTGTCATTTGGTTTATCCTTTCTTTCAGGAAGCACTAGCTTCCCATCCTTCCATTGAGTATTATAGGGATAATTCTACATTCTTGGTAACTTATTAAATTTATTGAAAGGTGGCCTATCATTTCCTTGCACTCTACTATTTCTTGCTTCACCGGGCTTTAAATCCTTTATTGCTTTCAATATTTGCTTCAAACTATCATCATCTTTTGGCCTTGCATCAGGTTTCCTTGGCTCTCTTCTGTTTGAGACTGATGGCTGGCAATCTTCTCTCCTTCCCAACTTCCTTGATATCCTTCTATTGCTCTCTATATTAATAGCCAATTTATAAGCCTCTACTAAATTCCTAGGGTTTTTATCTCTCAAAAGATATCCCATCTTTGAATCAAAAGCATTTAGGTATGTGACAAGACACACCCTAACATCCAATCTGATAACTTGAAACAATTTATGCATGGCCTTTTGAAATCTAACATTGAATTAAATAACACCCTCATTTGAATTTTTCTTGATGTTGTTAAACTCATTAAGCATGAAGCCTTCATTGGTTTTATCACCATACTATTCCTTGAAAGACTGTCTAAACTAGTTCCATGAACATATGCTGGCATGAGGTAAATTTCTAAACCAATCTCTAGCATCTTCAGTCAGAGATTGAACAAAAAGCTTCATGATCACATCATTAGGCTCAATATTGTAGTCATCTATCACATTAATGAAACTTTTCAAATGCTCTTCACAAGTAACTACATTGCTTCCGGTGAATTTTGGGAGCTTCTTCCTAATTTCATCAAGGATGGGATTTGGATAACTAGGAATCCCAATAAAAACCAATTGCTTATGCCTCTCATGAATGGGACATACTTGAGATGGGCCACCACCTAAAGATGCAGATGTTTGAGTATTAGAAAGATTAGGAGTCTTAGGCATACCTGAAGTTGTAGCAGTATTCAACACATTTGCTCCTTGTGCTTGAGAAGTGGAAAGGGTATTAGCATGTCCACAAGATTGCCTAAGGAAGTCAATCTTTCTTTTCATCTCAGCAATAGTGGCTTCAAGCTCTACCTTTTCTAACTCTTTTGCCAACAATTCTTGTTTTCTTTTTGCTTCTTCCAAGTCAGCCTCTAATCTTGCTGCTTGATCCATGGACTTCTTTGCATGATTTGGTTCATTTATTGAAACTCCTATAGCCTTTTGTTTACCTTTGTCCCTAGGATTTCTTGTCTCATAGGTCTTATGGACAATAGGCTAATCTTCTGCTTGTTCTGTCACATGATCCTGATTCATGGCCTCAAGGTCCAACAATTGTCTCTTCAATTGCTTAGCTCTAATCATAGCATCTTTGATCTTTTCCTCTTTTTCCTTGTCTCTTTTCTATCTTAAATGGATCTGTTCTTGGACTCTCCTCTCCAACTCATAGATCTCTTAAAAAATTTCTTCTAATTCAGGGAGAGTAGTCTTAGATTCAACATCTCCTACTTGAACCTCGTCCTCATATTGGTTCAGACCCAAATCAACAGCCTCCTCATATTTAGTGTATTTCCTTCTTGATTCAATTTAATAGACTGGATTTGTTCCTCTTGCCTGGTATCTTCTCTATGTTTCTGAACATGAAACATATTTCTATTCCTTCTTCCTCTCTTTGTCTGACTAGGCCTAGAAGTACTTGGAATACCTTCTCCCAATTTGTCCTTAGGAAGGTTATTTCTCTGAGACCTAGTACCTCTGTAACTCATCGTGTGAATGATTTTCTAACTAGTACTACTGCAGAGATAGTTAGAGTCACCACCTAAAATTTGGGAATTCTTTTTTAAAATATTGGCACCAATGGTAACCAGATCCTTTGTATAGGATAGGAGCCCTAGCTCAACTAAACCCTACAAATTTAGCAAAATATTTCTTACAACTCTCCAACATAGTCACCAGTCTGTTAGGGATTTTTCTTATGGGTCAAACTTGGCAAGGACATTGGCTTGATTCTCAATAAATAGGTTTCCAAGTTTGCAAGAAAAGCCTAATTGATGAGGATTGGATAAGATCCTCCTGCTGCTTTGAGCTCCATAGACTCAGGTGGGTATTGCCTACAAATAGGTTACTATCTTGCAAGTAAACTATGGATTGGTGGATTAGGTCTTCATTGTCATGCTATTGAGTTCATTAGGGGTACTTTTATGAAAGATAATTCTGAAGATAGCTGAGAACAACCTATTGTAGAATGTGGCTGATGAAAATCCTAATGATAACATGAACAATGGCATAAGGGTGATGAGTCATTTTTATGAGTAAAACTCAAGGAAGGCTAACCTTTGATTCACTCTTCAAGGAATCAGCAACTATGGACTATAAAACATTAGGGCTAGTCCTATTTTTAGGTACATAAACATGAAATGAAATGGTATTGGTAATGATGAATTTTGTGTTTGATGACTGAAAGGTGTTTGAATGATAGAGATTAGATTAGTGCCTAATCCTTTGGGCAAATAGTCTAACATAAATCAATAGAGGAATTTCTAGGAAATACAGTGACATGCCTTACAAACCACATACAATTTGGATAGAATGCCTTACAAACTATCTTCTCAATCTAGGTTTTCTACCATCAAGATCTTCCACAGATGTATTCATTCTCTAAATTGCACATAAGGATTTAGTTCTTTCCTTGAAAGAAACTCATGCAATAATTAGATAGCTACCTTACAACTAGTATGTTCCAAATGCCTTACAAATAGAGACATACAAGAATAAACACAAAGAAAAGAGACAATAATAGAACCAAGGTAGAAATTGTATTATATTTCATGGAAGTGTATCAATACATACAAGTAAATTCTTTACTCAAAATCATTGGATCAATAATTTTCTCTGCAAAGTTTGTATTATTAGCATTCAACCATCAAGAATATGGAACCAGAGAATAGAATCCCTTGGATTTCCAAAGACTAGAACTAGGAACCAAAAAGATTGGAAAACTAAAGAGCTAGGAGACCCAAAAAGTTTTGGAACCCTTACAAAATCAGAACTATTACTACTTATACGATGAGCTATCTTGGAATCCCAAAAAGGTTAGTATGCAACAAGCTTCAGATAGCTAGGGTTAGGGTTTCACCCACTAAACCAACCAATATCGATCAATAATTAATTCCAAGGGATAAAACCAAGCAACCTGGACAAAAAGACCCAAAATTGATCTTCATCAATGAAAATCTTATGATTTGTATCAAAGATCACACAAACGCCATGCCTTTTTAGTCTATTTGTACACCTGCAACATGCCTCAAGCATTACCTATGTCCATTTTAAGATGGTACAAGCATTTGCAATCAATCATCAAACCCTCTGGACCACCCTGCAGTAGTCGGTACAACAACTTCATCAAAACCTGCCGCTAAAACCATAAATTCTGGTCCTTTCTATCACTAGAAACACTTTGCAAATTTTAATTTAAAATTAAATGGCTATTTCCAAGCACCAGTAGCAAATCAGCAGTCAATATTCAAACTTGAGTCAACTTTATATCATGATTGTCAAATCTTTCCTTTTCGCAGGCTTTTCACGACTTAAGCATTACAAGAATCTTGGTTACATTTGGTGACCACACAACAAAAGCCTTTGCCTATTCGTAGAATGTTCCATCTCACTACCAGTTAATTTAGCTATTACATGAACACAGTGTTTGCTGAATCGCCAGTTGATTTGGAGCATTGCCAATTCTTCTTGCGAATGAGCGAAACCTTTTAAAATTTGTTGGGTTGCCAACCCCTTTTATCAAGGCCGCTACACTCCTAGACCCCACCTAGGCCCACTTTATGCCATCTTTCACCACCTCATTCATCACTGCTACTTGGTCATCACTGACAAAGGACCCACCGCAAAGCTTCCCCTTTTAGTTAAGATCGACGACTATCGTTATACCTCGCATTTAACTATCGTGCATCTTACCCCAATGATATAGCGACAACCGCAAGAGCTTGTAGTGTATTAACTCCTCTGAGACCGGCGAACCCACTTTTCATAAGCTTTAGATCGGATGGTGGTCTTATAATCTCATAGCCCTGACAGATTTCTTAAGATCTTACATCGACCGCTCGATCATCCATACTAGCATCCCATAGAATCTTTCGGACCCATTGACATAATCCTTATCATCCTCCAGCTCAACGAATAAGAACATGACACCTCAATGATGAATCATCAGATGGTCCTACCATTTCTAGTAAACATTTACCCTTTAATCAATATTTGGTGAATCGGCAACCGAAGACTTTCACCGGGTTCTGGAAAAATTTATGTGACCGCTAGGAAATTTAGCGATTGTGTGAACATTGTTCGCCAAATCACCAAGTCTTTAGAATCCTCAAAAAAATATCATGTGAACCAACAAACAAAGTAGATGTTTGTCAAAACTACCAAAAAGACTGACAAACTAACTAGGCCTGCATCATGAAGATCGACAGCTATCTCATCTTTGCATAGACCTCCAAGATTCCATCAAATTACATGCCCACTGTCAGATGAAGAATCTCTCCCTACCCTAACAACCCTCTAATATTGGATGAGATCAGATGGTTGTCCCATAACCTCAAGCCTCTGACAAATTTGATGAGAACTTATGTTGTTCATCAATTCTCTAACAACGTCAGGACCCTCTGACAAGCCAAAAACCAGGTCCCATTGACAACCTCCACCTCATTAATACATGGACCAATCACAACTTGCCATATGTGCATACATGTCATTTTGGACCCATAGTTTGTCTACCATCACATCGGACGGTTGTCATTAAAGCATTATGTTAAAACTTGTGCATCTTCCCTCAATGGTATAGTGACGATCGTTGATTCTGCTCACTCGTTAACAAGTCAATAGGGAAGGAAGACAGGGCCCGCCGGGATAGATGGCACATGGTCCCGAATTTGCATGTCAGAGACCTTTGACACCAAACAGTCTTGTGAATTAATGACAACCACATATTTTGAAAGGGTGAAACATAGGAAAATATTATTGCGGGGGACTTAGGAAAAATTAACACTGAAAGACTTAGGAACGTACTTCACTAGGCGCATGAAAACTTAGGAAAATAAAGGCCGCTAAGGATTAAAACTTAACGCACATGCCTTTATGAAATTTTAAGTGGCCTGAAAAGTAACATGAAATTAGAACAAGGCTAGGGCACACTTAGGGTTTTTTTAATTCAACGGCTAGATTTTGAAATATTAATAAGGGTTTTAGCTAGAAAATAGGGAAAAAAAATTGTAGAGACTGGAAGAAAAATGGGAGGGCCATTAAATTTGTAGGTGCCAACAAGGTATTCATATCATCATGGTTAAACTAGTGAGGGTTGTACCAATTTCATGTTCCAAAAGCTCGATGATGAAAATAAGCTTCCAAATTCTAAATAGTGGCAATTAGGTGCATAAATCCTAGATTAAATGCATTTAAGGTATTCTCTTTTCTTAGATTGAAAATAGATTTCAAAAAGAGAAATAGAAAGGGGGTGGAGTTATTATCATCAAAAGACCAAATCAAGATACATCAAATGATCAATGATATCATCAATGGTACATCATAAATGGCTATAGCAGAATAAATCTATTGAAATCTACATCATCAAATATCCATCAATATATAATCAAATTCTTGACCAACATCATCAATGTCTGAAGTATCCATCATCAAAAGTCATGTTTAATCTGATCATCAAAGGTACATCAATGTCATCAAGATACATCTTCAAATGTCTGATCCATCAAATGATGCATGCTCCATCAAGGAAATCATCAATAATCATTCATGTTGATCAACTAGGGGCAACCTAACTCTATTCATCACCTATTCCTATCTCCACACCAATGGATGACCCGTCTCTTCTATCAATCCCTATTTTGCATCATGAGAACATCCAATCAACTCCATATCATCAAACCATCTAATCTAATCATGTATCAAATATCAATTAGTCAAAGCATGTAATTGATCATCTAACATCAATCAAGTTATCCTATCATCCATTTTCTCATCTTGAGCACATCAAATCTCCTAACTCTAGATATTGAGGAAGGAAAATCATTGTTTTGTCTCTCTAGATCTTGAGAGTGAAATATCAACCCATCAACTTTATCCTATCAGATTGACATCAACATCAACTAAGTGATTCTAACTGACATCAAATGATACCAAACCATCATCAACTTATCTAGAACATCAACATCTTATCAATCAAATCTTTTTTCACCAATTCTATCAAATCAGGGGCATTTGAAATCTAACAGACCAAACAATGATATCAGAAATGAAATTAAAATTCATTAGAAATTTAATTGCATCAACATCAAATTGACCTAAATCAATGATATTATCAAACAAAGATTGAATTTTATTTCATTTCCAAGGGGGCATACCATTGGAAATATCAAACATCAACAACATCATCAAGAATCGAGAGACCGATCATCAAATCAAAGTGAAAGCTTTTATCAGGTAATTTTTTGCAATTAATCGAATGGGACATCACATAGAGATCAATCATCGTATCAAGGATTCATCAACAAAATGATCATCAAAACAACCATCATAGTATCACATCATATCAGAACAATCATCATCAAGGGTATCAAATCAACCAAAATTTGCATCAATCTAATTTCAGAAATCAAGAATCGACAATCAAAAGACATCAAATGAAGATAAAAGATTGACCATCAATGAATCAAGACTTTCATCAAGCAAGATCAGAGTATTCTTTGAATTAACATGCTTCACATGTCAACTCAAAGAGGGGCATTTGTAATCACCTAAAAATAGACAAAGACAATTCAATGATAAATCAAGTCAAATCAAAGAAAATCAAGGACAAAATTGAAGTAATTGAATCACAATGCATAATTAGCCAATCAAAATTAAAATCAAGTCTTAATTTGAGATAAATCAAAATTGAGAGTGTTTTAATCAAATGCAATCAAATCAAAATACAATTAAATCAAATAATTGTATAGTCTTTGATTAAATCAAATTCAACCCATTCAAGGGGTACATGGCTAAATAAATTCAATTAAATAAATTAATAAATCCTAATTTCCCTCAACAATCACAAAGGTAGGAAATTCAATCAACCAATGAGATTTGAGGAAAGGCATTCACATGGATCAAGCCAAATTCAATCTCAATCACTCAAAGTGAAAGAGAATCTTGTCCATCCATCTTGTCTACTTGTCCCAAGCTTTGAGGACACAAAATTTGCATTGTCTTCAAATGGTGGAACCAAAGACTCAACCAAGGTTTAATCATGGTCAACTACACTACACCCCCTACCATTGGGAAAATCTATATAAGGAAGGCCTAAATTCATCATAATTAATAACCACATATCTTAGAATTGCATCAAACCTCTTACATTTTATAGCTAGAAAGGCATTTAAGAGCTTAATTAGCATTTTCTTTGATCTAATTGTTAGCTTTAGCTTGTTTATCTTATCAATTCTCATTCTAGGACTGTCATTAATGGTAGCTTGTTGAGAGTTTCTATTAACATCCTTAGCTAGAGAGCCATATGATGCTCAATTGATCATTAATTTTCTAAATAGTTTCTTAATTGTGGTTTATTTAGTTTCTATTTCAATTATTGTCAATACTAATTCTATGAAGATACTATTTCTAGTATACAAGTAGTATCATGCATAAACTCCAAACTTAATGCACAAAATTCCCTTAAATGATCTTGGGGATCAGATGCTCCTTCGTATTTGTCATACTTAGGAAAGAAAACATTACTAGGGAATGGTATCATGATTAAACTCTTGTCAAATGGGAAAGGACACTATGCCTCTATTGAAAATGGTTTTGGAGCCCCACTTTGCTTCATTATGCCCAATTGCATTTGGAATAATTTAAATTACTTGGTCATGATATTAATTGGATTATCATCAAGTTTCTCTTTCTTAAGTTGATTGACATCATAGTCATGAGGGAGTTTAAGACCTTTTTGGGCTAGGTCTAGAAAATACTTCTCCTTATCTCTTTCTAATGCTTTTTCCATGAGCTTCATGAAGTATGGGCTTTGTATGGCTTCATTAACCTTTTCATCAATTGCATCTTCAACAGTTGGTTCACCATTGCCCCCATTGTTATTGTTATTAAACCCTTGATTGTTAGGGTCTATTTCTCCTCCTTTGTTGTTATTTGTCCATAGATTGTCTAGGTCAATGCCTCCTCCATTGTTGTTGGTTTGATCTGAACCCGAGTTGCCAAAAGGTGGAAAAATCATGTTGGTTTCTTGGAGGGGTTCTTGTGGTATTCTTAAAGAGGTAAATGTGTCACTCAGAAAAGGAAGTTCCTTCCTTAGATACGTTCTGTTTGATTGCAAGGTTTTCTTTACGTAATGAGATCGAGTTAAAGCTGACATGAACATAAATCTCTTGAAAAATAGGCTCTTATCTCACTTGCTTGTGGTCAAATCCTTACAAAATTTTCAAAAATGTTCAAAACCAGGATTTCTAACCAGGTGGAATATTGGAACAGATAGAACTTCAAAAAGGGTATTCAGATATAAAATCCAAATTTTTTGAAACCCCCAAGAAATATCCATTATTTTTCCTTCTTTTTCTTTGGGCATCGCTTGCCTATGTGTAGGCCTGACTTAACACTTAATACATGGTTACTGGAATTTGCCTAGGCGGTGCTCTATAGAGAGCAGGTGGTTTTTTCCTATTGATAGGTGTTTCTTAACTTTTTCTAGGTGTTTCTAAAACTGGCATAGACATGACTTCATTATTTACAGGCATTTCTTGAATAGTCACAGGCATGACTTTACTATGCATAAGCAATTTTTCTCTGTGTGCGGGTGACACTTTAGAAACTAGGTTGCAAATTGCAATTTTTAAAAGTTTTAAGATCAGGTCTACAGAATACTCTTGCTTGAAAATAAAGTACAAACATAACAATTAGCAACAATTCTATGAAATTTGGACAATTAGCAACAATTCTATGAAAAGATAATGGAAATTTAACCTAAAGAATTGTATTTAACATCCATATCATCTCATGGCTCTCTATCTAAGCTTGGTAAGTAGATCTCTCAGCCTTATTCTCTACTAGTGACAATCCTAGAATGAGAAAATATGATGAAATGCCTAAATCTAGCTCTCAATTCTCACTTTGATACAAAGATTAAATCAAATGCTCATGATAATGCTCTCAAATCTCACTATTTTCTCTCAAAATGCTCAATATATTGCTCAAGTTCTCTCAAATTGCCTATAGTGATGATGCTATGCATTCAAATTTTCTAAGATATCTTATGCTCTAAAAATGACTTCTATTTATAGTAAAATCCCAAGGGTAGGGGGTAGAGTTACTTGATCATGGTTTAGCCTTGGTTGAGTAAAAAAATTTGAATGTTTTTAAATGGGGGGACAATTTAAATGATTGTCTCAGAGGTTTGGACAAGTAGAAAAATTTGAGTGGTTGAGATTCAAAGTTGAAAATGAGTGATTGAGATTCAACTATTTTGGAGTGATCCATGTGCATTTGTTCTCAATTCTTATTGGTTTCTCAAATTATGTTGAAATATATTAGGATTAATTAAATTCCATCAATTAATTAAATTAGCCATGTAAGGGAATAGGTTCAATTTGATTTTTGATTTAAAACTATACAATTAATTGATTAAAATCAATTATATAGTGTGATTGATCCCTTTAAGCTTGTATTTAATTATTTGATACATCATGATTTGACTTTTCCTTTGATTTAATTGATTTTGTCCAATTTTGATTAATAAATGTCCATTTAAAATTGATTTGATCCATTTTGATGAGAATTAGAGAATTTGGCTAAGATTTACAAATTTGAATGATTCTAAGACACTTACCCAGTTTTTGGTGTCTACAGAGATAAGTACTATGAAGAGATAAGTTTAAAATTCTTGAGTAAAAGATCTAAATATGTATAGGAGAGTACCTAAGTTGAACAAGGAAAGTTTCTCTACATGGCAAAGAAAGATGAGATTGTATATATCTGGGACTAGAGAATCTTCACTTAATGTTCTAACAAATGACTACACTCCAATGCCTCCTAGAGCTATGATAGTTGATCAAATGAGAGAAAAGAAGGAACACAACTTAGCTATGATAGAGATTGATTCTTCCCTCTCTAATTCTGAATTCAATGATTTTAAGGACTGTGTTAATTCAAGAGAGATGTTGGATAGGCTTATATTTTTATATGGAGGAGATCAACATGTTAAAAAAGATAAGTTTAATAGTCTTAGGGGAAAATATGATGAAATGAGAATGAAGGATGAAGAGATCATCACACAATATAGAAACAGAATCAAGGAAGTAGTGAGTGCCATCAGAGGTGCTAGTGGAACTATTACCCAAAAATTCCCTATCATTCATTTTTGGCCATGGTCCTATTTTCCAAAGAAGTGCTCAAGTGTCAAAAACCCAGTGTGTTTTTTGCCTTTTGGTCTGAAAACCCAGTGTGTTTTCAACCTTCTCCCCGAGATCCCTCTATGTTTTTGACCTTCAAGTGCGCAACTCTGACCAGGTAGGTCCCAGTTCCTCATAGTCGTGCAAGTGCAGTGGAGATCTGACGACTGTCACATAATCTCATGGAATCTTTCGAGCCCATGAGATCATGCGATAACAGTTAGATTAGAATCTCAGTGGGTCTGCATTTTTTGAATGAGGTGGCATATTTCCTAAGTGTGCTATCATGACCAGGTGGGTCCCAGTTTCTAACATCACCGTGGGGCCAATCAGCAGTCAAGTAAACAACAAGCCGCCAGCGGTCAGTGGTTAACAACTTATGGGTGGTTGCATGATCACATGGGCTCTTCCAAGCCCATGCGACCATGTGACAAACCATCAGCGGTCATAGTTAAGGTAGTTCACAACAGTTTCTATGGTGCGGTTTCATGCTTGTCGCATGATCGCATGTGGCTTCCTAACCGCATGCGACCATGTGACAAGCCTCTAGCGGTCAGCAGGGACTTTGAGTCTGGCGGTGGGTCTGTGGACGATGATGTATCCATTTGGACTGAGGTGGTGAAGGTTCTTGCAGGCCCGGGTGTCTATGTGGCAACAGGGTGAGATCTCAAAGGCTTGTTGCATGATCGCATGAAGCCTTTCAGGCTCATGCGATCATGCAACCATTGACTTTTTCAAATGTAGTGCAACCAATTTTCACGGGGCTTTCTTCTAGAGATATTGCAAGTGCAGTAGCTAGGGATTTATGATTTTTAGAGGCAGTGGCAGTTGAAAGAGATTTTGCAGAGATTTAGACTGTCATTTTGGGATCCTTTCGAGGATATGAGATCGGATTTGAACAGTAATGACAGATTCCAGTTGCAAGGAGGTAGATGGATCATGGCAGTCTGATTTTTTTTGTAGACTCATTATAGAGATGGATACGTGGATCATATTAGATTGGATTGGCATGGATATTTTTAGAGATTCATTTATGATTAGAAGTGACTATTTTAGGGTTGGATTATTTTATGCATATCTATGTAGCCCTAAAAGTTTGATTCTTGCCTGCATGCAAGGGATGTATATATTGTTTTTTGGAGCCTTTAGGGCTCAAAACCCAACAATTGTAAAAGGGAAGGTTTTCTTTCTTAGAGAGCAATTTGTGGCAATTTTCTTGCCCTTTGGCTTTCTACAGTTGTAATTTTCATTGATGGTTCAAATATTGCAAAGCATTTTGTGACATTCTCCTATCCTTATGATTTCTTATGTGGATTATCTCTTATTGAATTCAGTATATGTATGTTCAGTAAATTTTAGGTTCTTTTGATTCCTCTTTCTTTCTACAATTCATGTGTATGTTTATGAATGATCTGATTTGAATGCTTTTGTGGGCATAATTCCACCCTTGGCAATCTGTCTCATTCCTATACCCAATTGTAGAGATGAATGTTTGTCTGCAGGTTATAGTCTATGTCTGACTCTTTAGGAGTACTACTGTCTTGAGAAATTCCATTTTCCCTGCATAGTATTCCTTTACTATAGACCCCTCTATAAAATATTTATGCGGGCATATTCATTGAGTTGTAATCTCCTAGACCTAGGATTGTCTACTAGTTTCATCCCTTTATACTACAATTCATACCATCTTTTCGGTGCATCACCTAGTAGGATAGATTTGCTTTCAGTCATTTCCCTTTTCATATACTCCTTCTAACCCTTTCCCCTCAAAGTTTACTTTCCTATCTAAGAGCAAGCTAAGGTGATAATCCAAGAGGAACCAGCCTAGAACCTGGAGGTCTCATCTTAGTTAGCAAAGGTCCCACAACCTTGAGATGATTCCCATGTTATACTAAGTTATCAAGACTACGAGAGCTTGAGACAGAGGCACAAATTCAGTGTATAGTAGGAACATTTACTAATGAAGAAGTGGTAAGTAAAATTATGAGAACTCTTTCTTCTAAGTATTCTATTAGACTATCTTCTATTCAGGAATTGAAATCTATATCGAACAATGGCATTACTCTTGAAGCTTCCTAATATGTAAGCTGGTGACATTTGAGCTAAGTAATTATGATAATAGTCTACCGACCATTGAAATTGCATTCAAGTCATCTCTATGCATTGGTACATCAAGAAAAGACAAAGAGATTCATAGTAGTTCATATGGAAATGAATGTGGTAGAATTTTGAATGAGGAAAAAGAACAAGAAGAGATAGAGGCACTATTAGGTAGAAGACTACTGAGAGGTAAAGGAAAGTACAAAGGAAAACTACCTCTAAAATATTTTAATTGTAATAAGATTGGTCATATTGCATCTAGATATCCTCACAATGATATAAATGATAAGAATGAAAAAAGATACAATCGATACTAAATATTTAGATATTAAAAGGACAAAGGTAAGAATCCATGCTACCTAGATGAGGAAGGTGTAGCCAATGATGAATCTAATGATACTGAAGAAGGATATGAAGTTGTCTATGTTGTAGTAAAGAAATAATCTGATGAAGAAAAGTATGAAGATGAAAAAGTAATTGTTTCTCATGTAAGTAAACCTGACCCATGGATTATTGGTAGTGGATGTTCACATCACATGACTAGTGATATTGCCAAGTTTGATAATCTAGAAGAGTATGATGGAGGATTTGTCAGAGTTGGCAATGATGCTCCATGCCCTATGAAATGTAAAGGATCCATTGTATTAAATGAGAATATGAAATGTAATGATGCATATTGGGTTAAAGGATTGAACTATAATTTTTTGAGTGTTACACAATTGAACAATACTAGCCACCGACTAGAATTTCAGAATAGAAAGGTGAAAATTTTTGGTACTAATGGAGATCTAATTGGAACTGGTGAACAATCAAAAGGTAATTTATTTTATCTTGATACTTCTACAAAGAGTTTCTTATTTACTAAATTTGAAGATGTATGGATATGGCCTAAGAGATGGTGTCATGTGAATTTTGATAACATGATTAAAGTGAGTAAAAAGAATAGAGTCAAAGGTCTACTGAGATTAAGAAAGCCTAGTAAAGATATGTGTAAAGAATTCCAAATTGGTAAGATGACTAAGTCAAGATTATCAAGTAAATTTTACTCTACCAATGGTATTTTGGAATTATTTCACACTGATCTTTGTGGTCCTATGAGAATTCAAAGCTATTAAGGAGATTGGTACTTTATTTTTTTTGTTGATGATTATTCAAGAATGATGTCTGTTATATTTCTAAAAGAAAAATATGATGCATTCTAAATGTTTAAGTGGTATAAAAAAAGAGTTGAAAAGGAAATAGGAAAAAAACTGAAGTGTTTGAGATCATATAGAGGAGGTGAATTTATCTTTGATGAATTTACTATCTTCTGTAATGAGCATGGGATTAAAAGATAAGTATCTGCACCAAGAAATCCATAACAAAATGGGATAGCTGAGAGAAGAAATAGATCTATAGTTGATTGTGCTAGAACATTGTTAATTGATAAAGAAGTTGAACAAACATTCTAGAGAGAAGTAAGAAGCATTGTTGTCTACGCACTCAATCATGTATAGTTGAATCTAAAGGAACCAACAAGATACCCTATGAAGTTTGGTTTAGTAAAAAATGGAATGTAAGTTACTTTAAAATCTTTGGAAGTAGGTGTTGTATACTTAAAGATTCTAGAAATGGAAAGTTTGACTCTAAAGAAGATGAAGGTATATTTCTTGGTCATTCATCAAAGAGAAAAGCATATAAATGTTTGATCAAGGCTACTAACAAAACTGTGGAAAGTGAAAATGTAAGAATTGATGAATTTGCAGAAAGGAATGAAGATGATAGAAAAAAGGAACCTGAGGATTACAAAAAATTTGTTTATGTACAAGAAGGTAATTCAGTTGAAGAAACTGAGCTTTATCAAGGAGGAACTGATGAGCAAGATGAGCCCCCAACAAGAGATGAAAACACTAACGAATAGTATATTGAACCTATATTAGAAAAATATGGGAGAAGACACCACTCAACAAGCTATTGGAGACAAGAACACATGATTCATGACAAGAAGTAAGTTGAAAGATAACACATGTTTGATTTCTGAATTTGAGCCAAGATTAGTGAAGGATGCACTAGGAAATGAAGATTGGATGAATTTTATGAAAGAAGAAATTGATCAGATTGAAAATAACAACAAATTGTCACTGGTATCAAGACCTAATGATAAGAATGTGATTGGAACAAAATGGATTTTTAGAAATAAAATCAATGATAAAGGAGATGTGATCATAAATAAGTCAAGGTTAGTGTGTAAAGGGTATGAGAAAGAAGAAGGTATTGACTATGGTGAAACTTTTGCACTTGTTTCTATATTAGAAGGTGTAAGGATATTACTTGCATGTGCTGCATATAAAGGATTTAAATTTTATCATATGGTTGTTAAGTCTTCATTTCTGAATGGAATTCTTGAAGAAGTCTACGTTGAATAACCTGAAGGATTTGTTTAGAATTCTGACTAGGATATGGTCTACAAGCTACACAAGGCTTTCTATGGACTGAAGCAAGCACCCCGAGAATGGTATGAAAGATTACACTCTTACTTAATCAAGATTGGATTTGACAGGACTCATTATAACAAATATTTATACTTAGAATTTGATATTACTGATAAAATTCTAATTGTTGAGATATTAGTTGATGACATTATATTTGGTGGAAATGAGATAATGTCTAAATCATTTGCTGAGGAAATGACAAAGGAATTTGAGATGTCTATGATATGAGAGATTAAATTATTTATTGAACTTCAAATTCAATAAGTAAAGGATGAGATCTACATAACACAATGTAAGTATATCAAGGAGATCCTAAAAAAAATCAATATGGAAGAATCTAAACTAGTTGGAACACCGATCGATACTCATTCCAAATTGTCAAAGGAAGATGACACTAAGGAAGTAAATGAGACACTTTATCAATCTATGGTTGGTAAAATACAATATGTTGTCCATATTCGACCAGATATTGCACATTTAGTTGGTATAGTTGTGTATCATCTTACAATGGAAGCACTTCCATCTTGATAGGTTTAACACCCTCATTTAGTATATTTTTCATGATAGATTTGCATTTAGGATGCATTTACACTTGGTTATTTGTTTCTAGGTGAAATTAGGGTTATTATCCCAAGGATTCTCCTTAATTTCCCTTCTCTATGGCTTTGTTTTCTAGGTAGGATCTAGGTATTGGTCCTCCTAATCCTCACCACATTCATTCTACGTCTTTGTGCCCTTTTCTGGTACTCTGCCCTATTTTCTCATTATTCCAAGTCTCTAGCCAACCCCAAGACTTCCATGTTTTCAAAGTTAATTGGACCTTAGCCTTTGGTTCAGGTTGAGGTCAAGCCTGACCTAGGTCAAGGTCAAGGTCAAGGTCGACCTTGACCCCTATCGGGTTTTGGTCCTCCTTTTCAAATTGTGATCACAATGGGCCCCAAAATTAATTTCGGGCCTCCAGATCCGAATGCAGAAGTGTTTTAATTTAAAATTCATTTAATTATTTTCCCTCCTTAGTTGGTTATTGTGATTGGACCATAATTTGAGGCACTCTCTTTTGCCTTCATTTTCACCAAATATTCATCAAGCATCTTTAAGAAAGAAAGTGATGATGAAGAGATGATGCAAGATTGAAAGAGGATGATATAGAAGATCAAGATATTATTGATATCAAGCATTTTTGTGGACATTCCTTTGGATCAAGAAAGATCCCTTCTTCTTTGATCCACTGTTATCAACATTCAAGCATTCAAAGATACAATCATGGGGTAGCAATTACGGATTGTGAGTTTGGTAGGAGTAATTTAATCCTTGGGAGTTTAGTATGCTTTCTTTATCATATTCAAATCTATGCATTGCTTTCTCATAACAATTCATGTTAAGGTTTTTAATCTAGACGATTAGATCTTGGCATTACACATTGAATACACACACATATTCTATTACATTCGGCTATTCGTGGAGGTGGAGATCACCAAAATGGGGGTTTGACTAAGGCAAAACCCTATATAGCCACTGCAAAACACCATTTTCAGATATCTATAATCATTTTTTTGGAAGTTACCGAGCAAATCTGAGTACCCTTTTCAGAAAACTTCTGGGATCCACGAATAGATTTTTCGTCAAAATAGTGTAGGTCAAGGTCGACATAAAGGGGTAAGATTGTGCCCTGGGGTAAGATCGTGCCCCTATATTTGGGTCAAGGTCGACCTATCTCAAAAAGGAAAAATCTTTCTGGGTTTTCTTTGTCTCTATTTTCCTATTCCAGATCCGGTTGCAGAATTTCTTGAAACCTAGTACAGACACCAGAAAAAAGGTATTTCTAGATCATCTTTATTATGAGGTATGCATTTCATCTTATCTAATTTCAATATTCTTTAAAATAATTTCTATATTTACATTACTTATCATTTCAATTTATATGTATTGTGAAGAATATTGGTTTAGGGCCTCTATTAGGTGCATTGTTAAAAACCCTACCTATCCATCACACATTTTTCCACTCTACATTTTGGTGAACCTGTTTATGACAACTGTTTATTTTTGGTGTTAGATTTGCATTTCATCTTAGATCTTACATGCTTATAAAAATAGATTTCTTTTATGCTCTTGCATTTATATCTCAAAAATACAAAAAAATTGCAAAATTTCTTTAAAAATACAAAATTTTTTACATTTTTCATGCTTGTAGTATTACTTTGTGTTCAACATGTATGATTTTTTTTTAATACTTTGATGAGTCTTTTATTAAAAAAAGGGATAGATCCCTTAATGAGGTGCATGGAAGTGAGGATGAAAATTGTTCGAATGAGATCTCCATTGATCCTATTCATATTTCACTCTCCTCCACAACCTCTTCAATTGACCTTTACCATTGGGTGTGTGTATAGTTACCTTCATGTTCCACTATTTGTAACATTGATACACGAAAAATAATATATCCTAAATCTTTTTTGATGGTGAAAGGATGTCCTCGAATAATAATTAAGGGTAAACCTAGACATCCTTTGGAATTCTTGGATAAAACATATTCTATCTCACATGCTTATTGCACACAGAATAACCCTCAACCTACTATGTCGGTTTCTTTACCACCTTTTCAACCTATGCTTCCTCAAGCTCCTAGGTTTCCATTTAACTTTTAGGATTATGATTTAGTAGAACAATTATGTGCTACTCCTACTGAATAGAGGTAAATGGGATTCACCTCTATCAATTGTGATTGAGTATGGATGGGGGATGAAATATATGTGATGGAAAATGTTATGGACATATAAACTAGATGAAATAGAAATACTTATCTCGAAAGAAGGCTGATGAAGAAATCACTATTTTGTGATGTCTGCATACAGTTTCAGGAAATTTTGCAACATGTTCCATACGGGAAATGTCGAGAAAGAGAAAACCCAAAAAACTTTTGTCCTTTTGAGGTCAGTTCGACTTTGACCTAGATAGCAGGGAAAGGTCTTACCCCAAGGTAGGATCCTACCCCTCACTGAAGTTCATCCTTGACCTGAAACAACTCCGATGGAAAATTTGTTTGTGGATCCTGAAAGTTCGCCAGATCTACACTTCAATTCACTATCCTGTACCTGTACTTGCAAGAAAAATGGTTTTTTTTGCTTGGATGAGGGGTTTGCCTTGGTCAAACCCCAGTTTGGAATTAACCTTAATAATGTAATTGAAATAGAGAATGCTAGCAAGTAGTAGAAGTACTAGATCTAACAATGAAGCTATGAAATTCAATAGATATGCAATTCTATTTGAAATGTAAACAAATATATTGATATGAAAGCTTGGACTCAACAATGTAAATCAAAACCATAAATGTAAATCCAAAACCTCCATGATTGTATGCTTGCAATCCATCTTGAAAGGAGAATGAATGGATCTTGAAGATGAGCAAAGGATTTTGAAGGAAGATCACACCACCATGATGGCTAGATCTAGGGTTTGACTGATGAATCTTGAATGCTTGAACCAAATCCCTTCAAAGGCTTGAATGCTTGAATCCTTGATCTTAAATGGAGAACTTGAATGCTTGGATGGATGATGGCTTCATTGTGAATGCTTGATGATTCTTTACACCTCACTTTCTTATGATCTCCTTGAGAAAACCTTGAGCACTTGATCTCAAAACTTGATCATGAAATTGCTTGGTGAATAATGGATGTGAAAATGAGAGAGGAAGGCTTCCTTTTATAGTGATCTAGGGCACAAATTTCTAGAGAAGGCTGACATTAGAGAATTAAATTCCAATTAATCTTAACCCCTAGAAATGAACCTAGATTAAATGAAATTTAAGGGTTTACCATTCTAAAATCCGAAACAGCCCACCCGGAAGCGGGAAAATAAAAATTTCTGAAACCCGACATCCTAAAACTTTCAAAAACTAAATTTTGGACTTGGTGTCAGGGATGAGGTAGTCTCTTCCATAGGTCAGGTTCAAGGTCTTCCTTGACCTAGCTTAGGTACTAGGTCATCCTTGACCCAGAAAGTCAAGATCTTCAGATTCTCAGAGAAAGTCTGTCAGGAAGAGGTTGTAAACAGGGAGAGAGAAGAAGAATAGGGAAGAAATAGCTAGATCCATGCAAAGACCCAATCAAGGCACTTGAAATGACTCCAGACAACTTACTTGGAGGGCTAAATTCTCTTAACATGGAAGTGCTTCCATTTTAAGATGATACATTAAGCCCCCACTTTAGAAAGAGTATGGATTCGATGCAAACTCTTGGTAAAGGAGAAGAAAGAAGAAATCCATGTGGATTCACATCGAGATAAAATAACACTTAGCTAAGGACAGAAGCCCCCAGGCTAAGGATTCTAACTCAACATACACGCATGAGGGTGCAAAAAGAAAACCAAAAACAACACAAAAGAGGGGTCAGTACAAAAAAACCCAAATCAATTAGCATAAGAAACCTTGATAAGAAATATTTCTCATACTAATATCATATTTGGAAAGATATCATAAAAGCATAAATGATTACATAAGAAAGACAAGAGCAACACTATAAATAACGTAGCTTCATGATCCAATCCTACTAGCATGAAAGAAAAAATAAAGAAAGGAGAAAGTGATTACCTCACCTAGTAAGATGCCCACCTTACCATGAATCACCCTGGAGGGAGAGCCCAATAGGTGGCCAAACCTGATAGTTCACCCATAAACTATGCTTGCAATTGTAATGCATCTTCTGACAACTTTTGGAATATCCATAGATCCACCTTCTTGTATCACTATGAATATGAAATGTGTGTCTCCTCAGGATTTAGCAACTTATGTGTGTTACCTTGGGAAGATTTAGCATATTGGAAATGTGTGTCTCTTCAGGATTTAGCAACTTATGTGCATTACCTTCCAATATTTAGCATATTGAAAATTGAAAAATGCATGTCTCTTCAAGATTTAGCAACTTATGTGTGTTACCTTCCAATATTTAGCATATTAAAAAAAATATAGTACAAGGCAGACCCTATGCCCCCCTCCTTATCATGGCAGTCTACCAGACAAGATAAGGAAGAGGAAGAGGATACCTACTTCAAAATACAAGGAGATATCCCATTTACATGAATGTACACCATATTCTTAGCGAGGGATATTGACCCCTACATCCAAGAGTATAGATAATCATGAAAAGGATATGTCACTCATGGAAAAGGATCCTCAATGAAAAAGAGATCTTATCAACAAGACCCCGACCATAGAGGAGTGCTTTTAGATAAAATATCATCTTTCAAAGGCAGGAACAAAGATTCAATCATCAAGCCTCTTACAAAGAAGAGGAAAAGGAATCTTTGGAATGAGGAAAACAACTCTAACAACAAAACCAAGGTAAGTGTTTATGTAAAGAAAATGATTTTCAAAATAAAGAAGAGGTGATGACCTAGGACAACAACCTCTCATATAAAATTTTTATCCATAGTCAAAACATCTGTCAATATGATGAAATAATATTGCAATTTAAATAAATACCACTAAGCTAAGGAAATCAATTCCCTAGACAAAGAGAAAGAGGAAAGAACCTTTCCCCCCAAGGATGAAGGCAAGGGATACCTTTGCAAAAAAAATGTCTTAGAAAAGATATCTTGAATAAGATCTATGGATAATTATAAACATAATACAAAACCATAGGGAGATAGGAGAGAAAGAATACCAATTAAGCCCCAATAAAAGGCCTAATGGATCCTAAGAGACTGGATGGAAATACAACTCTTGCCCCCTAGTCTAGAGACAAGAGGAGATGAAATATATATTATGTTAGAACGAGGGGAATCCCCTATATCAAAATTATGAAGGAATTGTAAAACTACATGAGAATGAGATATAATTCCAAAAGCAGCTCTTTCTCTAACATATAACTTGAAATGCTTACAATCAGTAAGTAAATACGTATTACTATAATGAAAAGGACATTTGTACTTGGATGAAGCATTTTTTGGTATAGGTTTAAATATTTCTTTCTTGGAATTCATTAATTGAACATACACCTTCTTAGCTACATCTTGACAAGTATTAGGATTATCTATTGTGGGTGTAGGGAGAAGAATATAAAGAGGAGGACTACGATCAACATCATCTACCTTGGTTTGAGATTGTTAACAACCAACACCATTAAAATCCTATTTAGGGGGTATATGAACTGGAAACTTGATACCATGCTCATTAACTCCAAGTCCTAAACCTCTATAACCTTGTTTAGTTATCATATTATATCCTTTAGTGTACATATCATGTAAAGCTTCTGCAGGAGGTGATTTTTTATCATGCTCATGAGTATAAGGTGGAATAATAGGTTTTGAAGAAGTTTCTTTACCCTTTCCTTTAATATCATCATGAATTAGAGGAGAAGGTAAATCAAAGAAATCTTGCACATCCGCATCCTGAACTATAGCTTGAAGCCCATCATAAGTATGAGAAGAACTAGGGATAGCAAATGGAGAATTAGGCATCAAATTAGGAATAGGAAGATTATGAATAAAATTTGGAATGATAGGATTAGGATTAGGAAGACTAGGCAATGGTGTATCATCTACCAAATTCTTCACATAATCCAAGAGATTAATAAGGCTACCACATAAATCTTTAATGAAAGTTCTAAATGTAGGAAGACTAGTATCAGTCAATTTCACAAAAGCATAGGCAAGTGCAAAATGAAGGATCATCAATGTAATGAAGTGAATAATACTCTCATAAACATCATAAGTATGGTAAAGAGATCCTAAAAGAAGGGTAATAAAGAACATGACCACACACCAAAGCATCTTAAGAATCTTCATAGTAAATGAAATGCAAGAAATATTTTTGAATTTTTAAGATTTTTTTTGTATTTTTGAGTTAAAATGAAACAGCATAAAAGAAACATAATCTTAATGCCAGAAGAGATTAAACCATGAATCTAACACAATAGGGCATCTAAATCCACAAAAGAAAAGGGGTAAGATCCCCGGGTTCACCAAAATGAATAGAGGTAAATGGGATTCACCTCTATTAATTGTGATCGAGTATGGATAGGGCATGAAATATATGCAATGGAAAGTGTTATGGACATATAAACTAGATGAAATAGAAATACTTATCTCGAAAGAAGGCTGATGAAGAAATCACTACTTTCTTATGTCTATGCATAGTTTCAAGAAATTCTACAACCTATTTGAGGCTGGAAATGCTGAGACAAAGAAAACCCAAAAAAATTTTATCCTTTTGAGGTCAGGTCAACTTTGACCCAAATAGCGGGGCAAGGTCTTACCCTGGAGTAGGATCATACCCCTCACTAAAGGTCATCCTTGACCTGAAACAACTTTGATGGAAAATCTACTCACGCATCCCGAAAGTTCACCAAAAAGGGTATCCAGATCTGCACTTCAATTCATTGTCCTATACTTGTACCTGGAAGAAAAATGGTTTTGTTGTTTGGATGATGGGATTTCCTTGGTCAAAACCTAGTTTGGAAGCAACTTTAATAATGGAATTGAAATAGAGAATGCTAGAAAGTAGTAGAAGTAGATCTAACAATGAAGCTATCAAATTCAATAGATATGCAATTCTATTTGAAATGTAAACAAATATATTGATATGAAAGCTTGGACTCAACAATGTAAATCAAAACCATAAATATAAATCCAAAACCTCCATGATGGCTAGATCTAGGGTTTGAATGATGAATCTTGAATGCTTGAACCAAATCCCTCCAAAGGCTTGAATGCTTGAATCCTTGATCTTCAATGGAGAACTTGAATGCTTGGATGGGTGATGGCTTGATTGTGAATTCTTGATGATTCTTTACACCTCACTTTCTTATGATCTCCTTGAGAAAACCTTGAGCACTTGATCTCAAAACTTGATCATGAAATTTCTTGGTGAATCATGGATGTGAAAATGAGAGAGGAAGGCTTCCTTTTATAGTGATCTAGGGCACAAACTTCTAGAGAAGGATGACATTGGAGAATTAAATTTCAACTACTCTTAACCCTTAGAAATGAACCTAGATTAAATGTAATTTAAGGGTTTATCATTCTGAAATCTAAAACAATCGACCTGAAAGTGGAAAAATAAAACTTGTTGAAACCGGACATCCCAAAACTTATGGAAACTTAATTTTGGACTTAGGGTTAGGGATGTGGTAGTCTCTTCCCTAGGTTAGGGTCGAGGTCATCCTTGACCTAGGTCAAGGACTAGGTCATCCTTGACCCTTCAGGTCATCCTTGACCTAGAAAGTCAAGATCTTTAGATTCTCAGAGAAATTTTGTCAGCAAGAGGCTGGAAATAGGGAGAAAGAAGTAGAACAGGGGGGAAACAGCCAGATCCATCCAAAGACCTAATCAAGGCACTTGACATGACCCCAGACCACTTACTTGGAGGGATAAATGCTCTTAACATGGAAGTACTTCCATTTTAAGATGATACAATGGCTAAGATATCTTTATGGGAATTACTTCAAACTTCCCTGACATATCATGAGGTATTGCAAAAGGCTTTATCTACTCTTCCTGCTTTACCTCCTAATCAAGAGAACATTAATTCCTTTTTGGAGTGCATGCATACTATGCCTTCTGTACCACCTATTGTGTTTAATGATGATGATTTACCTTCCATTAAGGTGCACAATCAATATGATGCTCTTATGGTTGTTGTTTCTATTAATCAGAGTATCATTCATATAACATTAATTGACAATGGATCTAGGCTTAATGTTTGTAGCATGGATATGCTTAAGGAAATTAAGGCTGATCTTACAAATATTCAACCTGATAATGTTCATATTCGTGGCTTTGACAATATTGCAAAGAGAACTTTGGGCATTATTACCTTACTTATTAAAGTTGGTCCAGTTATTCTTAATACACCTATTCATGTTATACCCAGACCTCTCAATTATAACCTTCTTCTAGGTAGACCTTGGTTACATATAATGCATGCAGTTCCTTCTACTCTTCATTGCAAGGTTAGGTTCATTTATAACAACTTAATGTATACATTACATGCGGATGATGCTCTGAATCCTTGCTTAAATGTAGAATATGTTAAAGTTTTCTAGCCTCTCCAACCAAGAAAAGAGACTGAAAAGTAACCTGAGATTAAACAAACTGAAGCTCCATCTTCTTTTTTGACTGATGATGATTGGGGAACATTGGATTTTAACCCTTGTTTCAATGGAGAATATAAAGTCTCTGGTTTGGAATTTATGAAACAACAAAGTGAGTTTGAAAAACAAGTTTTTACTCCTTCCCTGCTTTTTGAGGAATTAAAAGGTAACTTTGTTGCCGCCTTGATTGAAGAAACAATTGAAATGATAAAATCTGATTGCTATGATATCATGACATACGCCACTCCTTGTACTCCATCTGATGTGGCTGATAGATATGGTTTTGTTTATCATCTTCTCAAGAAATTAGGATTTAATGGAAAAGGATGTGGTAAATACGAGAAAGGTATTCAAGTACCTTTGGACAAAAAAATTTATGATTACACATATGGATTGTGATTCAATCCTTACAAACAACCATCGACTTTTCCTCTTAATGTTAATCATATCTGTGGTGGACATTTGAAGTTGGTTAACCTGCTCCTCCTTGACATTAATCAAAGACCTACCTTGGATATTTTTCCCAAAGATGAAGCCTTAGCATATTTTTTAGGGGTCTATGAGGATTTACCTACATTTCATCAAAAACGACGGAAGCCTTATTGTTTAAGTACAAAAGCTTATTTTGGAGAACATGATGAACGTAATATTTCTTCTTTAGGGTAAAAGTACAATACTATGTCACACTACAAGACAAACTGAGGGGGTCCGGCCGAACCCCCAAAAGTCTATATAAGAAAAAAAATTGGCCCGCGCGGGTCATTTGGATTCAGCGGCTTAAGGCTTTAAGGAGAGCTAAAAAGGTGTTCCGGTCGAAAGGGGTAGGTACTTTCTTAATTTTTTTATTTCAATGTTGTTTTTAGTTGTTTTTTTATTTAATATTAAATAATTGTAATTTAATTAAATTAGTTAGATATGTTAATTTAATTATTTAGATTGTAATTTAATTAATTTAATGTTTTAGTTATTTAATTAATTTAATGTGTTAGTTATTTAATTTATTTAATGTGTTACATTAATTATTTAGAATGTAATTTAATTAATTTAATGTGTTAGTTATTTAATTAATTTAATTTTGTTAGATATGTTAGATATGTTTTTAAACATGAAACTAGAAGATGAAGCAACTTAGACACTAGAACAGTAGAAACTAACATAATCTTTCTCTCTCTGACCAATTAAGACCTAATATGAAATTAACAAGACATAATAGGACCTTTTAAGATCTAATAAAACCTAATAAGACCCTTAACATCTAATATGACTCTTAACATGATTAATATTTCCTATTAAACTCACTAGAAACTAACAAACTAAAATTCTAGAAACCAATTAAGACCTAATACCTAACCAATTAAGACCTAACAAGTGACTAATATTGGACCAATTAGGACCTATTATTTGAGAAATTAAGACCTAAGACCTAATAGTCCTACCAATTAAGACCTAACATGTGACTAATACTTGACCAATTAGGACCTATTAATTGACCAATTAAGACTAATTAATACAAGTAACATGTCACAATTAATACGATCCCTTAAGACTTAATAGGATTAACATGTTTATTAAATTTGTATGTACATGTATATATAGATTTCATTTTTAAACTAGATGATCTTAAATTTGTAACATGTATGTTTAAATTTGTAACATCTATGCACGTAACATTTATGTTTCTTAAATTTGTGTATATATATATATATATATATATATTTTAATTTTAAACTAGATGATTAAATTTGTAACATGTATGTTTCTTAAATTTGTTTGTACATGTGTATAGATCTATATATATTTTCTTGTTTATCTATTACACATGGCATCGGGTAGAGGGGTAGTTGATTCAGGAGAGCCTAGTGTTTGTGGGGGGGGACCTCGTAGTGGTAGTGGTACTAGTGGTCACTCCTCTCATAGATCAATTGATACATCATAGGCTAGAGAGAAGCTATTTGCAGACACTATTGATAGATTGAGATGAGCATTACATGTTCTGGATCAGACATTAGGTTCATCCACCAGCATTCCCAATAGGGAAAGGGTGAACATTATTAGAGATGAGTTGGTGCGTATGATTGACACAGTTCAATCATACAACCCATATGATATTATGAGCATTGATAGATTCTATACTTCTTTTTCTCACAGTGTTACTGGCACTGTGAAGTAAAGTGAGATTGATACTACTGTTTCCACACCTATGGTGAAGGAAATGTTTCCTCATTATCAAGACTTGAAGAAGGTGAGAGGGTACATGCTTACAAGATGTGAGGATGACCTAGTGGGACCATTTATATATCCTCGATGGTTGGCTGCTCACCACATGTGGCCCAAGAAGGATGAGTTGCCACTATATTTCTGCAAACAATTTTTTGCAAAATTTCATTTGCACTTTGATGTTGATTATAAAGATTTTCTTGCTTATGTTGGGTAGGGGAAAGGGAGATTATCTAACAAGTTCAAAGCACCTGATGCCCCTATGCCCGCTAATAAGAGGGAAAGGGTGGGTCCAAACCTTTTGGTCATACCAATTTTTTTGGAAGTGGCAGGAATGAGTGTTCCAGATGACACAGTGAGGATGGATGTTTTTTCTAGTATAGTGAGTATTGCCACACAAGTTTAGGAGATGTCCTCTGATCGTGTGGGGAGATACATGTTATGGTCTCATTCCAGCATTCCTCCACCTGCACAAGATGCATCTTCTAGTGCACCTAATCTATATGATATAGTTGACGTACCATCTCCCCTAGAGGTTGCATCTATATCAGATATGGATGGTTTGTGACATACAAGTGCATTATTATCTAGTGATCTTCTTTCTACATATTAGACCATACAGATGCTCAGTGGGATTTCACTCAGGGAGGTTCCATCATTTTTCAAGAGCTATATCATTTCTCAGTATTCTGGACCACCAGTAGGTCCTCAGATGACTACACCACCACTAGCGACAACTCCTCCACAATAGAATACACCATCAACAGCTCCTCTATAGTAGACTGCACCATCGACAACTCCTTCGCAGCAGACTACACCATCGACAGCTCCTCAGTAGCAGACTGCACCACCGATAGGTCCTCAGATGACTACACCACCATCGATAGCTCCTCTGCAGACGACACCACATACAGCTCATCATCAAACCACGCAGGCCACTTCATCACGTCTAGGTCATCAAATTTTAACTACAATGCTTACAGACGATCGGATTGATCCTATGGCTATATCATTAGAGTCATCAGGTTTGAGCGATTTCAGGAGAGCATTAGAGGCCACTTTGGTATATTTATAATTAAATTAAAATTTTATTTATTTAAAAAACTTACACATATTTGAAATTTGATTAATATATGTTATATATATGTGTACTCCGGGAGGTTATGTACGATGTTGCACCATATGGAGATTTAGAGACTCCACGTGATCCTATTCATCATGATACATAGGTACATTGAGATGTTTGTTCAAAAAATTAATTTTTCTATGATAATACGTATTTAAAATTTATTATACATGTATGTATGCATGACATATTTTGTTTATTGTACATGGACATGAGGAGGAGGTGCACCGGCATCAGGAGGAGTTCCACCAGCATCAGGAGGAGGAGCACTGGCATCAGGAGGAGGTGCACCGACATCAGGTCATGGATCAGGACATGGCCCTAGTTGAGTGACCATGTTATTTTAGATATTTCATGTGACATTTCATTTATACATGCTATAACATTTCATAGATATTTCATTTTAGACATTTTATACATGTAGATATTTTAGTCATTTCATATATGTACATGGTACATGGTTGTGTATTATTTCTTATTTTATACATTACATGGTATATGGTTGTGTATTATTTCTTATCTTATACATTACGTGGTATATGGTTGTGTGTTATTTCATATTTTATACATCACATTACATATTTCAGACATTACATGTTACATGTTATATGTTCATGTGTTATTTCATCTTTTAGACTTAGTTTTATACATGTGTTATGTATACATTATGTTAAGTTGATGTAATTAATCAAAGCATACATTTAATTAACTAACTAATTAATCAAAGCATAATTTAGGTAGTTCTAATAAAATTAAGTAACTAACATAATTAACCAACATAATTAAGTAATCTAACTAACATAATTAAGTAAAAGTAAGTAACTAACATAATTAAGTAAATTTGTAACTAAAATAATTAGATAACTAACATAATTAAGTAATATAACTATCATGGGTATGTGCAAGATCATGAGGGGCCAAAAAGTGGCGATGTGAAAAATATTCACTTGTCACTCGTCCAAAAGTGCATGGAAATGCTTGTTGACTTTTTAGTAGGCCTGGGTGTCAGTACACCTGGGCAAACTTGACACCAAAGCACAAGCCTAATTGGGTACCTGATACTATATCGGGTACCCGATAACTGTGGCATAAATCCGAAACCCGTGAGCCCTTTTCTTCATTTCTTTCCACGTTTTTCTTTGCCAAAATGGCTTGATATATCATATACCCGATATATTTTCAGATACCTGATTTTGGAAACAACAAATTCAACTCCCAAGCATATTCGGTAAGTAATTATTTGTATATTTTTATTATTTTATTTTATTTTCATGCTAAATGTAGCATTTTTTTTTTAAATAGGGTTTTGTATTTATATTTGTAATAATATATGAAATTAGATTGAAATTTAGATTTTTTTTAAATTTAATCAGGCATGGCTAACAACAATGAAGAAAATAACCCTCCCACACCAAATAATGATCCCAAAAACAATCCCCCATATCTAAACCCTAAATCTTTACAAGATTTGATACAAGAAAATTTGAACACAATACGAGGTTTCCAAAACACATATCAAAATATACCTACATTAGGTCCCATGCTTGCCACACTAAATACAATTGTTGGAAATATTGACACACTCACGCAGAAAAATAATGCTGCTCTTGGCGTGATGATATGCACGCCCAATTTGATGATAGGCTTGACCATGATGGGATTGCGGAACTTAATATAAGTAAGGAAGATATAGCCACCCTTTTTTTCAATCCTAAAACTGGAATACTAGTTGACCTCAAAAATCCCAAATTATCAATAAAATGGTGCACAAATGAAGCAATGTGCACAAACTTTTGGGATCGCTGGTGGATGGTTTTTAATAAACCACCCCATAGCAATTTGGAGGTCCCATTTTATTTCATTAAAAAATTGTATGCTAAGTTTGTGCTTGGTCACCATGTTGATTATTGGAGTATGAGGCCCAACATGGGTGTAGGTGGAGGAGCTCCTCAGACTAGGCCATCTTCCCAGTGCCGAAAGGCCACTACCTTTGTCCCCCCCACTAATGTCACACCCCCTCCTCTAGTGCAGCATCCTGATATCATTGTAGAGGCTGTCTCAGAAACTGTTAGGGCCATTCATTTACTGAGTGATCAGTTGATCATGCAGACCAGGTCACTGTTGCCTCCTGGTGTGGATGATGCTGGTGCATCGACATCTTGTCGGAGTTCACATGTATGCGAGCCCCATATGTGCATTATGTGCAGGCATATGTGCCTTGGACCGCTTACTGATTCTGATACATATCAGTTTCATGTTATTGATGAGGAGGATATAGGAGACACAACTGCAGAGGCTGAAACACCTCATGGAGCATCTACATCTCATGAGAGTGCTCAGGAAGTGCATGCAGAGCCATTGACTCATGTTGATATGGTAAGAGTAAACATTATAAATAAATTTGTCACATGACTTATTTAATTTAAAAATAATTTATTTATTTAGATTAGTTTTAATGATTGCATGCACTTATGTATATATATTTTTTTTCATTTATGTTCAGTCGATAACATAGGAGGAGGTGAGACAGGTGGATGAGTCCACACTTTCAGCCATTTCATTTGGCCTTGATGACTATACGGTATATTATAAATTATGTACCCATTAGTTTTTTTTATATCATTTGGTGTACATGCTTAAATCTCTATCAATTAGAGTAGTAAAATTCATACATTTACTTATATATTGTCATCTGATTATGTTCTTGTAGGGTACAACTGATGTCAGTGGGGGGCACGAGGGGGTTCCTTCATTAGGTGTCGACAAAAGAAAGGTAGTTACTTGTTTAAGATTAATTATGCATGCACATGTATACCACTTGTGTTTAGTAATAAATATTTTACTTGCACTTTATTGCATAGGGTGTGGCTATTGATGATGTCCTGACAGCTGTTCGGCAGTGTAGGGTTACAGGCATCTCGATTCAAAGTGATAGCCCGATTGTATGTAGAATTTTACATATTGTTATTTGTATTTTGTAACCAGGGTTGCTATGATGAAGTACATTTATATATAATTGACAATATTTTTACTCTCATAGGTTACTCCGAGTGTGAGGGAGGGCCCACAAGAATCTTTTGTATCTTTGTTGACCCAGCCCACCATTCCAGAGGAGGGATCATCAGATGTAAGTTTTAATTTTAGTTCAATCAATTTGTAATTTTATTATGCTATCATCCTATTTTGTAGATTTATTACTCTATGTTTCACCACTCTACTAATCTCATTATTGCAAATATATAGTTATAGGTCACAGTTGGTATTGTTGGCATGGTCCCTTCACTACCCAGGACTTATGCTAGGACACTTGATTGTGGTAGGTGACCGAGAGACCAGGTACATATATTTGTATTCAGTTATAATTTTAATTAAATTAGTGTTTGAATTATGAACTATATATATATATATATATATATATATATATATATATATATATATATATATATATATATATATATATATATATATATATATATATATATATATATATATATATATATATATATATATATATATATATATATATATATATATATATATCTGTGTGTGTGTGTGTGTGTACAAATCATATAAAGTAAGCAATGTAACTTGGGTTTGAACTCATTTTTTATGTAGGATCAATCAGAGCCCAACACTTCTTCAAATAAGCTACATTTTGATGATCCCCCTACGACATAGGATGTAGTTTTAGTTTTGTGATCATTTAGAGATGCCACTTCACACATTTTGAGATGGCATATATGCCACATTATACACCTTAAAACATTGATTTTGTAGACATTTTGAAATGGCATGTGCCATATTTGTATATGGAAATACTTTTGATACTTTTGATACTTTGTATATATAGAACATGTTCATTTATATGTTATATTTGCATCATCTTTTGTATATACATATTTATTATTCATATTTATGGAATTGAAAGGTGAAGTTATATCTTAACTATGATTATCATTATGATTGAAATTATATCTTGTTGAAGTTACATTTGTTTTTCTTTACTCTGGAATACCCTATTCATGGAGCTTATTATGTTTGAGGTTTAACTTCTATAGATTTCCTATGTTCTTATGTTTCATACCATTATATATACTCACTTGAGCCACTTAGTACTACATTATTTGAATACTATGTATATACTCACTATGTATATAACTCATCATATTGGGGTCACTTGACACATGGAAGATTGCTGCCCAATCGTGCTTAGTGCACCTTGGGGTCACTTGGATCGAGCATAGTCGCGAGCGTTCCAGTGACTCCATGGGTGAAACAAGGTTGTCACTGGCATTTACTTGGCCAACCAGAGCCAATGGAGCAGACGGTTTGATGCAATGTCAGACAGTTTGAAAGATACGTTGTTGAGCCGCTTTCAACTGATCCTCACTGCAAGTTTTGGCATCGACTGAGATTGCCTTTCCAAATGCAAATGAAGTTGAATCACCCAAAAATGAGAGAGGTTATAGTAGACCTTAGAAACATGATTCTGTAGCACCTCATGGTTTGTTGATACCTCTCATGAGCTCCGAGATATGAGCCCTGGAAGATCACTGCCCAATCATGCTTAGTGCACCTTGGGGTCACTTGGGTCGAGCATGGTTGCAAGCTTTCCCGTGACTTCGTGGGTGGAATGGGGTTGTCACTAGAATTTACCTAGCCAATTAGAGCTGATGGAGTAGACGGTTCGATGCCAAGTCAGACGGTTTGAAAGATATGCTATTGAGCCACTTTCAATTGACCCTCACTACAAGTTTTGGCATCGATTGAGATCGCCTTGCCAAATGCAAATGAAGTCAAATCGCCCAAAATCAAGAGAGGTTATTGTAGACCTCAAAACACCATCTCATAGCCCCTGACAGTTTGTCGATACCTCTCATGATCTCTAAGATACAAGCCCCAGAAGATCACTGCCCAATCATGCTTAGTGCACCTTGGGGTCACTTGGGTCGAGCGTGGATGTGAGCTTTCCCTTGACTCCATGGGTAGAACATGGTCATCACTAGCATTTACCTGGACAAATAGAGCCAATGGAGTAGATGGTTTGATGCCAGCTCGGACTATTTGTAAGATATGCTGCTAAGCCGCTTTCAACTAACCCTCACTGCAAGTTTTGGCATCGACTGAGATCACCTTGCCAAATGAAAATGAAGTTGAATCACCCAAAACTAAGAGAGGTTATAGTAGACTTCAGAAACATGATCTTGTAGTACTTGATAGTTTATTGATACCTCTCACGAGCTCTGAGATATGAGCCATGAAAGATCACTGCCCAATCATGCTTAGTGCACCTTGGGGTCATTTGAGTCGAGCCTGGTCGTGAGTGTTCCCGTGATTTTCTGGGTGGAATAGGGTTGTCACTAGAGTTTACCTAGCCAACTGAAGCTGATGGAGTAGATGGTTTGATGCCAAGTTGGACAGTTTGAAAGATATGCTCCTGAGCCGCTTTCAACTGACCCTCACTGCAAGTTTTGGCATCGACTAAGATCGCCTTGTCAAATGCAAATGAATTCAAGTCACCCAAAATAAAGAGAGGTTATAGTAGACCTTAGAAACAATATCTCATAGCCCCTAATATTTTCTTGATACATTTCACGAGCTCTGAGATATGAGCCCTGGAAGATCACTACCCAATCGTGCTTAGTGCACCTTGGGTTGACTTGGGTCGAGCATGGTCACGAGCATTCCTATGACTCCGTGGGTGGAATGGGGTTGTCACTGGCATTTACCCAACCAACTAGAGTTGATGGAGTAGATGGTTCAATGCCAGGTCAGACGGTTTGAAAGATATGTTGCTAAGCCGCTTTCAACTCACCCTCACTACAAGTTTTGGCATGAACTGAGATCGCCTTGCCAAATACAAACAAAGTCAAATCACCCAAAACTGAGAGAGGTTATAGTAGACCTCAGAAACAAAATCCCATAGCACCTAACTATTTTTTGATACCTCTCATGAGCTCTGAGATACAAGCCCTGAAAGATCATTACCCAATCGTGCTTAGAGCACCTTGGGGTCACTTGGGTCGAGCGTGGTAGCGAGCATTCCCGTGACTCTGTGGGTAGAATGGGGTTGTCATTGGCATTTACCTGGCCAACTAGAGCTAATGGAGTAGATGGTTTAATGTCAGGTTAGATGGTTTGAAAGATATGCTGCTGAGCCGCTTTCAACTAACCCTCATAGCAAGTTTTAGTATCGACTGAGATCGCCTTGCCAAATGCAAACGAAGTTGAATTTCCCAAAACTAAGATAAGTTATTGTAGACCTCAGAAACATGATCTCGTAACCCTTGAAGGTTTATCAATACCTCTCATGAGCTCTGAGATACGAGTCTCAAAAGATCGCTGCCCAATCATGCTTAGTGCACCTTGGGGTCACTTGGGTCGAGCGTGGTCGTGAGCATTCCCGTGACTCCGTGGATGGAATAGGGTTGTCACTAGTGTTTACCCAACTAACTGGAGCTGATGGAGTAGATGGTTTGATGTCAAGTCAGATGGTTCGAAAGATACACTGCTAAGCCGCTTTCAACTAACCCTTACTGCAAGTTTTGGCATCAACTGAGATAGCCTTGCCAAATGCAAACGAAGTCAAATCACCAAAAACTGAGAGAGGTTATAGTAGACCTTAGTAACATGATCCCGTAGCACCTAATGGTTTTTTGATACCTCTCACGAGCTCCAAGATACAAGCCATGGAAGATCGCTGCCCAATCATGCTTAGTGCACCTTCGGGTCACTTGGGTCGAGCGTGGTCGCGAGCTTTCCCGTGACTCCGTGGGCCGAATGAGGTTGTCACTAGTGTTTACTTGGCCAACCAAAGCTGATGGAGTAGATGGTTTGATGCTAGGTTAGACGGTTTGAAAGATACACTGCTGAGCTGCTTTCAACTAACCCTCACTACAAGTTTTGGCATCGATTGAGATCACCTTGCCAAATGCAAACAAAGTTGAATCGCCCAAAATTGAGACAGGTTATAGTAGACCTTGGAAACATGATCTTGTAGACCCTGATAGTTTGTTGATACCTCTCATGGGCTCCAAGATACGATCCATGAAAGATTGCTTCCTAATCATGCTTAGTGCACCTTGGGGTCACTTGGGTCAAGCGTGGTCGCGAGTGTTCCCATGACTCCCTGGGTGAAATGGGGTTGTCACTAGCATTTTCCTAGCTAACTGGAGCTGGTGGAGTAGATGGTTCAATGTCAGGTTGGATGGTTTGAAAGATATGCTGTTGAGCCACTTTCAACTGACCCGTACTGCAAGTTTTGGCATCGATTGAGATCACCTTGCCAAATGCAAATGAAGTTGAATCACCCAAAAATGAGAGAGGTTATAGTAGACCTCAAAAACATGATCCTATAGCACTTGATGGTTTCTCGATACCTCTCACAAGCTTCGAGATACGAGTCCCAAAAGATTGCTTCCCAATCGTGTTTAGTGCACCTTGGGGTCACTTGGGTCAAGTGTGGTCATGAGCTTTCCCATGACTCTGTGGGTGGAATGAGGTTGTCATTTCCATTTATATGACCAACTGGAGCTGATGGAGTAGATGGTTCGATGCTAGGTTAGATTGTTTGAAAGATACATTGTTGAGCTGCTTTCAACTGACCCTCACTACAAGTTTTGGCATCGACTGAGATCACCTTGCCAAATGCAAATGAAGTTGAATCACCCAAAATCAAGAGAGGTTATTGTAGACCTCAAAAACATAATCTAGTAGCCCCAAATGGTTTTTTGATACCTCTCACAAGCTCTAAGATACGAGCCCCAAAAGATCGATGCCCAATCATGCTTAGTGCACCTTGGGGTCACTTGGGTCGAGCGTGGATGCGAGCTTTCCCGTGACTACATGGGTGGAATGAGGTTTTCACTGGTGTTTACCCAACCAACCAGAGCTGATGGAGTAGATAGTTTGATGCTAGGTCGGATGGTTTGTAAGATATTCTACTGAGGCGCTTTCAATTGACCCTCACTGCAAGTTTTGGCATCGACTGAGATCACCTTGCCAAATGCAAATGAAGTCGAATCACCCAAAACTAACAGTGGTTATTCTAGACCTTGGAAACATGATCGCGTAGCCCCTGATAGTTTGTTGATACCTCTCCAAGCTCTGAGATATGAGCTCTGAGATACGAGCCCTAGAAGATCACTGACTAATCATGCTTAGTGCACCTTGTGGTCACTTGGGTTGAGCATGGTCGAGAGCTTTCCCATGACTCCATGGGTGGAATGGGGTTGTCACTAGTGTTTACTCAGCCAACTAGAGCTGATGGAGTAGATGGTTCAGTGCTAGGTTGGATGGTTTGAAAGATACGCTGCTCAGCCACTTTCAACTGACCCTCACTGCAAGTTTTGACATCGACTGAGATCACCTTGCCAAATGCAAATGAAGTAAAATTGCCCAAAACTAAAAGAGGTTATTGTAGACCTCAAAAACATCATCTCATAGCCCCTAACATTTTTTCAATACCTCTCATGAGCTCTGAGATATGAGCCCTGGAAGATCACTGCCCAATTGTGCTTAGTGCACATTGGGGTCACTTGGGTCGAGTGTGGTCGCGAGCGTTCTGGTGACTCCATGGGTGGAATGAGGTTTTCACTAGTGTTTACCCAGCCAACTAGAGCTGATGGAGTAGATGGGTCAATGCTAGGTCAGACGGTTTGAAAGATACGCTGTTGAGCCACTTTCAACTGACCCTCACTACAAGTTTTGGCATCGACTGAGATTGCCCTGCCAAATGAAAATGAAGTCGAATCACCAAAAAATAAGAGAGGTTATTGTAGACCTTTGAAATAGGATCTCGTAGCCCCTAACATTTTGTTGATACCTCTCATGAGCTCTAAGATACAAGCCCTAGAAGATCACTACCCAATCATGCTTAGTGCACCTTGGGGTCACTTGGGTCGAGCGTGGTCACGAGCTTTCCCGTGACTCCATGGGTAGAATGGGGTTGTCACTTGCATTTACTCAGCTAATCAGAGCCAATGGAGTAGATGGTTTGATGCTAGGTTGGATGGTTTGAAAGATATGCTACTGAGCTGCTTTCAACTGACCCTCACTGCAAGTTTTAGCATCGACTGAGATTGCCTTGCCAAATGCAAATGAAGTCAAATCGCCCAAAACTGAGAGAGGTTATTGTAGACCTTAGAAACATGATCCTGTTGCCCCTAATGGTTTGTCAATACCTCTCACGAGCTCTGAGATACGAGCCCTGGAAGATCACTGCCCAATCGTGCATAGTGCACCTTGGGGTCACTTGGGTCGAGCGTGGTCGCGAGCTTTCCTGTGACTCCATGGGTGGAATGGGGTTGTCACTGGTGTTTACCTAGCCAACAGGAGCTGATGGAGCAAACCGTTCGATGCCAAGTCAGACGGTTTGAAAGATATGCTGCTGAGCCACTTTCAATTGATTGTTAGTTGTATGTTTGAAATTTGAACTATGAAACAAATCATGATTAAGATTGTGAAATTTGAACTGTGAAGATTATTATGTTTGAGGTTTAACTTTTATAGATTGTTTGAAATGATAAAAAATAATATCCTTAAAGCATTATAAACAAAAATCAAACATGTAAGATTTCAAACCATGCAAATGACATAATTAAATGACATGTAAGATCCCTTCTTGGCACTATTGGCCACCCATACATGATTTTGGTCATAAGTCCTTATCAAGAGTTTTAGGACATTTAACTTTTAAATCAAATTGATTGTTACAAATTGCCATTATAGGCTTCAAAAGATCTCAATTAACCATTAAGGATCCTTTTTCCCTTCTATCTCTGATTGGATCCATGGTGATCGTAGGTGTCTTCATAGGTGCTCCTGCACAAGTTACAATCCACATACAAAACCAAGTTTATTGACTCAAACTACAATCCAAGAAAGGTGAAATTAATGTATTGAAATTAAGCTTAACAAACTTAGCAAACAATGCACTAAGTTAACTTATTACCTAGTCAAGTGTTCCTGAAGGTTCATCTCTTTGCTTCAGAGTCTCCAATAGTGCTTCATGATTAGTAGTACTAATAGTCCAAAGTTCTTTTGTCTTTGGTCTTCCTTGATGCTTTGACAACTTGACATTTGTTGCTATAACAAGGTGTGAATACATGAGAATATTTTTGTGCTTCCCATAGTCTTCAAATGCGGGAATTCCATTCTTTCTAATCATGTATGTTCATAGCCATGTTCCCGCAACAACAACTGAACCAGTAGGATATGTGAACCCATCACCATCTGTCATTGGTTGTAAAAGTTTATTTTCACCTTGTACATAATGTGCTAACCAATAATTTGACCTCTCATCATTCCCTTGTGGTGCAACCAATGCAAAAACATTTCCTAGCTTCAAAAGATCTGAAAGATGGTCATAGTCAACTAAAGTGTCTATGTCATCATTTGTTATAGAGAGTGTCAAAGATAAAGGAGTTAGATACGATGGAACCCATGTATCCACCCACTCACTTGACTCACAATGATCCCAATCATACTGAAAATACATGGGGAAAGAACAAGCCAACTCTCATGTCCAAATGGTCCATGTACTACTATTGGAGCTTCAGAATGAATGCATTTTTGAAGAGTCTTTCACTATTTGACAATCCAATCTATCTCCTATAGTTCCCTCCTCAACCAACCAAAATAATCTACGCACCGTAGAATCAAGAGTCCCCCCATGTGACAATGCTAAAGTACACCAATCAACAATAGAATGAGCATCAAGAAGTACAACACCTGAAATCCTCAATTGCTCATTAACTAGAGCTCTCTTCACACACACACCTACTCCGTCATGCTCCCCTTTCCCATGCCTTGACTCAAAAAAAACTCCAAATATGAGGTACACCTCTCTCCACATGCATTCTACACAACCAATAAAACATTCTGGCATTCTTAAATTGACCAATGCAATTATCTGACCAAATGAGATGCCTATTCATATCAATACCATTTTCCTGCAAGAAGTCAAAATAGTTCTGGAAACAATGTTGAAAAAACTCATGAGAGTGAGACCTGTCATCGCTCATATAAAAATGGTACTCTCTGATTATCTTTCACTCATATTTTGTGCTATTAGGGGAATGTCTATATGTGATGTGTACAAAAATAGCAACCTGAATGGAATTGTAATATTGAGCTTGAGTCTCATTTTGGGGCTGCAATGTATAGTTCCCCGCAAAGTCTATAATGGATATAATAGTTCCAATGGGGAAAGTGTCCTTACATGTCCTGAATTATTGATCCAACCATTGAGACTTGTGACTATGCCTTGCATACTTGTAAAAAAGATTTGTTTTGAAATCCGAGATAAAATCAGCAACATTGTATTCTTTTGCAACTAACTCACATCTAGAGCCTTCACCTCCACTCTTCAATGTATATTTCACCATTTCATATACCTTTTTTTGGACGAGTGTCTTTCCACAATTGTGTTCCAAACCCTCATGAAAACATGTTCTAAACTTGGACAAGCCACCACATTCTGAGCACTTGGCATTTAAGAAATCTTTTTTATAAAATAAACAACCATCATCTCTATGACATAAAAATTGATCTAGAAAGTCTCTTGATGATTTGGAAAGACCACTTGCACCACAATCCTCTAGTATTTCATTAGTATGCAAAGTAGAACAAATGGACTGTAATAATTCATGATGCATTGAGAACTCAACATTATATTTGCAACAACATGTATTCTGAATCTTAAGAGGTACACAATAAAATGGCTTCACGGATTCAAAAGACCTTTGTGATATTTTCAATGTTGGATGTGTCTCACAAATTTTTTTATACAACATTGTTTGACTTACCTCCACATAATGTTTAGGAGGTGGAGTGCGGTCTCAATTGCCAACTCTCAACTTCAAGACATCCTTCACATTTGGTGACACTCTTGAGTTAGCATCCCAAAATTGTTTAATTTCATCCTTGACAACATCTGTTAGCTTCTTATCAAAATGTGGAAGTCTCCCACCATAAGCCCATGTATCAATTTGAAGCGGATCATCAAGTCTTTCTCTTCTTGCAAGTGCTCTACCCAAAGTTTTACGGTCTATATTGAAGTCAACACAAGTTTGTCTCATCAAATGAGTCTTTCTCAATTGATGACTTACTAAGGAGGTTGTAATAATCCTCCGAGCAACTCTCTTGTCTTTTTCTCTGCTAGTCTTCCCAATGCTATTGAGAGCATTGAAAAGATTCTTCACAACAATGGCATTTCTCTCCATTTTTTTGTTCACACGAATCTTCAATTTCACAAGCACAGGTCTCATCTTTTGCATCTTTAACAACTACACAAAAATTTGACATTTCTCAACTAATGTCTTGTTGATGAAGGGTGCTCCCCTTAATACCACATACACATAACAAAAATAGAGAAACAACAACAATATGCAAGAATAGAAAATTGGCTTCTTATTATCTCCACAAATGTGGAATTACAAACTTTCAGAATTACAATATGCAAAGCCACATGGGCATTCCCTTACAATATTTTGTAGGACAAAGCCTCGAATCAATACCCAGATCTACTACCCAGAACTATTCTGAACTGCCTAAGACAATAATACAGCCTTCCTTATATAGGCAATTTTCCACCGCCTGGGAAGGTTCCAGAATTTTAGCCAATAAGGCCGACCAAACTTAGCATTATTTTATTTTACATTTTATTACATCATAGTCGGCTCAAGATAACCTTTGAAACCCGAACAAAAATTTTGAAGAAAATTATTTTTCGCCATTTCAGGTGGTCCAACTTCCGAAGACCATAAGTCATCACCCGTTGACCCGCTCGGCTATTATAACCCCATTTCGGAAATGCCACGAAGCGCTCTACAGGCTTGACTGGCGCAAGCGCTTGTCACCCAAATTTTTGACCTCATCCGGGGCCTCTAAAGCCTTCAAAACTGAGTTCGAAGTTTCTGTACCCTGCTGCCAATACCGAAAATCTTCAATATCTTCCAATATACACTTGATCTGGCAATGAAACTTTACTGGCAAACTTATATGGCCAAAATGAACCTCCAAGAAAGAAATTAGATCATTCTGAGCACATACAAAAATTACCAAAAATAGTAACTTTCCATAAATAGTAGCTCTGCACAAAATAGCCCTTATTGAATTCAAAAATAGAAATATTTTTGGGTGATGCAAGATTGCTCTTACACCCAGGATGCTCCTGCATCACTTGTTTCCAAAAAATTGATCATAAAGTCTTGAAGCCCACAACCTAATGGTTCTATGTGACCTCTTTCCTTCCCAATTATTCATAATGTTCTCCTCAATTTCAATTAACCATTTAGGTCTTCCTGAAAGCCCCGAATTTGAAGTTTGATTATCTTTATTGCAAGGGACTTCATTTCGCATATAATTTGGAGATGTGTAATGTTCATCTAGTTCTTGTGCAACATTTTCATTCCCCAAGTCTACATTTTCAATCTCCATCTGTACATTTTCAAATTCAACATCCTCTTCACTTACAACTACATTTATAGGGTCTGATTGATTAATGTTTAGCATACCTTCTCTCCTTCTTTGGTGATTTTCCTTATCCTTTTCCCTATATGCTTGAATTTCTTCATCCGTCAGCTTCCTCTTGCATTTAGCCTTTCGGCGACTATTGCTTCCCATAGTGAGACCACAAGTCGACAAAAATCAAATAATGGGCCCCAAATGACTTTTTTTTTTTCTAAAAGCGTGAAAAAAGTATAAAATCTCATGATTGTCTGGTCTATGGGGACAGGGAATATTTTGGTCAAATATTACCTGTCAAAAATTGGGTATAAGATTTCATATCGGGTACCCGATATTCCCAGGCAGATTAAAAAAAGGGGGGGAGAAAATGAAAAAAATTGAACTTTTACACATATATATATATATATATAAGAGGAAAATGATATATATAATGTATATATTATATATATACTAATGTATTATATACTAATGTACTAATGTATAATATACTAATTTTTATTTTTCATTTCTTCTAGGTCTTTAAAGGTAGCTAGCTAAATCTTTCTATTAAATGTTAGGGAATGCATGAAAATAATATGATTCTGAGCATGAGCATGAGTCCCTATAGGGGCATAGTTGTGCCTTTTATAGGCATCACAAACCCTAGCTACGTAGAAATGGAGGCTTTGAAGAATAGTTCACTGGAGGCAGATTACACAAGCAAAGGGCAAGAGAATCACTTTGTTTCCACCTCTTGTGGCTGTGAAATGGTATCTTTCCCCGATTTTTCAACTGGAACGCTAAATTGCAAAGGTTCTCAAAATAGATTCTGGTTGAACCAGACAATTGTACCATGCCTGTTGATAATCCGGCATCTCAATAGAGTCATTGGGAGGTTAAACAAGAACAACTGGATGGATCTTTGAACTGGTCGAAGATTATGGAGAGCAGGAAAGGGTTTGGGAAAATGAGTAGCTGTACTGGAAATTATGCAAGCACCGTAGAACTGACTACATTAATAAATTTAAACAAGAGATTAGTGGCGGTGCAACATCATGAGGAAAGCCTTGTTTTTCGATGGCACCACCCTGTTATTATGAAGAATGTCTTGCCGCCTCAATGTCGGCACCACCTCTATCTTAGACTTTCACCATTGCTCCTCATCAGTACTCTGAGATATGGTAGGGATTTTGGGCTTTTGCATAGCATAGTCCATCATAAATTCTCTATGAATCATCATGCGTTACAATATTTTGTGCATTTCTGAATGACTTACTTGAAGAATTTAATTTTCACCATAATTTTGGCTCCATGAGTTGTCATTTTGCACTCGGAGAGAAGCTGCGGATTGCAAGAATTTGATAAATTTGGTTTATCTCATTTTCTTTCTCTGCCATTTCTGAGTGATAAGGCATACTAGGACCCCTAGGGAGTCCCCATGACCCCTTTTGACACATTGGAATGCTCAAGTGTGTCTTAAGGGGTCCTAGGACCCCTTAAGACACACTTGAGCATTCCAATGTGTCAAAAGGGGTCATGGGGACACCCTAGGGGTCCTAACGCATGATAAGGCATACTAGGACCCCTTGGGAGTCCCCATGACCACTTTTGATAGATTTGAACACTAAAGTGTGTCCAAAGGGGTCCTAGGACCCCTTAAGACACACTTTAATGTTTTAATGTGTCAAAAGGGGTCATGGGGACTTCCTAGGGGTCCTAACGCATGATAAGGCATACTAGGACCACTAGGGAGTCTTCATGACCCCTTTTGACACATTTGAATGCTCAAGTGTGTCCAAAGGGGTCCTAAGACCCCTTAAGACACACTTGAGCATTCAAATATTTCAAAAGGGGTCATGGGGACTCCCTAGGGGTCCTAACATGTGATAAGGCATACTAGGACCCCTAGGGAGCCCCCATGACCCCTTCAGACACACTTGAGCATTCAAATGTTTCAAAAGGGGTCATGGGGGCTCCCTAGGGGTCTTAACATGTGATAAGGTGTACTATGACCCCTAGGGAGTCCCCATGACCCCTTTTGACACATTTGAATGCTCAAGTGTGCATGAAGGGGTCCTAAGACCCCTTAAGACACACTTGAGCATTCCAATGTGTCCAAAGGGGTCATGGGGACTTCCCAGGGGTCCTAAGATGTGATAAGGCGTACTAGGAACCCTAGGGAGTCCCCATGACCCCTTTTAACACAATTAAACACTCAAGTGTGTCTGAAGGGGTCCTTAGACCCCTTAAGACACACTTGAGCATTGAAATGTGTCAAGAGGGGTCATGGTGACTTCCTAGGGGTCCTAACACATGATAAGGCATAGTACAACCCCTAGGGACTCCCTATGACCTTTTTTGACACATTTGAATGTTCAAGTGCGTTCGAAGGGCTCCTAAGACCCCTTAAGACACACTTGAGTGTTCTAATGTGCCAAAAGGGGTCATGGGGACTAATTAGGGGTCCTAACGCATGATAAGGCATACTAGGATCCCTAGGGAGTTCCCATGACCCTTTTAACACATTTGAATGCTCAAGTGTGTTTGAAGGGGTCCTAGGACCTCGTAAGACACACTTGAGTATTCCAATGTGTCAAAAGGGGTCCTAAGACCCCTTAAGACACACTTGAGCATTCAAATGTGTCAAAAGGGCTCATGGTGACTCCCTAGGGTTCCTAGTATGCCATATCACATGTTAGGGCCCCTAGGGAGTCCCCATGACCCCTTTTGACTCATTGGAATGCTCAAGTGTGTCTTAAGGGGTCTTAGGATCCCTTCAGACACACTTGAGCATTCAAATATGTCAAATGTTAGGAATAAGGTGTCTCAACCTTGGATAATTCCTATTCTTATTATTTGTTTTGTAAATGTATTTTTTCCAAATAATGAAATTAAGTGTGAGTGTACATGTCTAGTTGGCATGTTGATGTGTCACTCCACTTGATGTGTCAGCATCTTGTGTGTAAGGGGATCATGATTGAAATAGTCATGAAGGATTCCTATGATGCGTAAGAACTATTTAAAGAATGTGCTATGACAGGTGTAAGAGCATCTTATGACTTGGGCCTAATTGGGTGCCCAAGAAGAAGTGGTTGGTTTGTGTAACAGAATATGCCAAAAATAGGTTGGTATGACAAATTCTCTTACACTTCTCTTGTGACCATTATTTTTGGTGAATTCTATGACAAGCTGGCATAGTCTATTCTAGGGATGGACGCCTATTCTTGGGATTACATGTAACAGCTGTGTACATGTGGCTTTGTGCATGGGTCTTGGTGGTCAGATGCCAAACTCCTTTTTTGGGTATTTGTTGGGTCCTGAGGAGTCTATATATATGATGTTTCTTCTATGAGAGAGATATAAGTTTTACTAGTCTCTCATCTCTTGAAAGAACTTGCATTGCAAGTGTGTTGTAGGCTTTGTGTTGAAGATAATACATTGTGTAGGTTTTGGAGGGTGCCGGTGGGGTTGTTTTACCATAAGGTTTTTCCCCACCAGCATATCTTTGTGTTTATATGTTTCAATCTTCTCTATCTATTTTCTATATGCATGGTATATGGCTACAATATCTTTGTTAAAGTAGTTAATGAATCTGAAATTGTAAGGGTTTAAAAAGAATTTGCACAATACTTTCCTTTAGAGATTGGTGTAGGAAGTTGTTTCCACACCTGAGTTTCCTTACCAGTGGTATCAGAGCCTGATCAACTTTTGATCGTAGTTGTTGGGTAGGGTTTTTTGAGCTAATCTCAAGTTGAGTGGGAGTTTTGTGCAGAGCACTCTGAATCTTATTTTCAGATTGAGATGGTGAGTTCCTCATACAGTAGAATCGAGGTGGAGAAATTTAATGGAACTAATTTTGAGTTGCGGAAACTCAAGATGGAAGACATGCTTGAAGACCATGATCTATGGGAGGCTACTTCACTTGATGTGAAACCTGCAATGATATCACAAACGGATTGGGAGATCAAGGATCAGAAGGCTAAGGGTCTCATCAGACTTTGTATAGCAGATGTTGTTCTTCTAAATGTTCTTGATGAGACTACTGCAAATTCTTTGTGGCAACGACTTGGGTCTATGTATCAGGCTGAATCTCTGGTGAATAAGTTGTTCCTGATAAAGAATTTGTATTGTTTAAGAATGAAGGAAGTTGGATCTGTAACTGATCATCTCAACGCATTCAATTTATTGATTGCATAGTTGGCATCATCCGGTGCCAAGATCGAGGAGGAGGATCATTGTATGACCCTTCTTTGTTCCTTGTCAGATTCATGGGACCATCTTGTGATGGCTCTTGAAAGTACTATAGTCACATTCTGTATGGATGATGTCATGTCTTCACTGCTATCTAAGGAGATGTGAAGAAAGACTTTAAATTCATCTAAGGAAGCCCTTGCTGTTCACGGGAGATCCAAAAATAGAGGAAAGAAGAATGACAACAAGTCAAATAAGGGTAGATCCAAATCCCATGAGAGCTCTAAGACTCCTAGAAAGTCCAAGGAGAAATGTTGGAACTGTGATAAAATTGGGCACTTATGGAGGGACTGCAAAGAACCGAAGAAGAAGAAGAAAGGCTCAGATTTAGCTTCCGAAAAATCTCAAGAAGATGGAGATGCTTTTATTGTAGCTTTGGCAGCCCATGCATCTGATGATGTGTGGTTAGTTGACACAGGTGCTTCTTTTCACATGACCTCTCATCGGAACTAGTTCTCAAAATATGAAGAGTTCGATGGTGGAAAGGTGTACTTGGGTGATGATTCTCACCTAAACATAGTTGGACACAGAAGGGTCACTATCAGATTTCCTGATGGACGAGTAAAGGGAATCAATGGAGTTATGCACATTTCGGGTTTGGCATGAAACCTATTATCTATAATTAGGATGAATGATGTAGGTGTGCAAGTTGTCTTTTCGAAAGATGGATGCAAGATGATGAGAGGTTCTATGGTGCTCGCTAGAGGTACTAGGAGAGGTACTTTGTTTCAGCTTGAAGCATGCATTTCTCAGTGCAATAGTTCTTCTATTTCAAAGAAGAGAGTAGCTATCACTTCATCCCCACCATCTGAACAAGCAGTAAAGAAGACTATGGCAATGGGTTCCAATAGCAGTACAGTAAGTGTACCTAAGGGTGCAAACACTTTGGAAGGCAAGCTTCCTATAGAAAAGATGATGTTGTGGCATATGAGATTTGGCCACATTGGTGAGAAGGGTCTTAGGACCTTGAAGAATAAAAACCTCATTGAGGGGTTAAATGATTGCAATCTCAAGTTTGACTTCTGCAAACACTGTGTCTATGGTAAACAAAATCATGTTCAATTTTACTCTAGTTCTCACAAATCTTTTGATGTTTTGGATCTTATTCATTCTTATGTATTTGGTCCTGTAAAAGTTCCTTCAATCTCCAAGTCTATATTTTTTGTATCTTTCATAGATGATTACAGTAGAAGGACTTGGATTTATTTCCTTAAAAGTAAGACACAAGTCTTTAGTCAGTTCAAGGAATTTAAAGCCCTTGTAGAGAATCAGACTAGTAAGAAGATTAAGTGTGTGAGAACTAATAATGGTGGTGAGTTTTGCTCAGCAGAGTTTGAATAGTTTTGTAAAGAATGAGGTATCAAGAGGCATAAGACAACTCCTTATACCCCACAACAAAATGGAGTTGCAGAGAGAATGAATAGGACACTGATGGAGAAGGCTAGGAGTATGCTTAGTGGAGCTAGTTTAGAACAAAGGTTTTGGGCTGAAGCTATGGCCACTGCTTACTATCTAGTTAACAGATCTCCTACATCATCCCTTGTTGGTAAGACACCCATGTAGGTGTGGTCTGGTAAGAAGCCTTCAATTATACATCTTCATGTTTTTGGTTGTGAAGCTTATGCACATGTTCCAAAGGAGAAAAGATCTAAGTTGGAAAACAAAGCTGTCAAATGTATTTTCATCGGATACAGTGTTGGTGTGAAAGGATACAAGCTTTGGGATCCTGTGACTAGTAAGGTGTTGTATAGTAGAAATGTTATTTTTAGAGAGCTAACATCTTCTCCTATTGTGCTACAACTAGATGAAAAAGAAAAGGAAGAAGATGTTGTTCAGTTGCCTCCTACCCTTGAGAAGACTGAATAGAGGGACCATGTTGGGTCTAATGATGAGGAGAGCTCTAGCAACTCTGATAGTTCAGAAGAAGAGGAAGAAAAACCTCAACCTCAGCCCTTGAGGAGATCCACGAGAGAAAGAAAGAAACTAGAAAGGTTTGGTTATTCTATGTTAGATTCCAGTTGTGCTTTTGCTTTGATTACTAACACTGATGAGCCTAGATCTGTGAAAGAGGCTTTGGGCATGGAAGATGCAGGTTCTTAGATTGAGGCTATGGATGATGAGATGGCTTCATTGGAGAAAAACAAAACTTGGGATCTTATACCTTTTCCTAAAAGGAGAAAATCCGTTGACTGTAAATGGGTGTTCAAGAAGAAATTTTGTGCAGATGGCAGTGTTAAAAGGTACAAAGCTAGATTGGTTGCAAAGGGGTATTCACAGGTAGAGGGAATAGATTATGGTGAAATATTCTCTCTTGTTGTAAAGTTGACATCCATTAGATTTCTGTTATCTCTTACTACATCATATGATTTAGAGATAGAATAGATGGATGTGAAGATAGCTTTCCTTCATGGTGATTTGGAAGAAGAGATTTATATGTCACAGCCTGAGCACTACATTGTTAAAGGTAAAGAATCCTTAGTTTGCAGATTAAAGAAATTTCTATATGGTTTGAAGCAATCTCCTAGGATGTGGTACCTTAAGTTTGATGCCTTTGTGTTGTCAATTGGATTTGTAAGATTGAAATCAGATCATTGTGTTTATTTTAGAGTTGAAAATGATCACCTTCTTATTGTTGCATTATATGTTGATGATATGTTGCTATTTGGGAAGGGTAAGGGTATTATTTCTGATTTTAAATCTCAGTTGTCAGCACAGTTTGAGATGATAGATCTTGGGGCAGCTAGGTACATCTTGGGTATGGAAATTAGTAGAGATAGGTCTAACATAAAACTTTGGTTGAGTGAGAGTAAGTATGTGAAGTCTATGTTGGATAGGTTCAGCATGGCAGATTGTAGACCACTTTGTGTTCCTATTTCTATGGAACCAAAGTTATCTGTAGATGATAGTCCAAAATCTCCTAGTGAGGTGGAGGACATGAGTAGAGTACCTTATGCTAGTGCAGTTGGCAGTCTTATGTATGCTATGGTCTATACTAGACCACACATTGCCCAAGTAGTGGGAGTCCTAAGTCAATTTATGGCTAACCCTGGATGGGTACATTGGGATGCAGTTAAGCGAATATTCAAATATTTGAGGGGTACATTAGATTACTCCATATGTTATCATGGTAACTCTTCTAGATCTTTGCATTCAGTTTGTATTTGTGGGTTTGTGGATTCAGATTGGGCAGGTGATATTGATAGCAGGAGATCCACCAGTGCTTATGTGTTCACTATGTTTGGTGGTGCCATTAGTTGGATGAGTAAGCGACAACCTATGGTTACTTTTTCCACTACAGAAGCTAAGTACATGGCTGCTACTCATGCTTGTAAGGAAGTCATTTGACTTAGGAGATTGTGTTCTAATATTGGTGTTGATGCAGAATAGATTACTATTTGGTGTGACAGTCAGAGTGCTATTTACCTTGCAAAGAATCCAACTTTCCATGCCAGAATGAAGCACATTGATGTGCAATTTCACTTTGTGAGAGATATGGTGGAAGATGGAAAGGTAAATTTGGAGAAGGTAGATACTATGAAGAATGTTGTAGATACATTAACAAAACTAGTGGGCACTGAGAAGTTCAGATGGTGTTCCGAGTCTATGGGCCTTTTGGCATATAGCGGTTAAAGTTCCTATTATGTTCCTATTGCTCTTACAAGGTGTTCAACAAGTGGGAGAATGTTAGGAATAAGGTGTCTCAAACTTGGATAATTCCTATTCTTATTATTTGTTTTGTAAATGTATTTTTTGAAAATAATGAAATTAAGTGTGAGTATACATGTCTAGTTGGCATGTTGATGTGTCACTCCACTTGATGTGTCAGCATCTTGTGCGTAAGGGGATCATGACTGAAATGCTCATGACGGATTCCTATGATGCATAAGAACTATTTAAGGAATGTGCTATGATAGGTGTAAGAGCATCTTATGACCTGCCCAAGAAGAAGTGGTTGGTGTGTGTAATAGAATATGCCAAAAATAGGTTGGTGTGACAGATTCTCTTACACTTCTCTTGTGACCTTTATTTTTGGCAGATTCTATGACAAGCTGTCATAGTCTATTCTAGGGATGGATGCCTATTCTTGGGATTGCATGTAACAGTTGTGTACATGTGGCTTTGTGCATGGGTCTTGGTGGTTGGATGCCAAACTCCTTTTTTGGGTATTTGTTGGGTCCTAAGGAGTCTATATATATGATGTTGCTTCTATGGGAGACATATAAGTTTTACTAGTCTCTCATCTCCTGAAAGAACTTGCATTGCAAGTGTGTTGTAGTCTTTGTGTTGAAGATAATACATTGTGCAGGTTTTGGAGGGGTGGGGTTGTTTTACCAAAAGGTTTTTCCCCACCGGTATATCTTTGTGTTTATGTGTTTCAATCTTCTCTATGTATTTTTTGTATGCATGGTATATGGCTGCAATATCATTGTTAAAGTAGTTAACGAATCTAAAATTGTAAGGGTTTAAAAAGAATTTGCACAATACTTTTCTTTAGAGATTAGTGTAGGAAGTTGTTTCCATACCTGAGTTTCCTTACATCAAAAGGGGTCATGGGGACTCCCTAGGAGTCCTAGTACACCTTATCACGTGTTAGGACCCCTAGGGAGTCCCCATGACCTGTTTTGACACATTTGAATGCTCAAGTGTGTGTGAAGGGTTCCTAAGACCCCTTAAGACACACTTGAGCAATCAAATGTGTCAAAAAGTGTCATGGGGAATCCCTAGGGGTCCTAACATGTGATAAGGTGCACTAGGACACCTAGGAAGTCCCCATGACCCCTTTTGACACATTTGAATGCTCAAGTGTGTCTAAAGGGGTCCTAAGACCCCTTAAGAAACACTTGAGTGTTCCAATGTGTCAAAAGAGGTCCTAAGACCCCTTCAGACAAACTTGAGCATTCAAATGTGTCAAAAGGGGTAACGAGGACTCCCTAGGGATCCTAATGCGTGATAAGGTGTACTAGGACCCCTAGAGAGTCCCCATGACCCCTTTTGACACATTTGAACACTCAAGTGTGTCTGGAGGGGTCCTAAGACCCCTTAAGACACACTTGAGCAATCAAATACATTAATAGGGGTCATGGAGACTCCCTAGGGGTCCTAACATGTGATAAGGCATACTAGGACCCCTAGGAAGTCCCCATGACCCCTTTTGACACATTTGAATGCTCAAGTGTGTTTGAAAGGGTCCTAACACCCCTTAAGACACACTTGAGCATTCCAATGTGTCAAAAGGGGTCCTAAGACCCCTTAAGACACACTTGAGCATTCAAATGTGTCAAAAGGGGTCATGGGGACTCCCTAGGGGTCCTAACGCGTGATATGGCATACTAGGACCCATAGGGAGTCCCCATGACCCCTTTTGACATATTTGAATGCTCAAGTGTGTCTTAAGGGGTCCCCATTAAGATACACTTGAGCATTCAAATGTGTCAAAAGGGGTCATGGGGATTCCCTAGGGGTCCTAGTATGCCTTATCATGCGTTAGGACCCCTAGGGAGTCCCCATGACCCCTTTTGACACATTTGGCCACTGAAGTGTGTCCTAAGGGGTGCTAAGACCCCTTAAGACACACTTGAGCATTCAAATGTGTCAAAAGGGGTCATGGGGACTCCCTATGGGTCCTAACACGTGATAAGGCATACTAGGACCCCTAGGGAGCCCCCATGACCCCTTTTGACACATTTGAATGATCAAGTGTGTCTGAAGGGGTCCTAAGACCCCTTAAGACACACTTGAGAGTTCCAATGTGTCAAAAGGGGTCATGGGGACTCCCTAGGGGTCCTAACACATGATAAGGCCTACTAGGACCCCTAGGGATTCCCCATGACCCCTTTTGACACATTTGAACACTCAAGTGTGTTCGAAGTGGTCTTAAGACCCCTTAAGACACACATGAGCATTCCAATGTGTCAAAAGGGGTCGTGGGGACTCCCGAGGGGTCCTAACAAATGATAAGGTGTACTAGGACCCCTAGGGAGTCCCCATGACCCCTTTTAACACATTTGAACACTTAAGTATGTCCGAAGGGGTCCTAAGACCCCTTAAGACACACTTGAGTGTATGCATGAAAAGGCACACTAGGACCCCTAGGGAGTCCCTATGACATTTTTTAACACATTCGAATGCTCAAGTGTGTCTGAAGGGGTGCTAAGACCCCTTAAGACACTTGAGCATTCAAATGTGTCAAAAGGGGTCATGCGGACTTCCTAGGGGTCCTATCACGTGATAAGGCATACTAGGACCCCTAGGGAGACCCTATGACCCCTTTTGACATATTTGAATGCTCAAGTGTGTCTGAAGGGGTTATAAGACCCCTTAAGACACACTTGAGCATTCAAATGTGTCAACAGGGGTCGTGGGGACTTCCTAGGGGTCCTAACTCATGATAAGACATAATAGGACCCCTAGGGAGTCTCCATGACCCCTTTTGACACATTTGAATGCTCAAGTGTGTCCGAAGGGGTCCTAAGACCCCTTAAGACACACTTGAGCATTCGAATGTGTCAAAAGGGGTCCTCAGACCCCTTAAGACACACTTGAGTGTTTGACTGTGTCAAAAGGGGTCATGGGGACTCCCTAGGGGTCCTAACACATGATAAGGCATACTAGGAACCCTTGGGAGTCCCCATCACCCCTTTTGACACATTGGAATGCTCAAGTTTGTCCGAAGGGGTCTTAGGACCTCTTCGGACAAACTTGAGCATTCCAATGTGTCAAAAGGGGTGATGGGGACTCCCTAGGGGTCCTAGTATGCATTATCACATGTTAGGATCCCTATGGAGTCCCCATGACCCCTTTTGACACATTTGAATGAGAAAGTGTGTCCAAAGGGGTCCTAAAACCCCTTAAGACACACTTGAGCATTCAAATGTGTCAAAAGGGGTCATGGGGACTCCCTAGGGGTCCTAACACATGATAAGGCATAGTAGGACCCCTAGGGAGCCCCCATGACCCCTTTTGACATATTTGAACACTCAAGTGTGTTTGAAGGGTTCCTAAGACCCCTTAAGACACACTTGAGCATTCAAATGTCTCAAAAGGGATCATGGGGACTTCCTAGGAGTCCTAACACATGATAAGGCATACTAGGACCCCTAGGGAGTCCCCATGACCCCTTTTGACACATTTGAACATTCAAGTATGTTCGGAGGGGTCCCCCCATGACCCCTTTTGACACATTTGAACACTCAAGTGTGTCTGAAGGTGTCTTAGGACCCCTTCAGACACACTTGAGTGTTCAAATGTGTCAAAATGGGTCATGGGGACTCCTTATCAGTCCTAAGACCCTTTTGGACACACTTGAGCATTAAAATATGTTAAAAGGGGTCATAGGGACTCCCTAGGGGTCCTAATGCGTGATAAGGCATAGTAGGACCCCTAGACAGTCCCCATGACCCCTTTTGACACATTTGAATACTCAAGTGTGTTTGAAGGGGTCCTAAGACACCTTAAGACACACTTGAGCATTCTAATGTGTCAAAAGGGGTCCTAAGACCCCTTAAGACACACTTGAGCATTCAAATGTGTCAAAAGGGGTCATGGGGACTCCCTAGGGATCCTAACATGTGATAAGGTGGAGTAGGACCCCTAGGGAGTCCCCATGAACCCTTTTGACTCATTTGAATGCTCAAGTGTGTTCGAAGGGGTCCTAAGACCCCTTAAGACACACTTGAGCATTTGAATGTGTCGAAAGGGGTCATGGGGACTTCCTATGGGTCCTAGTACACCTTATCATGTGTTACGACCCCTAGGGACTTCCCATGACCCTTTTTGACACATTTGAATGCTCAAGTGTGTTCGAAGGGGTCCTAAGACCCCTTTGGACACACTTGAGCATTCAAATGTGTCAAAAGGGGTCATGGGGACTCCCTAGGGGTCCTAACATGTGATTAGGCATACTAGGACCCCTAGGCATCCCCCATGATCTCTTTTGACACATTGGAATGCTCAAGTGTGTTTGAAGGTGTCGTAAGATGCCTTAAGACACACTTGAGCATTCAAATATGTCAAAAGGGGTCATGGGGACTCCCTAGGGGTCCTAATGCGTGATAAGTTGTACTAGGACCACTAGGGAGTCCCCATGACCCCTTTTGACACATTTGAACACTCAAGTGTGTCCGAAAGGGTCCTAAGACCCCTTAAGAAACACTTGAGCATTACAATGTGTGAAAAGGGGTCATGGGGACTTCGTAGGGGTCCTAACACGTGATAAGGTGTACTAGGAACCCTAGGGAGTCCCCATAACCCCTTTTGACACATTTGAATGCTCAAGTGTGTCCATAGGTGTCCTAAGACCCCTTAAGACACACTTGAGCATTCCAATGTGTCAAAAGGGGTCATGGGGACTTCCTAGGGGTCCTAACGCATGATAAGGCATACTAGGACCCCTAGGGAGTCCCTATGACCCCTTTTGCCACATTTGAATTCTCAAGTGTGTCCAAAGGGGTCCTAAGACCCCTTAAGACACACTTGAGCATTCAAATGTGCCAAAAGAAATCATGGGGACTTCCTAGGGGTCCTAATGCATGATAAGTTGTACTAGGATGCCTAGGGAGTCCCCATGACCCCTTTTGACACATTTGAATGCTCAAGTGTGTCTTACGAGGTCCTACAACCTCGTAAGACACACTTGAGTATTCAAATGTGTCAAAAGGGGTCATGGGGACTCCCTAGGGTTCCTAACATGTGATAAGACATACTAGGACTCGTAGGGAATCCCCATGACCCCTTTTGACACAGTTGAATGCTCAAGTTTTTTCAAAGGGGTCCTAAGACCCCTTAAGACACACTTGAACATTCAAATATGTCAAAAGGGGTCATGGGGACTCCCTAGGGGTTTGAATGCATGATAAGGCATACTAGGACCCCTAGGGAGTCCCCATGACCCCTTTTGACACATTTGAATGCTCAAGTGTGTTCGGAGGGGTCCTAGGACCCCTTAAGACACACTTGAGCATTCCACTGTGTCAAAAGGGGTCATTCCAAATTCTTTGGTGATTTTAGTGAATCCAAATTTAGTTCTTATAAAGATGAGATGTTAGTGAATGACTTCTTGCTAATACTACTCTTCCACCAGATCCAGATTTCAATCCTTTTGTGGATCCACAGGCTCAATTGCGAGCCCACAGGATTGGCCAAGAGAAAAATGTGATTGTATATCAACTGATTACAAAATGTTTAGTTGAGGAGAAAATATTGCAACAATCAAGAAGAAAATTGTGTATGAAAAATCTAGTTATGATTTCTGTTAAGAATGAAACTATTAAGGAATTGCATGAATCACAAACCATGAAAATAACCTTCTGCAACAAAGAACATTCAAGCTATAGAATTTAGTAACTTTGAATTTAAATGTCTTATCAGCATTCATGGAAGAGATTTCATTAGCATCCATGGAAGAAATTTCATTAACTTCAGACAAAATCATCTAAAAAAATTCCTTAACTTCAGGCGAAATCATTTAAGACGGACAAAAACAAAATCGTATTACTCAGAAATGGCAGAGAAAGAAAATGAGATAAACCAAATTTATCAAATTCTTGCAATCCGCAGCTTCTGTCTGAGCACAAAATGATAATCCATGGAGCCAAAATTATGGTGAAAATTAAATTCTTCAAGTAAGTCATTCAGAAATGTGTAGAATACTGTAACGCATGATGATTTATAGAGAATTTATGATGGACTATGCTATGCAAAAGCCTGCAATCCCTGCAATATCTCAAAGTACTGATGAGAAGCAATGGCGAATGTCTGAGACAGAGGCGGCGCTGGCATTGAAGCGGCAAGACATTCTTCATAATATCGGGGTGGTGCCATCGAAACGACAAGGCTTTCCTCATAATGTCGCACCGCCTCTGATCTCTTCTTTAAATTTATTAATGTAGTCGGTTCTATGGCGCTTGCATAATTTCCAGTACAGCTGCTCATTTTACCAAACCCTTCCCCGCTCTCCATAATCTTCGATTGGTTCAAAGATCCGTCTGGTTGTTCTTGTTTAACCTCCCAATGACTCTGTTGAGCTGTCGGATTATCAACAGGCATGGTACAACTGTCCGGTTCAACCAGAATCTATTTTTGATATTAATATATAATTAAATAATATTTAATGTAAAATGTATATTATATATAATATTTAATATATATAATATATAATCTAATATATATTTTTTAATATTAATATATATTAAATAATATTTAATGTAAAATGTATATTATATAATATTTAATATATAATTGATATTATAAATATTTAATATATCTAATATATAGTTTTTTATATATAATATATCATATGAAGGATGGAGAAATGGGAGGGAGAAAGTGGAGGGAAGGGAAAGTGAAAATTAAAAATTCTACCATCATTTTTGGGTACCCGATTAGGCTCGGTATTGCCTTGTGCACCAAACCTACATGGTTGATGAAGGGTGCTCCCCTTAATACCACAAACACATAACAGAAATAGAGAAACAACAACAATATGCAAGAACAGAAAATTGGCTTCTTATTATCTCCACAAATGTGGAATTACAAACTTTCAGAATTACAATGTGCAAAGCCACATGGGCATTCCTTACAATATTCTGTAGGACAAAGCCTCGAATCAATACCCAGATCTACTACCCAGAACTATTCTGAACTGCCTAAGACAATAATACAGCCTTCCTTATATAGGCAATTATCCACCGCCTGGGAAGGTTCCAGAATTTTAGCCAATAAGGCCGACCAAACTTAGAATTATTTTATTTTACATTTTATTACATCATAGCCGGCTCAAGATAACCTTTGAAACCCGAACAGAAATTTTGAAGAAAATTATTTTTCGCCATTTCGGGTGGCCCAACTTCCGAAGACCATAAGTCATCACCAGTTGACCCGCTCGGCCACTATAACCCCATTTCGGAAACGCCACGAAGCGCTCTACAGGCTTGACCAGCGCAAGCGCCCGTCACGCAAATTTTCGACCTCATCCGGGGCCTCTAAAGCCTTCAAAACTGAGTTCAAAGTTTCTGTACCCTGCTGCCAATACCGAAAATCTTCAATATCTTCTAATATACACTTGATCTGGCAATGAAACTTTACTGGCAGACTTATATGACCAAAATGAACCTCCAAGAAAGAAATCAGATCATTCTGAGCACATACGAAAATTACCAAAAATAGTAACTTTCCATAAATAGCAGCTCTGCACAAAATAACCCTTATTGAATTCAAAAATAGAAATATTTTTGGGTGATGCAAGATTGCTCTTACACCCAGGATGCTCCTGCATCAGACACCCAGGGTAATTTGAGAAGTGACCCTGTCACGACTCAGGTGTGCAGAGGAAAACCAAGATGGTTAACCTCCTCCTTTGTTAGCCACGATGAATCTTCTACAGGTCGTCCTTTCCATTTGACCAAATACTCTTCATATGTCCTATTCCTTGTGCTTCTACCAACACGACTGTCCAGTATGTCTTCGATCTCCTTAGTGTCTGAACTAGTTGCTGGAATACTCCACTGTACTGCTGTGATCTCATCTTCAACACCTCCTTCATGATACTCTGTCAGATCTGAAATGTTAAACACTGGTGAAATATTTAGCTCACTAGGCAATTCTACCTCATATGCGTTTCCTGAATCATGTTTCTTCAATATCCTGCATGGTCCAAACTTCTTCATTTTCAACTTGTTATATGTACCAACTGGAAACCGCTCCTTCCGCAAATGAACCATGACTTCATCACCAACCTGAAATTCCTTATGCCTCCTTTTCTCATCTGCCTTAGCCTTATACTGTGCGTTCATCTTGGTAATATGCTTCCTCACCTCTTCATGGATGTTCTTCAAGTGTTCTGCAAAATCCTCAGCTTCAGCACTACTTATTTCTCCTTTATCTATCTTTCTCAATTCAGATGCATTTCTTGGACTACTTCCATATACAATCTGGAATGGTGATTTACCAGTGCTCCTGTTGACAGAATTATTGTATGCAAATTCTGCCTGTGGTAAAATCAAATCCCATCCTGCTGGCTTATCTCCAACCAAACATCTCAGCAAATTTCCCAAACTTCTATTCACCACCTCTGTCTGTCCATCAGTCTGTGGATGATGTGATGAACTAAACTTCAAATCTGTCTTCAACTTCTTCCACAATGTACGCCAGAAATATCCAACAAACTTAGTGTCCCGATCTGAAACTATGGTCTTTGGCAAACCATGAAGTCTCACTACTTCTCTGAAAAACAATTCTGCTACATGAACAGCATCATTAGTCTTCTTGCAGGGAATAAAATGTGCCATCTTTGAAAATCTGTCAACTACCACAAAAATTGAATCATGTCCCCGCTGAGTCCTCGGTAAACCAAGAACAAAGTCCATGCTGATATCCTCCCAAGGCTTCTCTGGTACAGGTAGTGGCTGATACAACCCTGTATTCTGCTTCACTCCTTTCGCCATCTGACATACTCTGCAACTCTGTACAAACTTCTTCACATCTTGTTGCAATTGTGGCCAATAATAATTCTCACCAACCAAAGCAAGGGTTTTATCACGACCAAAGTGTCCAGCCAATCCTCCACTATGCTTCTCCTTGATGAGATTCTCCCTCATAGAACTTCGTGGAATGCACAACTGACTCCCTCTGAATAGCATATCATCCTGGATGATGAAATCCAACCATTTCGTCCTGTCTAGAGTAACAGGTTCTTTACAAGCTTTCCAAGCTTCACCAAAATCAGGATCCTCTGGATACAAATTCTTGAGTTCCTTGAACCCAACCACTTCAATCTGCATTTCTGTCAGCAACAGTTGCCTTCTACTAAGAGCATCTGCAACCCTATTAGACTTTCCACTCCTGTGTTTCAAAACAAATGTATAACTCTGCAAAAACTCAACCCATTTCAAATGCCTTTGATTCAATTTTCCTTGACTATTCAAATATTGCAAAGCTTGATGATCAGTATACAAAACAAACTCCTTAGGAAGCAAATAGTGTCTCCACTTCTTTAATGCTTGAACTATAGCATAAAATTCCTGATCATAAACAGAATATTTCCTCTTGGCATCATTTAACTTCTCACTGAAATAAGCAACAGGTTTACCTTCTTGGCTCATAACAGCTCCTATCGCAGTACCACTAGCATCACAATCTACTTGAAACACCTTATTAAAATCTGGAAGTGTTAAAACAGGTTGTTCTGTAACTTTTTGTTTCAATAATTGAAAACTCTTTTCTGCTCCTTTAGTCCACTTAAACTCTTTTCTATCCCCTCTCATTGTTTCAGTCAAGGGTCCACAAATACCGCTAAAATTTCTGATAAACTTTCTGTAAAAGCTAGCTAGACCATGAAAAGATCTTACCTCAGTAGCACTCCTTGGAGTAGGCCATTCGAGGATAGCCTGTACCTTCTCTGGGTCCATTTTTAGACCTTCTGCTGAAACTACAAATCCCAAATACACTAACTCTTTCTTCACAAAACTGCACTTCTTCAAATTAATCAACAATTTCTCTTCTCTCAACTTCTCAAATACCATACGAATATGCATCATATGCTCATCCAATGTCTTACTAAAGATCAAAATATCATCTAGGTAAACAATGACAAACTTACCCAGAAACTCTTTCAGAACCTCATTCATGAGCCGCATGAAAGTGCTCGGTGCATTGGTTAGCCCAAAAGGCATGACTAACCACTCATACAGTCCTTCCTTTGTCTTGAAGGCAGTCTTCCATTCATCTCCTTCTCTGATCCGAATCTGATGATATCCACTTTTCAGATCTATCTTTGAGAAATACACAGCTCCACTCAAACAGTCCATAATATCATCCATTCGTGGCAATGGAAACCTGTACTTGATTGTGATCTTGTTTATTGCTCTGGAATCTGTACACATCCTCCACTCTCCATTCTTCTTTGGTGCTAATACCGCTGGTACAGCGCAGGGACTCAGACTCTCTCGAATCAATCCTTTCTGTAACAGTTCATGCACTTGTCTGTTCAACTCCTCACTTTTTGCAGGTGTCATTCTGTGTGCTGCCTTATTCGGCAAACTCGCTCCTGGGATCAAGTCCATCTGATGACTGATCTTCCTGACTGGTGGTAATCCATCAGGCACGTTATCGGATACAATATCCTGAAACTCATTCAACAAATCTGCAACTTCTACAGGAACATCTTCTACTTCCTCTTTACCAGCTTTTGGAATCAAAGCAAAACATACATGCTCATGCCTCATACCATCTAGGAAATTTCTTCCATCAACAAAAGTTATCCTTGCATTACCACATACCTTTTCTTCAGTCTCCTTCAACGGTTTTAGCTTACGTCGCACTCCATCCTTTGTCAGGGAATAGGTATTCGCACGGCCATCATGTACAGCACATCTGTCAAACTGCCAGGGTCTACCCAACAACATATGGCATGCATCCATAGATATGATATCACACAATACCTCATCTTGGTATCCGCCAATCTTGAACTTCACTAGGCATTGTTCATTGACCATGACCTTGTGGTCATCCTGTACCCAGGCAATCCGATATGGATGTGGGTGTTTCTGTCTCTTGAGCTTCAGCTTTGTCACCATCTCTTCTGACACCAAATTGTCAGTGCTTCCACTATCAATGATCACATCACAACATTTACCTTCACACTTGCACCTGGTGCGAAACAGGCTCCTTCTTTGCTCAGGTTCATTCTCACCACTCAATAGGACTCTTCTGTTAATCAACGTTTCTCCTCTTTCAGCATCTTCAGAATTTGATGATCTGGCATCTTCATCGACATGTGCAACTCTGGCCTGGCCTTCATTTCTCCTGTCTGTTCTGCCTTGGCGCTGAGGACATTCAAATGCCCTATGACCTTCTTCTCCACAGTGAAAACATGTTCCACGGAAGCCACCTCTTCCAGATCCTTGTCCTCTTCCTCTTCCTCTCTGATCTCTATTATTCTGATCCTGGAAGCGATTGGAATTATTTCCTCGCTGATTTTGACTGCTACTGGCCTCATCCTTCTTTTTCGGATCTTCATTTCGGCCACCATATGACCGTCCACCAGATCGTCCACCGCGACCTCTTCCGTTTTGTCTGCTCTCAAACTTCTTGTTCAGCTTTTCCTCCACTTTTAGGGCAAACTGGTATGCCTCTTCAATACTGTTCATTCGAACCAGATTCAGCTCCTCCTGAATGCTTGGCCTTAACCCATTAAGGTATCGGGCAACTTTCTCCTTATCAGCTTCTGCATGGCCTGTTCTAATGAGAAGTCGATAGAACTCCTCTGTATACTCCTGAACAGATCTCCCTGCTTGCTTCAAACTCTGCATTTTCTTTAGTAGGTCAAGCTCATAATCAACAGGAATGAACTGTCGCTTCAATTTGTCCACCATCCGATCCCATCTTGTGATTTTATCTTTCCCTCTTCTATTTCGCTCCAATTGAATTTCTTGCCACCAGATCTTCGCATGACCTTTCAATCTGGCCTTCGCAAATTTGACCCTATCAGGATCTTCAACATCTTCATACTCAAAATATTCCTCACATTCATTGATCCAGTCGATCAATTCCTCTGGGTTAAGATTTCCAGAAAATGTAGGAACCTCAATCTTAGGTCTTTTCCCAATCTTGGAAATCGCCCGAAAAAGTCTTTCTTCCTCCTGGTTCACAATTTCAACTTCTCCTTCTTGATATTCTTCTTCGGCTTCATCCTCGCTTTCATCTCTGACATTAAGATTCATTCCTCTGCGAATCTCTTCTTGCAATGCTCGCACTTGTCTCTGCAGCTCTCTAACCTCAGGTGTTACAACACCAGCTCTTCCGCCACGTTCCCTTCGTGGAGGCATTTTCGCGATGTGCGCTGAAACCCTAGCCACGGTCCTGGTGCAAACTGCCTCACAGTCGGCGATCTGTTTACACACTCAAGAACTCCTGCTCTGATACCACTTGATGAAGGGTGCTCCCCTTAATACCACAAACACATAACAGAAATAGAGAAACAACAACAATATGCAAGAACAGAAAATTGGCTTCTTATTATCTCCACAAATGTGGAATTACAAACTTTCAGAATTACAATGTGCAAAGCCACATGGGCATTCCTTACAATATTCTGTAGGACAAAGCCTCGAATCAATACCCAGATCTACTACCCAGAACTATTCTGAACTGCCTAAGACAATAATACAGCCTTCCTTATATAGGCAATTATCCACCGCCTGGGAAGGTTCCAGAATTTTAGCCAATAAGGCCGACCAAACTTAGAATTATTTTATTTTACATTTTATTACATCATAGCCGGCTCAAGATAACCTTTGAAACCCGAACAGAAATTTTGAAGAAAATTATTTTTCGCCATTTCGGGTGGCCCAACTTCCGAAGACCATAAGTCATCACCAGTTGACCCGCTCGGCCACTATAACCCCATTTCGGAAACGCCACGAAGCGCTCTACAGGCTTGACCAGCGCAAGCGCCCGTCACGCAAATTTTCGACCTCATCCGGGGCCTCTAAAGCCTTCAAAACTGAGTTCAAAGTTTCTGTACCCTGCTGCCAATACCGAAAATCTTCAATATCTTCTAATATACACTTGATCTGGCAATGAAACTTTACTGGCAGACTTATATGACCAAAATGAACCTCCAAGAAAGAAATCAGATCATTCTGAGCACATACGAAAATTACCAAAAATAGTAACTTTCCATAAATAGCAGCTCTGCACAAAATAACCCTTATTGAATTCAAAAATAGAAATATTTTTGGGTGATGCAAGATTGCTCTTACACCCAGGATGCTCCTGCATCAGACACCCAGGGTAATTTGAGAAGTGACCCTGTCACGACTCAGGTGTGCAGAGGAAAACCAAGATGGTTAACCTCCTCCTTTGTTAGCCACGATGAATCTTCTACAGGTCGTCCTTTCCATTTGACCAAATACTCTTCATATGTCCTATTCCTTGTGCTTCTACCAACACGACTGTCCAGTATGTCTTCGATCTCCTTAGTGTCTGAACTAGTTGCTGGAATACTCCACTGTACTGCTGTGATCTCATCTTCAACACCTCCTTCATGATACTCTGTCAGATCTGAAATGTTAAACACTGGTGAAATATTTAGCTCACTAGGCAATTCTACCTCATATGCGTTTCCTGAATCATGTTTCTTCAATATCCTGCATGGTCCAAACTTCTTCATTTTCAACTTGTTATATGTACCAACTGGAAACCGCTCCTTCCGCAAATGAACCATGACTTCATCACCAACCTGAAATTCCTTATGCCTCCTTTTCTCATCTGCCTTAGCCTTATACTGTGCGTTCATCTTGGTAATATGCTTCCTCACCTCTTCATGGATGTTCTTCAAGTGTTCTGCAAAATCCTCAGCTTCAGCACTACTTATTTCTCCTTTATCTATCTTTCTCAATTCAGATGCATTTCTTGGACTACTTCCATATACAATCTGGAATGGTGATTTACCAGTGCTCCTGTTGACAGAATTATTGTATGCAAATTCTGCCTGTGGTAAAATCAAATCCCATCCTGCTGGCTTATCTCCAACCAAACATCTCAGCAAATTTCCCAAACTTCTATTCACCACCTCTGTCTGTCCATCAGTCTGTGGATGATGTGATGAACTAAACTTCAAATCTGTCTTCAACTTCTTCCACAATGTACGCCAGAAATATCCAACAAACTTAGTGTCCCGATCTGAAACTATGGTCTTTGGCAAACCATGAAGTCTCACTACTTCTCTGAAAAACAATTCTGCTACATGAACAGCATCATTAGTCTTCTTGCAGGGAATAAAATGTGCCATCTTTGAAAATCTGTCAACTACCACAAAAATTGAATCATGTCCCCGCTGAGTCCTCGGTAAACCAAGAACAAAGTCCATGCTGATATCCTCCCAAGGCTTCTCTGGTACAGGTAGTGGCTGATACAACCCTGTATTCTGCTTCACTCCTTTCGCCATCTGACATACTCTGCAACTCTGTACAAACTTCTTCACATCTTGTTGCAATTGTGGCCAATAATAATTCTCACCAACCAAAGCAAGGGTTTTATCACGACCAAAGTGTCCAGCCAATCCTCCACTATGCTTCTCCTTGATGAGATTCTCCCTCATAGAACTTCGTGGAATGCACAACTGACTCCCTCTGAATAGCATATCATCCTGGATGATGAAATCCAACCATTTCGTCCTGTCTAGAGTAACAGGTTCTTTACAAGCTTTCCAAGCTTCACCAAAATCAGGATCCTCTGGATACAAATTCTTGAGTTCCTTGAACCCAACCACTTCAATCTGCATTTCTGTCAGCAACAGTTGCCTTCTACTAAGAGCATCTGCAACCCTATTAGACTTTCCACTCCTGTGTTTCAAAACAAATGTATAACTCTGCAAAAACTCAACCCATTTCAAATGCCTTTGATTCAATTTTCCTTGACTATTCAAATATTGCAAAGCTTGATGATCAGTATACAAAACAAACTCCTTAGGAAGCAAATAGTGTCTCCACTTCTTTAATGCTTGAACTATAGCATAAAATTCCTGATCATAAACAGAATATTTCCTCTTGGCATCATTTAACTTCTCACTGAAATAAGCAACAGGTTTACCTTCTTGGCTCATAACAGCTCCTATCGCAGTACCACTAGCATCACAATCTACTTGAAACACCTTATTAAAATCTGGAAGTGTTAAAACAGGTTGTTCTGTAACTTTTTGTTTCAATAATTGAAAACTCTTTTCTGCTCCTTTAGTCCACTTAAACTCTTTTCTATCCCCTCTCATTGTTTCAGTCAAGGGTCCACAAATACCGCTAAAATTTCTGATAAACTTTCTGTAAAAGCTAGCTAGACCATGAAAAGATCTTACCTCAGTAGCACTCCTTGGAGTAGGCCATTCGAGGATAGCCTGTACCTTCTCTGGGTCCATTTTTAGACCTTCTGCTGAAACTACAAATCCCAAATACACTAACTCTTTCTTCACAAAACTGCACTTCTTCAAATTAATCAACAATTTCTCTTCTCTCAACTTCTCAAATACCATACGAATATGCATCATATGCTCATCCAATGTCTTACTAAAGATCAAAATATCATCTAGGTAAACAATGACAAACTTACCCAGAAACTCTTTCAGAACCTCATTCATGAGCCGCATGAAAGTGCTCGGTGCATTGGTTAGCCCAAAAGGCATGACTAACCACTCATACAGTCCTTCCTTTGTCTTGAAGGCAGTCTTCCATTCATCTCCTTCTCTGATCCGAATCTGATGATATCCACTTTTCAGATCTATCTTTGAGAAATACACAGCTCCACTCAAACAGTCCATAATATCATCCATTCGTGGCAATGGAAACCTGTACTTGATTGTGATCTTGTTTATTGCTCTGGAATCTGTACACATCCTCCACTCTCCATTCTTCTTTGGTGCTAATACCGCTGGTACAGCGCAGGGACTCAGACTCTCTCGAATCAATCCTTTCTGTAACAGTTCATGCACTTGTCTGTTCAACTCCTCACTTTTTGCAGGTGTCATTCTGTGTGCTGCCTTATTCGGCAAACTCGCTCCTGGGATCAAGTCCATCTGATGACTGATCTTCCTGACTGGTGGTAATCCATCAGGCACGTTATCGGATACAATATCCTGAAACTCATTCAACAAATCTGCAACTTCTACAGGAACATCTTCTACTTCCTCTTTACCAGCTTTTGGAATCAAAGCAAAACATACATGCTCATGCCTCATACCATCTAGGAAATTTCTTCCATCAACAAAAGTTATCCTTGCATTACCACATACCTTTTCTTCAGTCTCCTTCAACGGTTTTAGCTTACGTCGCACTCCATCCTTTGTCAGGGAATAGGTATTCGCACGGCCATCATGTACAGCACATCTGTCAAACTGCCAGGGTCTACCCAACAACATATGGCATGCATCCATAGATATGATATCACACAATACCTCATCTTGGTATCCGCCAATCTTGAACTTCACTAGGCATTGTTCATTGACCATGACCTTGTGGTCATCCTGTACCCAGGCAATCCGATATGGATGTGGGTGTTTCTGTCTCTTGAGCTTCAGCTTTGTCACCATCTCTTCTGACACCAAATTGTCAGTGCTTCCACTATCAATGATCACATCACAACATTTACCTTCACACTTGCACCTGGTGCGAAACAGGCTCCTTCTTTGCTCAGGTTCATTCTCACCACTCAATAGGACTCTTCTGTTAATCAACGTTTCTCCTCTTTCAGCATCTTCAGAATTTGATGATCTGGCATCTTCATCGACATGTGCAACTCTGGCCTGGCCTTCATTTCTCCTGTCTGTTCTGCCTTGGCGCTGAGGACATTCAAATGCCCTATGACCTTCTTCTCCACAGTGAAAACATGTTCCACGGAAGCCACCTCTTCCAGATCCTTGTCCTCTTCCTCTTCCTCTCTGATCTCTATTATTCTGATCCTGGAAGCGATTGGAATTATTTCCTCGCTGATTTTGACTGCTACTGGCCTCATCCTTCTTTTTCGGATCTTCATTTCGGCCACCATATGACCGTCCACCAGATCGTCCACCGCGACCTCTTCCGTTTTGTCTGCTCTCAAACTTCTTGTTCAGCTTTTCCTCCACTTTTAGGGCAAACTGGTATGCCTCTTCAATACTGTTCATTCGAACCAGATTCAGCTCCTCCTGAATGCTTGGCCTTAACCCATTAAGGTATCGGGCAACTTTCTCCTTATCAGCTTCTGCATGGCCTGTTCTAATGAGAAGTCGATAGAACTCCTCTGTATACTCCTGAACAGATCTCCCTGCTTGCTTCAAACTCTGCATTTTCTTTAGTAGGTCAAGCTCATAATCAACAGGAATGAACTGTCGCTTCAATTTGTCCACCATCCGATCCCATCTTGTGATTTTATCTTTCCCTCTTCTATTTCGCTCCAATTGAATTTCTTGCCACCAGATCTTCGCATGACCTTTCAATCTGGCCTTCGCAAATTTGACCCTATCAGGATCTTCAACATCTTCATACTCAAAATATTCCTCACATTCATTGATCCAGTCGATCAATTCCTCTGGGTTAAGATTTCCAGAAAATGTAGGAACCTCAATCTTAGGTCTTTTCCCAATCTTGGAAATCGCCCGAAAAAGTCTTTCTTCCTCCTGGTTCACAATTTCAACTTCTCCTTCTTGATATTCTTCTTCGGCTTCATCCTCGCTTTCATCTCTGACATTAAGATTCATTCCTCTGCGAATCTCTTCTTGCAATGCTCGCACTTGTCTCTGCAGCTCTCTAACCTCAGGTGTTACAACACCAGCTCTTCCGCCACGTTCCCTTCGTGGAGGCATTTTCGCGATGTGCGCTGAAACCCTAGCCACGGTCCTGGTGCAAACTGCCTCACAGTCGGCGATCTGTTTACACACTCAAGAACTCCTGCTCTGATACCACTTGATGAAGGGTGCTCCCCTTAATACCACAAACACATAACAGAAATAGAGAAACAACAACAATATGCAAGAACAGAAAATTGGCTTCTTATTATCTCCACAAATGTGGAATTACAAACTTTCAGAATTACAATGTGCAAAGCCACATGGGCATTCCTTACAATATTCTGTAGGACAAAGCCTCGAATCAATACCCAGATCTACTACCCAGAACTATTCTGAACTGCCTAAGACAATAATACAGCCTTCCTTATATAGGCAATTATCCACCGCCTGGGAAGGTTCCAGAATTTTAGCCAATAAGGCCGACCAAACTTAGAATTATTTTATTTTACATTTTATTACATCATAGCCGGCTCAAGATAACCTTTGAAACCCGAACAGAAATTTTGAAGAAAATTATTTTTCGCCATTTCGGGTGGCCCAACTTCCGAAGACCATAAGTCATCACCAGTTGACCCGCTCGGCCACTATAACCCCATTTCGGAAACGCCACGAAGCGCTCTACAGGCTTGACCAGCGCAAGCGCCCGTCACGCAAATTTTCGACCTCATCCGGGGCCTCTAAAGCCTTCAAAACTGAGTTCAAAGTTTCTGTACCCTGCTGCCAATACCGAAAATCTTCAATATCTTCTAATATACACTTGATCTGGCAATGAAACTTTACTGGCAGACTTATATGACCAAAATGAACCTCCAAGAAAGAAATCAGATCATTCTGAGCACATACGAAAATTACCAAAAATAGTAACTTTCCATAAATAGCAGCTCTGCACAAAATAACCCTTATTGAATTCAAAAATAGAAATATTTTTGGGTGATGCAAGATTGCTCTTACACCCAGGATGCTCCTGCATCAATGGTCAACTATTGAAATGTCTCAAATACGTGTTTTTCCCTTGTTTCTCTAAGTTCCAGACTTCGACAATGTAGTTGACGACTTTTTTTTACCCGAATTTGATAAAATGAAAAGGGTATTTTAAGGATATTATCATCTTTCTATTGATATAATTCCTGTCAAATTTTGAATTCAGTAAGTAATTATTTGTTATTTTCTAATTGAGCTACCTCTAAAGTGTTGATTTATATACTGATTGAAAAATGACTATAACTTTCAAACGGTATAACATTTTTGAAATCCAAAAAATGTGTCACATTCTATGCTTCGCCTACTATAAGAAAAAAAATAAAAAAAAATTGAATTTTGTAAAGTTTTGAATGAGTTAAGATGGTTAGACACGGAAATTTTTTTATTCTGAAAATGTTGTAGCAGAAAATTCATAATTAATTTTTTTTTGGAATAAAATTACAAAAAAATATGCATCACATTCGAGCATGAGTCTACTACTTATATATTAAATATTATAAAAAAAATATTATCATTTGATCATGATTAAGGTGTTCAGACATACACCTACTTCTTATTTTTTTCCTGAAATTTTTGCACTGCTGTATTGAAATATATACTTTTCATCAATTATATTAATTTTTTTTAGAAAAGGCCTAGTAGTTTAGAAACTACATTCAATTTCCTACAAATTCTATTCTTACAACTTTTTGGTATTAGGTTGATAGCTAGTTCAAATTTTCACGTCAAGTTGACTAACCTTGATTTGCTGATTTTTCATTGCCACTTTTGGGCATAGTTTGGCCCCTCATGGTCTTGCACATACCCTCATAATTAACTAAAGATTAATTACCAAAAGCATTAATCAAAGAATGCATTTAATTAACTAACTAATTAATCAAAGCATAATTCAGGTAGTTCTAACATAATTAAGTAACATAATTAAGTAACATAATTAAGTAATCTAACTAACATAATTAAGCCTACATAATAATCTACACTTTCTATATTGTCAGGATTTGTAACTACAGCAAAAATATCACCTAGATACAAATAGATTTTATTAAAATTAAACATCACTTATATGATAAATTAAAATGAAATAAAATAACATGTATGTGCACGTACCTGTAACAACTAAATCAGAAACACGCTCATAATCAGCTGAATATATAGGATCATGAATGTTTATGTCAATGTCATCATCTTCATAAGGAGGCATTCTGATTAACTCCTTCATAGCCCATTGTGAAACATATCCATTTGCAATATTCTCACATTGACTCAATGGATTGTCCTCAATGCAATGAGCACAAAAACATGATTTTTCTCTTACTTGAATCAAAAGAGGCTTGTGTTGTCCTACAGTGATCAATTGATGTAAACTTCTAATACCAAAAATTCTTTGATAATTGTAAGGATTAGATCGGTCTATATCTGTTACAAATATGAAATGAAAGTTGCACATTTTTAGATCAACAATTACAAAAAGATAGACATGAACACAGAATCAAAATTTAATTTAAAGTTTTACAACAAAATATAAATTACCTTTCACTTCCCAAAAATAATGTTTGTTGTATATGGTGTCCCGAGGAGCAAAATGACTTTGACACCATTCAACAATTTTTTTTAATTCTCTATCATATTACCTGTACATTTCTAAATTATCAGTTTAAAGAAAATGGATCTAAGCTAAAATTATATTATTTGAAATATATATATATATATATATATATATATATATTGAACACCATTTGTACCTTCAAGTTCATGTTGGCGAAGTGCATGCTTCACACATGGTCCTACTCCATCATGCTCTTCTTTTCCATGTCCACTTTCAAAGAAGTTCCACAAAAACTTAACATTGCGTTTAGCATGTTGCATGGATAGCCAATTAAAGGCTTTTGCATATTTAAATTGTCCTGAAAAATTAAGTTGTACATACATACATACATGTCATCCTTTAATAATTTAACAAATAATTAAATGGCAATGAAAATAAATTGAAGTATATATACACATACCTGGACAACCATCAGACCAAACCCAGTGTTGTGAGACATTTATCCCACGATTCACAATATCTTCAAAAAACATTGCAAAACAATGAGCCACATAACTCTTATCATGAACCTTATCATCACTGATATAGAAATGAACCTCCTTGATGATAATGCGTTCATTTGGATCGAGCCTTTCTACCCCATCCAAATTATATTGTGCATGTCTATAGGTCACTTGCACAAATATTACAACCTGATCATAATGATAATATTGAGCTTGAAGCTCTTTTTGAGGGGAAAATGTATAATTCTCGGAGAAATCTACAATTGAAAGAATACAACCAGGTGGAAAACAATCTTTGGAATAACGAAACTGTTTAGCTTGCCATCGGGCACCATGACAATACTGGATATGTGGATAAATTAGAGTACGAAATCTAGTCATAAACTCAAGGTAGGGCAATTCACTCTCCTTCAATACAATTTTTTTGGATTCCTCTCTTCTCTTTGTTCGATATGTCTCATATTCAAATCTTTTCTATAAAACTGGTGTTGAAACATTAATATTTTCAATTTGCAATAGAAATTTATGCAAATCTCCACAATCATTGCATGCATTCTTTATACACTGTACTTTGAACTCATCTAAATCTTCTAATTTATCACATAAAATAGACTTCACAAATTGTGTCGTACTTCCAGGGATGACCATATTTGAATCAAGAACTGCCATAACTTTTTTATATGATTGCAAGTCTAGATGAAACTCAACATGATTTAGACAACAAAAAGTTTCATGAACCTTATTTATGCATACAAAGCAAGGGCGCAACCTCTCAAACATTCTTTGACATATTTTCACATTTGAAATTTTTTTCTTGAATGCTTCAAATAATTCACTTTGTGTTGTATCTATAAAATGTTTTGGATGTGCAGTTTTCATACCAGTCTCTTCATCTTTCATCTGTATTGTATCCCTTCTATTAGAAGAAACACGAGAGTGAGCGGTCCAATATTCAATGACCTATTTTTTTGCATGTTCAAAAATTCTATCTTTTCAAGGAAGCCTACAAATATTTACCCAATTTTTTTCAATGTTTTCATCTAACATATTTCTCTTCCTGATATATCTTTGAATAGTTCTTCTAGATACATTCAGTAAATCAAAAATTGCATGTACTTGTTTTCTCTGTGTCAACTTCCTACTAGATAAAGTAGTCATAATTGCTCTACGTGTAGCACTTAAATCAGCTCCTCGACTTGAGTTATTAATGTTGTTCAATGCATCTTACAAATTTTGAACTATTGTTCGATTTACATTTTCTCCTGATTTTTTCTTGTTGTCAACACCCAACAACTCCAAAATAGGAGTCATTTCTTATTTCCTGAATAACCTAACAAATAATTGAGCTCTTGCAACCATACTTTTATTTTCAAAATATTCATCCCAAAGTTTTTTGCAATGAGTTTTAATTGTACTTTTAGATAACATTTCTTCAGATGGAATTTGACTGAAAAATAAATCCTCATTCATCTCCATCAAATTGCCCATGCCAAAAGATCTATTTTCAGCTCTAGAACTACCAATTTGTTCCCCTGCTTGAATTGCATCTTCCTGAATATCAATAGGTTCTTCCTGAACTTCAACAAGTTGATCTTGATTATGTTTTGTCTGATATTTTTTGTCATCCTTTGTTTGATCATATTTTCTTAATCTATTCCTTTTATTCCCCATTGCAAAAACTTTTCAGATTGAAAAATATAAAAGAATCACTTAACTGGAAAAACTCACACATTTTTATAAAAGCTTATGCTCATAAGCAAACAAAATATATACATATTTATCATTCACAAAATCACAACAATCTAATATTGTAAAATTTTTCAAAGACAATGAAAAAAATATAATTACTCCAAAATCATCAACCTATCTTGGAAACATAATGAAGATAATATTTTCCAAAGAATAATTGCAAAAAAAAATTTCAAACCCTACCTTAAACCACCACTCGATAGAAACCATGCAAATAACAATCCAACAACCTTGAAATTTCCCAAAGCTTTCACAATCCTCCAATTCAATCTAAGAGCCAAAATCTATAAACATGTATATCAAATACTAGCGAAAATCCTCTTAATAAAGAAAATCTAATAAAGTTTTCAATGCATGCAACACCATAAACAGGTAAACTGCCCTATGAAAAATAGAAAAGAATCAGTTAACTTGAAAACACTAATCAAAATTTGACATGCAATACGAAAAAATAAAATAAAAATAATTAATAAATTGAAAAAACTATTAAAAATCACTTAATTTAAGATAAAAAATAGTTAACTCTTACAAATAAAATTAAAATAATTTATAAATTTTATAAAACTATTAAAAATCTATAAAAAACTTGATTTTATTTTAAAAATCAGGCGAGTTGTGAAAATTTAAATTTTAGGGCTGGCCATGCATGGGACCGTGTTTGGTCGCCTAATGGGTCCGACTAGAAAGGGTCCGATCAGACCCCTTCTGGCCGCACCGATGTGGAATCCTATTTGGCAGCCAAGTCAACAAAATAGGGTGGCTCTCTGAAGTTCTCCCTTCTGGACCTAAATTCTTTGTCAAAATTTAGCTTTCTGTAAAATCTAAAAATACCCTTTTGTAGAGCTCGTAGTCAAGATTATGGTCATGTAATTTTTATCATGTTTTGATTTTATATAATATATTATAAGTTGAAAATACTTCAAGTAGGTATTTTAACATTTAAGAACGCACTCGTTCGAAAAATATTATAAATAACAAATCATGTCAGAAAATTTAAAAATTTATATTTAACACTAGAGGAGAGAGTCCTCTTCAAGAATATGTAATTTTTTTTTAATGGTGTAGATTTCATAGGGAAAATTGGACGCGAACTAAAAACTGTTGATTTCAAGTAACACAGACTTTGGATAGTTATAACAGACAAAATATATAACAAAATCCAATCTTTGTTTTTTTATGCATTAGCTATACGTGTCATCTAAAACATATTATGGAATCAGAGGAAAAAAATATTATTTGCATATAGTTCTTTTACGCGAACTAGACCCTAGATTTTTAGCATATTTCAGCAATAAAAAATGGACTTCAAATATTAAAAAACTATGTCAATTTTTGTTCAAATTTTTTAAAAAAAATTATAAGCATAAACTTCATCAAATTTAACACATTTCATTAGTTTACATCATCTCCAAATTCTAAACACAAATGCCACTTTTATGTCGTTAAAGTTGAAAATTTTGAATGTTGTCATCCTTTTCCTTTATAAAAGTGTGACATAGGTTTGTACTTTTACCCTTTACCGATGGATTCTCTAATACAAAGTGATTTTCTAATAACTAAGATTGTTGAGATTCAAATGGATGAAAATGAATCTGAAAAGATGATAAAAATTGGGAAATGTTTGATTCAGGATGAACACGATCAGTTGGTTTCCCTTTTACTTGAATTTAAGGACATTTTTGCTTGGACATATTCAGATATGCCAGGTATATATTGTAAGATTGTTACTCACAATATTTTTCTCAAACCAAATGTTAAACCTCTGAAGAAGTAAATTCGAAAGATGAATCCATGAATTACTTTATTAGTTAAGGCTGAAATTGAAAGATTATTGAATGCTGGATTCATCCGCTCTATTGATTACTCATACTAGATTTCAAATATTGTACCCATTTCAAAAGGAGAAAATAAGATAAGGATGTGTACTGACTTTAGAGATTTAAATAAAGCATCCTTAAAAGATGATTTCCTGTTACCTAATATTGATATGATTGTGGATTCAACAACGGGTCATGCTTTATTATCTTTTATGGATGGATTTTCTGGTTATAATACAATTTTTATCCCTCCTGGAGATCAATTTAAGACTGCATTTATAACACCTTGGAGAACATTTTGTTGGGTCATGATGCCTTTTGGATTAAAAAATGTGGGAACAACTTATCAACAGGCTATGACCTTGATTTTTCATGATTACATTCATAAGATTCTTGAGGATTATGTGGATGATATCTTGGAAAAATTTATACAAAGAGAAGATCATGTTAGTATTTTACGATATATATTTGAAAGGATTAGAAGTTACAATATGAGGTTGAATCCTAAGAAGTGTGTCTTTGGAGTTGATTCCGGTAAATTATTAGGATTTATAATCTCTAAGCAAGGCATAGAGGTAGATAATGAAAAGATTGAAGCTATTGTTAATATGCCTCCTCTTAAGAATATTTCTCAGTTATGAAGTTTACAAGGAAAAATACAAGCTATTCGTCACTTTGTTTCCACCTTAGCTGATAGAAATTTTTCTTTTACTTCCTTGCTTAGAAAGGATACCACTTTCTCTTGGAATGATGAATGTAAACAATCTTTTGAGAAATTTAAGGAGTATCTTTCCAATCGTCCTATTTTGTAACCAGCTCAATTCGATAAACCCTTTTATCTGTATACTTCAGCCACTCCAAAAGCGGTGAATGCGTTGTTAGCTCAGTATGATAGTGAAGGTAAGGAAAGACTTGTGTACTACATTAGTCGGACTTTACTCGATTACAAAACAAGATACATAGATTTGGAAAGACAATGCTTAGTTGTAGTTTATGCTTGCCAGAATCTCAGGCATTATCTCTTAAATGTTGAAGTTAATGTGATTGTTAAATTTGATCCTTTGAAACATCTTTTCTCAAAAACTTATCTCTCTGGCCATTTGGCAAAGTGGGTGATATTACTTACGAAATTTGATCTTAATTTCATTTCTCAAAAGTCAATTAAAGGACAAGCTTTAATAGATTATTTCCAGTCGAAACTCCTTGTCCTCATTCCGATGCATGTTTTACTTCAATATAATTCCCCAATGAAAACATTCTAGCTATTAAATAGGATGATGTTTGGGAGTTATATTTTGATGGATCTAGATGTAAGAAAGGTTCTGGTGTTGGTATTATCTTGATCCCTCCTATGAAAAAATTGATCCCTTTATCATATAAATTGACTTTCCCCTATACTAACAATATTGCGGAGTATGAAGCTCTTATAACTGGTTTACGAGTAGCTTCATCCCTTAACATTAAAAACTTGGAAATTTATGGAGATTCACAATTAATTGTAGATCAAATTAAAGGAGGTTATTAGACTAAGAATGATAAAATGACACAATATGGAGATTTGGCTCTTGAGCTTCTTTCACAATTCTCTTCTTATATGATTCAAACTTTAGCTAGGAAAGATAATCGACATGCAGACGCCATGGCAAGCACAGCTTCTTTGGTTTGCCTTGAGAATAATGTTGAAAATTTTGAATCTACTATACAAAATCTTAAAAACCCTACAATTTCTAATAAAGTTACCTCTGATTGTTTCAATTTGCATTTGGATGAATGGTATTCTCATATCTTTCATTTCTTGAAAGATGGCACTTTTCTTGAATCGGCAACAAGGAACATGTGTAATCATGTTAGGAAGCTTGTAGTCCATTATATTGTGTTAGGAGACATGCTCTACAAATTCTCTTATGAGGGTTTACTATTAAGATGTCTTGGTAGAACCAAAATTTCGGTAGCTTTGGTAGAAGCTCATTCTGGTTCTTGTGGGGGACATTTTGGTGGAAAATATTTAGTCAATAAACTTCTTAGAATGGGATATTATTGGAAAACAATGGAACAAGATTCTTTTATGTTTGTTAAGAAATGTCCTCAATGTCAGCAACATAGTAATTTGATTCATGCTCTTGCTTGTGAGCTTCGTAATCAAGTTTCTCCATGGCCTTTTAGTATTTGGGGTTTTGACCTTATTGGAAAATTCTCACCAACTTCTTCTCAAGAACATACGTATATCTTGACTACTATAGATTACTTTACGAAGTGGGTGGAAGTTGTCCCTCTTCGTTCCACAACTGCAGATGTTATTTGTGATTTCATCCTTAACAATATTATAACATGATTTGCTATTCCTTTGACGATAGTTTTGGATAATGGTACCTCTTTTAAGAATAAAGAAGTTGTGAAATTCTTGGAGAAATACCGAATTCAACATAGATTTTTGACTTCATACTATCCTCAATCGAATGATCAAGTTGAAGCATCGAATAAAATCATTGAAATTTTTTTGAGAAAAATAGTTAATAAGCATGCGAAAGATTGGCATACCCAACTTACCTATGCTTTATGGGCTTATAGGACTAGTGTTCATACTACCACATGTACTTCTCCTTACAATCTTGTCTATGGTACTAATGCTATTATGCCTTTGGAATTGGAAATATCTTCTTTACGTGTTTCATTTCATGAGATAATTGACAAGGATATATACATTTTGAGAACAATGATTACAAGAATTGGAAATGTTAGATGAACAATGAATACATTCTTTGGAACATATAAAAGATTATCATAAATCTCTTCAAAAGAAGTATAATCATAAAGTAATTGAACAATCATTTTCAGTAGGTGATTTAGTATTATATGAGAATCAAAGAAATATGAATGCTTTACCTGGTGAAAAAGGAAAGTTTAGCCCTCATTGGCTTGGACCTTTTTTTTAATTGAGGACTTTGGTTGAGGTGCTTATAAAATTGCTGATATGGATGGTGTTTCTTTTAAGGAACCTATCAATGTTATGCATCTCGAATGCTATTATCCATAATTTATCCTTCTTTCCTTGTGTATTTATATATTCCTTATAAAATCTATTTGTTTTATAGGTTATGTGGTTTTAGCAAATTACATTTGAATACATTTATACACATTCTTTCTTACTGTTAAGTTTTATATTAATGATGAAAATATAGTAATCAAACACATAACTAACTAGTAGAGAAAGTTTTTCATTTATAAAATAATTTGAGTTTTGATACATATGTGCCATAAGGCTCTATCTATCACTATGTCTATCTCTATGATCTGATGGTTGATGACTCCCAAATCTCTCTGATCTATGATGAGCAGGGAAAACTTTAGTGGTGAATATTTTCTATTTGGTGAATGTCACATGTCAACAACCTAGGATTTGGTAAATATAATGTGTATATCAAGTTGACTGTGTCACCCGAACTTTATAAATATTGGGTCAAATGCCCAGGTCCATTGCCCATTGGTTTATATATTTTTCGCCTTTTCTTTCACAATATCACCAATCAAATCTAATTGTTGGACACTATAAATTGAATTTTTTTGCCTACAATTTCCAGAGCTTGTCATAACTGACAACCATATTCGCCAATATGTGGTCGACATTTAAGCCTATAGTACGAGTTACATATATATATATATTTGACATATGTCTCTATTCCTGAGACTTTCAATGAAACTTTATGTCTCTTAAAAATTTATCCTAAAATAGATTTGACACACGTCTCTATTGCAAAGACTTTTGGGGGAATCTTTGTGTCCTTTAAAACCTTGGCCTGAAATAGAATCCATGCCATTGATCTAGAATAATCCAATGGTTAAAAAAAGTAGGCTTAGCTCCTATCAACAGATAGAAAATTAACTCATGATATTGTCTTGGGGGTACTACCCCAAACCCCTTTCGAATAATGATGGTTTCTAGGTATGTGTGCATGTCATCATGATTTTCTTTGATAATGAAAGATTTGCCAATATTTTATAGAATTTTTATATAATTGAAAAAAAATTGCCAGTACAATTAATATTTTTTCCTTGTGAATTTTTTTTTTTGCCAACAATATTAATTCCCCCCCAAAAAAATTAATATAGGATTCGCTAGGATTTTACACCTTTTCCTAGGATGAGGTTTCTTAAAGTTATCCCTGATGATGAGAGGATGTAGATCTATGTCTGGTAGTCTGTGAGTGGCTCCTCGATATGCTCATATCACACATGCGTTCTTGGGCTCTCTGTAAGTCAGCCATCAGTCTCTCTTCTCTCTCTCTACACAACCTCAGCTCTTGTTGGACACATGCAAAGATATCAGCATGCTTTCTAGGATCTCTATGACCAATGGAAGACTCTCCCTTGTTGGCTGGTAGTCAGTAGGATATACATGTATCCTTCAGAACCTCGGATACAAAACTCCTCCACTTTGCCACACTAGCTACAGAATGAAAACATATTTATCTTTTAGTACCTTTTTCTTTACAAATTAAGTTAAATTTTCAAATCAAATGCATGTGTTATACCTGGATCTCCCTCCTAGTGTCACGGAAGGATCTAGATGGTGGGGGCATGAAGTGACTGCTCTCTCCATGCTCGCTATGTCTAGGTCTCAGAGGTGGTGTCTCTATATGGGCATGTGGAGGCCGTCATGATCTTAGTGGTGATGCATGAAAAATATGCACATCGACACCTGTAATACCACCTTGAGGCATCTCCTCTACTCTCTCAAATGCTCTATCCTTTTCTCTCTTCTCCTCCATGGGGTCTCCCTCGGAGATGGGCTCCTCCTCATCTCTTTGATCCTCATCCTCATTTGTCATGCCACCATCCTGATGTGTCCTCTCTGAAAATCCTGGATCACTTGTGGGATAGTCATCAGGGAAGATGCAGTGGGTTCCCTTTAGACTCTAGTATCTAATGTAGTCTTGGCTAATACTTGAGTAGGTTACATCTGGTGATACCTCTATATCCTCTATCTCATCTGCATCATTGTCTTGTATGTTTACTACTGATGTTTGGTGTATGGCATCGGGTCTCTGATAATACCTCGTCATATGTGCATACCAAGGTACTACTCCAGGGACTCCCTATAGAAGACCGAATTGTCTCATCACTCGATCATAGTAGTATGGCATCACTATGTGACTCTGATGACCCTCTAGAAGCTTGTGCTACTATGAGTGCCTCATCTGGTGTCATGTATCTGGCCACTCTGTCATGTGGCAGTAGGGTCTCCATATCACATATGTGCCTGTAATACGGTCAAGGCATACCCTCCAGTAGAGGATATATCTATACTTCCAGACATCTCTTAGTGGATAAGCAAAGCCTCTTGGTGTTCTAGTATCTACCGTCACAGGAACACCCTGTGGTCATGTACATGTGAAGTGCTCAAACAACCAAAGCTGCAACAGTGTACACACAGTGAGACTCTCTCGTTGATATCTCACCAACTAACATAGCTCATGGTATAAGTGGGCTAGCATGTTGTAGCCCAATGCAAAGATAGTCCTATCACTCTCCATCCTATGTACAAGATGGGTGAAAGGTGTTGAGAAGACTGTACCCTTTGTGTTGGGTACTACAACCAAGGATAGTATACATATCATCACTCTCTGTACCAAGGGTGTAGGGCATGCCAGTATGGTTGATAGAGTGATTTGATCTTCTCGGGTTTGCATCTATGGAACCCATCCCAAGAAATACTCTACATTTGCAAGGATGTCCTCTCAAGACCCCGCTATACTCTTGATCTAATAGGCTCACCTTAGATTGGAAGTTGTAGGATCCTATATACATCTTCCAATGTCACAGTGATCTCACCTGAGGGAAGATGAAAGGAGTAAGTATCCTCATCCCACCTCTTTATGAGAGCCAATTACATGGCTCGGTAAAGTCTGATCTAGGGTAGGACTATTACCCAGTACAGTCCTATGTCTCTCAATAACTGTATCTCATCCTCGCTCATCTCGAACAGTCTCTCTCTGATAACCACTAGTAACCCTCCAAAGGGATGTTCTTAGAGATGAACCAAGTCCTATAAGTGCAAACAAACATCATATCAACATTCTAGAAAAGCAAATCTGTAAATCCTACTTGACTAGGTCAAGGTTGACCTCAGTTAGGTAAGGGTTGACCTTCCTGGGTCAAGGTCGACCTTCCTGGGTTAGGGTCAACCTTTTTGGGTCAAGGTCAACCTCATTCCAGAAAAGGTGAAGACCTTCCAGTTCATGTCAACCTTTTTTGGTCAAGGTTGACATAACTAGGTCAGGGTGGACCTTACCTTCAAAAACAAGAATTTGAGAAGTACAAAAATCAATAACAACAAACTCACCTCAGGAAGTGGTCATCTGGTACCCAGGCACTATCTTAGGAGCTCCATGTGTGTCACTCGAAGTTCTTCTCTGCTCGGCATTCTGCTTTCTCTCTTTGAATATGCAAATGGTAAGATGAGTAAGTATGACTTCTATTTCCTTATTTATAATTAAAATTAGGGTTTTTGTTAGGGTTTACTTGTGTTAAATTCAAATTTCCCTTCATATGCATTTAGATAAACATTCACTCTTTTCATCATAACTTGAGTTTGGTAACTCCATTTCTAGTGCCGTCAGTGGTGTTGGAATCTTGATTCAGATACTAACCCCTTGAATCAATTTAGGAAGGATGGGAATCATTATAATTGGTTTAGGAAAAGATTTTATCAACAAATTTCATATCCAGTGTATAAGGTTATCCTTATCACCCTTTTTCACCCTTCAGAAGTAGAAAGCCAAAATAGGGGGGCATAAGGGGCTCTATGAACTTCTCAATGTCATTCTAGTAAGTCTTAGGTGATTTATGGATTTTCATTAACCTTGTGTGTTGCAAGTACTAATGGTTTTTTGCAGAATCTCTACATTGAGGACTTGTCTATATCATTTTTATTTTCTATGATGTTTTCTTACTTTAGCTTGCATATTCATGTAGTGTCATATCTAAGCTAAAGTGGGGGCTAAATGTATCATCTTAAAATGGAAGCACTTCCATCTTGATAGGTTTAACACCCTCATATAGTGTATTTTTCATGATAGATTTGCATTTAGGATGCATTTGCACTTGGTTCTTTGTTTCTAAGTGAAATTAGGGTTAGGATCCCAAGGATTCTCCTTAATTTACCTTCTCTATGGATCCTTTTTCTAGGCAAGATCTACATATTGGTCCTCATAGTCCTCATCACATTCATTCTAGGTCTTTGTTCCCTTTTTCGACACTCTACCCTATTTTCTCATCATTCCAAGTCTCTGGCTGACCCTGGGACTTCCTTGTTTTCAAAGTTGACTGGGCCTGAGCCTTTGGGTTAGTATCGAGGTTGACCCTGACTAGGTCAAGGTCAAGGTCAACCTTGACCCTTGTCGGGTTTTGGTCCCCCTTTTCAAGTTGTGGTCACAATGGGCCCCAAAATTAATGTCGGGCCTCTAGATCTGAATGTGGAAGGGTTTTAATTTAAAATTCATTTAATTATTTTCCCTCCTTAGTTGGTTATTGTGATTGGACCATAATTCAAGGTGAAATTTGATTTATGGGCCCTTACATTGCCCAAGGAGCCTTGCCTTGAAATATCTATATAAGCACTTTTTGATGCAAAGCCTTGGTATCCTAGTGAAAATGGTGCTCTTTACTAGTCTCTATTTGAAAGTTCAAACCCTCTTACCCCTACTTATGTTAGGGATACTCCCTGCCAAGGCTCTACACTCTCAAGTGTTTAAATTCTATTCACCACTTTCTTTTGCCTTCATTTTCACCAAGTATTCATCAAGCAACTTCAAGAAAGCAAGCGATGATGAAGAGATAATGCAAGATTGCAAGAGGATGGTATAAAAGATCAAGATATTGTTGATATCAAGCATTTTTGTGGACATTCCTTTGGAGCAAGAAAGATCCCTTCTTCCTTGATCCACCATTTTCAACATTCAAGCATTCAAAGATATAATCATGGGGTAGCAATTACGGATTGTGAGTGAGATAAGATCCCTTCTTCCTTGATCCCTTCTTATGAGAAAGCATGAATTGTTATGAGAAAGATATAATCTATGCATTGCTTTCTCATAACAATTCATGCTATGGTTTTTAATCTAGAGGATTAGATCTTGGCATTACACATTCAATACACACACATATTCTATTACATTCGGCTATTCTTGGAGGTGGAGATCACCAAAATGGGGGTTTGACTAAGACAAAACCCAATATAGCCACCCCAAAACACCATTTTCAGATATCTACAGTTGTTGTTTTGGAAGTTACAGAGCATATCTGAGTACCTTTTTCGGCTAACTTCTGGGATCTGTGAACATAATTTCTGGCAGAACAGTATAGGTCAAGGTTGAAATAAATGGGTAAGATTGTGCCCCAAGGTAAGATCATGCCCCTGTATTTGAGTCAAGGTTGACCTGTCTCAGAAAGGAAAAATTTTTCTAGGTTTTCTCTGTCTCTATTTTCCTATCCTAAATCCGATTGCAGAATTTCCCGAAACCCAGTACAGACACTAGAAAATAGGTATTTCCAAATCAGCTTTATTATGAGGTATGTATTTCATCATCTCTAATTTCAATATTCTTTACAAGCATTTCCAGATTTACATTACTTATCATTTTAATTTATATGTATTGTGGAGAATATTGGTTTAGGGCCTCTATTAGGTGCATTGTTAAAAACCCTACCTATCCATCACACATTTTTCCACTTTACAAGTTGTAATGTTTTCTACAAACCCAAAGGAGACACATATGTCTGCAGTTAAAAGGATATTCACATCTTTGAAAGGGACTGAAGATTTCGGTCTGTTGTACACAAAATGAGGAGATTTTGATCTCAAGGTATATATTGATGTTGAATAGGCTGGAAATATTGATGATAGAAAGAGCACTAGTGGAGAAGCTTCCTTTTTAGGAGAAATGCTAGTGACATTGTTAAGCAAGAAAGAAAGCTTTATTTCACAATCTACTATCGAAGATGAGTATGTTGTTGTAGCTATGAAGTGTTCTAACATTGTATGGATCAAAAAATTACTGGAAGGTATGCATAAAGAGATTATTGATATAGTTACAATTTATTATGATAATAGCATTTCTATTAACATATCAAAGAATCCCATGATGCATTAAAAAAATCATATATCTATTAAGTATCACTACTTGAGAGAGAAGGTACAAGACACGCTTGTGACATTGGAGTATGTGAATTTTAAAGAACAGATAGCTGATATATTTACAAAACTATTATTGAAGGACTCTTTTGAGTATCTTCGAGGTAACTTAGGGGTTCTTACCCTATCCAATGTTCATTGAAGAATGATGCATGTTGCATAAATTCAAGTACTCAATAGAATATCTATTTTGTGATTTGAGGTAGTTTTCACTCTTTAGGTGAAGCCTGAAGTTGTGACAAATAAGTTTATGACTGCAATGAGAGATTTATACATTTGAGGTATGATTTGAGTTTGTATGTCTTTGGAATTGTTTTCAAAGAGGGAGGATGTATGAGATTAGATAGGGAGATGAATGAGATTAATGTTGATAGATCAAAGAGGGAGAATTTTGTTGATGCAGTGATGTTGCAAAGAGAAAAATGGAATAAAGTTGATAGAATCAGAAAAGTAAATTGTAAAGAAGACTACTATTGATAGAGGGAGAAAGACTACAAAAGAAGATTAAGTACAAAAAGAGAAAAGATAAAGCCCAGAGGGAGAATGTGAATGTCACTAAAGTGTTACCATCATCAATTAAACACTGGATATTGTTAGTGTTTCCATCAATGCCAAAGAGGGAGATTGTTACCATAATTGATAAGGATGTTGTAGATTGATTATCTGATGGTGATGATGAAGAAGAATGACCAAGTTAAGATAAATACATGATTGTAGAAAGGTAAGATCAATTATTGTCTTGTCATTAATGTCAAGTAATTGATTTATGGTTTATATTATGTGTCCATATAATTCGGTAATGATATAAGTTGAATGAGTTAAGAAGAAGAATAAATGAGATGTTGTGAAGTTGAAGAACTTAAATGGATAACTGATACAAATTAGACAATGATTAGATTATGTTGATACAATTTTTTTCTACCTAACATATGATTATGTTAAGTCGGTAAAGCATGGTGATGAAGAATTGTCAAGTCGATAAGTTAAGTTATTTTGGCTACCGAGTAGGGTATGTCACTTGGTAAAGGTAAAGGTAAAAGGAAGCAACTCGGTAAAGGAAAAGGAACCAAAGGCACCAAAAAAAAAAGAAAGGTTTAAGCATCGAGCGAAGTTAACCGAAATAAAAATGGAGGACACCGAGAGAGGAAAAAATATTAAATAAGGATTGAATCAACATTTAATGATTAGCTACAATGAGTTGGATGATCATGATGACACGGAGAGTTAGTTACAAGAGATCTATGCACATGGAAATTCAAGGTAAATATCTACTACAAAATCTAAACGGTAAAAAGAGATGGAAAAAGTTTCAAGAAAAGTTCAAGTTCCTAGGTGAAAAGAAAATGTGTTATCGAGATCCAGATTCTAAGGAATAATGAATTGGATGGTTAAGATTGATAAAAGGAAAACGTAATAGAGGAGATTAAGAGGCAAAAATTATATATATAAAGGATGGGTTTGTATGAACTAATGGATAGAAAATTGAATATTGAAAGGGTCACTAACTAATATAGTGAAGAAGGAACATATAGATTCCGAGTGGAAAAGAAAGCTTTAATGAAGTGTTGGAGCAAGTGGATAATGAAGAATTGAAGTAAAGATTGAAGAGTGGACAAAGGATCTGATTGAGCAAAGATAGTTGCAAATCTATAGGTCAATTTATTTACTATTACTTATTAGCTTTTGTAATAGAGAAATCTCTTAATAGAGTGGACTTAACAGTCTTATTGTAAAATCCTTGAAGAAGGTAACATTGTAAAGAGTGTTTGAATCCCTCTAACAAGGCCACTCCTAACAGGGTGAAGATCCTAACAGATCTAAGGTAAATCCCTTAACTATGTCACACCTAACAGTGTGCATTGTAATCTTTAAGATGATTGGTTCTTACCCGGGCGTACTTTAGAAGAGTATTTTCTTAGTGGATGACAAGTACCACAATGGTTTTTCCCAAAGTTGGGTTTCCACATTAAATATTGGTATTACATGTGATGCATGATTTATTGATTTTATAGTATATTTACTATTGTCGGTAAACAGTGAAGTTTATTTTATAGAGTTTCTACTGAGTTAATCAGAGAAAAGGTTTTAGGTATTTGGATTCTGGGATTACTGATCCCCCCTCTCTGTAATCCAACACTTTCAAACTTGGAAAACCCTAATGATTTAGCTGCACGAGAATATAGAAGGCTTCTAACAGAAACTGTCATAGAATGAGACAAATGGAGTTCAAGAAAGTTGTCACATGTTTTTAGAACTTTCATTGATGGAGAGCGGTAGAAAATTTGTCAATCTAGATGTCACACACCAAGTATTCAAATCATTAACTTTGAATTATGAGCAGGACAATGGTGAGCAAGAAAAATCTTTCATTGATGGATATAAACAAAGGCCTCTTTGTATGGAAGGTATCACATTAATTAATATAACCAAATCATGGATATACAATCCTAAAAGAAGAAGATACAACAAATGGGAGGAAAGGGAAAGAGAATCTATTGTATATTTTTTCCAAGGTTTGTATACATTCCTCCATGTGGTTTGCAAAAATGGGTTGAGTTTTTTTTTTCATATTTATTATTATACAAACCATTTTGTGACATAGAAAGGGATATCAATGAGGATACTAACTCCATTATAGAAAAGTGGGACCCATTCAATTATAATTCTTGGCATGTGCAAAAAGAAACAATTATAGAGGGAGGTGAAAATAATAATAATTCAGAAATTGAAGAAGATGAACCTATTGTGGAAAATACCATAGAGCATGAATGAGAAATCATATCTAGGCTTCATAATGGTCAAACAATGCAAGTTTCATAAATAGATATGTTGGGAAGAAGAGACATTGATATCAATATAAATTGGTCTAATGAATATTAGAGTTAAAAATATTATATTTACAACTAATATTGATAATTGGACATATAATTGGTTGTTAAGTTTAAACTAAGATGCTATAGTTTTTTCCTAATTAATAATATATATTTCTAATTAATGATATCTTTTTAAAAAAATAACCTATTTCATAATTAGATGTCATCTTTTCTAAATTTTACATAAATTATTTAATGTGATGATATATGCTATCTAAGTATGAACCCATTAATTATGAAAGTTAGTTTGAACAAGTACATATAAAATATTTAAATAAATTATACTAGAATAAATACAGACATCATCATAATGTTATGGTAGTGTTTTTTGTCATCAAGTCAAAAGAATTTACTCTTTTAAAACAAAAAAAGTCTCTCTAATAAATAATATTTTTTAATAGATGACAAATTTTAATATCATTTATGCAACAACCTATTTTGAAACTAAATGTCCTATTATTTTATTTTTGCATAAATTATTTAATGTGGTGATATATAAGATCTAAAAATAGAGTAGCTAATTATGAAAATAGAAATAAAATATGTCAAGATATATCATTCTCCTTTTGCATATATTTTTCTAAAGATATATATGTTAGTTTCACTATATAATTAATTTTTTATGAATTTAAGAATTATTATGTATTTATTTTATTAAAATATATATACTATTATATAATCTAATAAATAAAATATAAAATAATTCAAAAAAGATATCTGGATTATGCTATTGGACATAACAAGATACCCTTTGGTTGCTGGAATTGACCTAGAATTGGAAAACAAGAATTGGTGAATTGGTATAGGCCAATTCTAATTTTGATCGAAAATGAGGCATGGAATTGGAATTGGGAATTTAATTTTGAGAAGGGAAACCAATTCCCGTTTTCCAATTCCAGGTTAATTCCAGCAACCAAATGAACCCTTAATTATGGTTAAATTATGGTAGTGTTGTTCTTATCATCGTCCAGTTAAAAGAATTTACTCTCTTCTAAAACAAAAACAAAAAACATCTCTAATAAATAATATTTTTTAATAAATGACAACTTTTAAAACTATTTATATAACAACCTACTTCAAAACTAAATGTCCTATTATTTAAATTCTGCATAAATTATTTAATGCGGTGAAATATGGGATCTAAAAATAGAGCAGGTAATTATGAAAGCTAGAATAAACGAAAAGAACGAGAAAGAATAAATTTAGCAATGCAAGCTCGTGTTGAACAACGAGTTCCATGCATACAACTCAACTTTATTTTGTTTTCATCCCCATCTTTACAATAAATAAGGGGCGAGGATAATATGGAGAGACAAGGATGTAATTCAATTGATGAAGGATTATGAGGGCGGTGCCACAACCACCATTCGTACAAGATAACCATTACAAGAAATGAAATGCGCGATATAAAAGGAATACCTTATAAAAGGGTTTAAATTTAAACCCTCTAAAATGAGAAACAATGGGGTTTGATTTTATTTTATTTTTTTATTAGGGGAATTTATAATAAACATCGATATTTTAAAAATTAATGGAAAAGAAACTACCACTTAAAAAGTTCCTCTATTTATCGAAAAAGAAACTACCGCTTAAAAAGTTTATCTATTTATCGGTATAAATAAGAAGACACGCAATCAGCCGCGTTGTCAAGTTATCTGACTTAGAAAATGGTTTAACTAAATCATGTTTAGTAGTTCGATTTGGAGGCTCTGACAAATTCGGCGAAACTGCATAGAGGAAAAAGTCCAAAATCAATGAGAAAAAAGGTTTTAAAGATGGCCGATAAATAGTGCACGCTTTCTCTATGATTTCGTGAGTAGATAATTGCCACCCTGAATTCCTCTTCGTTAGCGATTAATGTCGAGGTTTGAAGCAAATGCAGGACTGGGAGTGCTTTGATGAACAGGACTGATTGTTTTTTCAATTGCTGTTTGAGATTTGGCTGTGTTTTTTTGGGGGCGGAATTTGTAGGTGATTTCATCTTTTCTGATGAGTTTTGTCTGTTGAAAGATTTTTTGGTTGTGGAAATTCCCTTTTCGGATTTGAATTTTGTTTACCGGATTCAGAGCTGGTTTGGTGTTGGCTCACGGGTTTTGATGGTTTGAATTTTTGCTTTTGGCGGTTTTCAGTGATCTTTTTGGAAGATTTTTGAGTGATCAGAAAGTTTTTGTGGCGACGGAAGGATTGTGGATTGTCGCGCCAGGGAATCGGATGTACGGCTCGGGTTTGGGCGTATGATTTGGAAGCGTTTCCAACGGAGTGTTTTTTCAGCTTTTGCGAATTCCGACGGGAGAATCAGCGGTCTGGGAGAAAATACATAATTTCGATCAGCTCAATTTTGTTGCAGAGAATATTAATGATTGGCTCGTGAGGTTTTTAAGGGATGGCCAACGCGCACAGGGTTTGTGCAGGGGTTTGATTTGACAGCGGGGTTTGCACTGCGGTTAGGGTGGCACTGCATGCGATGTATGAGTTGTCATGTATGCAAGAAAATCGATTTCCTCAGTTTTTGCCGCTGGAGACGATGGAAAGCGAGGCCATTTTGTGAAGATTTCTAGGGCTGAATTTTCGTCTTTTTGAGGATTTGCTCGGGCTTTGCACTCTCAACGGCTGTGGTTGAGCGCCTGGAGGTGCTCCTGTGAGTTGCCTGCAAGAAGATTTTTAAAATTATTTTGTGTATATGAGAATGGGGTTCATTTTGTCATTGGAATCCTTCCATGCATTTCTGAGGCTTATTTCTTGGATTCTTTGAGAGGACGGACTGGAGCATCTGGTTTTCTTGCATTTACAACGCCATGGATGATTACAGGCTCCAGAGACGGAGAAATATCAAGTCTCTGTTGTTTGGAAAGTCCAGCTTCTGTCGCAGGTTCGACTCTTCGCCAGAACATTCATTTCGTGAAAAGAATGGCCAAGATGAAGCAAATTTTGAAAAGAATGGCCAAGCTGAAGCAAATTTGAGGAAAAGTTCAAGTCAGGGTAGCGACGGTGCAAGTTCAGAAGGAACATCGTCGCCGGGGGCTGTTACAAGTAAGAGGTGGAAAAACCCACTGGTCCGATCTTTGAGCTGGATCAAGTGGAATTTATTGAGCTCTTTGAACAATTATCAGAATCCCTCGCATTCTCCTCCATTCAAAAGTTCTTCATTTCATGTTGTCAATCGCAAGCATCCATTTTCTAGCTCTTATGAAAAGATTAAGCCCTGCATTGAATCAGGTGTAAAAATGATCGAGCAGCGGAAGTCAGGGTTTGAGTATTTGGAAAAACGAATCGACGAAATGACTGGAAAGGGAAATATTGAAGCTCAGTTATGCAAAGAACCTGTAAATTGCTCTTCTCCGACTAGTAATACTGAAGATGCTCAGGAATGTGCGAGTTCTGAGAATAAGCTTGTCGACGGGGAAATACGCCTATCCTGTTGTAGCAGCGAAAAAGAAAAATGTGGAGCAGATGATGATGTGGAAGAGGGTTTTGAGCAGAAGGCCCTCCATGGCTGCCCTACGGAGGTACATGTGTCATACAGGAAGAAAACTGTGAGACGGTTCCCACCTCCGCTTCCTTCTCTCGCGCGGACAGGTAATTTGCCAAGCCATATGCCCTGGGTGCACTTGAGATCCTACAAGAGAGATGGTAGGCTGGTTATACATGAGGTTAAGGTTCAGCATCATGAGTTTATTAGGGCAAAGCGCTCTAATGGCCGCCTTATTATGCATTTAGTACAGCACGATGAAGGAAAGATCAGAGCTCACCAGGCTGAAAAGGCCAAAGCAGAGCACCGCGGGATCGGCATTGATCCATCAGACCAGGATTCTGTTGATGAAGCTAAAGAAAACGATAGAATTGAAATTGAAGAAGCGCCTGATGAAACGATGAATGTACTTCCACATATTGGCGGTGACAAAGACGGAGCTGATGAGGCGCGTGATGAAACTTTGGGTTTAGATAATGGTGATAAAGATGCAGTGGTTGAGAAGGAAGTAGTTCCAGGATTTAATGGGGATTTTGAGGAACTGAATAGGTACGGAGGTGAGGATAAATTTTCATCTAATTTTGGTATAGATGAAAGGCAAGCGAGACTTCCTCATCCATTACGCCTTCCTGTACAGCAGTGTTTCCCAGGAATAGGCTTAGAAAGCCCAATAGGATGTTGTGCACCACCACTGAATCCCTTGTTTGGAAGATCCATGACAGCCATTAGGCCAATACGTAGCTAAAAACAGGTCTATTCCTTTCAGGGAACTGTCAATTTTGTAAATCTTGGTTGCATTTGGTAGACTCCAGTAGTTGCCTTTTTTAGATGAATGTCTCCAATTCAATTCAACTTCGGACAGGGAGTTAGGTTTTTCCAATTTCATAAACTCTCAAATCTTTTTTAAACATCAAACCAATATCTGTAGAAATGCTATGTTTTTGATGTGGATGATATGTTTTCCATGAAATTTATTTTCTTTATCAATTACTGATGCTAGGTACCTTAGCAATATCAGACACAAATAGTTTATATTCACTATTCATTTCTAAAGGTATTTTCATATTATATTAGGAAGGTCACAACGGGGACTCCTTCAAGGGATTCGAACACATCACTTCAGATGTTCCAACCACAGCAGCTTGTTGTTGCATCAAACTTACACATCATATGTAATTAGGTCAATCTTCAACAGATATACATGCAGTTTACATACAGGCATACATAATTAAGTAAATGTTAGGAACTACAGAAGATCAAAAGATATGGATGCATTCAGTCTCCATCTATAAAAGGCTTTTAATACAGTTATGTAAATACATTCTTAGGCAGCCGTTTTCTGGCCAACTGATGACAGTTTTATAAAAGAATTAACTTATTATTCATAAGCTCAATAGCTGAATTGACAAGATCAGATATATGATATCTTTTGTTTTTAACCATGTATATTTTTTGATGGAGGTTTTGGTTACTTTTTCTTCCCGATAAAATATGGATTGAAAAATATACACAGTTAAAAACTTGAGTTATAAGATTTCTATTTGAGCTTATTTTCTGATATGAACTGTGTGAATTTATTTCTTTAACATTTTCGATTGAATTTTATGATGCATTATTAGAAAGAAGAAAATAATATAAGAAAATAAATAATGAAACTTGATCTTAAATGTTGAAGAAACAAACTTACACAACAGACACCAGAAAATAAGCTCAATAACAGTTAAAAACTATCATAAATTAGAGAAAATTCATGGTCAACTATTAGCAAGATCATTCATCACAATGTAGGTGAACGAAAATTGTTAGGTTGAAACAACCCATAAATCAAGGAAATGATTTAATGAAATCAGAGGTCTGTTTTAGCTGTACCTAATATTTTAGGTTACAATAGGTAAAACATATCTCGAAACCAGGTCTTTCTGACCTTCAAGCAAAGGTCAATACAAATCATCTCCATGAAAAAGGGTTACTCCATTCAGAAATTCTGTTTTAGGAACCTGATAAAGATCAATGATGGAATATAATTAGGTTTTTGGTAACACCAATTGTTTGGACTAGTAGTTTAAATATCATTTCACAGGTTCCAGTAACATTAAAGACTCCAATAATTCTGTTTATGACCTACCAACCTGATTTTTAACACATATATTCCAAGTAATATTTGATTGACAACACGTTATATCAGAAACTAAATGTAAGTCCCAAATCTATGGCGCCAATTAATACTGTTAACCAAATTTTGAATAATTCTATCCTCCTAAATTCACTCATCCTTTCTAAATGGAATGAACCACATGGGCAAGAAATCTAAATTTAAGATTATAAATTATATAGCTTGCACAAGGACGCTGATCGAAATTTAGGATTCCAGTAAGAGAAACAATCTTAATCTGCTTTGACACATCCCGATTAGGTCGGACGGAGAAGAATCCGTCACGCGTCATGCATTAAAATACCAAAGCGTGAATTCTGGACTTGAATTTTTCTCAGATAACACCTAAAATGTCCGTGTAGTTTGATTTTATTGCCAACCAAGCAATGCATTCCAATTGTATCTCTATCACTATCACAACCACAACCACAAGTTCAATGTTCTGACACCAAGTTCAATGTTCTGATTTTGGGTCAACGCCTTTCCTATTAAAAAAGGATGCGGTTACTCATTGATCAAATTTGAATAATCTGAAAATACAACAGATTTTTGTGAAAATTTCAGCATTTGTTCTTCATTATCTGATTATTTTGAATCGAAAATAACAAAAAAAATTGGAAAAAAACTCTTTTCACAAATCTGAAATTTTTATTTATCTATTTGTGCTTTTGATAGCCGCCGCCATTAAAAAATGCCAATAGTTTTCAATGTCCTTTATTACAAAAAGTGTGAACCAGGTGTTCTGTAACTCATGATACAGTTGGAAATTTATGCTTTAGACATTTTCTTTTGGCAAAAGGGCTCAAATTTCCAAACGTGTAAAGTACAGATTCATTCCCTGGACTTTGGAGTTCATGTACGCCGTCCCGTACAACGTGTTTTACAGGAAATTCGAGGAACTTTTCTGGGTTACCTTTTCGCTTACGCTTTCCGTTTCGTCGGCCTAGCCGACCTAACTTGACTGCCACGTGTACGGAGGGAATGATTGTAATGGTGATATCATTGCCTGACAAGTTTTTCGTGACTCCGAACGGGGTAATATCAAACGGAATGTCGTGGTATATCGTGAGTTCTAATAAATGTGGAAAGCTGGCACCAACGAAGATTCCAGGAAAGCAGACGTAATCCAATCATTTGGAGTGCAAAGAAAATTCTCGTTTAACCAAGTGAAAAGTGAAAAATATAGAATCCGTGAACCAGTTGTACGGTGGGAAATTAGTTGAGAGTTTTTTAATTTATAATTTAAATATGGAAACTTCCCAAAGGTACAACGGAATACTTTTATATATTTAGTTATGACAAGGCCAAAAAACATCCTGTAGAGTTTTTAAATTGTGATGGTGATTTTTGCATAACCATACCTTCTTTTCCTTGTGTTTAGGTCTAACATAAGGTCTAAGGTCTATTCTGATGGGTTATTGCCATTTATTGACTATCCTCTAAATTAGTGTTTCTTTAGGTGGAAGTTGGTTGACTAAGGGTACTATTTCATAGATGACCTTTCAAAATAAAATCTAGCTGGTGTTGTTGAGAATTTCTAATATTTATTTGAAAGTCGAAAGTCTTATAAATTTTGTAGTTTATATATATATATATATATATATATATATATATATATAAAAGTTATTTTAATTGTTCAATAAGTTTATTTATCTAAAATATAAAGCAAATATAATTTGGATTGTTTTAATTGTTAAATATATTCAAGACATAATTTGAATTCATTTAAATTGAATTAGAATTAAAATTATAGAAGAAATATAGAATGTAAAATTATTATATTTAAATATTCTAAGTATAATGTTAAATTATTAAAAAACATTATAACTTGTTTGAAATTCATTAAAAAATACATTAGTTTTTACAAAAATAATATATAACTTATATATTAATGAGAAAATAACATTGCTTACTATTGTGTATTGGCAAAGTGTTTTTAATTTGAAAATATATTATAATTTATTATTTAAAAAATAAATATAATTTTTTTAACATAAGTAATACAAAAACTTGATAAAAAGAAAATGCCCACAATCTAATGACAAAATGTATACTTACATATATGCAATAATTAAAATAGTTTCAAACTAAAGTTAAAAAAAACTAAAGCTAATAAAATATTTCTATATTTATTACTATATATTCTTAACATTTTTACAATATTTAAGATAGGTTTAGAATCTTTTTTTGATTAAGTAATAACATTTTAAATAACAAAGAAGGCATCTTTTTTATTACTATTTTTTAGGTTTCAAATAGAATTTTTTGTTTGTTGTAGTGTCACACAACCTCATCCCCTCTATGAAGGTAATGTAGCTTTGGACATAAACTCAAATGCAGGGAGAGGTAAGAATTACTAGTACACTGGTGTAATAAGGTTAATGTATTACTATTTATTTCTTTAACATTTTGAATGGAATCTTATTATCAGAAAGAAGAAAACAATACAAGAAAGTGAATAAGCTCAATAACATTTTAAAACTATCATCAATCATAGAAAATCCATGATCAACTATTAACAAGATCATTTTTTACAATGTAGGTGAACGAAAACTACTAGGTTGAAACAAACCATGAAAAAAACTATAATCAATCATACAAAAATCATGGTCAACTATTAACAAGATCATTCATTACAATGCAGGTGAGAGAAAACTCATAGGTTGAAACAAACCATGAAAAAAACTATAATCAATCATACAAAACTCATGGTCAACTATTAACAAGATCATTCATTACAATGTAGGTGAGCGAAAACTCATAGGTTGAAACAAACCATGAAAAAAACTATCATCAACAAGTGCCACGTAGTGGCTAGTACTTGCCTTTAGTTATGTAATTAATTGTAGTTTTAAGTTATATAATTAGTTGTAGTTTTAATTGTATTGTATATAAAATTAACTTTTTAAAATTTATCTAATATAATATTATAATTGTAGACACCTAAAAATCCTTTAGAAAATAAAGTATTTTTATTTTCTGAAAAATCCCTGATGACATCATCATTTATTAATTAATTAATTATTTAATTAATTTATTTATTTTTATGTCATTAAATCTCTTTTTCTTAATTAAAAATTTTTAATTAAGAAATCCCTCCCAAAAATGTTTAAATCTTATTTAAACATTAATCCCCTATTTATTAATTATTTTAATTAATAAATTGACCAAAAATCCCCCAAAAAATAATTAATTTATTTTTTGACCAAAAGTTGGCCTTTTTTCTTAAAACCACTAACCTCTTCCAAAATCTTCTAAAACCCTCTTTAATTACGATTAAAGGCTAATCCCATCATTTTCTAACCCTAACCCCAATTCAAAATATTTAATTAAGATTAAATATTTAATCTTTATGTTTATTAAATTTATTTTAATAAATTTTCTCAAACCTAAACCCATGGAAATAAATAAATCTTTATCTATTTCCTAAAAATCCTTATTTATCCTAAGGAAGTGCTAGACTCTTCTAGAAAGTCCTAATCCTAATCCTAATCCTAATCACCTCCCTAACCTTGTCACATTCCCTAACCAAGATTAGCCAACTCCTAAACTTTAACCAAAGTCAACAAACTTCTAGAGGCTTCTCTTACATGCATTTATGATGCATTTAAAGCCTCCTTATCCCTCTTACATGCATTTATGATGCATTTAAAGCCTCCTTATCCCTCTTACATGCATTTATGATGCATTTAAGAAGCCCCTCACCCCTTTCTTACACCCTTTGACCTTAGGCACATTTCCCAAATTGTGCACATTCCTCCCATCTTTCAACCCAATGCCCTTGTGACACTTGTCACAAGGAGGTGGCCTTGAACTAGCACAATCCATGTGCTCCCCTTTGAATGAATCTTGGCCTCTCTTAAGGATTTTGATCCTAGCCACTCATTCATCCTCCCAAAAGTCTATAAATAGTCCTCATTTCCAAGAGCAAAATATCCATTCACCTTTCATTTTATGCATTGTTATCATGTCCATTTAGCTCTAGACTTAGCATAAGCAATACTAATTGTTAGTTTCTTTTTATCATCTTCAAGCTTTCTTAAAGAACATCATAGCTTAGTAATAATGGATTAACATAGTTTCTTTTATTGTTTTGCATAGCATATAGCATCATATCACACCTATATTTGGTCTAAAATCAATCTTAGTATGCATTAGAATATGCTCCAAGTGCTTAGAGAGCACACCCACATCCCTCTAATTGAAGCGAATCAAACATTTGCTCTATAGCACTTGTTTTTAGCAACAATCTTGAGGTGGCTTTGGTTTTGTTTTCATGTCTTATGCTATTTTTTTAGTTCATGAACATGTCAGATTAGTCTAATGTTTGAATGTTTCAGCCTTTCAAGACAGGTAACAGGTTCAAAATCATAGTCTACATTCTGGCACGCCCGGTGGGACCCACTTCACGGGTTCTTTGCAAACATTCTGATAGATTTTGGAGTGTTTTCAGATTTTTCAAGCTTATAGGTGGATGGAGCTCTTCAAATTATTCTTCCTCTTCTTGTCTATATTCTTCTATTCCATCTACTTCTTCTTCTTCTAGCAAGGTCATGGCCATTTTTTTCCAAAAAAATCCATAAGGAAGCAAAATCATACAAACCTTGTTTTAGTGCTTAAAATGAACCCCCAAATCATTCTTAAATGCATTAAGAACTAAAATTTGCAAAATTTATTCTAACAAACAAGAAAAAAATCAATCAAAATATTTGCATCCTTGCAACATCAAGGTTTTAAATGCATTCATGCAAAGTAGGAACATTTTATGATTTGGGAGCATAAAAAGAACATCAAGTTTGCATTGGAAAGCTAAGTGGTCCCTAATCAACTAAAAAATCATCCTAAATGGTCCTAAATCAAAATTAAAAAACATCAAAGAGAGCTAAAAAAGAACTTCATTTGCAATGTCTTCAAAGTTTTGTTAAAAATCTCAAAGCAAACTAGGAACAAAATCATCAAAAAGCTTTGCTAAAACTTTTCAAATTTGGTTCCTAAACTTTCCTAAAGGTTTCAAAATTTTCCTAAATCAGTCCTAAAGCTTTGTTATTGATGTGAACAAGTCTCTTATTGCAAAATCTTAAATGCCTTTTAAAATTCATGCATCAAACTAAATCTAGGCAACTTTGTTTTTAAGTCTAAAATGGACCAAACCAAATCTTGAATGAAACTAAAAGAATGAAGCTAAGTCCTAAGTGTCATTGTCAATTTGAAAATCAAACCAAATCTCGAATGCACTAAAAGGAACGAACAACTCTATTCCCTCTCTTGTTTTAAATTTTAAAGCAAGTAAATGAACACAATCTTGAATGATCTAAGGATAAAAAGCACATTTTCAAAGTTCCTAAATCAACTCGCAAATATCAATCTTGAATGCCCAAAAGGAAAGAACTTGCAAACGCTCAAATCATTTACGTTTTTGAGGAAAAGAACAAATCAAAATCTAAACATGTGTGTCTTCATTTTTCAAAGTTCAGACAAACTTAATCAAATTGGAAAAATGAACAAACTTGCTTGATGTGCATCTAGGAGCTTTCATTTTCTGTAAATCCTTGTTAAAGTAAGCAACGTAGAACATTTGGACTCGGACAAGTTCACTTGTTCTACTTTTAGCGAGGCCTGTCTGGGGAGAAAAGCGCTTCCTCCTCGGAGAACGACCTCAAACCGGTATCCCCCCCGGCCGGTATATAAATAAAGTGAAGGCAAAAAGTACTCACTTACATCTCCTAATCGCCGGGCGTCTTGTGCCAAATACAAATGTCTAGGGAAAGGTAAATATTCCTCCCCTAGCGTTGTTGGCTAGGCTCTTAAGTGAGTCACAGGCGGTCAGCATAACCAGGTATGGAGACTCCACGGAACTATTAAAAACTTGATAAAATAGAGGCTACCCTATCTACATCCGAAAGTATCAAAATCCTTGTGCAAGGACCGATTCCAAGGGGTTTACCGGGTCGCCTCAAGATTACTCACCATTTGTATTCCCTTCTGGGAGATACCAAGCTGTGGGCAAGTGATTTTGATACTCACCTTCCTTAGGTAGATCTGTTTGAAGTGCTTGATAGTCAAAGACTCTGTGAAAACACTTGTTGAAACATACACTTTCAAAGCTTTATCAGAGTCAGTCATCCTGTTTGTATCCTGCAAGGTTGCTTTGCCCTTTGCGGAGATTGCCTTGTCAGAAGTCTTTTTAATTTATCCTTTGCCACTTGAGAAAATCAAACCAATCAACAAAATTGATATTCAGGAAATCTTGCAGAAATCAGATATCCAAAGAGCCTTTTGTTCTCAAACCTATCAGAATTTTCCAAAGATATGCCCAATTTGATCAAACATCCAAAAGCCAAGTTGCCCAAATCCAAAGATTATCAAGAGAAGAAAGTTGCAAAAAGGAACCTTAAAAGCCATCAATCCTTTGTCCAAACAACCCAAGCAGAAGAAAAATATCAAGAAAGGCTTGATAATATTGGCTATAATGCAAGAGTCAAATAGTTTGCCTACCATTTCCAAGTAAACCATCGCTACATCAACCTTGAAAGAGAAGATTAGCTAGATCCATAACATGTCCATTCTACCTTCAGATCTCACAATCTTATCTCAGCAGTCCGTCATCCTAGCTTCATCTTAGTTTCACCCTTGCATCATTACCAAACCTTAGTTACGTCCTAGAAATCCTTCTTAGTTGCATGCACCATCATCCTCCTAGCAGCGTCATAGATCACCCATCCCAGTCGCATCTGCATCATCCTCTTAGAAAGAGCATTGTTCCATTATCCTCCACCATCTTGTCATCAGCAATCCACCATCAGAATCCCATATCCTTCATCCAAATCCAACATCCATCATCTAAATCAGAACCCACCATCTTTTGTACCAAATCTAGAGATCCAAAATCCACAAACACTTAGTGTTCAAAACCTTTGAGTTGTTTCCATCCCTTATCCTAAATCAGAAAGCATCCCCTTTTTGACAGAGCATTGTCTAAAGGAAATCCAACTTGTCCTTGCACAGCCTCATCATCTCGAGCAAGAGATTGGCTTGTATTGATAAGCATCCAGTTAACCGAAGATCATCAGTCTATCCTAGGTTGGCCCAAGTCCTATCACTGATCCTCCATCAGGGAAAAATAACAACTCATTGTTGACACTTAGTAATCTTCCACCATCATCCCACCAATCCTCCACCTAATCTTGACCCAAATCAGAGCATCCCACCAATCCTCCATCATCACCAAGCTTTTTTACCAATTTGCCACCATCTCCCACCAATCTTCCACCATCCTTGACCCAAATCCGAGCAGTTCATCCATCCTTGCATTGCATTCTAGAAAGTCATCATCTTTAGAAGTTCATCAACTTTGCATCCATCAACATCTTTTAGCCAAACATCTTGCATCCATTTAGCACTTGCATCTCCATGCCTGTTGAGACCAGATCTCAGAAAAGAAGAAGCATGAATCCTTATCCACCAACAACCTCATCCGATCCCAACCTTTTCACCAATGCCATGATGACCTACAATCCCTAGATCCAAGCCAGTAACCCATGTGAAGATCCAAACATCCCTTCATCCCCGTTGGCAATCTAGGCATTTGCAAGTCCTCCAGAAAGCCCACCAGCGACCAATGCCCTTGTACCGCAACATCAGCAAAGCACGTTTGCCCACTATCTACCAGAAAGTACCTCCATCCCACCATCTCTCTATCCACGCATCCCCATCAATACTATCCAAGTTCCAGCACAAGCATATTCTCCGTTTGTCCAATCATTCCCCGATCCTATCATGCAAACACCCCAAGAGCTTTCCACCATTCCCCTTTTCTTGCAAGAAAGCCTCGCCAGTCCCGCAACACAAGCTGTAGCGCCATCCACTCCATCTCCTACCCCTTTTGCTTCATCATCTGCTATGGCTGCCCAAGCCCAAATCCAACGCTTAACCCAAAGTCAGCTTCCACCTCTCACGCAAGCTTTTACACCAAAAGCTTCGCCACCATCCGCAAGTCAAGAAACGTCTTTCACTATCAAAGGAGCACCGTCACCCTTCACCCCCCAAGCACTCGTACCTTCTTCTTTGGGGTTAGCGTAATCACTTCCCATTCCAACCTCATCTTTCTCTTGGGTGTTTCCTTCATTTTCCTCCTCACAAGCATCCGCTCAACCACAACCTCAACAAGCTCCTTTCTCTCAACCATCATTCGTGTCCCAAGCTCTCGTTGCTCCTACCATTCCATCATCCGCTGCAGTGCACCCTAACACAAGCTCTTAGTGGGGCCTTACACAAGAAGAAATGAAGGCATGGGGGATCCCATCTCAATCCCCTACATCTATGGTTGCAAGTCAACAAATCACCTTCACCCAAGCAGCACAACAGCAACTACCCCAACCACCGTCGGCTTCAAGCTATTCATCCCAAATCCCAAATACCTTCCAGCAAGTTCCACCACCTCAACAGCCAACTTTCCCCAGCTATCTTACCCCATCACCCTTTGCTTCTAGCTTTCCCACATCTGTTCCACCTCTAAGTAACGCAGGCATGCACCCAGCTTATATCAGCCAAACCCAAAGCCAACCTCAGCAACTACCACCATCATACCCGCAAGCAGCATCATTCCAACAGCCTCCCCCATAGCAACCACATGTCCCCTTTCAACAAACACCCATCATTCCTCAACAACAACAAGTCCCTTGCTATCAGCCCCAGCAACAAATCCCTATCATCCCCCAGCAACAACAAGTTCCCACCCATCAGTTACAACAACAAGTTCCAAATGTCCAATATCAGCAAGCAGTCCCACAACAACCGCCAGTTCAACAACAGCAAGCAGCCCAACAACATCAAGTGGTTCCATATCATTTACCACAATATCCCCCTATGCCACACCAGCAATATCCCCAGCAACCATTGCCCCAAAATTAGTTCCAACCCATTTATCCATAGCAAGTGCCATATCCAGTTCCACAGCTTCCATCACAAGCAGAAGTCCCAGTTCCCTCGCCACTCAATGCTGAGTGGGAAGCAATGAAAAATGCTCTAAAGGAGCTACAAAGTGGAACAGAGAATAAAACATACAAGTTCGAAGAGGTGTGCTCATATCCCTTCGATCGGTCCATAGCAACTATCCCTTTCCCCAAGCATTTTGAGATGCCCAAGTTCAACAAGTATTGGGGGAAAGGAGATCCAGTAAACCGTATCAAAGAGTTCTACATGGCGTGCCAAGAAGTAGCTTACAGTGATAACTATCTCCTATGCCTGTTTCCCAAAAGCTTGGGAGGAACTGCTGTTGAGTGGTTTTACAAAATACCACATGGGACAATGAAAACCTTTGCTGAACTCTCTGAGAAGTTCATCACACACTATGCCCATAATGTGGAGAATGAGTTGTCCTTGCTGGACCTATGCAACTCAAAGCAGAAAGATAGAGAAAGCCTTGCGGAATACTTGCAAAGATGGCAGAATCTTACAACCAGGTTATCATATCAGCCGCCAGAGAAGCATCTAACAAAGATCTTCATTGATAACCTGCATCCAAAGCTATCCCATCACATGCGAATGAACTGTCTCCAGACATACCAAGACATCAAGAGCAAAGGCATAGGCATCGAGAAAGCTCTCCTAGACGAAGGCACTATTCGTCACTTCAAGGATGATTCCAAGAACAAACCCAACAATGATAAATCCCGTTACTGGAATCGTAACAAGAATGTTGTTACAGATGGAGCCACTGACACTAAGAATGTACAATTCATTGTGGCTAGTCCTACACCAGCTCAAACATACCAACTGCCACAAGCGCCCATCTATCAGCAACCACCAGCTCCCGCATATCAAGCACCTATTTATCAGCAGCCTCCTCAAGCTCATCAACCACCTGTGCAACAATATCGGCAGCAATACCAACAGCAACAGCCAGCACGTCAAGGCAATCCTGTTAACGCAGTTAACGTTGCCCCAAGGCAGAATAACCCCAACAATCAGAACAATCCAAAGAGGACTTTCACACTTTTGGGTGAGCCTCTGGATCAGATCTTTTATCGGCTAGCCAAGGCAAATATGATCACATATCCGCCCATCCCACAGAAGGATGACAACGCACCAAAGTCTGATTGGTATAAAGAACATGAATACTGTGATTACCATCGTGTGAAAGGACACACTACCCTGAAGTGTATGAGACTCAAGAACTATATCCAAGATCTCATTGATCAAAAAGAGATTCAAGTAGATACACCTGCTCAAGCCTCACCAAATGCCAATTTACAAATATATCAAAATGTGTTCCCTCAACACAATACCGGGAAGAATCAAGCCAACCTCAATCAGCCCCAAAATCGTGGCAAAGGCAAGCAAGAAGATCACACAGCGGCCTACATCAACTATGACAAGTATGTCGGATGCATAACTCAAGTTGAGCCCATCCAAGATGAGCCCACCATCAATACCATCCACATCAGAGGGCCGGATCGACAATGTGTTGCAACTACCCGCAGTAGTAGGATAACTGTTGCCGGTGCTCCTCTGAGATCAGCTGCTCCTCCAAGGCCAACATCTACTGCATCCACAGCACAGTCTAACACCAGGCCAGTATCAAATGCACGTGCAACACAGCATAATGCACCAAGTGCACAATACAATATCATAGAGCATCTTGGGAACATGCCAGCCCAAATATCTATCTTGGATTTGCTCCGCACATCACCCATCCATCAGGAGATCCTGGACAAAGCTCTAAAAGAAGGCCATGTCCCCACGGACATTAACACAACTCAGTTTGAAATTCTTGTGGGACACCTATCAGCAGCATGTGCCTTATCCTTCAAAGAATCTGATATACCAGATGTCGCTCCTGACCATACTCTTCCTCTCCGCATTGCCGTCATGGTCAGAGACTTTGCCATCAAACGGGTCTTAATAGATAATGGCTCAGCTCTAAACTTATGTACTTTAAAATTCATTCAGCAGATTGGGTTCACCCAGGCTGATATAGCACATGAAGTGATCACTATCAAAGCCTATGATAACTTGGAGCGTACCTCAGAAGGTACCATTACTTTGCCCATTCAGCTGGGCCCAGCAACACAAGATACTATCTGCCATGTTGTTGATCTTGACCTACCATTTAATATCCTCCTAGGCCGACCGTGGATTCATTCCATTAAGGCTGTACCATCTACTTACCATCAGTGCATCAAATTTCCACATCAAGGCACTGAGGTTACCATCCATGCTGACCCCCAACCCTTCGCATACTATCGTGCGATGGAAGCATCATTCCCTCACTCCACTCATTGTCCTAGAATTGACATTGGTACTTCTATTGCCAGCTCATCCCGATCCCATTGCGATCCAGAAACCATTCTCACCTCCACCCTCTCTTCCATCAAGATCAATAACCAGGGTTGTGGTGAATATAGCCTACATGATGCATTTTCCGTAGGGGCCCTTCTGCTTGATCCACATACTCAAGGGCGCCCAGATCACCAAAGCAAGCCTATTGAAGAGCATCATGAAATCAAGAAAATCGGATCTATGACTTTTGAATCCCATGGCAACATAAACAGCAAAGAGATGGAGCCGGATATCAACAGATGGTTGTACAAAGATCCTCCATCCCGTGACACGTAACTTCTTGAGTACTTCAAAGAGAAATATCCAATCCCATACAAGAATGTCACAGAACAATATAACTATCAGGGCAGTGGTCTAGGACCACAAGAAGATGGAAATCTGTTTCCTATCACACCATCACAAAATCTTGAACATCGAGGACTTGGCTTTAATATCCCTCGCCTGCTCGAACAAGAGCCCAATACCACAACTGAGGGCACCAACATGACTAGCATTAACTTCTCGAATAGCCAGGATGACCTTGTGGAAATCGAAGACATCCCCAAAGAGAAAGACATCCCATCCTACGATGATATCTTTGCCGACGACACCCTCCTGGGGACTTTTGTCCTCCAACAACTATCCATCAACCTCATAGACCTTCCCCTCACACACCCTGAACTCATAACTTGGGACCAACCAAGCATCACACACATCGACGAGTTCCAAAGCGCACAAGCACTCCTAGAATTCATGGGGGCATCAGATCCAGCAGTCAACCAGGATCCAACATCGACATCTGTTTATACGCTTCACCCAAAAGGATATTTTGGGGAAGAGGCAAGCTTTAGTCGCAAAAATGATAAAGCAAAAGAACATCATGAGTCTTTATGTGAAAACCCTTCTGGGGCACATTCTGATTCCAAAATAGTAAAAACAAAGGGCGTATCTTCTAGCGAAAACCTGACAATTCAGGCGCTAGAAGATGAAGCCTTGCCTCTTCCCCCTATCCAAGATTATAGACCAGAGCAGTCACCGATCATCATAGAGGAAACCAAGCCAATCAACTTGGGAACAGAAGAATGTCCAAGGATCACCTACATTGCAGTCAACCTAACAGAAGGAGAAGAAATGGCTCTCAGCACCTTGCTCAAGGAATCAGTTATCAACTTTGCATGGTCATACGCCCACATGCCTGGGCTTGATCCAAACCTTGTTGTTCATCATCTATCAGTAGATCCAAACGTCAAGCCAGTGAAGCAGAAGCTAAGGAAAATGCATCCAAAGGTAGCATTACTAGTTAAAGCAGAGCTTGAGAAGCTCCTTCAAGAAAAAATCATCAGAGCAATCGACTACTCAGAATGGATCTCTAACATGGTGCCAGTCACAAAGCCTTCTGGCGACATCAGAATCTGTACTGATTTCAGGGACTTGAACAAGGCATGCCCTAAGGATGATTTCCCATTGCCAAACATAGACATGCTTGTAGACCTCACAGCGGGTCACGAAATGCTATCACTCATGGATGGCTTTTCCGGCTACAACCAGATTCATATAGCAGAAGCAGATCAACATAAAACAGCATTCACAACCCCATGGGGTACCTTCTGCTACAATATGATGCCCTTTGGGCTAAAGAATGCAGGAGCAACATATCAGCGAGCAATGACAGCGATCTTCCATGACATGATCCACAAGATCCTTGAAGACTATGTGGATGATATCCTTGCAAAATAAAAAACAAGGGATGAACACCTCAACATCTTAGAGCGTGTGTTTGATCGTCTGAATCATTATGGCTTAAAGCTTAATCCAAAGAAATGTGTCTTTGGTGTTACATCTGGAAAGCTCCTAGGTTTCATAGTATCGCGACGAGGCATAGAGATAGACCCCAAGAAGGTCAAAGCAATAACAGAGATGCCTCCACCAAGAACACTCAAACAGCTCAGAAGCCTACAAGGAAAGCTTCAATCAGTGCGTCGGTTCATTTCTCAGTTAGCAGACAAGTGCCAACCTTTTACGCATCTCCTATGCAAAGACACAAGCTTCAAATGGGATCCCATATGTCAAAGAAGCTTTGATAAGCTCAAGGAGTATCTTGCCAATTCTCCAATCCTAGTACCACCAATTCCAGGACGCCCTCTCATACTCTACATCTCGGCAACCACTACAGCACTGGGGGCACTCTTAGCTCAGCATGATGATGACAACAAGGAGAGAGCCATCTATTACATCAGTCGCACTCTTGTCAGATATGAGCTTAATTATTCACCTATGGAAAAAGCATGCCTTGCAGTGGTCTTTACCACTCAAAAGCTTAGACATTACATGCTCAGTCACACAATCAAGCTCATTTCAAAGGTGGACCCCCTCAAATATCTACTATCAAAGACAACTCTCACAGGCCGTATGGCAAAATGGGTCATGATACTCAGTGAGTTTGACATCCAGTATATTGATCACAAAGCAATCAAAGGGCAAGTCATTGCCAATCAGCTAGCAGAAGCACCACTGGTGGATGCCTATCCACTAATCATGGAATTCCTTGATGAACACTTATGTGTGATCGAAGAACAACCCATGTGGAAACTATACTTTGATGGCTCCTACACATCACATGGATCAGGGGCAGGAATCCTATTCGTCACACCTCAAGGTGACTACATCCCAAAATCATTCAAATTGGGATTCCCATGTACCAACAACATTGCAGAATATAAGGCACTCATCTCAGGTCTCAGAATAGCCATTCAGTGGAATATCATAGACTTACAAGTGTTTGGAGATTCACAGCTGATTATCAAACAAGTCCTAGATGAATATCAGACAAAGGATGACAAGTTGCTACCTTACAAAGAGTTGGTGAACAAACTGAAAGAGCATTTCCTACATCTACAGTTCACACAGATCCCAAGACTTCAGAACAAAGCAGCAGACGCAATGGCAACCATTGGATCCTTGTTAGAAATCCCACGCGACGCATCACAGTATGAATTCCTAGTCGAGCAGCTACATATGCCAGCTTATGAGAATGCTGAGGTAGAAATGGTGTGTGTCTTGGTTGGTCCTCAGTCCCCATGGTACCACGACATCCACGCATATCTAAAGAATGGTATCATATCTCCCCATCTCACCAATAACCAACGCCAAAACCTTATTCGTAGAGCTTCCCGCTACACTCTTGTAGCCAACACCCTTTATCGTCGCGGGTATCACAATGTCCTATCTAGATGTTTAGATTCAAACGAGGCCGTCCTGGCCTTACAAGAAGTTCACGCTAGAATTTGTGGTGCCCACACGAGTGGCATGGTTCTAGCAAGGCAGCTGCTTAGAGTTGGATATTATTGGCCAACAATGGAACATGATGCGTGTGAATTTGTCCAGAAATGTCTCCCATGTCAACAGCATGCCAATTTGATACATGCACCAGCACAGGATCTACAGCCTATTGCACCACCATGGCCTTTTTCATGTTGGGGCCTCGACCTCGTTGGCTTGATCACCCCCCTCTCTTCGGATGGACACAAGTATATCATAACAGCCACAGAGTACTTTACCAAATGGGTTGAAGCGATTCCGCTCACCCTAACTACTGGCATCCAAATATCCAAGTTCATCCTTTACCACATCATCTGCCGCTTCGGCATACCATCTACCATTTTCACAGACCATGGCACACCTTTTGAAAACCAGCATGTGGATGATCTGTGTGCTAGACTCCACCTCCATCACCATTTCTCCAGTCCATATTTCCCTCAAGGAAATGGCCAAGCTGAGGCAACCAACAAAACTATCTTGAAAATCCTCAAGAAGGTTGTCAATGATTCTAGTCGTGACTGGCACCTCCAAATCAATCCTGCCCTTTGGGCCTACCGCACTTCCTATCGCACTCCCACAGGCACCACCTCATATTCCTTTGTATATGGTGCAGAAGCCGTTCTGCCGATCGAGGTTGAGCTCCCATCATTGCGAGTCTCCATGAAGAACTATACAACTGATGAAGACTATCGTGTGGCCCGGCTCACACAGCTAGATCTGCTAGATGAAAAGAGACAGCAAGCATATGATCACCTGGTTGCATACCAGAATCGACTCAAAAGGAGTTACAACAAGAAGGTCCATCCTAGACAGTTCCAAGTCGGTGACATGGTTCTCAAAGAAAATCAAAAGGTCCAAGCAAATCGTGAAAAGAAAGGCAAGTTTGAGCCTACTTGGCTGGGCCCCTATGTGGTCACCTCATGCTTCGGCTCCGGAGCTTATCAGCTATCTACACCAGAAGGAGAGCCTTTGAATGATCCAATCAACATCATACATTTGAAGAGGTTCTATGCCTGAACCAGATCCTACATATTCAAAAAATCCATAAAAATTGGAAAAAGCAGCAAAAAGTCAAAAAAATAATAAAAAAAAAAAGCAAAAAAGGAAAAAAGAAAAAGAAAATAATCATCCAATGGTGAAAACTTGGCAATTCAAGCGCCTTGGACAAGTATGTTGGTGAAAACCTGACAAACAGATGCCATACATGATGGACCGAGCCATTATCTATCAAAATCCCATCCCCCATCCCACCATCTCAGTCCTTTTTCCCATCCCCATCCCCCTCCACCATCCCCCCGCCATAAACCTTCTGCAACACCACCATTCCTCTTGCATATATCTTGTACCATATCTTGCACATATCTTGTACCATGTCTTGTATCCACTCTTGTATATCTTGTACACTCCCCTGTGTCGAGCAATCCTTCCTGTATATCCTGTATAGCGAGATCTTCCTATCCCCAATCCTGAGCTTTTGTACATATCCATTGTATATCTTTTCCCGTCTATTGTACATCAGTCCTTGTCAGTCCTGCAACAGCATTTTGATCAGCACACTTTGTCCTACCCATCATTGTACTTCAACAACCTCAATTGTCGACTATTCTTGATCACCGTGATTATTCTTTGACTTCATCATTTGCCAGCGAACAACACCACTCATTCTCTCATCAATCCGCGGGTCCTTGAGGATGTATCCTTCCTCCTGTCAGATCCAATCTTCCACCAATCACACCCGGTCTATGTCGATGCATCCTTCCACACGTTCAGACCAATCTTCCCACCATCAATCAATCTGTCCCATCAAATCTCTCTCCTTGGCAAAGGATGTCTTTTTGGAGTTTTCATTTTGACCTTGGATTTTGTCCTTTGGGTCTTGTTAATCTTTTACAGCTTCTCATTGTTCTCTACTCAACGTCACCACGATCCTTTATATCATGGTGTGCTGCGAATGAGGATAATCTGGGGCAAGGTATTTTGATCTTTTGCTTCTGCCTGTGAGTCAGTCGTGTGTTTGTGGTTTCTTCAGCATCATTTCCACCATGCCTCCTTCGGGTTTCATGTGCGATGCTGGGGCAACCCTGCGTGTCTTTTTAGCATCAGTCCTATGCAACACTAGTGACACGGCCTCGTGATCCCAGTATCCTTGGCAGGTCTCTAGCATTGCTATATTAAACTAGGTTGTGCTCTCCACATTTGCACTTGGAGCTTCCCCATCTCCCCTGCATCCTGCATCATATAGATTAATCTTGCATCCTCATGTAGCTGCATCCTGCATTTTGCATTCCATCTCATCTTGCATTCACTCATCTTTGCTCTTCGACGCTTGGTTATTTATCTCCCCTTCTTCCTAGGTCCTTCCTTCTCTGTTTCCTTTCGAGAAAATTCCATAATGTTTACTCCTTGCGTTATTTTCTCGAGGGGGCACAATCCCTTATTCCTCTAAATTCTAGCCTGGGGCATCTTATTTTCTTGTCTTTGAAGCCATGCCACTTGCGGCATCGCATCAAAGAGGGGCAAAATGTAGACACCTAAAAATCCTTTAGAAAATAAAGTATTTTTTATTTTCTGAAAAATCCCTGATGACATCATCATTTATTAATTAATTAATTATTTAATTAATTAATTTATTTTTATGTCATTAAATCCCTTTTTCTTAATTAAAAATATTTAATTAAGAAATCCCTCCCAAAAATGTTTAAATCTTATTTAAACATTAATCCCCTATTTATTAATTATTTTAATTAATAAATTGATCAAAAATCCCCCAAAAAATAATTAATTTATTTTTTGACCAAAAGTTGGCCTTTTTTTCTAAAACCACTAACCTCTTCCAAAATCTTCTAAAACCCTCTTTAATTACGATTAAAGGCTAATCCCATCATTTTCTAACCCTAACCCAAACTCAAAATATTTAATTAAGATTAAATATTTAATCATTATGTTTATTAAATTTATTTTAATAAATTTTCTCAAACCTAAACCCATGGAAATAAATAAATCTTTATCTATTTCCTAAAAATCCTTATTTATCCTAAGGAAGTGCTAGACTCTACTAGAAAGTCCTAATCCTAATCCTAATCCTAATCACCTCGCTAACCTTGTCACATTCCCTAACCAAGATTAGCCAACTCCTAAACTTTAACCAAAGTCAACAAACTTCTAGAGGCTTCTCTTACATGCATTTATGATGCATTTAAAGCCTCCTTATCCCTCTTACATGCATTTATGATGCATTTAAGAAGCCCCTCACCCCTTTCTTACACCCTTTGACCTTAGGCACATTTCCCAAATTGTGCACATTCCTCCCATCTTTCAACCCAATGCCCTTGTGACACTTGTCACAAGGAGGTGGCCTTGAACTAGCACAATCCATGTGCTCCCCTTTGAATGAATCTTGGCCTCTCTTAAGGATTTTGATCCTAGCCACTCATTCATCCTCCCAAAAGTCTATAAATAGTCCTCATTTCTAAGAGCAAAATATCCATTCACCTTTCATTTTATGCATTGTTATCATGTCCATTTAGCTCTAGACTTAGCATAAGCAATACTAATTGTTAGTTTCTTTTTATCATCTTCAAGCTTTCTTAAAAAACATCATAGCTTAGTAATAATGGATTAACATAGTTTCTTTTATTGTTTTGCATAGCATATAACATCATATCACACCTATATTTGGTCTAAAATCAATCTTAGTATGCATTAGAATATGCTCCAAGTGCTTAGAGAGCACACCCACATCCCTCTAATTGAAGCGAATCAAACATTTTCTCTATAGCACTTGTTTTTAGCAACAATCTTGAGGTGGCTTTGGTTTTGTTTTCATGTCTTATGCTATTTTTTAGTTCATGAACATGTTAGATTAGTCTAATGTTTGAATGTTTCAGCCTTTCAAGACAGGTTACAGGTTCAAAATCATAGTCTACACATACATATATATATATATATATATATATATATATATATATATATATATATATATATGTATATATATGTATATATATGTATATATGTATCTATATGTATGTATATATATGTATATATATGTATATATATATATATGTATATATATATATGTATATATATATATATGTATATATATATATATGTATATATATATATATGTATATTTATATATATGTATATGTATATATATATATATGTATATTTATATATATGTATATGTATATATATATATATATATATATATATGTATATATGTATATATATATATGTATATATGTATATATATATGTATATATGTATATATACATATATATGTATGTATATATATATGTATATATATATATATATATGTATGTATAAACCTATGAGACTATACACACACATATATTCATTATATATGAGATATAAATTTATATATAGATCTAAAGCATTATTGTGTTAGAGAAATAAATATAATAAGACTATAGAAATAGTATATATATACATATACATACATATATATACATACATACATACATATATATATATATATATGTATATATATATATATATATGTATATATATATATGTATATATATATATGTATATATATATATGTATGTATGTATGTATATATATGTATGTATATGTATATATATATACTATTTCTATAGTCTTATTATATTTATTTCTCTAACACAATAATGCTTTAGATCTATATATAAATTTATATCTCATATATAATGAATATATGTGTGTGTGTGTAGTCTCATAGGTTTATCCGACTGAAGCTACCAAACATTGACATATGATAGAAACTGACATGATTTTCTGGTGACACATATATACTATGATCAGGATCTGACTGAGGGGTGACAGGCCATCTAGGACATGTTCTAGGATGTCACCATTATTTATAGACACCTCAATTGGGACCAGTTTATGGAGAAGTTTGGTCATGATTTTCTAATTCCATGCATAGTGTGCTCGATAGCAGCACAGGCCTTGATCACAGACAGGATCTAGAGAGGGTTTCCATTGGGCTAGGGTAGGTTAGTTGCTGACTTGATAGCACACCTGTGATAGATGACATGGGGCCCAACTATCCTAGCTGATATGCACCACGAGCTCCATGAGATTGCCTATAGGGATAGTAGGACATGGGCATGCAGTGTTGTTCTAGCATAGGTATGGGCATGGGAGCACATCGCTGTTGTACACCCACATGTGCAGCCTAGGGAGCAGAGATGCCCCTATATCTACAGGTACACAAGTTTTTTTGAGCCAGCCTCACCGTGGGGATTTGACATATTATAGGAGGCTCCTAGATGAGCTCACATCTTTTGAGTGGAGACCATGTAGCTAACCACTATTAGGCCACCACTCTAATATTGTGGAGAGATTTGTGATCACTCGGGTCTAGAGGCAGTTTGGACAGTAGCAGAGGGTGCCCATAGAGACTACTACATATGCCCGGGCCAGGGATGAGGAGGGACAGGGATGGTTGTCAATGCTGGACTACTAGAAGGCAACATGACATGGATACGTAAGGAGCCATGAGATTACCTTCCCGACATGGAAGATGTAGGTATAGATTTAGCATATAGGGAAAAGTGTCAGAGACAACCATTCCCACGATTTATAGTTCCTGATACACAGCCACCAACATAGGGTGGTGATGGGAGTGGCAGAGATGGGGGAGATGGGGGAGAGAGGGGAGTGGATAAGGGACAAGGATCTAGATCAGGTAGTGGGAAACCATCACGGAGATAGGTTTCTGATGATGAGGGAGAGGATGTGATGAGATTAGTTTGCTAATAGGTGGATGTTGGGTAGGATCAGCCTGTAGGGGGAGGAGGGGAGGATCTCAAGGCTAGAGTGCAGGTATTGGAGATTGAGATCTGGCAACTCAGGGTTATGATTGTCGTGTGAGATCAGTAGCTAGTGGATGCATGAGTCAAGATAGATCGGTGAGAGAGGGAAACACAAGCTGAAGGAGAAGAGATCTAAAGAGAGGTAGCATGAGCTACATATTATCATGGTCTATATATAGTAGTCGTACCCACAGCACAATGAGTGCCACTCTACTCTGATAGGGCTGGGAGATCTGACATGGTACCAAATAGAGTGGCAGCACCACCTCCACCACCACCACATGATGGGGAGAGTCAAACTTAGGTCTAGGATTAGATGTATAGAGTCATATCCTAGAACATTATCTAGATTTTGGATCCCACATTGTACTTTGTATCATGACACACTTTTATATATGAAATTTACTAGATTTACGATATATCTTGTGTATTTGTCCCACTTGTGATGGATGTTTCAGTTTTATTATCTTGTTATATTGCTTAAATGTATGATATATGCTTATATATGCTTCATGTATAATCTCTCTCATAGATGTATGTTTAGTTCTCATGTTATGATGTAGATTCATGTTTATGAAAATGATCTTTTAAGGATATAGATATGATGATAAGATTAATCCCTTGTGATGAAAGGAAAAGGATGTGATGAAAAAGATAATGAGTGAAGGACATAGTCAAGAAAAAGTGAAATATGAGTGCAGTTGAATGACAAGTCCATGGAAGATGAAAGGAGAGCTCTCTCCATATGCAAGATGCAAAACTAAACTAACATGAACCTAAAAATATAAGCTACTATAAAAAGTGGTTTACTTGCAAGGTTACAAATATTATTAGACTCTAATATTCATCATCGAGCTTTATTGGTAGTGTCACAAGATCATACAATGCACACTAGTATAACTATGTGAATCTAAATATGATCTATATTAGATAGGTATGTGGGAATCCCATCTAAGCATCAAAGACATATAGGTCAAGATGACTAGTGCAGTGAGGTTTCCTAAGTTTAATATGGCAAGATTATACTCACATCGAGACACAAGGAAAGTCAACATAGCTATAAGCATGCACTTGCAAAAATAGTCAAGGATAGTACCTTGTAGACCCTAATGTCAAGTGGAACAAGCATAAATTCTAATGACAGTTAAGACCAACAAAATATACCCACAAGAAGAAAAAGAAATAAAACATGTCCATGTGCCCCTAGTCTTCTAGCTCGGCATCATTGAAAACTATTAGGGAGAGAACACTCATCAAAGAAATCATCATAGATAGCACACAAAGAAGTAAAGTGAAACAAGTCTCAGTGAGTCGAGTGTTTAAGTGCATGTGTGTAGGTCATAGAGTCAAACTGTGTATAATGAAACAAATCTCAACACTTAACACTAGGGTAGTGTTGAGAAACACAGTTGGGGTGGTATTGAAAAACAACATTTGCAATATGTCCTAAAGACCAACACATCAAAGAGACAAAAGCTAACACAGTTATGCCCCCTAGACAAAGACAAAGACCAGTTCCAAACTAAGGCAACAAGGACAAGGTATGATGGAAAAAGGTTAAGTGTTGAGGATGAGTGATAAGAAACAAGGGTGTAAAGGCCTCAAGTAGCGTCTATTTCTAGGTTTTCACCACTTGGAGATTTTTTTTTATTTTTTTGTATTTTTGCTACCAAGACACCTGTTTCCAAGTTTTCACCAAGGCACTTTTTCTATTTTTTTGTATTTTTTGCAATTTTTTTATTTTTTGTATTTTTTCAAGACTTTATATGCTTTTTAGGATTTTCTTAGCATCGTATATGAATTTTTTTGGAATTTTTTTCAGGATCAGTAAATATGTACAAAGGATGCCCCTAGACAGAACAAGCATCATGGATATAACTTCTTTAGGTGCAAGACATTGATAGGATCAAGGAGTTGTTCTCCCTCTACAGTAGATAACAAATAAGCACATGTCCCAAAAGAAGCAATAATGATGTATGGTCCAAGCCAATTAGGTTCAAATTTACCCTTTTGCTCTTTATGTTGTTGATTCTTAGGGTTTTCTCGTAAGACAAGATCTCCCACTTGAAATTCTCCAGGGTGAACTTTCTTGTTGAATGCTTTGGACATACACTTTTGGTAAACCCTCATTTGTTCAAATGATGCTTTACACTTTTCATCTAGAAGTTCTAGCTCTTGGAGTCTCATGGTGTGATAGTCTTCATTAGTAACTAGAACTTTGAGGGAAACTCTAAGGGAAGGAATCTCAACCTCTAAAGGTAACATTGCTTCAGCACCATAGGTAAGGGCAAAAGGAGTAGCCCCTATAGGAGTACAAATACTCATTCTATAAGCCCATAAGGCTGGATTTATTTGTAGATCCCAATCTCTACCATTCTTATGAACTGTTCTATGGAGAATTTTGAGAATGGTTTTATTTGAAGCCTCTGCTTGTCCATTTCCTTGCGGGAAGTAAATGAAGGACCAATGTTGTTTTATCTTGAACTTCTTGCAGAGTTGTTTAAGGTCCTTATTTTTGAACTGACCTCCATTGTCAGTGATTATTTCAAAAGGCACTCCATATCAATAGATGATATGGTTTAAAATAAATAGAGAAACTATCTTTCCTGAGACAATAAAAAGTGGAACAGCTTCTACCCATTTGGTAAAGTAGTCAGTAACAGTGATGATAAATTTATGTCCACCTAATGAGTTGGGATGAATTTTCCCAACAAGTTCAAAGGCCTAGCATTGAAATGGCCAATGAAATATAGATGAAATAAGCTCCCTTCCAGGAGCATGTATCAAGTTACCCAATTTCTAACACTTTTCGCATGATTTAGCAAAAGTTACTGCATCTATCTGTATGGTAGGCCAATAGTGCCTAGCTCTAAGCAACCTTTAGACCATGGAAAGACCATTGGAATGTCCTCCAAAAATGCCCTCATGAATTTCAGCTAACACTTGTTCAGACTCATCCTTTTCCAAGCACCTAAGAAGTGTCCCATCTAAACCCATCCTATACAAATCACCAGGGATAAGGGTATAGCGAGAGGCATTTCAGGTTAATTTTCTTTGTTCAAAATGGTTGAAAGTTTTGAGAATAATGCCATCACAGAGATATGAGTAAATGGCACCATAGTGGCATGACTCATGTCCAACAAGGGTACAAACAACTTGGCTTTCTTGGGAGTCATAGATAGGATAGTGTAGCTCTTCCACCAAGAATTCAAATCTAGACTCATCCTACTCTAGCTGAAGAAGTGAAACCAATGTATCCATAGCATCAACTACTTTATTCTCTACTCTAGGGATTTGCTGAAATGTAACAAAGGTGAAATATCATCTCAATGAATCCACCATTTTCTTATAGGGTACTAGTTTTTCATCCTTTGTTTGGTATTCTTCATTAACTTGGTTGATTATTAATTGTGAATCTCCATAGATATGTAGCTCTATGATTCTCCATTCTATTGCCATTTTGAGTCCATTTGTCAAAGCCTCATACTCAGAAATGTTATTTGTACATGGGAACAGTAGTTTATAGGACTTAGGGATTATGTACCCATGAGGTGAAACAAATAACACTCCAACTCCTAAACCATTTTACATAAAAGAGCCATCAAAGAACATCTTCCATGTTCTTGCAGTCATGTACATTATGTGCTCATCTAGAAATTCAACTTGAATAGGCATGCTATCTTGAAGTGGGAAATCAACCAATTGATCTGCAATGGCTTGTCCTTTTATAGCTTTACACTCAACATACTCTATGTCAAATTCTGATAAGATCATCATCCACTTAGCAAGTCTACCTGTGAGAGCAGCCTTACCAAGAAAATATTTGAGAGGATCAATCTTTGTAATGAGGTGTATTGTATGCACAAGCATGTAATGTCACAACTTTTGGGAAGCAAACACCTCTACAAGATAATATTTTTCAATACTAGTGTAATTAACCTCATATGACATGAGAGTACGACTGATGTAATATATAGCTCTTTCTTTTCCAATGTCATCAAGTTGAGCTAATAATGCCCCCAAGGAAGATTCTATTGTTGAAACATACAATATGAGTGGTTTTCCTAGGATAGGAGGCATTAAGATTGGAGGATTGGCCAAGTATTTCTTGATTTGGTCCATGCTCTTTTGATAATCTTTATTCCAGACACATTTAACCCCTTTGTGCAATGTCTTATTAAAGGGTTGAGCTCTATCAGCCAGTTATGAAGTGAACCTCCTTATAGATTGAACGTGTCCTTGGAGACTCCTCATTTGGCTGATGTTTTTGGGAGGTGGCATATCCAAAATTTCTTGAACTTTCTTTGGGTCCACCTCTATTCCTTTAGCTAAAATGATAAACCCTAGAAGTTTTCCAGAGGTGAATCCAAATGCACACTTTTTTGGATTTAATCTTAGTTGAAACTGCTCCATGCAATCTAGAATGACTTCCAACTCACTTAACTGTGTATTTCTTTTTTTAGATTTAGCCAAGGTGTCATCCACATAATCTTCTATATTCTTATGCATCATGTCATGAAAGATAGTTGTCATAGCTCTTTGATAAGTAGCTCCTACATTTTTCAACCCAAAAGGCATAATGTTCTAGCAATAGGTACCCCATGCACAAGTGAATGCAGTCTTTTCCTAGTCTTCAAGAGCTATTTTAGTCTGATTATATCTAGAAAAATTGTCCATCAAGGAATAGATCTCATAACCTATGGTCATGTCCACTATCATGTCTATGTTAGGAAGTGGAAAATAATCCTTTGGGCATGCTTTATTAAGATCCCTAAAATCTATGCAGATGCAAATGGACTTGTCATGTTTTGAAACTGGTACACTATTGGATATCCATTTGGCATAATCAATGGCTCTTATAAATCCTGTGTTGAGAAGTTTTTCTAATTCAGCTTTGATGAGAAGAGCTATGTGAGGATGCATTTTCCTCAATTTTTGTTTAACTGGTTTTATACCTGGAGCTATGGACAAGTGATGCATAATGAGATCAGTGTCCAACCCTGGCATATCTAAGTAAGTCCAAGAAAAATTAATCTTCTCGTTCTGTAGGAACTTGGTATATGCTTATTTTTCCTATGTTGATAGAGATTGAGCCAAATGTACTATTTGTGGCACTTCTTCTATACCCAAATTAACTGGTTATGTAGGTTCAACAAGCACTAAAGATCTATCTTGAAAGTAAATTGGGAGATGATCAAGTAACTCATCCTTAGGTGCCTCGGAGATGTTTTTACCCTTAGATACATCCTTTATTTTTACTTTTTTAGGTTCTGACACTGCCACACAGTGGTTTTCACCATCATAAATCTTATTATTTTTTTCTTTTCTTTTCATTTTGTGACTAAGGTACTTAATATTTGGTTCTTTCATGCTTGTAGTTGGTTTGCTGCTAGAAGAGACTACAAGCTCAAGGGCATTTAGGTAACATGCTATCTCATAGTCATTTTGGAAAGTTAAGAGCTGAGGCTCTTGATAGCACTAAGACCAATCAATTAGGTGAGGGTTAGCAAAGGGTAGTTCAATGATAGGTTCAATATTGTGTATATGTATGGTATCATCTTTGACGATTGCAGAATTATGGTCTGTCAAGTATCCCTCTAAGGTACCCAAATTAGGACTTGTCACACCAAGTGAAGCATCATCCACTAAAGTGACTTGTGGATTTGAATCCTCTAATCCTACACTTGACTTGTTAGCTACCTCAGGTTGGGAACTATATGTATGGATGACATCAGCATCCATATCAACTATAGAAGAATTAGAGAGAGATTCCCATTCATACTCATGTGAGTCTGTATCTGAATCTTGACTCAGATGTTTACACCAAGCATGTTTACAATGTTTGGATGTGGAAGCTCTAATGTCACGAAGGGTAACACCTTCTTGAATTGCATTCATGTATTTATGTTCTTGAATAGGATCTTCAACAGAGGATTCTTCTTGTTCTAGGCCTGAAACTATTGTATGGTCAACTAGAGTATTTGAATCTCCCCAAAGGAGATTATTGGAAGGGACCCAATCTTCACACATGTCTTGCTAGTTTTTCAAATTGGGCATATAATTTGCGTCATCCTCACTATCCATCTCACTAAGGATAGGAACAAGGTTCTTGTTCTGATTTTCAAAACCTAGGCCAACCATTTTTTTAGACCTCCAGCCAAAAAGAGCATGATCGAGAGGCTCAGCTCTTGCATCTAATTTGTGACTAAGAGGACCATGTCCTAGATAACCCATATTTTTGACAAGAGTATACCCTCTTCCATATGCCTTAGGAGAGGGAGAGAAGTTCTCATTGTGCATGTATTTGTCTTCTCTATAGATCCAGTCCTTGATAGCCACCTCTTCTTTTTTATCCTAGATAGGCACTAAGGACTCTACAAATGTACCAAACAAAGTCATGGCTGAAGATGAAGGATGCATCTCTTGTGAAGGTTTTCCATAGGACCTAGGTGAGACTGACAGTTTTGTAAAGGAGTCAAGTTGATATTCCCCCATACCAAGGTCTATGGACTTGAACTTATTCTTGCACTATGCTAGGGTTGCATCAAAATCCTCTGCTTCCCTGTTGAGAGGAATGTGAGTTCCTACTGAAATTGCATTCATAGATAATGTGCTATCCCTAGGTATACAAACTTCTACTCCATTATAGGGGAACTTAACACATTGGTGGTAGGTGGATGGCACTTCTTGCATGTCATGGATCCATGGTCTACCAACAAGGATATTGTATGCTAGAGGACCAACATCAACAATTTGGAACAAAATGTTCTTTTCAACAGGGCCAATCCTGACAGGAAGGACAGCCAACCCTTTAGAACTTCTCTCTACCTCATCATAGGCTTTAATGGTAATTTTCTTCTGGGTATCAATAACTTGCTCAAAAAAACTAAGAATTTTCAACAGACTCAAAGAACAAATGTTGAGCCCAACACCCCCATCAATCAACACATGCCTAACATGGGTCTTGTGAATCATGAATTTGATATGAAGGGAAAGATTATGAGGATGACTCAAATCTTTGTCATCTTGTTCTAAGAATGTTAGGTAATGAGGGCTGACAAGGTGGTTAACCATGTTCTAGAATTGGTCAACATCTATGTTGTTAGGAACATTTGCTACATGCAAAGCATCCTCAAGGATTTGTTTATGTCTTGGAGACAATTCTAAAAGCTCAAATATTGAAATTTGAGCTGGTATTCTTTGTAGTTGATTAACAAGGTTATAATTTAGTTGAGGACTCACAACTAATTTGGTGTTGACATTCTTGGATGTCACCTAATCGAGTTTGGTAGACTGGTTGGAACTAGGACCTCTAATAACCAAAGGACCTTGACTTTGACTTCTTGTGACAGCATTAAGAGTTTGGGTTGACACCTTAGAATTGGGACCTCTTATCACCACCAAGGGTCCTTCATCAAATATAGGAGGAGAGTCATATCCATATGGATCTTTTCTTCCCATCATGTTAACACTTTCTTCTACAATTTCGAGCATATTGACAACATTTTCTGTAGACGTGTAGGTATAGTTGATTTCAGCCTTTCCATTCTTAGCTTTAGAGGTTTCCCCTTTTTCATATTTGGGCAAAGGCTCCTTGAATGCCTTATTGTCTACATTGGTATTCAACCCATCAATTTTAAGTTTTCCACTCTCAATAAGATCCCGAAGAATGTGCTTAAGTTTCTAGCAATGTTCAATGTCATGTCCAATGTCATTGTGGAGTTTGCATAAAGCTTTTTCATTCCACCAATGTGGCTTAACATCAAGTATGTAGAAATTCACTGGATCTTGAGGTTGTGCAAGGTTATTGGCAATACATGTCTTGAAAACATCCTCATACGATTCACCAAGTTTAGAACATTATCACCTCTCCTTTTTAGGCTTATATTGATACTTTGGTTTATGCTCTTGTTGGTTGGAGGATGTGTTGAGCTTCATAACTTGAACTGCATTAGACAAATGAAGGACTCCTTGATCCTTGGGTTGAGAAGAGTCCACAAATCCATGGTTGACTACTTGTTTGTTCTTGTTCCAGTGCGAGTTCTTGCCTTTGTCCTTATTAGAGTTGTTAGTATTTTCACCATTGTTGTTATTGTTATGTTTGGTCAAAATCCCTTTCTCTTTCAAGACATCCTCAATTTGACATGTGGTTTCAGCCATAGTGTCAAAGGAATCAAAGACTATCTTCCAAACCTCATACCACATTTTAGGCACCAAATTGCTAACAATGATATCAATCCTTTCATGCTCAGGAATAGTCCTAGAATAGCGAGAGCACAATCATCTCCATCTTTGTAAGAATGTAACAAAGGATTCCCCTTGGTTTTGCTTCAAATTTCACAAGTCTAACATAGTGACCGATCTTGACAAGTTGTATGCAAAATGTTGAACAAATTTATGGACAAGTTCTTTGAAAGTTTTGATGGGAGGGGTTATGTTGGTAAACCACTCCATGTCTTGGCCCTTGAGACTCCTTGAAAACAATCTCATAAGATAGGAGTCATCTTGGTGAAACTCAAAACTCATGATGTAGAACTAACGCACATGATCATGTAGGTCACCATTTTCATCATACTTGTCATACTGGGGAATTTCAACTTTTCTTGGAAAATCCTTCATACTCACACTTTTGTCGAAAGGATTGGGATAGATTGAGTCAAGTGAAAAGGAAATTTTAGGTGCCAACACCTTTTCCATCATACGCTTGAGTTGCTTGATCTCCTCTTTTTGGGATGGACCTTGTTTCTTGATTTTTCTATCCACATCAAAGTTGTAAGGGACTTTGGCACCCTTGTTGATCAAGCTCTCTAGGAACTTATCCTTGTTTTGATCTAGATACTTGTACACACCTAAAAATCCTTTAGAAAATAAAGTATTTTTATTTTCTGAAAAATCTACGATGACATCATCATTTATTAATTAATTAATTATTTAATTAATTTATTTATTTTTATGTCATTAAATCCCTTTTTCTTAATTAAAAATATTTAATTAAGAAATCCCTCCCAAAAATGTTTAAATCTTATTTAAACATTATCTCCTTATTTATTAATTATTTTAATTAATAAATTGACCAAAAATCCCAAAATAAATAATTAATTTATTTTTTGCCCAAAACTTGGCCAATTTCCTTTAGACCACTAAACTCTTCCAAAATCTTCTAATTCCTTCTTAATCTCGATTAAAAAGCTAATCCCATCTTTTCTAACCCTAATCCCAAGGCCAAATATTTAATTAATATTAAATATTTAAATTTCATATTTATTGAAAATATTTCAATAAATATTCCCAAAACTTAAGCTTTTGGAATGAATAACTTTTATTCCATGAAACTAGGGAGAAATCTAGACTCTTCTAGAATCTTCTCAAATCCAACCTCTTCACCCATCCTAATCCTATTTTGTCCTAATCTAATCCTAATCATACCCTTAAACTTTTGTGCAATCCTAACCAAGCTTAAGACTTTCCTAAACCAAAGCAAAGTCTTCCCTTCCAAATATCTCAACCACAAAGCATTTATTGCTTCCCCAAAGTCTTCAAAGCCTCTTAAAGCCCATTCATTGCTCTTACAAGCATTTATTTGGAGAGTTATGAGCTTGGAGCCCCCTTTGTTGACTCCTCTTTGCCCTTCCCTTCATCCACTCACCTTGTGACATGTGTCACCTCCTGATTGGCTGAGAACTAGCACAATCCATGTGCTTCCCTTTGAATGAATCTTGGCCTCTCTTAAGGATTTCAATCCTGGCCATTCATTCCTCCTACCCCAAGCCTTTAGAAATCCTATAAATACCCATCCTTTCAAGAGCAAATCAATCCACTTTCATTCTCAAGCAATAGCAAACTTATAATGCCATTTTCATTCTAGACTTAACATAAATCATCTTAATTAGTTTATTTTCAAAGTATTTTAGCTCATCATAAGCTTAGAAATAATGGATTAATCTAGCTTTTCATTATTGTTTTGCATAGCATAGCATCATATCACATCGAATTTGGTCTAAAATCAATCCTAGATTACTCATCATGTAGCTTAAATCTCCATTAAACCATAGCTTGAGTTCTTGAGGCCTTAGGGGCAAATCAGGTGTTCCATACCTATTTTGTGCCAATTTTGGGGTTTTCATGAGCTTCAAATCATCCTAAATGCATTAGAGCATGCTCCAAATGCTTAGAGAGCACATCCACATCCCTCTAATCTGAGCAAATCAAACAGTGCATGGGTGCAAACTATTTCTAGCTCAATCTGAGGTGGCTTTGCTTAGAGCTCTTTGTTTTTGTTTTGATTATATGCTAGATTAAACTCTTAATGTTTGATTGATTTGAGCCTTTCAAAACAGATAACAGGTACCCTCGAAAGCCTTGCTCACATTCTGGCATGCCCGGTGGGACCAAAACCACAATCATTTTGATGAGATTATACTTTATATGCTTGTATTTGCAGGAAACAAATGAAATGTCACCTTCAAGCAATTAAATGTCGCCTATAGCAATTAAATGTCACCTTCAAGCAAAGAAATGTCACCTTCATGAAAAGAAATGTCGCCTATACAAAATACAGTCATGCCTTCAAGCAATTAAATCACGCCTTCAAGAAATCAAATCACGCGTACAGACACTGTTTTCACGCCTGGTTACTGGAAGATTTCCGCCAAGCCATAAATTCTATTCTGCCTCTACTTCTTCTTCTGTCACCTAAATGTAATTAAATCACGCCTTTGACGAAAGAAATCATGTCTCTGCATAGTTATCTGTCACCTATAAAGATACAGTATGTCACCTGTAAGAATGAAATGTCACCTCTGAACTTTCCAATGTCATCTATAAGCTGGACAGTGTCACTTTTTGGTGTTTTTCTGTCTGGGACTGGATTTATTTTTTATTTTGCAAAAGGTCAAACTCAATCTTGAATGAAACTAAAGGAAAGAACTTAGGTCCTAAGTGTCATTGTCAATTTGAAAATCAAACCAAATCTCGAATGCACTAAAAGGAACAAACAACTCTATTCCCTCTCTTGTTTCAGATTTCAAAGCAAGTAAACGAACACAATCTTGAATGATCTAAGGAGAAAACAAAGCACATTTTCAAAGTTCCTAAATCAACTCGCAAATATCAATCTTGAATGCCCAAAAGGAAAGAACTTGCAAACGCTCAAATCATTTACGTTTTGAGGAAAATAACAAATAAAAATCTAAACACTTGTGTCTTCATTTTCAAAAGTTCAAACATCACTTAATCAATTTGGAAAAATGAACAAACTTTCTTGATGTGCATCTAGGAGCTTTTATTTTCTGTAAATCCTTGTTAAAGTAAGCAACGTAGAACATTTGGACTTGGACAAGTTCACTTGTTCTACTTTTAGCGAGGCCTGTCTGGGGAGAAAAGTGCTTCCTCCTCAGAGAATGACCTCAAACTGGTATCCCCCCCGGTTGGTATATAAATAAAGTGAAGGCAAAAAGTACTCACTTACATCTCCTAATCATCGGGCGTCTTGTGCCAAATACAAATGTCTGGGGAAAGGTAAATATTCCTCCCCCAGCGTTGTTGGCTAGGCTCTTAAGTGAGTCACAGGCGGTCAGCATAACCAGGTATGGAGACTCCAAGGAACTATTAAAAACTTGATAAAATAGAGGCTACCCTATCTACATCCGAAAGTATCAAAATCCTTGTGCAGGGACCGATTCCAAGGGGTTTACCGGGTTGCCTCAAGATTACTCACCATTTGTATTCCCTTCTGGGGGATACCAAGCTATGGGCAAGCAATTTTGATACTCACCTTCCTTAGGTAGATCTGTTTGAAATGCTTGACAATCAAAGACTCCGTGAAAACACTTGTTGAAACATACACTTTCAAAGCTTTATCAGAGTCAGTCATCCTGTTTGTATCCCGCAAGGTTGCTTTGCCCTTTGCGGAGATTGCTTTGTCAGAAGTCTTTTTAATTTATCCTTTGCCACTTGAGAAAATCAAACCAATCAACAAAATTGATATTCAAAAAATCTTGCAGAAATCAGATATCCAAAGAGCCTTTTGTTCTCAAACCTATCAGAATTTTCCAAAGATATGCCCAATTTGATCAAACATCCAAAAGCCAAGTTGCCCAAATCCAAAGATTATCAAGAGAAGAAAGTTGCAGAGAGGAACCTTAAAAGCCATCAATCCTTTGTCCAAACAACCCAAGCAGAAGAAAAATATCAAGAAAGGCTTGATAATATTGGCTATAATGCAAGAGTCAAATAGTTTGCCTACCATTTCCGAGTAAACCATCGCTACATCAACCTTGAAAGAGAAGATTAGCTGGATCCATAACATGTCCATTCTACCTTCAGATCTCACAATCTTATCTCGGCAGTCCATCATCCTAGCTTCATCTTAGTTTCACCCTTGCATCATCACCAAACCTTAGTTACATCCTAGAAATCCTTCTTAGTTGCATGCACCATCATCCTCCTAGCAGCATCATAGATCATCCATCCCAGTCGCATCTGCATCATCCCTTTAGAAAGAGCATTGCTCCATCATCCTCCACCATCTTTTCATCACCAATCCACCATCAGAATCCCATATCCTTCATCCAAATCCAGCATCCATCATCTAAATCAGAACCCACCATCTTTTGTACCAAATCCAGAGACCCAAAATCCACAAACACTTAGTGTTCAAAACCTTTGAGTTGTTTCCATCTCTTATCCTAAATCAGAAAGCATCCCCTTTTTGACAGAGCATTGTCTAAAGGAAATCCAACTTGTCCTTGCACAGCCTTATCATCTCGAGCAAGAGATTGGCTTGTATTGATAAGCATCCAGCTAACCGAAGATCATCAGTCTATCCTAGGTTGGCCCAAATCCTATCACTGATCCTCCATCAGGGAAAAATAACAACTCATTGTTGACACTTAGTAATCTTCCACCAGCATCCCACCAATCCTCCACCCAATCTTGACCCAAATCAGAGCATCCCACCAATCCTCCATCATCACCAAGCTTTTTTACCAATTTGCCACCATCTCCCACCAATCTTCCACCATCCTTGATCCAAATCCGAGCAGTTCATCCATCCTTGCGTCACATTCTAGAAATTCATCATCCTTAGAAAGTTCCTTAAGCTTGCATCCACCATCCTTTAGAGTCCTTTAGGAAACATCTTGCATCCATCTAAGCACCTGCATCTCCATGCCTGTCGAGACAAGATCTGGATCTAGGAAGTGAAGGCACATGAATCCTTATCCAATCACCAGCTCATCTAATCCCAACATTTTTACCAGTGCAATGGTAGCCTATGATCCCCAAATACAAATTGGAAATACATGGGATGATCCCAATATCCCCTCAGCTCCTTTGGCAATAGAAACATTTGTGAATCACCCAGAGAATCCACCAGCAGTCAATACACTCATAGCCCAAAACCAGCAGAGCATGTTCACTAATTTGGCACAAAGGCATACTCCCATTCCACCATATCTCCATCCTTGTATTCCCATAAGCACTATCCAAATCCCAGCACAAGTATACTCTCCATTCATCCAACCATTCCCTAATCCCACCTTGCAAACATCTCAAGCAACCTCCACCATTCCTCTTCTTCTGCAAGGAAGCTTCACAAGCCCCGTAACACAAGCTATCACACCATCTACTCCATTCCCTATCACAGGTACTTCATCATCTGCCATGGCCTCCCAAGCTCTTGCACAAATCCAACACTTGTCACAAAATCAACTCCCAGCTCTTACACATCCATTTACACAAGCAGCTCCATCTCCTTCCACACCATTCTTTTTAGGAGGGATGCAATCATCCTTCCCCCTTACTCCACAAGCTTCAACATCCATACCATCTTTCCTAGGGTCAACACAATCATTTCCCCCTTTCACCCAACAAATGCCAGCATCATCTATTCTGGGGGCAGCACAATCGCTCCCCTTTCCTCCTCAGCAAGCTTCCGCATCAACATCACCCTTTTCATGGGGAGCGCAAACGTTCCCTTCCTTTCCCCCCGAACAAACATCTACCCAAGCACAAGCCCATCAAAATGCCTTCACCATAGGGATGCCTTCCATGGGCTTTTCCAATCCACCATTCATATCCCAAACTCCCGTCACATCCACCTTCCCAGCGTCCGCTGCAACACAATTCCCACCACACATTGGCTCTCGTTGGGGCCTCACTCAAGAAGAAATGAAAGCTTGGGGCATACCAACCCATTCTCCTACATCTATGTTTGGAAACCAACAAGCCACCTCCTCACAAGCAGCACAACAACCATCACAACTTCCACCAGCTTCATCCTTTGCAAACTATCCATTCACAACACCTAATGCCTTTCAGCAAGTTCCTCCACCTCAGCAGCAAAGTTCATCCCATTTTGCAAGTTATCTTGCCCAGCCACCCTTTGCTTCAAGCTTCCCCACATCAAATTCACCCTTAAGCAATGCAGGAATGCACCTGACCTACATTGGTCAACCACAGAGCCAAGTTCAGCAAGGACCACCTTACCAGCAAGCGGTATCATTCCACCAACCTCCCCCACAACAAACCCCTATCATTCCCTAGCAACAGAAAGCTTCCTCCTACCAGACGCAACAACAAATTCCCATCATCCCACAACACCAGCAAGAAATCCCATATCCATCACCACAATATCCCCCTATGCCACATCAGCAGTATCCTCCCCAGCAGGCATCACTCCAAGATCCGCTCCAATATACCTATCCCGCTGGGCCATCTCCATATCCCACTCCACAATACCCACCTCAAATGGGAGTACCTGCTCAAACACCAATCAATGCCGAGTGGGAAGCTATGAAGAACGCTCTTAAAGAGCTCCAAACTGGTACTGAGAGCAAAACCTACAAGTTTGAAGAGGTGTGTCCTTACCCATTTGACCGATCCATTGCCGCTATTCCTTTTCCCAAGCACTTTGAGACACCTAAGTTTGATAAATATCGGGGGAAAGGAGATCCAGTCAATCATGTTAAGGAATTCTATATGGCATGCCAAGAAGTGGCTTACAGTGATAACTATCTCTTGCGTTTATTCCCCAAAAGCTTGGGAGGAACAGCTGTTGAGTGGTTCTATAAAATACCCAGTGGGACCATCACAACCTTTGCTGAAATCTCTAAGAAGTTCATCAACCACTATGCCCACAATGTTGAGAATGAGTTGACCTTGTTAGATCTCTGCAACTCAAAATAGAAAGATGGAGAAAGCCTAGCAGAATACTTGCAACGATGGCAGAACCTTACCACCAGGTTATCATACCAACCGCCAGAAAAGCATTTAACCAAAATCTTCATTGATAACTTGCATCCTAAGCTATCCCACTTCATGTGGATGAATTGTCTCCAAACATATCAAGATATCAAGAGAAAGGGGATAGGTATTGAAAAGGCCCTCCTAGATGAAGGCACAATCTGGCACTTCAAAAATGATGCCCAAAAACCCAACAATGATAAATCTCGTTACTAGAATCATAACAAAAATGTTGTTACTGATGGAGCCACTGATACCAAGCATGTCCAATTTGTTGTAGCTAGTCCTCCGTCAACTCCTGCATACCAACAACAACAAGCACCCATCCATCAGCAACCTCCTCAAGTCCATCAACAACCCATGCAACAATATCCTTCTCAGAATAATCAGCAGAATTATCAGCAGCAAGCCCATCAAGCCTATCAAGGTAACCCAAACAATCAAGTCAATGCCGTCAATGTTGCTCCCAAGAAGAACAAACCCAGAGCTCAAAATTATCCAAAGAAGACCTTCACACCACTGGGTGAACCTCTGGATGTTATCTTTCATTGGATGGCCAAGGCCAACTTAATTACATATCCACCAATTCAGCCAGTTGATGATACCACCCCCAAGCCTAATTGGTACAAAGATCATGAGTACTGTGATTATCATCGTGTCAAAGGACATACTACCCTGAAGTGTATGAGACTCAAAAACTATATCCAAGATCTCATTGATCAAAAAGAGATTCAAGTAGATACACCTGCTCAAGCCTCACCAAATGCCAATTTACAAATTTATCAAAATGTGTTCCCACAACACAATGCTGGGAAGAATCAAGCTAATACCAATTATCCCCAGAATCATGGTAAAGGCAAGCAAGAAGATCACACTACTGCCTACATCAACTATGATAAATTTGTTGGATGTATAACCCAAGTTGAGCCCACAGTCAATACCATCCATGTCAAAGGAGCAGATAGTCAATGTGCCGTTACCACCCGTAGGGGTCGAATAACTATTGCTGGTGCCCATCCAAGGCCAGTACAAAATGCACACAATGCATAGTACAACCTCATAGAACATCTTGGGAATACACCAGCCCAAATATCCATCTTGGACCTTCTCCACACTTCACTTCTCCATCAGGAGATCCTCGACCGAGCTCTCAAAGAAGGACATGTCCCCACAAACATTAACACCACCTAGTTTGAGACCCTTGTGGGACATCTTTTCGTAGCTTATGCTTTATCCTTCAAACCATCTGGCATACCAGTTGTGCACCTGACCATACTCTTCCTCTCCGCATTGCCGTCATGGTCAGAGACTTTGCCATCAAACGGGTCTTAATAGATAATGGCTCAGCTCTAAACTTGTGTACTTTAAAATTCATTCAGCAGATTGGGTTCACCCAGGCCGATATAGCACATGAAGTGATCACTATCAAAGCCTATGATAACTTGGAGCGTACCTCAGAAGGTACCATTACTTTGCCCATTCAGCTGGGCCCAGCAACACAAGATACTATTTTCCATGTTGTTGATCTTGACCTACCATTTAATATCCTCCTAGGCCGACCATGGATTCATTCCATTAAGGCTGTACCATCTACTTACCATCAGTGCATCAAATTTCCACATCAAGGCACTGAGGTTACCATCCATGCTGACCCCCAACCCTTCGCATACTGTCATGCGATGGAAGCATCATTCTCTCACTCCACTCATTGTCTTGGAACTAACATTGGTACTTCTATTGCCAGCTCATCCCGATCCCATTGCGATCCAGAAACCATTCTCACCTCCACCCTCTCTTCCGTCAAGATCAATAACCAGGGTTGTGGTGAATATAGCCTACATGATGCATTTGTCGTAGGGGCCCTTCTGCTTGATCCACATACTCAAGGGCGCCCAAATCACCAAAGCAAGCCTATTAAAGAGCATCATGAAATCAAGAAAATTGGATCTATGACTTTTGAATTCCATGGCAACATAAATAGTCAAGAGATGGATCCTGACATAAATAGGTGGTTGTATAAAGATCCCCCATCCCCTGACACTCAACTTCTTGGCTATTTCAAAGATAAGTATCCAAAACAATATAAGTATACCACTGAACAATGGCATTATCAAGGCAGTGGTCTAGGGCCACAAGAAGGCGACAACCAATATCCCATCACACCATCAAAGAATCCTAAACATTAGGGTCTTGGTTTTAATACCCCTTGCCTGCATATACAAGGGCCCAATACCACAACTGGGGGCACCAACATGACTAGCATTCCCCTCTTAAATAGCCAGGATGACCTCATAACGATCGAAGACATCCCTAAAGAGAAAGAAATCAGATCCTACGATGATATCTTTGACGATGACACCCTCCTGGGGACTTCTATCCTCTGACAACTTGCCATAAATCTCATAGAACTTCCCCTCACCCACACTGAACTCATAGACTGGGACCAATGAAGCATTACACACATCGATGAGTTCCAAAGCATGGAAGCACTCCTAGAATTCATGGGGGCATCAGGCCCACAATCAGTTCAAGATTCAGAATCATCTCACATCTACAAGCTTGACCCAGAGGGATACTTTGGGGAAGAGGCAAGCTTTAGCTGCAAAAGAGAAATAGAAAGAGTAAAACATGATTCCTTATGTGAAAACCCTTCTAGGGCACATTTTGATTCCAAAAAAGTAAAAATAAAGAGCGTATCTTCTAGTGAAAACTTGGCAATTCAAGTGCTAGAAGATGAAGACTTGCCTCTTCCTCCCATCCAAGATTATAGACCTGAGCAATCACCTATCATCATAGAAGAAACCAAGCCAATCAACTTAGGTACAGAGGAATGTCTGAGGATCACCTACATTGCAGCCAACATGACAGAAGGTGAAGAAATGGCTTTCACTGCGCTACTTCAAGAAGCTACTATGAACTTTGCATGGTCATATGCACACATGCCTGGGCTTGATCCTAATCTCGTCATTCATCATCTAGCAGTGGATCCTAATGTCAAGCCAGTAAAGCAGAAGCTACGCAAAATGCATCCCAAAGTAGCTCTATTGGTAAAATCAGAACTAGAAAAGCTCCTAGATGCAAAGATTATCAGAGCTATAGATTACTCAGATTGGATCTCCAACATGGTACCTGTCACAAAGCCTTCAGGAGACATCAGAATATGCACAGATTTTAGGGACTTGAACAAGGCATGTCCTAAAGATGATTTTCCGCTACCTAACATAGACATGATCGTAGACCTTATAGCAGGCCATGAAATGTTGTCACTAATGGATGGATTTTCAGGCTACAATCAGATTCGTATAGCAGAAGCAGATCAACATAAAATAGCATTCACTACTCCATGGGGCACCTTCTGCTACAACATGATGCCATTCGGGTTAAAGAATGCAGGAGCCACATATCAGAGAGCGATGACAGCAATCTTCCATGACATGATCCACAAGATCCTAGAGGACTATGTGGATGATATTCTTGCAAAATCAAAGACACACCATGGACACCTTGACATTCTTGAGAGTGTGTTTGATCGCCTGCAGCACTATGGGTTACAGCTCAATCCAAAGAAATGTGTCTTTGGTGTTACATCTGGAAAGCTCCTAGGTTTCATAGTATCGCTACGAGGCATAGAGATAGACCCCAAGAAGGTCAAAGCAATAACAGAGATGCCTCCACCAAGAACACTCAAATAGCTTAGAAGCCTACAAGGAAAGCTTCAATCAGTGCATCGGTTCATTTCTTAGTTAGCAGACAAGTGCCAACCCTTTACGCATCTCCTATGCAAAGACACAAGCTTCAAATGGGATCCCATATGTCAAAGAAGCTTTGATAAGCTCAAGGAGTATCTTGCCAATTCTCCAATCTTAGTACCACCAATTCCAGGACGCCCTCTCATACTCTACATCTCGGCAACCACTACAGCACTGGGGGCACTCTTAGCTCAGCATGATGATGACAACAAGGAGAGAGCCATCTATTACATCAGTCAAACTCTTGTCAGATATGAGCTTAATTATTCACCTATGGAAAAAGCATGCCTTACAGTGGTCTTTGCCACTCAAAAGCTTAGACACTACATGCTCAGTCACACAATCAAGCTCATTTCAAAGGTGGACCCCCTCAAATATCTACTATCAAAGACAACTCTCACAGGCCGTATGGAAAAATGGGTCATGATACTCAGCGAGTTTGACATGCAGTATATTGATCGCAAAGCAATCAAAGGGCAAGTCATTGCCGATCAGCTAGCAGAAGCACCACTGGTGGATGCCTATCCACTAATCATGGAATTCCCTAATGAACACTTATGTGTGATCAAAGAACAACCCATGTGGAAACTATACTTTGATGGCTCCTACACATCACATGGATCAGGGGCAGGAATCCTATTCGTCACACCTCAAGGTGACTACATCCCAAAATCATTCAAATTGGGATTCCCATGTACCAATAACATTGTAGAATATGAGGCACTCATCTCAGGTCTCAGAACAGCCATTCAGTGGAATATCACAGAATTACAAGTGTTTGGAGATTCACAGCTGATTATCAAACAAGTCCTAGATGAATATCAGACAAAGGATGACAAGTTGCTACCTTACAAAGAGCTGGTGGACAAACTGCAAGAGCATTTCCTACATCTACAGTTCACATAGATCCCAAGACTTCAGAACAAAGCAGTAGACGCAATGGCAACCATTGGATCCTTGTTAGAAATCCCACGCGACACATCACAGTATGAATTCCTAGTCGAGTAGCTACATACGCCAGCTTATGAGAACACCGATGCAGAAATGGTGTGTGTCTTGGTTGGTCCTCAGTCCCCATGGTACCATGACATCCACGCATATCTAAAGAATGGTATCATATCTCCCCATCTCACCAATAACCAATGCCAAAACCTTATTCGTAGAGCTTCCCGCTACACTCTTGTAGCCAACACCCTTTATCGTCGCAGGTATCACAATATCCTCTCTAGGTGTTTAGATTCAAACGAGGCCGTCCTGGCTTTACAAGAGGTTCACGCTGGAATTTGCGGTGCCCACACGAGTGGCATGGTTCTAGCTTAGCAGTTGCTTCGAGTTTGGTATTATTGGCCAACCATGGAACATGATGCTTGTGAATTTGTCAGAAAATGTTTACCATGTCAGCAGCATGCAAATCTGATTCATGCACTAGCACAAGACTTGCAGCCCATTGCGCCACCTTGGCCATTTTCATGTTGGGGCTTTGACCTTGTTGGCTTAATCACTCCCCTTTCCTCGGATGGACACAAGTACATAATAATTGCCACAGAATACTTCACCAAATGGGTTGTAGTGATTCCGCTCACCCTAACTACTGGCATCCAAATATCCAAGTTCATCCTTTACCACATCATCTGCCGCTTCGGCATACCATCTACCATTTTCACAGACCATGGCACACCTTTTGAAAACTAGCATGTGGATGATCTATGTCCCAGACTCCACATCCATCACCATTTCTCCAGTCCATATTTCCCTCAAAGAAATGGCCAAGCTGAGGCAACCAACAAAACTATCTTGAAAATCCTCAAGAAGGTTGTCAATGATTCTGGTCATGATTGGCACCTCCAAATCAATCCTGCCCTTTGGGCCTACCGCACTTCCTATCGCACTCCCATAGGCACCACCCCATATTCCCTTGTATATAGTGCTGAAGTCATTCTGCCGATCGAGGTCAAGCTCCCATCATTGCGAGTCTCCATGAAGAACTACACCACTGATGAAGATTATCGTGTAGCCCGTCTCAAATAGCTAGACCTGTTAGATGAAAAGAGACAGCAAGCATATGATCACCTGGTTGCATACCAGAATCAACTCAAAAGGAGTTATAACAAGAAGGTCCATCCTAGACAGTTCCAGGTCGGTGACATGGTTCTCAAAGAAAATCAGAAGGTCCAAGAAAATCATGAAAAGAAAGGCAAGTTTGAGCCTACTTGGCTGGGCCCCTATGTGGTCACCTCATGCTTCGGCTCTGGAGCTTATCAGCTATCTACACCAGAAGGAGAGCCTTTGAATGATCCAATCAACATCATACATCTGAAGAGGTTCTATGCCTGAACCAGATCCTACATATTCAAAAAATCCATAAAAATAAAAAAAGAAAAAAAAATCAAAAAAGAAAAAAAAGAAAAAAGAAAAGAAAATAATCGTCCAATGGCGAAAACTTGGCAATTCAGGTGCCTTGGACAAGTATGTTGGTGAAAACCTGGCAAACAGGCACCATACATAGTGGACCGAGTCATTATCTATCAAACTCCCATCCCCCATCCCACCATCTCAGTCCTTTTTCTCCCATCCCCATCCCCATCCACCATCCCCCAGCATTCCTTTTTCCATCAACCTTCAGCAACACCACCATTCCTCTTGCACATATCTTGTACCATATCTTGCACATATCTTGTACCATATCTTGCACATATCTTGTACCATATCTTGCACATCTTTTACCATATCTTGCACATATCTTGTACCATATCTTGCACATATCTTGTACCATGTCCTGTCTCCACTCTTGTATATCTTGTACACTCCCTTGTGTAGAGCACTCCTTCCTGTATATCCTGTATAGCGAGATCTTCCTATCCCCAATCCTGAGCTTTTGTACATATCCATTGTATACCTTTTCCCGTCTGTTGTACATCAGTCCTTGTCAGTCCTGCAGTAGCATTCTGATCAGAACACTTTGTCCTACCCAGCCTTGTACTTCAACAACATCAATTGTCGACTATTCTTGATCACCGTGATTCCTTCTTTGACTTCATCATTTGCCAGTGAACAACACCACTCATTCTCTCCTCAATCAGTGGGTCCTTGAGGATGTATCCTTCCTCCTGTCAGATCCCATCTTCCACCAATCACACCCAGTCTGTGTCGATGCATCCTTCCACACGTTCAGACCAATCTTCCCACCATCCCTCAATCTGTCCCATCAAATCTCTCTCCTTGGCAAAGGATGTCTTTTTTGGAGTTCTCATTTTGACCTTGGATTTTGTCTTTTGGGTCTTATTAATCTTTTACGGCTTCTCATTGTTCTCTACTCAACATCGCCACGATCCTTTATATCATGGTGTGCTGCGAATGAGGATAATCTGGGGCAAGGTCTTTTGATCTTTTGCTTCTGCCTGTGAGTCAGTTGTGTGTTTGTGGTTTCTTCAGCATCATTTCCACCATGCTTCCTCTTGGGTTCATGCGTGATGCTGGGGCAACCCTGCATGTCTTTTTAGCGTCAGTCCTATGCAACACTGGTGACAAGGCCTCGTGATCCCAGTATCCTTGGTCGGTCTCTAGCATTGCTATATTAAACTAGGTTGTGCTCTCTAAAAGATCTAAAGCATGGAGCTTCCCCATCTCCCCTGCATCCAGCATCATATAGATTAATCTTGCATCTCTCATGTAACTGCATCCTGCATTTTGCCTTTCATCTCATCTTGCATTCACCCATCTTTGCTCTTGGAAGCTTGGTTATTTATCTCCCCTCCTTCCTAGGCCCTTCCTTCTTTGTTTCCTTTCGAGAAAATTCCACAACGTTTACTCCTTGTGTTATTTTCTCGAGGGGGCACAATCCCTTATTCCTCTAAATTCTAGCCTTGGGCATCTTATTTTCTTGTCTTTGATGCCATGCCACTTGCGGCATTGCATCAAAGAGGGGCAAAATGTAGAAACCTAAAAATTCTTTAGAAAATAAAGTATTTTTATTTTCTGAAAAATCTTCGATGACATCATCATTTATTAATTAATTAATTATTTAATTAATTTATTTATTTTTATGTCATTAAATCCCTTTTTCTTAATTAAAAATATTTAATTAAGAAATCCCTCCCAAAAATGTTTAAATCTTATTTAAAAATTATCTCCTTATTTATTAATTATTTTAATTAATAAATTGACCAAAAATCCCAAAATAAATAATTTATTTATTTTTTGCCCAAAACTTGGCCAATTTTCTTTAGACCACTAAACTCTTCCAAAATCTTCTAATTCCTTCTTAATCTCGATTAAAAAGCTAATCCCATCTTTTCTAACCCTAATCCCAAGGCCAAATATTTAATTAAGATTAAATATTTAAATTTCATATTTATTGAAAATATTTCAATAAATATTCCCAAAACTTAAGCTTTTGGAATGAATAACTTTTATTCCATGAAACTAGGGAGAAATCTAGACTCTTCTAGAATCCTCTCAAATCCAACCTCTTCACCCATCCTAATCCTATTTTGTCCTAATCTAATCCTAATCATACCCTTAAACCTTTGTGCAATCCTAACCAAGCTTAAGACTTTCCTAAACCAAAGCAAAGTCTTCCCTTCCAAATATCTCAACCACAAAGCATTCATTGCTTCCCCAAAGTCTTCAAAGCCTCTTAAAGCCCATTCATTTCTCTTACAAGCATTTATTTGGAGAGTTATGAGCTTGGAGCCCCCTTTGTTGACTCCTCTTTGCCCTTCCCTTCATCCACTCACCTTGTGACATGTGTCACCTCCTGATTGGCTGAGAACTAGCACAATCCATGTGCTTCCCTTTGAATGAATCTTGGTCTCTCTTAAGGATTTCAATCCTGGCCATTCATTCCTCCTACCCCAAGCCTTTAGAAATCCTATAAATACCCATCCTTTCAAGAGAAAATCAATCCACTTTCATTCTCAAGCAATAGCAAACTAATAATGCCATTTTCATTCTAGACTTAACATAAATCATCTTAATTAGTTTATTTTCAAAGTATTTTAGCTCATCATAAGCTTAGAAATAATGGATTAATCTAGCTTTTCATTATTGTTTTGCATAGCATAGCATCATATCACATCTAATTTGGTCTAAAATCAATCCTAGATTACTCATCATGTAGCTTAAATCTCCATTAAAGCATAGCTTGAGTTCTTGAGGCCTTAGGGGCAAATCAGGTGTTCCATACCTATTTTGTGCCAATTTTGGGGTTTTCATGAGCTTCAAATCATCCTAAATGCATTAGAGCATGCTCCAAATGCTTAGAGAGCACATCCACATCCCTCTAATCTGAGCAAATCAAACAGTGCATGGGTGCAAACTGTTTCTAGCTCAATCTGAGGTGGCTTTGCTTAGAGCTCTTTGTTTTTGTTTTGATTATATGCTAGATTAAACTCTTAATGTTTGATTGATTTGAGCCTTTCAAAACAGATAACAGGTACCCTCGAAAGCCTTGCTCACAATACTTATCCACATATTTTTGGAATAGTGGTTCTTTTTGTGTCCTCATGAAGTCTTGATCATCAAAAATTGCACTACTTCCTCCATGTTGGGAGCCATGATGAGCTCGTTGGGAGGGTTGTCTTGAGTTCCTTGGAGGTGTTTGTCTCATATTTTGTGAAGTCTTTCTTCCTCTAGGACTAGGAGATCTTGAAGGGGTTCTTGACCACCTTCCACTTCATGGGGTTCCTGAGGGAGTAGATGGTGGAGAGTTGTTTCTACTATTGGTACTCTTGTTGTTGAATTAGTCATTGAGTTGTTGGGCTAAAATCCTATCTTGTTCTTCCTAAAATTCTTTTCTTTTCAATTCTAACAAGGCTTGTCACTCCACCTCTAGGATTCTAAACGTCTCTTGTTTAGCGGCTTGTTCATCCAAAAAGGCCTTTTTTCGCTTTCCATTCTTTTAAGCCTTTCATTCTTATATCTTGAGGTTTTTTTGAGTGCAGAGTTGGGCCTTGAATGTTTGAACAAATTTTTAGTAAATGTTGCATTCACATGAGCATCACAAGATTTTTTGTTTTGGTCTTCATGTTGTGACCGTTCAGCTTGGTGAGCTCATCTTGTATACCTTTCAGTTCTCTGATGGGCATCTAAATATCCTGTGTTGATAGGGGTGATTCTGGTTGATTATCATCACCAAATAGCATGTTATCCCTATGTCTCTGAAAAGTGTCATCAATATTTTGATCCATCACTTCTCTCTCCTTTCTAGTCATGGTGTAACTCATGTCCATATCTGATTGAGAAGGTTCTAAAGAGGTACTCAACTCACTAGAATTTCTCTTTAGGTCAAACCAAGCTTCAGACTCATTCTTAGGTGGTTGATCAAAGAGGGGCTCTTTTCCCTTTTGCTTTTGATGAGTTTGGACTAAGGGTAACTGGTTGAAGAAAAATTGAGATTATTTTCCTTGACTAACTTTATACCTTGTCATAACTGACATGAAAGAAAAAGACCCTTGGTGATAAGATGACCCTACGAAACATCGATACCAAACTAGGATAGTAAAAGTGTTTAATTTTCCAAAAAGAGATGGTGAGATAGAAATCTGACAAGAGGTATAAACCACCACTACCACAGAGGTGTCTAATAAAAGGATAAGTATCTTAACACATATGGATCAGGAGGATGGATTTAACCAAATATTTTTTAACTGAAATTGAATTTGTATGAAATTGAATTTGGACAAAGACTACTAAAAATCTCCAAATGTGCTATCAAAGAGTCTAAAGGTTGATCTTCTCAACAAGGATGATTCCTAACTTATCAATGACAAAGAAGATTGCTTGTGAAACAAAAAATGACTAACTCAAGATGTCTAAATACAAGAACTCAAGGTACAAACAAGCTTCCAGTGGTAGAGTAGGTAACCTACCAAAATTGGGTCGACCAAGGAGGACTGAAAGCAACACAAATCAGATAGACATAAAAAAGACTCTGTGCAATAGTTCACAAAATAATAGGATGATACAATCTGGCGAGGTGATATTTCAAGCTAAGGTTATGCAATAGTTTCTAGGCAGTCTATGCGATAAAATCTAGGCAAGCTATGCGAAAGTTGTGTAGCAATGAAGTATCACATGATAAATCTCAGTACAGTGTGTGATGATTCTTTAGGATCATATGAATCTTGACCAGTGAGTGCTTAAATTTTAGTTTTTGAGGATAATTTGGTCAAAGTTGCAATCTGATGGTTGGATTTTTTAATTTCAAACATAGTACTAGCAGTAATTAGACAAGTTTGCAAATAGAAGGTGATCAAACATGTCATAAGACACTTGCACAAGGTAAAAAGCAACCTTCCAAGACAAACACTTGTGATATCAAAGAAAAAAATCCCTATGAATGCTACTGTGATGTTTGATGTTTGAGAACATTTCCACAAGTAGATCACAACAAGAACACTTCAAGCACTTACTAGCTTAAAAACACAAAGGCTCAATACTGAACAACTTGGCCCACACTTGATGTCCCATTTCCTCACACAAAGTGGTTACCCATAATAGATGTTGGCTTTGTCATGGAAGTGCCAATGACACAACCAAAAGAACATAGATGGTGAGTAAACTTGGGGTGGTCCAGGTTAGTCCACTGGGATCAATCCTTGCACCAAGAAGCTAAGCGGCAAAATAGGGTGGCTTCTATCTATGGTTCTTTGTAAGGGCTTCCATTCATAATACCCCTCTTTCTCCCCAAAGGAACTCCTTACCTCACAGCAGGTAACAGACCTTGCGGCCACAAGAGTACCTTAAGCATTCTTGCCTAGCATTTTCCTCATGGTCACAATCCCACAAGTACTCACACCAAGAAAAGACAAGTACTATGTCTACCAAGGTTTTGTGTCCTTGATAGCCTTGAGTTTATAGTGGGTTGGAATATTTGGCTATAGGCTTGTCCCCACATGGGTTGTTCCTCTTGATTTCTCAAGAGTAGGCCCGCTAAAGGATTCTAAAATTAAACAAAGAGTGGATCAACCTTTGAGTGTTAAGATTTTTGGTTCACCTCAAGGGTGAAGAGCATACTCTCCTAGCTCAAAAATTTCTCCCAAACACACCAAGCAAAGGTTCAATTACCCTCTTTCCTTCAAAATCCAAAGATGGGTCAAGATTTCTATTTCACCACAAGGGTTAAGAGCATACTCTCCTACCACCAAAAGATTCCTACAATAAGATATTAAGTGCCTATGAAAAGAAAAAACTAGTATATGTTGCACTCAAAATGAAAGCAATAAACAAGCACTTGATTTGTTTTTATGCATTGGGCAGCCCTACAAAAAAAATTAGTAGCCCTTGTGCATTTGGAGCTTTGACATGCATTCTTTTAAGAAAATATTTCAAGCAATGAAGGCACCTAAAAGTACAACTTGTTAGCCCCACAAAGGTTTACACAATAAAATCAAGACTAATCTACAAATAAACCTCTGTTCTACCACAAAAAATTAGAAATCTGAAGCAAATAAATCAAATCTTGCAAAGAAATGACCAAAATCACTCACTGTCAGGCTTGGTCAACAGTTCTATCAGAGAAAGAATCATATGATACTTCTTAGTATACTGCTACAATACTTTCTCTTTGTACAATATTTTGCACCACCGGCATGCGACAAAATATAAAACACCAATGTGACAAAATCCTACAAGGGTGTACGATACTTTTACTGAAAAAGTATTGCATGTGTATACAAAAAACCATTGTACAATACTGGAAGACTTCCATATGATATTCTATCAGAAAGTATAGAAAAATAGTGAAAACATCAAGCAAAATATAATGAAAATTTGATGGAAATGCATAAAAAGGACAAAATAAGAGTGTTCTGCCCCATGGTGGGCGCCAAAAATGTATACTCAAATTGTGCACTTCTCTAAGTCATTACTTCCAAGAGAATCCATGAATGGGAAACCTTGAGAAAGCGACCTAGAGCTCCCTAGGCATGGAGTCACAAGGATGTGTATAGTGCTCTTAGCTAGAGCTATTGAAACATGCAACCTTGCTAGTAAACCACACAATGGGAGATTCAAAGAGACAAGGGCAAGAATGCCAATATATTCAAGAATCAACAATGGAAATGAAATGCATCTATGCTAAGAATGAAGATGCAAGTAAGCTATGGAAATGAAAGTATTACAAACCTTACTAATTAAGCTATGTGAGCTAATCTAGAGCTTGAAAGGAAATCTAAGCTAAGAAAGCATAAACATGAAGCTATGATACAAGAATGAAAGCTAGAATGCAAGAAGATCTCCAAAGATCCAAAGTCACCAAGAAATCCTACAGCATAAGATTAGTATTCAAAAGTTGGGATCCTAGAATGAGAAAAGAGCTCTCCTTTTAAAGGAATTGAAAAGGAATGGACCATGGAGATTAAGAAGAAAAAGATTTAATCAAGGGTGGAGCTTGAAAAAGGATCAATCCATGTGCACAAATCTCTTCCAATGAGAAAATAAGAGTTGACTTTTGTGCCCCATATGAGACAAAAAGGCCTTTTCTTCTTTTTATAAAATAAGAATAATGCTTTATTTGTGCAACTTAGGATAAGAGGAAAAGTGGGGGCTTTTTATTTAATAAAAGGGGAGGGAATTCCTTTTATTTCAATAAAGACTTAGGATAAAATGGTTAGCCCATAAAAAATAATCGAATAAATGATAAAATTAGGATTTGATCAAGGAAATTGATATTGAATTGAAAATGCTGATTCAAGAAATTGATAAATTGTTGAATGGGGGCCCAAAGTCTAGGCAACCATTTTAGGGTGCATACATATATGACTGAAGCTACCAAACATCAACAACCCTTAACATTATAATTTATTATTATAAATAAATTATATGTGTTATATTTGACTATTTATTTAATTAAATTTATTTTAATTAAATAAATTCATTACCTTTATATTTAAATTTAATTTAAATACTATGTAATGTATTAATATTATTTTAATATATTATCCCTCCATTTTCCCCTTTTAAAATAAATTTTATTTAGTTTATCCTCCATTTGCCTAATGTTCTAAACTTTGATTAAATTAAAATTATTTTAATTTAATCATTTTTTCCCCTTTTCCTAATCTTGATTTTGCTAATTTTCATCTAATCACACTTCAAAAACATTTAAATCTCTTTTAGCCTAAATCACTTGCACACACATGTGACTTTTTTTCCCAAGAAAGGCCACATCCCGATATTTTTTCTCCTCTAGTCATTCAAATTATTCTCTCCCTCCAATGATTGATTTCATTGGTCCACTAAAAGGTGGTTGACTTTTGCATCTTCTTTTTGTTGGTAGTGGCCCATCTTCCCTCACAGGGTTCATGACATGGCTTAACTGCCTCTTGTGTCTTCTATAAGTCTAGTGGCTGTATTAGGCATTAACATGTCAATCTTTTGGTGCAACGACAAACCTAGCTTGCAACAAGTGGTATCAGAGCTTGGTCACAGGTTCAAATCCATGTAGGCCACGATGAGTGACACTGGGAGGGGCATTGTTGGTAGTGGGCTAGCATCCCTTGTAGGGTTTGTGACATGGCTTAACCTCCTCTTGTATCTTTTATAAGTCTAGTGGTTGTATCGGGCATTAACAATTCGATCTTTTGGTGCAACAACAACTCTAGCTTGTAACACTTTTCCTCTTAGCCTTAGTGGCTCCTATGTGGCTCTAATGTAGATGCCACTTGGATGGCATCTCATCCATTTCATATCATAACCATAACCCTACCTAATCTCTTCTTTTTCCTCTTAAAATTTCTATAAAAAGGAGGCCTCACTCCTCATTTGAACACTTAGCACTTAGATCTTTTCTTGAGCACTTGAGCACTCTTGCATTCTTAGCATTTTAGTTTGGTAGCTTGTTGCATTATCATCATAGCTTAGATTTTTTTTCTTTCATTCTAGCATAGATTTAGTTTTCTTAGCGTAGCTTGAATCTTGCATTCTCATTTTATCTTAGCTCTTACATTTGATTCTAGTTGTTAATCTTTTGTATTTGCATTCTTAAAATACAATCTTTCATTTGCATCATCATTTGGTGAAGATTTAAGGAAAGTTATATTAGCATGAATGCTGATGGTATTCCTATGGGGGAGTATCATAGTAGTGATGGAGACATGTTACAGTGTTTGTGTGTTGCATTCATGAATTTTTTTCTCATTGATGTCAACATAGTGGTTATTTTGTGAAGACTGACAGTGTAGCAAATAGAGCTTGGCTTCATGTGGTTCGAGGATTGAATATCATCCTATGCGCACTTGGTATTATGATTAAGAGTATGTCTTGATATTACAAGTAAGATCGTGTACATAATTATTTATTCTACACAAATATATGAAGGTTTTATTAAAGACTCTATTTAGGCACTGTTTGCAGAGAGAGGCTTCTAATGTTTGGATTTTATCTCCTAACAGAGATGGAATCTGATTGAGTGAACTTGGATAGAGGATGAAGAAAAGTCAAAGATGACATGGTTAAGAGCACTAAGTTAGATGAGAAATGTGTGTAAAGTTATAAAGAGTGTGAGCCAATAATTTGCTTGTAATTGCAAAAAAGATAAAATATTAACGTGTAAAGTAATATCTTAAAATGATCCTATATTATAATTGTAAATTGGGAAAGCCTCAAGGCCAACTCAATAACCTATTCTAGGACTTGGTATAAAGGAAATATTATTCCTTGGATGGAAAGCATGTGTGTTTGATATACGGTTATATCTTTGCATTGTGGAAGATGCAAACTTATGTATGAGATCTAGTGAACCTGAAAGTGAATATCTTTGGATCTAAGAAGAGATTGGTGCAAGTGAGGCACAATGAGCTTGCAAATAAATTTATTTGGAAAAGAAGTTATTGTTGAAATTTTTTTTTGTTACTTTTATTATTCACTGAGGATAATACCAAGACTGTTTGGATAGTGGGTCCTTTTGTCTTCTTTCACAACTCTTAACAGGGTTAGAATCTCCTAATAGGGATTCAAAGTCTCCTAATAGGGACTCATATGTACTGAATGTATTTCATTGACTCTTGAAAGGGTCTATCCTCTCACATGGAGCATTTATATTAGTAAATCATCTTGTGGGCATCATTCCCACTAAGGGTTTCCCTATGATCAAGGGTTTCCCTTCAACAAAAATTTGATGTTATTGTGTATATTTATCTTTCTCGGGTTGGTGATCTTATTGCTTACATGTTTTAGATCTAATACAGATAATGAGAGTGGTTTTAATTTCATAACTGATTCCCCCCCCCCTTAGTTATCTTGGTGGAATTTACTTTCTAACAATTGGTATCAGAGAATCAAGTCCTTGAAGAAAAATCTTAATAGCTTATGGAGATTTATGGTACATTTTAGGAAAGAAAATCTAAAGTTTGATAGAGTTAACTATGATAGTTGGAAAGAAAAGATGAAGACACACGTTTTATGCTTGGGTGTAGGATACTAGTTGATTACAACAAAGAGAAAGGATGCGATTAAAGAAGACACACTTGAAGAGTGTGATGAAGTTCAGAAAGACATATTCATGCACAATATGCTTGCTAGAAAAGCACTATTATCAGCTCTTCCAGAAACTGAATTTTCTCAGGTAAAAAATTTAAGGATTTTTCATGAAGGTTGGATTTCTTTGTAAAATAAATTTGAAGTTGATAATCATGCTAAAAAGGTTAGATTATAGAATTGGGTATGTTTATTTCAAGATGCTAAAATGATGAAAGATGAATCTGTAAGAAGTTACTTTGGTAGAATATGAGACATTGTTATAGGAATTAAGGCTTGTGTAGGAGAAAAATTAGAAGATGAAGTTGTGTGGAAGATAATGAAAACCTGGACATGTGCATTCAAACAAATAGCACAAATGATTGAACAATTTATTTCCTACACAAATGATTTTGCTAAAGAGACTCTTCTCAAAATATTACACACAACAGAAATGTAGATGAGACAAAGTGGAGAATTGTCTAGAATAGAGACTGTTTCCAACACATTAAGTGTTCAACCTATGTTGAAAATAAGTACAATTACAAGTGGAGACTATTCTAGTTGCAACTAAACAAAATTTGAAGAAGAAAAGAACATTGAGGAAGGACTTTCCTTGCTTATGAAAAGAGAGCCTAGAGGTAACAAAATATTTAAATATTGGACTTTTAATGAATATGGTCATTATTCTTCTAAATGTCCTAAGAGTGTAAGAAAGACTAGAAAACATTACAAACCTACAATACCTAAGGATTACGTTTTTGCAAATAATGAAGAAACTAATACTAAAGAATCTTTGAGTGGAAGTGATGATGAAATAGGATTTTCTGCTATTAAGGAAGAAAATCTTGAAAAAGAAGAAGTTAGAGAAGAGAGAGCATTAGTATCACAAGTTGAAAAGAAATCTAATTGGATTATAGATAGTGGTTGTTCCCATCACATGACTAGAGATATAAATAAATTTATTGAATTTAAAAGTTAGGATGGAGGAATAGTTAGAGTTGGAAATAATGCATCATGTCATATAAAAGGAAAAGGAACTATTAAACTTGACGGAAAGACTAACACTAATGATGTTTACTTTTTTTATGTCTTGAAACATAATCTTTTGATTGTTGGAAATATTATGGAAAAATAATATAGAGTACATTTCAAGGAGAATAGTTGCACTATCAAAGATAAATATGGTAACCTTTAATTGGAACACCTGTATAAGATCTAAAGGTAATTTTTTCATTTGACACCTGCTGAGATGACATGATTAGTTGCTAAAGCGGATGATAGCTGGTTATGACATAATATATTTTGTCGTATCAACTTTGATAACATTGTGAAGATTGGTACTACATTTTCAGTTAGAGATTGGCCTAAGATTGTGAAACCTACTAACATGGTATGTAAGAAATGTATAATGGAAAAATGAAAGAAAAGTTGATTTCCAAGAAAGAATTTTACTACTTCAATGAAATTAGAGATTGTGCACACAGATTTGAGTGGTCCTACAAAGACAAGAGCATTCTATGGTGAAAGGTATTTTATGATTCATGTTGATGATTTCACTAGAATGATGTGGGTAGCATTTCTTAGAGAAAAATTTGAAGCTTTTGAGAAATTCAAGTTATTTAAGAGTAGAGTTGAAAATGAATCTGGTTTGAAGATTAGATGTTTGAGATCCAATAGAGGAGGAGAGTTTACTTCAAATGAGTTTAACAATTTTTGTGAAGATAATGGCATAAAGAGACAACTCTCTGCCCCTAAGACACCTGAACTAAATGGGATAACAAAAAGAAGAAATAGATTAGTCATGGAAGCAACAAGAGAAATGATGTTTGAAAACAATATATCCAAGATATCTTCGAGAGAAGTAGTGAATACAATAGTGTAGACTATGAATAGAGTACAAATCAGACAAGGCACAGGTAAGACACCCTATGAACTTTGGTTTGGACATGCACCTACTGTGAAATTTTTTAGAATCTTTGGAAGTAAATGTTACATTAAAAGAGATGATGATATTGAAAAGTTTGATTCAAGGAGTGATGAAGGAATTTTTCTTGGATATTTATTGAAAAGAAAAGCATATAGATGTTCTAATCACATAACTAAGGTTGAGAGTGCTAATGTGAAAGTAGATGAAAAATTTAGAATTCAAGAAAGAATGCTTGATTATAATTCTGATGAAGAAACTAATCCAAGGACTAATAGAGAAAATGTTGAATTATTCTATGAGACTGACACTGGTCTGTAGAATGAAATTCAAAATGATAAACAAAGAGAAGAACCTAGAACTAAAATCAGAATTGAAGTAGTGACACCTAACAAAAATATGATAAAGAATCACCCTTCTGATCAGATAATTGGAAAGAAAGAAAAAAGAGTTATGTTAAGAAACAAGGTATATATAAAAAATTATGTTTGATCTCTCAAGTTGAATGGGAGAATTTTGATGAAACTTGCAAAGATGATTATTGGATAAAAGATATGAAAGAAGAACTAGAGTAGATTGAAAAAAATGAAACATGGGAATTGGTCCCTAGACCTAAGGATAAAAATGTTATTGAAACAAAATGGGTATTTAGAAACATGATGAATGAACAAGGTGAAGTTGTAAGAAACAAAGAAAGACTGGTATGTAAAGGTTATTCACAATAAGAATGAATTGACTTTGAAGGAACTTTTGCACTTATTGCCAAATTAGAGGCAATAAAAATGTTTTTGGCATATCCAGCAAATAAGAACTTTAACGTTTATCAAGTGGATGTCAAATCAACTTTCCCAAATGGAGAACTAGAAGAAGAGGTATACATTGAAAAATTAGATGGTTTTCCTTTGACAGATAAAGAGGACATGGTATGCAAATTAAAGAAGGCACTATATGGACTGAAACAAGCACCTAGAGCTTAGAATGCAAGATTGGACAAACACTTAACAAAATTGGGATTTGTAAATTAAGGTAATGTTGATAGTAAATTATATTTGAGGAATAATGAAAATGGATTGCTAATTGTTGTAGTATTTGTTGATGACATTAGTTTTGGAGGCAATGATGAAGTAAGTAAGATATTTTCTAAAGAAATGAAGAAGGAATTTGAGATGAGTATGATCAGTGAGATGAAATATTTCATGTGATTGCAGATTGTACAAAACAAGGATGGTATTTTTATATCACAAGGAAATTATTTTAAAGACTTGTTGAAGATATTTGGATTGGAAAATTGCAAACCTTTTGGAAACCCTATGATAACTGGTTTCAAGTTGTCTAGTAAAGATGAATCCCCTACTATTGAGCATAAAAATTATAGATCTATGATTGGTGGATTACAATACCTGACACACAATAGACTTGATATTGTTAATGTAGTTGAAATTGTGGCAAGATTTCAGGCAGACCCTAAAGAGATACATTATGCAACAGTAAAAGGAATTTTTGGATATTTGAAAGGTGCACCCGATTATGGACTCTAGTATGATAAATTACATGATTTCACACTATGTATGTACACTGATGCTGATTGGGCAAGAAATTTAGATGACATAAAGAGGGCTAGTGGTGGGGCATTCTTCTCTGGAGGAAGATTGTGTAGATACCTAAAATGGTCCATTTGCACTAATGCTAATTTTTATTAATATTTTTCCTTAACATTAAATGGTTAATTTTATTAATCGACTATAATTGTTATATTCCTCTATTTCTTTAATTAAATTTATTTTAATTAAATAAATTCATTTTCCCTTCGTATTTAAATTTTATTTAAATACTTTAATATATTGAATTCAATTTAATATATTAACCCTCCATTTCCCTTTATAAAATAAATTTTATTTATTTTATTCCCTCACAAGCATAAAATTCTTCTACGCTATGTTTAAATTAAAATCATTTTAATTGAACCTCCTTTCCCCTTTTTCCTAATCTTACCTTTTTCTAATATTCCTCTAATCTTAATTTAAATGTGGGCTACCTCTAAACATGTGCACTATCCCCTTTTCCAATCTAGCCACCTCCCCATCATTTTTCTCCACCAATCATTTTAAATTCCTCTTTCCCTCTAAAAGTGAAGTTTGATTTTTTCCACTTCACCTTTTCCAAACCCTACCTAACATCCTTTTGCCTCTTAATCCTAGCCACTCATTTCTTGTGCCTCTTTATCCTCTCAAACACTACCTAACCTCTAATCCTAACCACTCATTCTTTTGCCTCTTAATCTTCACTGTCCGATTATTTTCATTTTCTATGTCTCAATCCTTTTAAAATAAAAATAAAAATTAAGTTCTTCTAATCTTCTTCAAGGCCGAATTCTTCTCAATGCTTCTCAATTCTTATGCATCTTATAGCTTTCTTAATCATTCTAGCTCTTTTCTTCATTGCATTCCAACCTCTTTTCTAATCTAGATCTTGTTGCATCTCTAATATAGTTTCTTAATCTTGTTGCATTATCTTAGATCTTAATCTTGTTTCATTATCATTATCATAGTCTTGAATCAATCTTGCGTCATTTAATCTTTATCATTTTTGAAGCTTGGGACAGGTTCCTCATACTTGTTCTCAATTCCTTCATGATCATCTAGCTTGCATCCCATATTTTTATATTATATTTCATTTTATTTGTGTTGGGGGAGCATACCCATAGCAATCTCAAAGAGAAAATCAAACAAGGCTTTGGGTGCCCTTGGTTTAGCTCATTGGAGGTTTTAGTGAAGATTACTTATTTTGTTGCATTTGAAATGACTAACATCTAATGTGATTTTGTTTGGTGTTTTGGTGTTTTCCATTTGCAGCAAATAGGTCCATATTTTCATTGCATACATTTTGGTGCACCTAGTGGGACCCATATCCCTATTAGATCTACACTTTTTAATACTTTTCTATGCTAATGCTTGTGTAGGTTGAATTGAAGACAAAACCCTATAGTTTTTTGAAAGATTTGATCATATCTTTCAAGCAGTTTGGATTTTTTGTCTGAAATTATTTTTGTGGGGGGGAATCATCATAGTATGTCTCAGTCTGAAACTTAGATTTTTCTAATCAATTTTTTGTGAGTTGTAATGTTTTTATAATTTTTAATGAAAATTAATTTCTAGTTTCAAATCACCATATTTTTGGGAAAAATTTACATTTTTGGAAAGTTCTAAAAATTCTACACATGGCATGTCCTTTGTGTTTTTTATTTTGATGCATGAATATGGCTTAAAAATTTAATCTTTGAAAACTGGTTTGTTTTGATAAATAGGTCCCTAGGGCACAAATTAAAGAATGTTTCCAAAATCTTTACATTTTTGGAAAGATCTTGGATTTTTAGTAGGGGTCTTTTCTTCACATTTTTACTTTGTGCCTGAAATATTATCAAACAAATAAGATCTTGTTGACTAGGTCAAATGCAAAAAAGTAAAATTTGGTGATGAGTATGCACTATATTTGCACTTAGTTCAATGCATGATTGGGTTTTCTTGAAAATATTTGAAATTTTATGTCTTCTAACAATGATTTTTCAGAATGTTTAATCAATATTAAGACACTTTGAGACTACTAATCAATTTTTTTTGTAGGACCTTGTTCGAAGAAGTTGAAAAGATCCAAGACTACTAATTCATCGGTTTTATAAGTTTCCTTACAGGTTCAAGAAAACATTGTTTCTACTTTAAGTTGATTTTTATAGGCAACTAGTTTAATTAGGAAGGTTCATTCCTTGTAATTTAATTGGGTAGTAGGAGAGTATGCTCTTTCCTCTTTAAGGGGAAATCAAAAATCTAGACCTACTTAATTTGGTTATTAGAAAGGAATCTTGTGTAAATGAACTATTAGGAATAGTCCCAAGAGATAACTGAGAGGGGGGGGGGGGGGGTGAATTAGTTATCTATAAGATTCAATTATTTATCCAATTAAGCATACTTAAACATAAAGCATAAACACAATGAAAGAACACAAGAACACAACACCAATCTTTTGGTTATGGGGAAACCCAAATAGGTAAAAACCCTGGTGGGACTTGATACCTAGTAATATTCTATACTAGTGTATAATGATCCTTGTTAGAAGATCCTTTACCCTATTAGGAGTAGCTTTACAATATATAAAGTATAGTAGACCTGGTTAAGGGTCAGACCCTGTTAGGAGTCTTTTACAATTGTCCCTGTTAGGGGAGATGATGCACTGTCTGAGAGCTCACTGCTCAAAGGGGTGAAGGCTACAACCTTCTAAATAATAGATACACACTATATCTGGATCTTGGTGAATTGTGCTCTGACCTGCTATCTAGATTAGTTCCAATTAATACCACAAATACTTTACTTGGTCACATAAACCTTCTTCTGATGTCTCAACAATTTTCACACTCTGCTTTGCTCTGCTTAATCAACCATGAACCACACTCCAACAATCACAAATGACTTCCTATAAATATCTTTCCTCCAAATGATATAATCAATTCAGGCTATTAGAACCACCTTGAAATCATATTAGAGAAACCATAACAAACTCCAATAAACATTATGTCAGCTCTACTATGCACGCAACACAATTTGGGACCTGTTCAATAAGATAATTGTAGATGCATGCTACACACTGTCATCTCTACCAAAACAACTCAAACTTTCTCTCTAAGTTGAACTAACTCATGTGCTCTTAACTAAACATCAATAAAAATTCTCCAAGCTTAACTCCAAGGGCGCATACCCTTAAGATAGGCACAACTCAAGAACCAATAAAATCTCTATCAGCTCTTCTGAATAAACACAGGAAACTATTGCTGGTGAATAGTGACTGCATAACTTCACTTCTACTCATCAACAGACTATGCATCCATAACTAAAATAACACTAATATGTCTTCAACATAAATCCAAGCGTGCAAGGTGTAATCATCTAAAAATGGTCATCTAGACTATATGCCCCTTTTGCCAAAATCATCAATTGCTTATTCTTGATCAAATCCTAGTTCTATCATTTATTCGATTATATTCTATGGGCTAACCATCTTATTCCTAAGTCTTTATTTATTAAAAGGAATTCCCTCCCCTTTAATAAATAAAAAGTCCCCACTTTTCCTCTTATCCTAAGTTGCACAAATAAAGCATTATTCCTATTTAAAAAAAAGGGAAAAAGCACTTTTTGTCTCATATGGGCACAAAAGTCAACTCTTATTTTCTCATTGGAGGATATTTGTGCACATGGATTGCTCCTCTTTGATTCTCCACCATTGATTAAATCTTTTTCCTCTTAATCTCCATGGTCCATTCCTTCTCATTTCTTATAAAAGGAGAGCTCTCTTCTTCATTCTAGATCTCCAACTTTTTATGCTAATGTTATGCTGCAGGTTTTCTAGGTCACTTTGGAGCTTTTTGAAGATTTGGAGCATTCTTGGCTTTTGCATCTACATGTTATCATAGTTTCATTTCTTGCATTATCATGGCATTCATAGCTTCATACTTAGCTTAGTTTCCTTTATGCTTTAGATTACTTCATCTAGCTTAATTAGGAGGCTTTGTAATACTTGTTCTTTCATTTCCATAGTTTAGCTTGCATATTCATCTTAATCTAGCTTGCATTGCATTTCATTTGATTCTTGAGGATATTGGCATTCTTTCCCTTGTCTTCATTTGAATCTCCCATTGCATGGTTTACTAGCAAGGTTATTGGCTTAATAGCTCTAGCTGAGAGCATTCTTAAACACCCTTGCACTCCATGCCTAGGGAGCTATGGATCAATTTTTGAGACCTCATTCTTGAGTGTTCTTGATTGTAATGATTCATAGAAGTGCACTATTTTGTGTGTACACAAGGCTCCATGATAATTGTATAGACAACCATACACAAAACATTTTTTGTTACTTTGTCAGGAACAATGTTGACACTAACTACAATATAACTGTTTGTACTAATAGTTAACCTCTATGCCCATGATATCATGCTGATATCATGTCCATGCTACATATACTGAAAGCTTACTACATAAGACTTCCACACATGCTTCTTTCCATATGTTGTCATCAATGATAAACATAGAGTTAGTACTGGCCTACTAGAAAATCTCCAACAATCTCCCCCTTTGGCATTGATGGCAATATGTGGAATGAAAAACCACCACCAACCCAAATGAACATTTCTTCCATAACATTGTCCATTTCCTCTTCAAAAATCCCCAAGGATGAATCCTCCATCTACTGCAATATTTTCTAATATTCTTCATTTCCTCAACTGAACTACTGTCATATTTGAATGCTTCTCCCCCTAAGTATATTACTCCTCTTTTTACTTCTATTTTTCATGACTCTATATATAATCCCCCTTTGACATCAATGGAAAAGGGAACCATTCATTTTAAGCACTGTTACTACTCCTGAGGTAGAGTAGTCCACCTTCCACCAGTCCTTGTGGACCGAAGCCTTTCCTTCTTTCTTCTAAGAAGAATCAGGGAAGGGAATGACTCCCAACTTCTCCCTGAGATACTCAAAAGTATCCTTGGGTAAGGGCTTTGTGAATATATCTACCACATGATATTTAGTACTCACATAGTCCAACTTGACTTCTTTCTCTGCCACTTTCTCTCTTAGGAAGTGATACTTGATCTCAATGTGCTTTGTCTTTGCATGCATCATAGGGTTCTTTGACATATTGATAGTGCTAGTGTTATCACCATGAATAACAATAGGATAATCAATCTGAATTCCAAAATCTCTTATCATCTGCTTGATCCAAACAATTGTAGAACAGTTCAAGGCTACTATAACATACTCTACTTCTATTGTTGATTGAAACATATAATTTTATTTCTTTCTTGTCCAAGTGACAAGTCTATCACCAAGAAACACTGTTCCACCCAAAGTACTCTTTCTGTCATCAACACATACTGCCCAATCTACATCAATGTACACGTGAAGCTCAACATTTTCTAAATTAGGACACCATAGGCCATAATCTATAGTTCCCTACAAGTATTTGAATATTCTTTTTACTACCATGAGGTGACTTTGTTTAGGTTCTGCTGCAAGTCTTCCAACTATGCCAAATGCATTGGAAATATCAAGTCTAGTTTGAGTAAGATATATGAGTTTACCAATCATAGACTTATAAAATGTTATATCTATTGCTTGTGAGTCATCTTCTTTTTCAATGTTTCATCTAGTGATCATAGGCATTCCTACTGGCTTGCAATCATCCATCTTGAATTTCTTCAGTATCTCTTTCACATATTTTGACTGATTAATAAAAATTCATTTTTCTATCTGCTACATATTTAGTCTGAAAAATTATTTGATAGGACCAATCATACTCATCTCAAATTCATTCTACATTTCTTTGGAAAATTCTACACTAAGCCATTCATTACCTCCAAAGATAATGCATCAACAAATATAGCTACAAGTAGTAAACCTTCATATTTCTCTCTAATGAATAGATTACAATCTGTCGCTCCTTTCTTGAATCCAATCTTTGTTAAGTATTCATCTAGTCTCTCATACCATTCTCTAGGGGCTTGCTTAAGTCCATAGAGGGCCTTCTTCAATTTTCATACCATATCAAGTCTGTCTGATAAGGTGAATCCTTATGGTTGCTCAATGTATACTTCTTTCAAATCTCCATTTAGGAATGCTAACTTGACATCCATCTGATGAACTTTGAAGTTTTTGACTGTAGCATAAGCTAGAAACAACTTAATAGCTTCTAATCTACTTATAGGTGCAAATGTGTCTGAATAATCAATGCCTTCTCTTTGTGCATACCCTTTACATACTAATCTTTCTTTGTTTCTTACTATTGTACCATCTTCATTCATCTTGTTTCTAAATATCCACTTTGTTCGAGTCACATTCTTATCACTAGGTCTTGGGACTAGTTCCCAAGTGTCATTCTTAACAATCTGATCAAGTTCTTCTTTCATAGCATCATGCCAATCTAAATCATTACATGCATCTTTAACACTTAAAGGTTCAACCTGAGATAGTAAACATACCACTTCACTGCTAGCTGAGTTCTTTGGTTGGGACCTTGTTAGGACTTTGGTGATCTGATCTCCAATGATGTCTATCTTGGAATGATTTCTTGATGTAAACTTTGGAACTTTAGGTGATGCTAACTTATCAGCCTTAGGAGTTTCTTCTTCACTTTTCTTAGGTTCATTGAATAACACATCAATACTATCAAACATTTCTTCAATAATTATCTCACTAGTGGAGGGTCTAGGTTCTTCCTCAATCATGGGTGAGTAATCATGATATCTTTCTTGAATCATAAAATTTTCATCAATCTTTACATGAGCACTTTCAATGATCTTTTTCAATCTTAAATTGGAACATCTATAAGCTTTACTTTTAGTAGAGTAACAAAGAAAAATACCTTCATCACTTCTTTCATCAAACTTGCCTATTGCTTCATCCCTCTTGACGTAGCACTTGCTTCCAAAGATTTTGAAGTATTTTATAGAGGGAACATTACCAAACCATAGCTCATAAGGATTTTTATTAGTGCCTAGCCTCAATTGAATTCTATTGATGGTATAGACTGTTGTATTGACCACATCTCTCCAATAGGTGTGTGCAACTTTTCCTTCTATCATAATGGTGCGCACTATATCAAGAATGATCCTATTCCTTCTTTCTACAATTCTATTCTACTGAGGGGTTCTAGGTGCATTTAACTATCTCTTTATGCCATGTTCTTCACAGGAGTCATAGAATCTATCAGAGGTGAATTCTCCTCCTCTATCTGACCTCAAACATTTTATCTTTAGTCTAGATTCATTCTCAACCTTATCTTTGAATATTTTGAACTTATCAAATGCTTATAACTTATCTTTCAAGAATGCAACCCACATCATTATAGTATAATCATCAACAAACAAAATAAAATACCTTTCATCATAGTATGGTCTTGTTTGAGTTGGACCACTAGGTTTGTATGAATCAGATCCAACTTGTTCTCTGCTGAATTCTACTTGCTCTTGAATGAATTTTGCACATGCTTTCCCATCACACATTCCCTACATATAGTATCAATTGGCTTTTCTATGCTAGGTAGATCTCTTACTACCTTTACATTTCTTATCTTCACTATGTTATCAAAATTGATATGACATAGTCTCTTATGCCGCAACCAACTGTCATCAACTTTAGCAACAAAATAACTTTCTTCTGAATTGAGTTGAAAAACATTACCTCTTTTCTTTGAGCCTGATGCAATCATAACACCATCTTTGTTGTTAATGATGCATTTGTCATTTTTGAATTGCAACTAATAGCCTTTTCCAAGTAACTATCCAACATTGAGAAGGTTATGTTTCAAACCCTTAACATAAAGAACATCATCAATATTATTCTTTCCATCCAAAGTGATGACTCTACCAACTATTGGTTCAGGAGTGTTGACTCCAAATCTGACCATACCTCCATTGTATTTGTCCAAATGAACAAACCTTTCTTTATCACCTATCATGTGATGTGAACAACCACTGTCTATAATCCAGTCTGTCCTTATGTTAGTTTTTGAAATCAATGCAAGTTTTTGATTTCCTTTCTTATCTTCATGGGCTATCTTATTATTCATCTTGTCTATAATAGCAATGAATCCAATTTCTTCTTCACCAGATTCATCATCTGATACTCCATCTCTAGCATAGTAGCATTCCTTAGAATACTTAGGCTTGTAATCCTTTTTGAACTTTCTAGCTCTAGTAGGACACTTAGATGCAAAGTGACCTATCTTATTATATGAAAATAACTTAAATGGTAATTGACCTTCATATTTTCCTTTTCCTTTCTTTTCTCTTTTGGAAATCATAGCAATAAAATCATCCAATGTTTTCTCTTCATCATCATCATCAAAATTACCAGATGTGTTTGCAGATTTCTTACCATGAACTATTGCTTTGAAAGTTGTCTCACTCTTAGGTTTTGTCTTCAATCTTGAAATCTCAAAAGATGAGATCACGCTGATCAAAGTTTCTCTCTTGAAATTAGATGTAAGCTGCATGGTCTCATCAAGGATGTTGATCTTGCTTTCATATTTAGGAGTAAGATTAGTCATCAATTTATCCATAATGTCATCCTCTGAAATCTTTCCACCATTGTTCCTGATTCTAGCAACTGCTTCATTTAATCTTTGATTGTAAGCTCTGATGTTTTCTTTAGGTAGCATCTCTAAAGCATTGTATCTTTTCTTCCATGCCTTTCTATGGACATCCTTTGCTTGTTTGTCACCTTCAAATATGTCTTCTAGGTGCTTCCATATTTTGTGGGCTATGTCTATCTTTTTTACTTCTGAGAATTCACCATCAGACAGGGGGCTAATAAGGGCTTCTTTAGCAATAGAATTATGATGAAAGAATTCCTTTTGTATGTCAGTAGCATCATCTTTTGCAAGGTCTTATAAAGTAGGAATCTTGGCTACTTTGATAGTTACATTAAAAAATTCAAAGGCAATGCACTACAAATGAGTCACCATTGTGTTCTTCCAATCAAGATAATTCTCTCTATCAAACTTAGGACTTTCTTTCCTAAAGTATGCCATCTGATCAACCTAAAGCCATTAAAATTTATCTCTGAGGCACTTGGCTCTGATACCAATTGTTAGGAATAGTCCCAAGAAATAACTGAGAGGGAAGGGGGGGGGGTGAATTAGTTATCTACAAGATTCAATTCTTTATCAAATTAAGAGTACTTAAACATAAAGCATAAACACAATGAAAGAACACAAGAACACAACACCAATATTTTGGTTACAAAGAAACCCAAATAGATAAAAACCCCGATGGGACTTGATACCCACTAATATTCTATACTAGTGTATAATGATCCTTGTTAGAAGATCCTTTACCCTGTTAGGAGTAGCATTACAATATATTAAGTATAGTAGACCTGGTCAAGGGTTAGAACCTGTTAGGAGTCTTTTACAATTGTCCCTATTAGGGGAGATGACACACTGTCTAAGAGCTCACTGCTCAAAGGGGTGAAGGCTACAACCTTCTGAATAATAGATACACACTATATATGGATCTTGGGGAACTACACTTTGACCTGCTATCTGGATCAGTTCCAATGGATACCACAAATACTTTACTTGGTCATATAGACCTTCTTCTTATGGCTCAACACTTCACACACTCTACTCTACTCTACTTAATCAACCATGAACCACACTCCAACAATCACAAATCACTGCCTATAAATATCTTTCCTCCAAATTATATAATCAAGTTGGTTTGTTAGAACCACCTTGAAATCATATTAGAGAAACCATAAAAAACTCTAATAAACATTTTGTCAACTCTACTATGCATGCAACACAATTTCAGACCTATTCAATAAGATAATTATAGATGTATGCTACACACTGTCAACTCTACCAAAACAACTAGAACTTTCTCTCTATGCTAAACTAACTCATATTCTCTTAACCAAACATCAATAACACTTCTCCAAGCTTAAATCCAAGGGCACATACCCTAAAGATAGGCACAACTCATGAACCAATAAAATCTCTGACAGGTCTTCTGAACAAACACAGGAAACTGCTGCTAGCGAATAGTGACTGCATAGCTTCACTTCTACTCATCAACAGACTATGTGTCCATAATTAAAGAATCACTAACATGTCTTCAACATAAATCCAAGTGTGCAAGGCTCCATGATAACTGTATGGACAACCATACATAGAACACTATTTTTTATCTATCAGGAACACTGCTGACACTAACTGCAATAGAACTGTCTGTACTAACACTTAACCTCTGTGCCCATGATATCATGCTGATTGATGGGCTTCTAAATTATCCATCTTTCTTAGTGCTTTTTATCCTCTTTCTAGAAAAAATTAATTGCACATAGACATGAGTTTATGGTTTTAATCATATGAACTTATGGTTTCTATGTATATGTTATATATGTGTGTGAACATAAGATGGAATTGTGGATACTTCTAAAGACATAATATCTACTTAAATTCATGGAAAAGAATGGTGAATATAATAGCTATACATGTTCATGGATGTTTCTTTTCCTAAGCTATGTTTTGGGTAGTTACCTCATGTAGCCGTAGGATTTGCAAGAGTGATAATTAAGACTTACACCTTTTCCTAATATTGATGATATGGATATATATATTTATATGGTTGGATGTGTGTGCATTGATTGTTTTGCAGGAGTTGACTGTAGATATTTGAAGACCAAGATACTGGTGCGGGATTCATCAAATCCAATCGAAGATTGTAGAATCTTCACAAGAAAATCAATACTTTCTATTGCATGCAATGCGCAAATTTAGTGTGCGCTATATTCTAGGATTATTCATGGTCAAGAATGTTTCTATTGTGAAACTTTATGAGTTGTAACTGACCCTCATTTATGAAGTGATTGTAGATTTAGGAGATATTTGTAGCTTCCCTTTAAATAATCAACTGTTGTGACTCTTTTGGAGTTAGTCGAACAAACTAGTTTTTAATAGAACTCTTGCATACTGTTTCAATCAAGTGTAATCATTTTATGGATGAATAGAATGTTCAATTCAAGTTTTCATCTTTCATTGTTGGTGTAATTAAGTATTTACTAATTACACTTTACTTAAGTTTACTTAGGATAATGCATTTGCATAATTAGTTGTCTTTGAGACACTTAGGAGTTTGCATTTCTTTTTAGCACATGGTTAGGAGAATCTCCACTTTAGGTGTGATAGTTGTCATCACATACCTCTTTGTGTGTGAGATCCACCTTTAGTGCACTTATCACATTATCATTCTCTCATTGTTGCACATGTTTCTCATACTTTCATGTATAATGGAGGATGATCCACCTTTGGTGGACATGTGATTCCACCTTATGTGGGTGATATCTTATCATCTCCTTATCATGTAGTCTTATTTTATTGCCTATATATTTAGGCACTCCTACATTGTATGTAATCAATCATTGAATCTATTATTCATTATTTGATCATTTGTTCATATCATATTTTATCTCTCTTGTGCTATCTCTTGAGCTTCTAGATCTTGGTTTCTACTCTTTGCCTTAGGCAAATTCTTACATTCATCTTGATTGTACTTCTCATTCACTCATTCAAGGGGGCCCACTTGATGAGTGAATTTTTTTGTTAGTGTAGAGTTCAATTTCCTATTCATTTATATGTATTTGAACTCTGTTGTTCCTCCAGCTACTGATATCAAAATTAGTAGCCTATTTTTGCAGCACAGTCAGTTGGAGTAGTTCCTAACTGCAATTTCCTACTTTGATTAGAATACATTTTCTTACCAGTTTTAGTATAGTTTTCCTGAAGCATAAGCATTTGAATTCCTTAGATAGACGTAGAGGGAGAAGGTTTGAAGCATATAATTTGCAAATGCCATTCCAAGTTTATGTCCCTGGTCGATAATTAAATGAGACCAAATAATTCATTTAGGAATCATTTGGGGTGTCCAATCTTGAAATAGGTAGTCCATTGCTCTAGGTTTCTAATACTATTATTTGGCCAAGAATTTTTGGCACCATTGCTGGGGATGGTGTTAATTTAAACTTATCTTTGTAGTTGCATTCTTGGTTTTAATCTAGTACTTAAGTAAGCATTTTATGCATAGAAGGAGAGATCATCTTGGGAGATTTCTTCCCTGTAACTACCAAGGAGAACCATTTGATTTATTCAATCCTCAAGTTAAAGAACCCCAAAGTGAGAAAGATGAAGAACCCTTTGAAAACCCATTTACTGATGCTTAAGAAGACATATCATCTTCATCATTTGAGGAATCACTGCATTTTAATGACCTATTTGCTAAACCTGAATACCAAGACAATATGCTTGCTCTTATTGTATATCAACTACCACCACTAGGTCCTCCTCCTAGAATGGTTGCTTAGGCTCCCTTTCCCTTTCCTATACCTCAACAGCAAGGTAACCAAAATTTGAAGAATATACCTATTACTACGCTCCCCAAATTATATGGCCTCCTTACAGAAGACCCTGAGGCCTCTCTCTTTGAATTTAATATTCTTTGTCAGAGTTATGACTATACCACTGATGCCCACAAGCTGAAGTTGTTTCCATCAACTCTAAAAAAAGCCACTTTGAGATGGTTCATGGGGTTAGGTGCTAATGATGTAGTAGATTGGAATGCCATGCACACTATGTTTCTTTTGAAGTACAAAGAGTACTGTAGAGGTCAAGATTTGAAAGGTGATGGCATTTTTAAAATATCTCAGAAGGAGGATGAAACCTTGGAGGATTATGTATCTAGAGTCATGTTCAACCTGTAGCATAATACACAACACCAGCTAAATGAGGCATCTCAGAAACACCTCTTCCTAAAGGGTGTGAATGATGGAAGTATTGAGGCTCTAGACCTAATGGCAAGAGGAGCTATCACATGAAAAGGTTGGGTTGACATAAAGAATATATGTTAAAATTATTCAAGGGCCACTTTGAAGAAGGGAAAGAGACTTAGAGACCTACAACATAAGTCCAATGGTGGTTTAGGTGTATCCAAAATGGAGCTATCTAATTTTTTATCTGACTTCAAGCAAGACATCATTAATGATGTTGCCACTCACCTGGATAGTATGCAAGCGAGGAGGAAGAAGGAAGAGTCAGATGTTATGCTTGCTGAGTTTTGTTCTCATTGTAGAGAGAAGAAGAGAAATTGTAAATGTAAGACAGTTGCATCTGTGGACATCAACCCAATGCCCACTAAGTTCAAAGCCATAAATGAGGAAAATGGAGAACTTTTCTATGTTTCTCAGAGGCATCCATGGGCTTAAAGACAAGGTATGCCTCCGAACCCACTGAATAATTTTGGTTATAATAATAATAGCTATTGGCCAAACCAAAACCCCCAAAATTCTACTTCTTAGGGTTAGAATTGGAATCACAACTAGTCCAATCAATAGCTATACTATAACCAAGCCTATTCACAACAACCACCATTTAACCCATACCAATAGCAGTATAACTCCTATTAGCAGCCACATCAAAATAGCCAATGAACACCTCATGGTAACTAGCAACCACAACCTCAGTGGGGACCTAATCAACCTAATCAGCAACAAGCAATAATGCCTCCACCTCACCAGCAAGCTATTATGCTTCCACCTTCTGTAGAAAATAGCAACCCTCAAAAGCCAACTCAACTTCCTGCTCAACCAATTCCAAATCCTAATAATAAGAAACAAGCTTATTCCTTACACATAAATGATATCCATCTTAGATCAGGAACTACACTACTTGCACCCAAGGAGCCAATAATAACCAAAGTTGTTGATGCTGAGGACATACCCATGAACAAGCCTGTTGATGTTCCACCTATTGTTCAAACTGCACCAATGCCTAAGACTCCTCCTTATCCACAAAGATTGTCTCAGGTAGTTCCTCCAAAAGAAAATCTTGTAGCCACTAATTTGATTGATCAGCTCAAGAAAATGATAGTGCATATTCCCTTGTTGGATTCCCTTAAAGAAATTCCAGTCTATACCAAAGCAATTAAAAAAACCTGTATCAAACAACCTAGAAGGAAAAAGAAAGACCCTAATATTGTCCATGTCTTAGGCCATCTCTCTGATCTCATGCTAAGAAAAGTTGTCATGCCTAAGTATTCAGATCTAGGAAGTCTAGTGGTAACCATTTACATTAATGGTACTCAAATTTAGAATGTTCTAATTGACTTGGGAGCATCAATCAATGTTATGACTAGGGAAGTTCTACTGAAACTTAGTATCATTGGGTTGCGGGACACACCAACAATATTATAGTTAGCTGATAATTCCATAGTCAAGCCTGATGGTATGGTTGAGGATATTGTTGTTACTTTGGATTCCTTAGATTACCCTTTGGATTTCATAGTCTTGTCACCCAAAGCCACCCTAGGAGGATATCCATTAATCTTAGGATGGCCTTGGCTAGCCACTGTTGATGCTTGCATTGCATGCCCTTTAGGAAAGATGACCATATCAGATGGTATAAATACCAAGAAGTTAACTTTGTATTCTCCAGCAAAACCCCAAAGTGAACTTGATCAAGTTGTCTGGCCAGGCTTAGGAGATGCTTCCCTTGAAGTAAATTCTGTGTAAAAACTCATGGTCATCAAGAGAAATCCATTCATAGTATCACAAGAAGAATATGATATACTAGCAGCAATCCTTACCAACCAATATGGTCCTGAGGAGTCATCTTGTGATGATCCAAATTGTTCCCTTCAAACAATAATGCCCAAGAAAACCACATCTCAACTTCTTGCAGCACTTGATTATCTTCACACCTTGCTACCCCATGAGATAAAGTCTCCATCCATAGTAGAATTCTAGATGTTAGAAATAGTTAAGAGAGTTGAAATTGCTTCATGAAAGGAGCTAAATGTTAATAAAAACCTCACTGAATCTCAGATGTCTAGTCTTCTCAAGATTTTATAGGATAGTTGTACACACTCAAGTAGTGCACTTCTCTAAGTCATTATATCCAAGGAAATCCATGAAAGGGAAACCTTAGAAAGTGACCTAAAGCTCTCTATGCATGGAGTTGCAAGATTATTTAAAATTTTCTCTCAACTAGAGCTATTAAGCTAATGACCTTGCCAACCACACAATGAGAGATTCAAATGAAGACAAGGGCAAGAATGCCAATATCCCTAAGAATCACTATGAAATGAAAATGCAAACTAGATTAAGATGAATATGCAAGCTAGAAATGGAGATGCAAGCTAAGCTATAGAAATGAAAGTACAGACTAAACTATGAAAGGAAAGATGCAAGTGTTACAAATCCTTCCTAATTAAGCTAGATGAAGTAATCTAAAGCATAAAGGAAATCTAAGCTAATATGAAGCTATGAATGCCATGACAATGCAAGAAATGAAACTATGATAGCATGAAAGTATAAAAGCCAAGAATGCTCCCAATCTTCAAAAGCTCCAAAGTGACCTAGAAAACCTCCAGCATAACATTAGTATTCAAAAATGCATATGAAAGTGAGAAAGAGAGCTCTTCTTATATAGGAAATGAGAAGGAATGGACCATGGAGATTAAGAGGAAAAAGATTTAATAAAAGGTGGAGCATCAAAGAGGAGCAATCCATGTGCACAAATATCCTCCAATGAGAAAATAAGAGTTGACTTTTGTGTCCATATGAGACAAAAAGTGCTTTTTCCCTTTTTATAAAATAAGAATAATGCTTTATTTGTGCAACTTAGAATAAGAGGAAAAGGTGGGGGCTTTTTATTTAATAAAAGGGGAGGAAATATTCCTTTTAATAAATAAAGACTTTAGGATAAAAAATGGTCAGCGCAAGGTGAATAATCAAAAATGATGAAACAGGATTTGATCAAGGAAATTGATATTGAGCTGAAAATGTTGATTTTTGAAAATATTGATTCAAGGATTTAATAAATTGCTAAATGGGGGCATAAAGTCTAGGAGACCATTTTAGGGTGCATACATTTGCCCCTTTTTGACTAATGTGTGATCATTCTGGGAACACATTTGGTCAAAGAAGAATTGAAATGTGAGATCGATTTGGGATCACAAGACAACTCAGATGTGTGTTTGACGGATGGGAACACATCAGGACAGGCATAAGCATAAGCTGAAAGACAAGACCAACACCATTGTTGTTAAGTGATAGTCAGGTCTAAAATCAAAAGATTAGATCAACATTGTTGCTATTAAGTGCTAATCAGGTCTCAAAATAAGAGATAAGAATCGAAAGACAAAACCATCACCATTGTTGTTAAGTGATAGTGAAGTCTCAAAATAAGAATCTCAAGCTGAGTTGAATGATAAAGCTGAATCAAAGATTGAAGCTGATAGGTACTGCCCCCTTGGAATCAAAATTGAAATCAAGTAGAGGAGAAGCAGCAAATAGATAAACTTGAACAAGTCACTAGAAATCATAATCAAAGGATGGAGCATGATAGGATAACCATCAAGAAATGTAAGACATGCCCCAGTTTGACCAAGTCAAACCTCAAAAAGATGAAGTGAGTGAAAATGAATGAAAGACTAGAAGGTTGAAAGAGATGGGGATGAAGAAATGAAGATGCCCCAGTGAAGATCAAAGGATCAGAACTCAAAAGGTCAGCTAACTATGCAGAATAAGGAGAAAATTTAAAATGTGATTTTGACTATTAAGATTAACTCAAATTTTGATTTCAAGTCTGAAAATGGATCCAGGACATCAAAATTAGCTAGGGGTGCAATTTTTGTGCAATTCTGAGGTGTTTTAAAAATTAGGTCAAAAAGTCAAAATACTATAAAAGGGTCAAAAAGTGTCATTTTCAAAATCATTTGACTTTTATTGATTTAAGAATTTTGAGAGCTTAGAGAGAGAAATGGCTTAGCAAGTAGGCATCCTAATCCACCGACATTGATTTGAGTGCTCTCGGTTGCACAACCGACCTCCACACTATGGTGCCTCGGTATGTTTTCAGAAAAACTTACAGCTTTTTGAGTCATTATGAGCATTTAATACATTTTAAACACATTTAAATTTTTTTTAAAATTTTCAAATTTTAGTTTTAGGTGATATATCACGTGATACTTTAGAAGTATCACCCCCTTCGAGACTAACTATCACACGATACTTCGTGGGTCCAAATAGTATTGCATGACTATGTAAACTAGTATCACAGGATAACTGGTGAACTATCGCATGATCCTATGAAAAGTATCACATGAAAAGAAAGTATCGCACTGCTATTGAAGAAAGTATTGTGTGATACTTTAATAAAAAATAGTATCGCTCAATTTTAAAATTTGATATTTTTTAGTGTTTTTGACCAAAATGACATGTGTCGAGACAAATTTGCATTTTTAGATGAGGTGTATTGATTTTTAGACATCCATCATGATATGTGCTAACATTTGGCTTGGTTAATGGCTTACAGGAGGTCTTTCTAGTGTTACTTATGAGAGTACCAAAGGTGACCAGGTTACGGTTTGTCTAAGATCTTGATGATCCGGGCAAGGCTAACTTGAGGGCTATGTGATTTGGATATCTACTACAGTTACCCTACATTCTAGTAGATCATGGGTTGTTCACTGCTCTTGCTAAGAGATGGAAAAATGAGCACAACACCTTCCATTTTCCTACTGGAGAGGCGTCGATCACATTAGAGGATGTGTACAGGATTCTCCAAGTGCCTAGCCATGGCGATCCTGTAAGTATAATCATGTTTTATATATAGTCATAAATGTAAAGTTTCCATATGATAGGAACTGACATGATTGTATGATGGTATAGGTATACTATGATTAGGATGCCACTGAGGGATGATGTGCCATCCAGGGCATGTTCCAGGATGTCACTATTGTAGATAGACATGTCAGCTGGGATCGGTTGATGGACAATTTTGGTAGGGATTTCCTAGTACCATGTATTGTAGCATCCATTATTGCATAGGCCCTCATGACTGACAAGAGTCTGAAGGGGTTTCCATTGGGATGGGGTAGACTATTAGTAGATCTAGTGGCACATCCATGGAGATTAGCATGGGGCCTAGCCATATTGGTGGAGATGTACCATGAGCTCCATGAGATCATCTACTGAGAGAGTAGGACTTGGGCATGTGGAGCCATACTTGCTCAGATATGGGCATGGGAGCACATTGTTGTAGTGCATCCATGAGTGCAGCCTAGGGACTGTAGGTATCCCTATATGTACAAATATGCTAGTTTCATCTCTGAGGCACATAGTGGAGATGTCACTTATTGTAGGAGAGTGCTGGATGAGCTCACCTCATTCATATGGAGACCTTACAGATCATGTGAGTAGTGTGGTGATAGATGGGAGTTGGATTACATGCTTTGCAGTCATCCACTAGTAGGTCACCATGCTGATATTATGGAGAGATTTGTCATCACTCAGGTTTGGAGGTATTTTGGACACTAGCAGAGGATGCCTACGAAGACTACCACATATGCTCGGGCTTGGGATGAGGAGGGCCATGGTTGGTTGTTGATGCTATATTACCAGCAAGTAATACAGGATATAGCTACAATACGTTAGGAGCCATGGGAGTACCTTCCAAACATGGTGGATGCAAGCGTAGATGTAGCTTATAGGGTAGAGAGGCGTAGGGCTCCATTCCCTAGATTCATTGTGCCAGATGTATAGCCGACAGCTCAAGGGGATGATGGTGATGAGGGTGGGGATGGAGGGAGAGGGAGAGTGAGGGAGATAGGTGAGGGATCTAGATTAGGTGGCCAAAAATGGTCACAAGGATGAAGATCAGTGACCCCTAAGGATGAGGCGAGACCAGCTTGCCAACAGGTAGAGGCCAGGTAGGATCCACCTGTAGGAGGAGAGGACCTAAGAACCAGGATATAGGCTCTAGAGGCTGAGATGTAGTAGCTTAGGATCATGATAGTAGTTAGGGAGCAATAGCTCATAGATCAGAGGGTTGAGATAGAGAAATGAGAGAGAGCACTATAGGCTACCATTGTAGAGAGTCAGAGAGAGGCAGCGTGAGCTACGTACTATCACGGGCTATACATACAGGTAGTACCAGTGGGTTAGAGAGCTCCTTCTTACTCAACAGTAGTGGGAAGATCTGATGTAGCACTAGACATGGCACCACCTCCTCCACCACTAGGTCCACGAGATGGTGGTAGTGAGTCCTACATCTAGGGCTTAGGTTTAGATGTTTTGGACATATCATGAGACTTTTGATCTAGATTTTGGGATCTCATTCTGTATATTGTATGATGACATTTTTTTTGATATATGAGATTTACTAGATGTTTGATATATCTTATGTTTACATCTCACTTGTGATGGATGTATCAGTTTATGTATTGTCTTGTCATATTGCTCAAAATGTATGCTATAAATGCTCATGTATATTCTCTCATAGATGTATGTTTAATTCTCATGTGTATGATGTAGAGTTATGTTTCTAAAAATGATCTCTTTAGGATATAGATATGATGATAAGATTAACCCCTTTTGATGACATGAACAAGATGTGATGTTAAAGACAATTAGCGAAAGACATGATCGAGAAAAGGAAAGGTGAGCACAGTTGACCAACTAGTCTGTCAAAGATAAAAGGGGAGCTCTCGCCATATGCAAGATGCAAGGCTAAACTATCATGAACCTAAAAATGCAAGCTACTATGAAAGTGGTTGACTTGCAAGGTCACAATGCCAATAGACATCTAATAATCATCATCAAACTTTATTGGTAGCATCACAAGATCATACGATACACACTAGTATGACTATGGGTATATGAATATGATCTATATCAGATAGAATGTGGGAATCCCACCTAGGCACCAAAGACATGTAGGTCAAGATGACTAGTGTAGTGAGATTACCTAAGTTTAATATAGCCAGATTATACTTGCATCGAGACACAAGAAAGTCAAGATGGCTATAAGTATGCACTTGCTAAAAAGTCAAGGATAATATCTAGTAGGTCCTCAATGTCAAGTAGGTCAAGCATAGATGCTAACGACAATGAGGACTTAACAAAATGTACCCACAAGAAGAAAAAGCAATAGAACATGTTCTCATACCCTTAGTCTTCTAGCTAGGCATCATCGAAAACTTCTTAGGGATAGAACACTCATCAAAGAAATCATCATAGATAGCACACAAAGAAATAAAGTCAAACAAGTCTCAGTGAGACAAGTGTTTTTTTTAAGTGCATGTGTGTAGGTCATAGAATCAACTTTGAGTATCACATCTACGAGTGAGAAATATCATATCATACTAAACTGTGGGGTAGGATATCTGATAAGTGTTGAGAAACACTTGACACTAGGGTAGTGTTGAAAAACACTATTTGTAAGATGTCCTAAAGACTAGCACATCCTAGAGACCAAAGCCAACATAGTTATGCCCCCAAAAAAAAGACAAAGACCAATTCCAAACCAAGGCAACAAGGTCAAGACATGATGGAGAAAGGCTAAGTGTCAAGGATGCATGCTAAGAAACAAGGGTGCAAAGGCCTCAAGTAGTGCATGTTTCCAAGTTTTCACCACTTGGAGATTATTTTGATTTTTTCAATTTTTTTGTATTTTTGTTACCAAGGCACCTGTTTCCAGGTTTTCACCAATGCACTTTTTCTTTCTTTCTTTTTTTTTTTTTGAATTTTTTTTTTTTTAGGACTTTATATGCTTTTTAGAATTTTTTCAGCATCATATATGAATTTTTTTTTCAAATTTTTTTAGGATCAATAAAAATATGTACAAAGGATGCCCTCAGACAGAATGGGCATCATGGATAGAACTTCTTGAGGTGCAAAACATTGATAGGGTCAGGGAGCTGTTCCCCCTTTGGATCAGATAATAAGTAAGCACTTGTACCAAAAGCTATAGTGATGATGTATGGTCCAAGCCAATTAGGTTTGAACTTCCCCTTTTGTTCTCTATTTTGTTGGTTCTTAGGGTTTTCTCACAAAACAAGATCGTCCACTTGAAATTCCCTAGGGTGAACCTTCTTATTGAATGCTTTGGACATACACTTTTGGTAGACTCTCATGTGATCAAAAGATGCTTTACGTTTCTCATCTAAAAGTTCTAACTCTTGTAACCTCATGGCACGGTAGTCTTCATCTATCACTAAACCCTTGAGAGAGACTCTAAGTGAAGGGATCTCTACCTCTAAAGGTAACACTGCTTCAACACCATAGGTGAGGGAAAAGGGTGTAGCCCCTGTTGGAGTATGAATACTCATTTTGTAGGCCCACAAGGCTAGATTTATCTATAGGTGTCAATCTCTACCATTCTTGTGAACTGTTCTATGGAGAATCTTAAGAATGGTCTTATTTGAAGCCTCTACTTGTCCATTTCCCTATGGAAAGTAAATGGAAGACCAATGTTGTTTTATCTTAAATTTCTTGTAAAGGTGTGTAAGGTCCTTGTTTTTAAACTAACCTCCATTGTCAGTGATTATTTTAGAAGGTATCCCAAACCAACAAATGATGTGATTTAAGACAAACAAAGAAATTGCCTTCCCTGAAGCAACATAAAGTGGAACAACTTCTACCCATTTGGTAAAGTAGTCAGTAGCAGTAATAATGAATTTATGTCCACCTGATGAGTTGGGATGAATCTGCCCAACAAGATCAAAGGCCTAGTGCTAAAATGGCCAATGAGAAATAGAAGGAATAAGCTCCCTACCTGGAGCATGAATCAAGTTTCCATGTTTCTGACACTTTTCGCATGATTTGGCAAAAGCTATAGCATCCATCTACATTGTGGGCCAATAGTACCCAGCCCCAAGCAACCTTCGGGCCATGGCAAGACCATTAGAATGTCCTCCACAAATGCCATCATGGATGTAAACTAACACTTGGTTGGACTCATGCTTTTCTAAACACCTAAAAAGTGTCCCATCTAAACCCCTCCTATATAGATCACCAAAAATAAGGGTGTGGTGAGAGGCATTTTGGATAAGGTTTCTTCTTTCAGAATGGTTGAAAGTTTTGGGAATAATGCCATCACAAAGATATGAGTAGATGGCACGATAATGGGATGACTCATGGCTAACCAAAGTGAAAATGACATGGCTTTCGGAGGAGTCAAAAATAGGGAATTGTAGCTCTTCCGCCAAGAATTCATATCTGGACTCATGTTGGTCTGGCTAAAGAAGAGAGGCCAATGTAGCCATAGCATTAGCTACTTTGTTTTTTTCTCTAGGGATTTGTTGAAATGTAAAAAAATTGAAATATCATCGCAATGAATCAACCATTTTATTATAGGGTACCAGTTTGTCATCCTTTGTTTGATATTCTTCATTAACTTGGTTGATAATCAATTGTGAATCCCCATAAATGTGTAGTTTTGTAATTCCCCATTCTATGGCCATTTTCAATCCATTTGTCAAGGCCTCATATTTAGCAATGTTGTTTGTGCATGGGAACAATAATTTATAGGATTTAGGAATAGTATACCCATGAGGGGAAACAAACAAAAGTCCTGCACTCGAACCATTCTACATAAAAGAGCCATCAAAGAACATCTTCCATGTTCTTGTAGTCATGTACATTATGTGCTCATCTGGAAACTCAAGTTGCATTGGTGTTTTATCTTTGATTGGAAAGTCAACCAGTTGATTTGTGATAGCTTGTCCCTTTATGGCTTTACACTCAACATACTCGATGTCAAATTCTTAAAGAATCATCATCCATTTAGCAAGTCTACCTGTGAGAGCAGCCTTACGAAGCAAGTATTTTAGAGGGTCAATTTTGGCTATGAGGTGTATTGTATGTGCAAGCATGTAGTGACACAACTTTTGGGAAGCAAACACCACAGCAAGGCAAGATTTTTCAATACTGGTATAATTGACCTCATAGGAAACAAGTGTAGGGCTGATGTAATATATGGTTCTCTCTTTTCCAATATCATCAAGTTGAGCCAATAATGCCCCCAGGGAAGATTCTGTTGCTGATACATACAAGATGAGTGGTTTTCCTAGGATAGGAGGCATTAAGATTGGAGGATTAGCCAAATATTGTTTGATTTGATCCATGCTTTGCTGGCATTCCTTATTCTAGACACATTTAACCCCTTTATGAAAAGTTTTATTAAAGGGTTGAGCTCTATCAGCTAGTTGTGAAATAAACCTCCTTATAGACTGAAGACATCCTTGAAGACTCCTCATTTGACTGATGTTTTTAGGAGGTGGCATATCCATTATTGCTTGAACTTTTTCAAGGTCTACCTCTATTCCTTTAGTTGAAATGATGAATCCTAAGAGTTTTCCAGAGGTGACCCCAAATGTACAGTTTTTGGGATTCAATCTAAGTTGGAACTGTTCCATATGATCTAGAATTACTTCCAAATCTTCTAGGTGTGTATCCCTTTTCTTGGATTTTGTGAGGGTGTCATCCACATAGTATTCTGTGTTCTTATGCATCATGTCATGGAATATGGTAGTCATAGCTCTTTGGTATGTAGCTCTGATATTTTTTAATCCAAATGGCATGATGTTCCAACAATAGGTCCCCCATGCACAAGTGAATGTAGTTTTCTCTTGGTCTTCAGAACCTATTTTGATTTGAATATACCCAAAAAACCCATCCATCAAAGAATAGATCTCATAGCCCGCAGTCATGTCCACTATCATGTCTATGTTTGGAAGTGGAAAATCATTCTTTGGGAAAGCTTTGTTAAGATCTCTAAAATTTGTGCATACTCGAATGGACTTGTCATGTTTGATACTGGTACTATATTGGAAATCCATTCAGCCTAATCAATGGCTCTAATAAATCCTGCACTAAGGAGCTTTTCTAATTCATCTTTTACTAAAAGAGCTATGTGAGGATGCATTTTCCTCAACTTTTGTTTTACTAGTTTAATGCCCAGAGCTATGGACAAATGATGCATAATAATACTAGTGTCCAACCCTGGCATGTCTGAATAAGTCCAAGAAAAATTGATGTTCTTCCTTTGTAGGAACTTGGTGTATGCCTCTTTCTCCTATGTAGATAGAGACTGAGCTAAATGTACAATTTGTGGAGCCTCTTTTGTATTTAGATTTACTAGCTATGTGGGCTCAACAAGCACTAACAACCTGTCCTAAAAATAACTGGGAAGATAATCAAGTACCTCATCCTCAAGTGCCTCAAAGAGGTTTTCACTCTTGGATACATCCTTTATTTTTACTTTTTTTGGTTCTGACATGGCCACATAGTGGTTTTCGCCATCAAAATTATTATTCTTTTTTTCTTTTCTTTTTATTTTGTGAGGTACTTGATATCTGGCTTTGTCATACTTGTATTTGGTTCACTGGTGGAAGAGACTATGGGTTCAAGAGTGTTAAGGTAACAAGCTATCTCGTAGTCATTTTGAAAATTCAGAAGTTGAGGCTCTTGATAACGCTGAGTCCAATCAATCAAGTGGGGATGAACAAGGGGTACGTTAATGACTAGTTTGATATTGTGAATGCAGATTATGTCATCTCTGGTGATCGTAGAGTTAGGATTCATTAAGTATCCCTCTAAGGTACTCAAATCAGGACTTGTCCTACTAAGCGAAGCATCATCCACTAAAGCTACTTGTGGATTCCAATCCTCTAGTCCTACACTAGACTCATTAGCTACCTCAGATTGGGAACTATATGTATGGACAACAACAATGTCCACGTCAACTGTAGAACAATTAGAAAGAGTCTCCCACTCATATTCATGTGAATATGTATCTAAATCTCAACTAGGATGTTTACTCCAACCATATTTTTTAGGCTTTGAAGTAGAAGCGTTAATGTCACTGAGGGTAACACCTTCTTGGATATCATTTGTATATTCAATAGGATCTTCAACATGAGTTGCAATAGTAGATTGTTCTTGTTCTGAAATTGTTGGATCAATGACTAAAGCATCTAAATCTCCCCAAAGGAGATTGGTGGAAGGGACCCAATCTTCACACTTGTCTTTCTGATTTTGCAAATTGGGCACATAACTAGACTCATCATCACTATCCGTTGCAGCTATGATAGGAGCATTATTTTCCTTCTGATTGTCAAAACCTAGGCCAACTGTTGTCTTAGTCCTATAGCCAAAGAGAGCATGATTAAGTGGTTTAGCTTTAGGATCTAAGTGGTGGCTAAGGGGACCATGACCTGGGTAGCCCATATTCTTGACCAAAGTATACCATCTCCCATAGGTCTTAGGAGATGTGGAGAAACTTTCATTATGCAAGTACTTTTCCTCCTTGTAGATCCAATCTCTAATGGCCACTTCTTCTTTTTCATCTTGAATGGGTACAGATGACTCCACAAAAGTGTCAAACAAAGTCATAGCTGAGGAGGAAGTTCTTATCCCCTGTGAAGGTTTCCCATAGGACCTAGATGAAATTGGCAACTTTGTGAAGGAATCAATTTGATAATCTCCCATACCAAGGTCTATGGATTTGAACTTATTCTGGCATTTCTCTAATGCTGCATCAAAATTTTCCACTACTCTATTAAGAGGAACATGAATGCCTGTTGAAATGGCATTGACAGATAAGGTGCTATCACCTGGTATGCAGACTTCTATGCCATTGTATGGGAATTTGACACATTAGTGATAGGTAGATGATACTGCTTGCATGTCATGAATCCATGGTCTACCTAGCAAGATGTTGTATGCCAGGGGTCCAACATCAACAATCTAAAACAAAACATCTTTCTCCACTGGGCCAATCCTAATGGGAAGAATAGCCAACCCCTTAGAGCTTCTTTCTGCCTCATCATAGGCCTTTATTGTGATTTTCTTTCTTGTGTCAATTACTCCCTTTGAATATCCCAATGTTTTCAAAAGACTTAAAGAACATATATTGAGCCCAGCACCCCCATCAATCAACACATGCCTAACATAGGTTTTGTGGATCATGACTTCAATATGGAGGGCAAGATTGTGCAGATGGCTCAAGGCTTTTTCATCTTCTTCTGAGAATGTGAGGTAGTGAGGGATAGCAAGGTGGTTAACCATGTGTTGGAATTGATCAATATCAATATTGTTGGGGACATTAGCTATACACAAAGCATCCTCAAATATACGCTTATGCCTTGGAGACAATTCCAGGAGTTCAAAAATGGAAATTTGAGCTGGTGTTCTTTGTAACTGATCAACAAGATTATAGCTCATCTCTAGATTCACTATTGTTTTGGTGACAGTTTTAGATGCCACTTGCTTGGGTTTGGAATTAGGCCCCCTAATAACCACAGGACCTTGGTTCTGACTTCTAGTGACAACATTTAATGCTTGGGATGATCTTTGAGAGTGGGGACCTCTAAGCACAATCAAAGGGTCTACATCAAATATAGGAGAAGAATTATCATCATGACCATAGGGATCTCTATTTCCCATCATATTAATGCTTTCTTCAACAACTTCAAGCATATTGATGACATTTTCCATAGACGTGTAGGTGTAGTTAATTATAGCTTTGCCATCTTTGGGTTTAGAGGTTTCCCCCTTATCATATTTTGGCAAAGGTTCCTTAAATGCTTTGTGGTCTACATTAGTATTCAACCCATCAACTTGCAATTTATTACTCTTAATCAGATCTTGAACAAGCTGCTTAAGTTTCCAACAATGCTCTATGTCATGCCCAATGCCATTATGATATTTGCAATAGGATTTCTCATCCCACCAATATGGTTTAGTTTTAGGTATGTGGAATTTTGTTGGATCTTGCGGTTGCGCAAGGTTGTTGGCAATAATCATCTTAAAAATATCCTCATAAGAGTCACCAAGCTTAGTGAATTGTCTCCTCTCCTTTTTGGACTTGTCTTGATATCGTGGTTTATGCTCTTGTTGGTTAGAGGATGTTTGAAGCTTCATAGCTTGAACTACACTGGATAAGTGTAGGACACCTTGGTCCCTTGGTTAGTTAGAGTCAACAACTCCATCATTGACCACTTGTTTATTTTTATTCCAGTGCCAGTTCTTGCCTTTATCCTTATGATTGTTGTTATTATTATTTTGACTATGGTTGTTGTTGCTTTGTTTAGTCAAAATACCTTGTTCCTTTAAAACATCCTTTATTCTACATGAAGTTTTGACCATAATGTCGAATGAATCAAAGACCATCTTCCGAATCTCATACCGCATCTTAGGCACTAAATTGCTCACAAGGATATCAATTTTCTCATGTTCAAGAATTGTCCTAGAATACCAAGAGCATAATCATCTCCACCTTTCTAAAAATGTAACAAAAGATTCCCCTTGATTTTGTTTTAAGTGACACAAATCAAGCATGGTGACTGACCTTGATAAGTTATATGCAAAATGTTGCACAAATCTATGTACCAATTCTTTGAAAGTTTTGACAAGAGGGGTAGTGTTGGTAAACCACTCCATAGCTTGACCCTTTAGACTCCTTGGGAATAATCTCATCAAATAGGAATCTTCATGGTGAAATTCAAAACTCATGATGTAAAACTGTCGCACATGATCATGTGGGTCACCATTACCATCATATTTGTCATATTGAGGAAACTCAATTTTCCTAGGAAAATATTTCATGCTCACACTTTTATCAAAAGGATTAGGACAAATAGATTCAAGGTTGAAAGAAATCTTGGGAGCCATCATCTTCTCCATCATTTTCTCGAGTTGTTTAATTTCCTCTTCTTGTGAGGGGCTCTGTTTCTTGATCTTCCTATCCACATCAAATTTATAAGGGACCCTCACACCCTTGTTGATCAAGCTCTCTAGGAACCTATCTTTATTTTGCTCAACATATTTCTCCACATATTGTTGAAAGAGTGGTTCTTGTTGTACTCTCATAAAGTCTTGAGCTTCATAATTTTCACTACTTCCTCCATGTTGAGAGCCATGATGAGCTCATTAGGAGGGTTGTATTGAGTTCCTAGGACATGTTTTTCTCCTATAGTGAGCATGTTGTAAAGTCCTCCCTCTAGGACTAGGATATCTTGAAGGAGTCCTTGACCACCTTCTACTTCTTGGAGTTCTTGGGGGAGTAGAGGGTGGAGTGTTGTTTCCACTGTTGGTTACCCCATTGTTAAATTGATTGTTGAGTTGTTGGTCCAATATCCTATCTTGTTCATCTTGGAATGCTTTTCTCTCTATGTCCAACAAGGCTCATTGTTCCTCTTCTAGGAGCCTAAGTTTTTCTTCTTTTGTAGCTCGTTCTTCTTTTGCAGCTTGTTTTTCCCATTCAATTATTTTTAGCCTCTCACTTGTATATCTTGAAGTTGTTTTTAGTGGGGAACTTGGTCTTGAACGGTTGAACAAGTTAGCTGCATTCACATGAGCATCATAAGATTGGTTTTTTTGGTCCTCATGTTGTGACCGTGCATCTTGATGAGCTTGTGCATAATGTATTTTAGTTCATTGATGAGCATCTAGATATCTTGAATTAATAGGAGGTGAGTCAGGTTGATTGTCATCTTTGAATGACATGTTACCCCTATGTCTTTGAAAAATTTCATCAAGAGATTGATCCATTATTTCTCTTTGTTGTTTGGTCAAGATGTAACTCATATCCATATTTGATTGAGAAGGTGCTAAAGAGGTATTCAAATTTCTCTTTGGATCAAAACAAACTTCAAACTCACTCTTAGGGGATTGATAAAAAATGGGTTCCTTTCCCTTTTGCTGTTGACAAGTCTTAACTAAGGGCAATTGATTGAAGACAACTTGTGGTCGTTTCCCTTGACTAACTCGGTACCTTGTTGTAACTAACATGAAAGAAAAAGATCCTTGGTGGTGAGATGACCTCACAAAATGTCAATACCAAACTAGGATAATAAAAGTACTCAAATGTCCAAAAAGAGATGGTGAGATAGAAAATTGCAATAGGAGTAAATCAACACTATCAAAGAGGTGCTTAAATCAAAGGATTCTAGTATCCTTGCATTTATGAACTAGGAGGATGGATTTACTCAAATTATATAATTGAAATTGATTTTGATGGAAATGAATTTGGACAAAAGAAGACTGAAATTCTCCAAGAATGTTACCAACGAATCTAGAGATATACTTTTTCAACAAGGACAATTTTTTTAACTTGGCAATTCCACACAAGATGACTTTGTAAAATCAAGGATAACTAATCCATGAGGCCTAAAAATAGTAGCTCAAGGTACAAGCAATTTTCCAGTAGCAGAATAAATCACCCACTTAAGGATCTAGTCAACTAAAAGCAATTGATAATGGCTGAAACTGGACAAACTGCAAATAATTCTGGGTGATACTTTCCAGGAAAATAGGGTGATAGTTTATAGCAAGGTGATACTTCATCTTAAGCTAGGTGATAGTTTCCAATAAGCCCGAGCAATACTTTCCAAGCAGGCAGGGTGATAGTCCAGAAGGGTGAACTATCGCATGATATTTCTCTCCACAGGGTGCAATACTATTGCAGAATTGTATGACTCTTGACCAGTGAAATGCAAAATCTCAGTTTTTGGGACTATTTGTTCAAAATTTTCAGTTTGAGATTTGATTTTTTGATTCCAATCACAATGACAACAAAAAATTGATAGATTTGCAAATAGTAGGGGATCAAATGTGTCTTCAAAAACTTGAAACAAGGGAAAATGCAACCTTGCCAAGACAAATAATTGTGATATCAAAATTGAAAAATCCTATGCACACTACCAAGATGTTGAGTATGCAAGAATGTTTACATAGGTATAGCACAACGAGAACACTTCAAGCACTCTTTAGCCTAAAAATACAATGGCTCAATACTTAACAACTTGGCCCACACTTGATGCTCCCTTGCCTCACACAAAGTGGTTTCCCACAATTGATATTGGCTTTGTCATGGAAGTGTTGAAGACACAACCAAAGGAACACATATGGTGAGTAATCTTGGGGTGATCTGGGTTATTCCACTTGGATCAATCCTTGAACCAAGAAGATAAGTGGAAAAATAGGGTGGCCTCTATCTATGGTTCTTAGTAAGGGATTTCATTTGTAGTACCCCTCTTGCTCCCCAAAGGGACTCCTTACCTTGCAGCAAGTAACGGACCTCGTGGCCTCAAGAGTACCTTAATAATTCTTGCTCAATATTTTCCTCATGGTCACAATCCCACAAGTACTCACATCAAGTGAAGACAAGCACTACGTCTACCAAGGTTTTGTGTCCCTGATAGCCTTGAGTTTATAGTGGGTTAGAATAGCCGACAAAAGGCTTGTCCCCACTTGGGTCATTCCTCTTGATTGCTCAAGAGTAGGCCCGCTAAAGGATTCTAAAGATCTAAACAAAAAGTGGATCAACTTATGAGGTTCAAGGATTTTGTTTCACCACAAGGGTGAAGAGCATACTCCCTTATCTCAAAGCTTTCTCCCAAACACACCAAGCAAATGTTCAATTACCCTCTTGCTTTCAAAATCCAAAGATGGGTCAAGATTTTCTGGTTCACCACAAGGGTGAAGAGCATACTTCTCCTACCACCCAAGAATTCCTACAACAAGATATTATGTTCCTATGAAATGAAACAACTAGTAATTGCCACACTTGGAATGAAATCAACAACAAGCACTTGATTGGGTTTTTATGCTTTGGGCAGCCCTACAAAAATCGTTAGTAGCCCTTGTGCATTTGAAGCTTTGACATGCATTCTTTTGGAAAAATGTTTCAAGAAATGAGAGCACTTACAAGCACAACTTGTTAGATCCACAAGATTAGAAAAATCCAAAATCCAAATGAAATTTGAAAATGGAATCTATCTAATTGCAGCAAACTAAACCAGCAAGCTAATTAAGTCTAAATTCGGCCAAAAAGATGCAAGAAATAGCTCATTATCAAGTATAGGTGATAGTACAAACACCAAAAATATCATGCGATACTTTACAATATAACAGGGTGATAATATATTTCTGGGTGATACTTCGTCTCACACCAAGTGATACTTCTCCTTACACTAGGTGATAGTTCCTGTAATATCTGAGTGATACTTTGAACTGGTAAAGTATTGCGCTAGTATACAAAGAACTATCACATGATACTTCTAAAAGTATCACATGATACTCTGAGCCAAAAAAACCAGAGACTGCAAATGAGCTAAAAAATTCTTGAAAAAATGATGGAAAGGTAGAAATTAAAGGACAAAATGCTAATGTTCTACCCCATGATGGGCACCAAAAATGTACACACTCAAGTAGTGCACTTCTCTAAGTCATTATATCCAAGAGAATCCATGAAAGGGAAACCTTAGAAAGTGACCTAGAGCTCTCTATGCATGGAGTTGTAAGATTATTTAAAATTTTCTCTCAGCTAGAGCTATTAAGCTAATGACCTTGCTAGTCAACCACACAATGAGAGATTCAAATGAAGACAAGGGCAAGAATGACAATATCCCCAAGAATCACTATGAAATGAAAATGCAAACTAGATTAAGATGAATATGCAAGCTAGAAATGAGAGATGCAAGCTAAGCTATAGAAATGAAAGTACAAACTAAACTATGAAAGGAAAGATGCAAGTGTTACAAATCCTTCCTAATTAGGCTAGATGAAGTAATCTAAAGCATAAAGGAAATCTAAGCTAATATGAAGCTAAGAATGCCATGAAAATGCAAGAAATGAAACTATGATAGCATGAAAGTATAAAAGCCAAGAATGCTCCCAACCTTCAAAATCTCCAAAGTGACCTAGAAAACCTGCAGCATAACATTAGTATTCAAAAATACATATGAAAGTGAGGAAGAGAGCTCTTCTTTTATAGGAAATAAGAAGGAATGGACCATGGAGATTAAGAGGAAAAAGATTTAATAAAAGGTGGAGCATCAAAAAGGAGAAATCTATGTGCAGAAATATCCTCCAATAAGAAAATAAGAGTTGACTTTTGTGTCCATATGAGATAAAAAGTGCTTTTTCCCTTTTTATAAAATAAGAATAATGCTTTATTTGTGTAACTTAGGATAAGAGGAAAAGGTGGGGAATTTTTATTTAATAAAAGGGGAGGAAATATTCCTTTTAATAAATGAAAACTTTAGGATAAAAAATGGTTAGCCCAAGGTGAATAATCAAAAATGATGAAATAGGATTTGATCAAGGAAATTGATATTGAGCTAAAAATGCTGATTTTTGAAAATATTGATTCAGGGATTTGATAAATTGCTAAATGGGGGCCCAAAGTCTAGGCGGCCATTTTAGGGTGCATACAATAGTCAGCAAGCCTTTGCATGGGATTATATTGACATGAAAGGGCTAGATCCCAAACTATGTACTCATAGAATATATATAAGCCCAGAATACAAGCCAATAAGGCAAGCTCAAAGAAGAATTAACCCTACTTTAAGAGACATAGTTAAGACCGAGTTGCAGAAGCTTCTTAGTGCAAGTTTCATTTATCCTATTTCTGACAGTCAGTGGGTTTCTCCACTTGTAATTGTTCCAAAGAAAGGGGGAAAGTGGAGATTTTGTGTTGACTATAGAGAACTTAACAAAGTCACTAAGAAGGATCACTTTCCACTGCCTTTCATTGCCAAGTGCTTGATAATCTTGCAAGTAAAAAGTACTTTTCATTTCTAGATGGCTTCAGTGGGTATAATCAAATACAAATATCACCAGAAGACCAAGAGAAGACAACATTTACCTATCCTTGGGGAACCTTTTCTTAAGTCTTACCATTTGGATTGTGTAATGCCCCTACTACTTTCTAGAGAGTAGTACTGGGTATTTTCTCTGACATTGCTACTGATTGTGTTGAAATTTATATGGATGACTTTACAACTCATGCAACCACATTTGAAGAAGCACAAGATAACTTGGAAAAGGTCCTTAAGAGATGTCAAGATTATAATCTCTCTCTTAACAGTGAGAAGTGCTATATGATGATGGAGGGAGTAGTCCTGGGACACTACCTTTCATCTTTTGGAATCCAGGTTGACCCTGCAAAAGTTGTAGTTATCAACACACTTCCCACATCAATTAAGTAGAAGGATGTCAGGAGTTTCCTTGGCCATGCTAGTTACCATAGAAGGTTAATAAAAGACTTTAGCTAACTTGCAGCACCATTATATAACTTGTTGAAGAAAGAAACTGAATTTGCCTGGACAGAGGAATGTGAAGCATCATTCCAGAAGTTGAAAGATGTTCTAACAACAATACCTATTCTCAAAGGACCTGATTGGAAGCCTCCATTCCATATCCACATAGATGCATCTAATTATGCTATTGGAGTAGTTCTGGGATAGAAGGAAGGTATTATTGAACATGTAATTTACTATATTAGTAAAAATTTGCAAGGAGCAGAATTAAATTATACTGTTCCTGAAAAAGAGTTGTTAGCAGTTGTTTATGCACTAAAACAATTTAGGCACTACATCACAAGCTATGAAGTATTTTTTTATACTGATCATTTAGCTATCAAGTACTTAATGAATAAACCTACCATTAGTGGTAGATTAGCACACTGGTTACTCCTCATGCAAGAATTTGATATAAAGATAATAGACAAACTAGGAAAGGCTAATGTAGTGGCTGATTTCTTGTCATGACTACAAGTGTCAGATGATCCTGCAATAATTGATGATAGCTTCCCTGATAAGCACTTGTTTTCTATTGATTCTTTTAATCCATGGTATGCATACTTAGCTAACTACCTTGTTACAAGGAGAACACCACCTCACTTCTCTCCTAAACACTGCTATTTGTTGGTTGAGAAGAGTTTTTACTTCTCTTTGATTTCAAGCTTCATGTTTTATACAAGACCAAACTAGGTTACAAGGTGATATGTTTGAGAGGATGAAACTTATGACATCCTTTGGGTATGCCATGATGAGCCATGCAGAGGACATTTTTCCACAAAGAGGACAACCTACAAAATTTTGACAACCAGATACTACTAGCCTACTTTGCATAAGGATGCAACAAAATATACTCGGCACTATGATAGGTGCCAACGTATGGGACGTCCCACAAAGTCTGATGAAATGCTCCTATAGCCACAGGTAGTAGTCACACCCTTTGACAAGTGGGGTATTGACTTCATTGGACCCATTGAGCCCTCTTCTCATGGGAAGTCTTACATCTTAGTATGTACTGATTATGCAATAAAATGGGTTGAAGCCAAAGCTATGAGACACGCCAGAGATCACAAAGTTGCTGAGTTTCTTTATGAATGCATATTCACTAGATTTGGATTACCAAGGGAAATTGTCATAGATCAAGGGGCACAATTCACCTCTAACCTTATCATAGAATTGATGCAGGAGTACATGGTGCATCATGGAAAATCTTCACCTTATCATCCTCGGGCTAATGGCTAGGTTGAAATCACAAACCAGGAGATAGAATCCATCCTCACTAAAATAGTGGTTGTGCATAAAAAGGATTGGGCTACATATCTTCCTTAAGCTATTTGGGCTTACCACACCACATGGAAAACCACCATAGGGTTTACTCCTTTTGAGTTGGTATATGGAAAATCAACTTCTATGCCGATTGAGTTCCAGCATAAAACACTTTTCACAGCCTTAGGTTTGGATATGGATATCACCAAAGCACAAGAAGACAGGTTACTACAATTAAATGGATTGGATGAATACAAAAAGTATGCTCTCCACAATATAGAGTTGATCCAGTAGCAAAGAAAAAAATGACATGATAAGTTCATTCATGATAAGAAATTTTCTATAGAAGATTGGGCACTATTGTATGATTCAAGATACTAGCACACACTTGAGAAATTTAAAACTAGATGGCTTGGGCCTTATGAGATCATATTAGTATTTGACAATGGAGTAGTACAAATTTCAACCATTGATCTTGTTTAATTAAAGTTACTCATCAATGGGCATCACGTGAAACTTTACCACAAACCTATTAGTCGTGATGAGTTCCTGAAGTAGTTCTAGAGCACAACTAAAGCAAGTGATCTTGTAGCCAAAGAATCTGGGTCTTCCACCTAGGATTTTGTTGATTCTTGATTCCATTCAAGAACACCATAATAAATATTTCACATTTCATGGAATAATTTCTCCATAATAATTTTTCATGTCACCTTCTTTCTTTTCCACCCATTCACCCCATCCCATCACTTCAATTATGTAGGTGCAATTTTTTTGAACAACTCTTCTTGTAGTGCCTCTAGGTTCATGCCACATATACTCATACATATATTATTTTTTTTCATTATTTTTTAGGATTTTGTGTCATTTTAATTTTTCCCTCTTTCTTAACTTGGCTTGGTGGGACCCATGCCATTACTTAGTTGGGGGGGGGGGAACTATTCTATTTTCAAATTTTCAAATTAGAATGTAAAATTAAAGTTCTTGTCTTTAAATTGTGTTTGCGACATGATTGATTATTTGTCCTTTTGTGATTGCATCATCACATTTGAAGTGAATTAAAGATATTAAAGTTTGATCTTGATTTTTAATGATATGCCACAACATGTTTGGGGTGGTAGCCTTGGCATGCGTGAGCTATTATGAGATGTTATGAAAAACTTATATCATTAGATTTTGTGCACAAATATTTAATTCTATGAATCAAGTTGTAATTTGTACATCCTCTTTTCTTCTGCAACATCTTGTTCCATAATGCATTGAGGTTTGTGACTTACCATTGTCGAGCTCTATGGGAATTGTAGTTCTGCAAATTCAAAATTTATTTGAGAGTAGCAATGGGAGGTGACCTTCAATGACATGAACTAGTGGATCATAGGATTTTTCTAGACGATGTGTCCACTTGTGAAATGTTTAGAAGAAGAGGATGGTTGGATTATTGTTTAAGCCTTAAAGGGTTTAATGAGGAAGTTTCTCTACAATTTTTATCTACCTTTAAGGATGGGTTTGCAGAAGTCAAAGGCTTGAAGATTGAATTCATAGAAGATATAGTAGCTAAAGTGACTGGTTTACCTCAAGAAGGTGAACAATGGGTGAAAGATTTTGACCTGCATTCGATGAGAGCCCAGTTCACTTTGCACGGTGATCCTCAGTTAGATATCAACAAGAAGTAAGGAAATTGGTGATTATCTTTGCCTCTAGAGTTCATTCAGCCAACCGCATTTGTTATTTAGTACTTCACTTGTGAGAGACACTACAAGTATTTGCATGCTTTGCATTTCAAAATTCTTAGTCATCTTCGACATGACAACAGATTGGTAAATCTTCCCAGCTTCCTATTTAAAATTGTGAAAAAGAAAGCTTTATTAGTCTAGATAGGAAGCAACTAGTCTATTTCACATTATTGCTTAATAAAATTAATTGTAGAAAGAGAATTGAATAGACAAAAGGTTGGGACATGGGAAGAATTTTTTCAAATGAATGAGGTTGAACCTAGAGTAGCTGGCCCTAGAGGTCATGGTGTTGGTCGAAGAGAGAAAAAATCCTCTAGGGTTCGTAAAATTGTTCAAAGAAATCAAAATGATCCTAAAGCCTCTCCTTCCATTTCTAGGTCACCTAGAAAAAGAACTTTCAGTGCTGGAGCCACTACTTCTCAGAGGAAGAAAAACAAAAGTATAGAAGCTCCTAATATTCTTGAATCTTCACCATTTGTAAGGACCAGGTCTACATCTAGGAAAGATAAGGGTAAAACAATGGAGCCAAAAGAGGAAATATTAGAAACTCAGTCTAGTGATAATACTGATAATGTGGAAGAAACCCTACATTCCCCTAGGGAGGAGAATTCTAAAAACCCTCTTGAAGTAGTTGTAGAGGAGGTAGTCACTAAAAGAAAGAAATGGAAGAGTCCTCTGAGCTCATCCATACCCATTATGAGGAGAAGTAGAAGGCTTTCTGAGAAAGATGCTAAAGCTTCTATTCCTATTATTAACCTTGAGTCTTCTAAATTTGTAGAGCTTGAATCTATAGAAAAAGAGTCTTTGGAAAATTCCTCTTCTGAGGAATTGTTTCACCAAATTGTAGCTAGTGACACTATATTGAGAGAGCAGAGTCCAAAAATAGAGGTTAATCCTAGAGTTAACTACATACTGACTGATAGTGACAGGGACTCTAAGGACATAGAGGAATTTGTAGATAATTCTATCGGGTCGGATGTTAGTATGAATTCAGAAGAAACCCCTAACTTTAGGATTGGAATTGTTGAAGAAGTATCCCAGCAAAGTAGTCAAGATAGGTTAGAAACACTGGCTAAGGTAGTAGCTGATGTTAGTGAGGAAAGCAATGTAATAAAGAAAATTGTTTTGTGGAAGGGGAAGTCCTATGCACCAAAGAAAAAAATTAAAACTCCTCACTTTCCATCTAGATGGGTGGATATACTCAGTCAGGAACCTTTACCCCCACCAGATTTGTCTACACCCCTTGCTGCAAGGATAAACTTATACCAATAGTTGTTATGGGAAAAGACAAAATGAAAATTAGAAAAGGAAAAATTGAAATGAGTCATTAGTGAGAAGGATTCTCAATTGGAGTAGAAATTAGATGAGATTGAGATATTGAAGCAGAGGATTGATTAGATTACAAGATTAATTCTAGAGCTGATGGAATGTAGATCACCATCTCTAGTGTATGCATTATTCCTTCAAGAGAAACTTGTTAATTTCAAATTAACAAGAATTGTAGAAGGCCTCAATTCTTCCATATTAACTCCCCATGAATTTTACTATGCCTTTTAGTCTACTCCAATGACTCTGAAAAACCTATTGTGTGAATTGTACTTAGATAACCTAGCAGTTCCTGATGATACAGAGTGGAATTCACTCCTCTATGTAGGGGATGTATAGTTAAGAGTAGTTATGTCTTGGATGCAGAATGAGATGAGTAGGGAACATCAAGCTGTGCCATATAGAGACAAAGAAATGTCAGCTCCTTTGATGATGAGGCCTAAAGTTTAGCACTCCAGGTGGACATATTTTGACTAGCTTTCTATCACAGCAAACACTAGTGGAGCCAATAAGATCTATGCAATGTGAGAACAAGCTTTTGTAGACTGGGACTAGCATTCCTCACAAGATGTTGCCATAGTAATTGGTGCCTCCAGGCAGAGGTGGATAAGAATGTCACATGATCTAAAATCAAGGGAACCTCACTCACCATAGAATCTAACCCTTGCTATAAGAAGAGTTCCATGGTAAATTATGTTGGGAAGGACACTCCTTAACCAATGGTTTCCATTAAGGTTTCAGCCTCCATTCTTCCTATAGCCATTTCTAGCAATGAATGATAGTGTAGTAGATTATGACATGCCCGCTAAAGTCTAGAGATGGGAAAGACTCAAAGAAACTCATGGATACTTTGGTTATGTTCATGATGAATCTAGGTAGAGAACAACTAGTGATTTGAGGGTCCATGCTAGGATTCTGAACTTCATGATTGCTAGGGACCAGCAATAGTTCAGTTGAGGGGAATGATGGGCTTCTAAATTAGCCATCTTTCTCAGTTCTTTTTATCCTCTTTCTAGAACAAATTGGTTGCACATAGACACAAATTTATGGTTTTAAGCATATGAACTTATGGTTTATATGTATATGTTATATATGTGTGTGAACATAAGATGGAAATGTGGATACTTCTAAAGACATAGTATCTGCTTAAATTCATGGACAAGAATGGTGAATATAATAGCTATACATGTTAATGGATGTTTCCTTGCCTAAGCTATATTTTGGGTAGTTACCTCTTGTAGCCGTAGGATTTACAAGAGTGATAATTAAGACTTACACCTTTTCCTAATATTGATGATGTGGATATATATGTATATGGTTGGATGTGTGCACATTGATTGTTTTGTAGGAGTTGACTATGGATATTCAAAGACCAACATACTAGCATGAGAGTCATCAAATCCAATCGAAGATTACAGAATCTTCGTAATTAAATCAATACTTTCTATTGCATGCAATGCATAGATTTAGTGTGCGCTATATTCTAGGATTATTCATGGTCAATAATGTTCCTATTGTGAAACTTTATGAGTTGTAACTGATCCTCATTTATGAAGTGATTGTAGATTTAGGAGATAGTTGTAGCTTCCTTTTAAATAATTTACTATTGTGACTCTTTTGGAGTTAGTTGAACAAATTGGTTTTTAATAGAACTCTTGCATACTATTTCAATCAAGTGTAATAATTTTATGGATGAATAGAATGTTCAGTTCAAGTTTGCATCTTTCATCTTGATTGTACTTCTCATTCACTCATTCAAGGGGGCCCACTTGATGAGTGAATTGTTTTGTTAGTGTAGAGTTCAATTTCCTATTCATTTATATGTATTAGAACTTTGTTGTTCTTGCAGCTACTGATATCAGAATTAGTAGCTTGTTCCTGCAGCACAGTCAGTTGGAGTAGTTTCTAATTGCAATTTCCTACTTTGATTAGAATACATTTTCTTACTAGTTTTAGTATAGTTTTACTAAAGCATAAGCATTTTAATTCCTTAGATAGACTTAGAAGGAGAAGGTTTGAAGCATATACTTTGTAAATGCCATTCCAAGTCTATGTCCTTGGTCAATAATTAAATGAGACCAAATAATTCATTTAGGAATCATTTGGGGTGTCCAATCCTAAAATAGGCAATCCATTGCTCTAGGTTTCTGATACTATTATTTGGCCAAGCACTGATATCATGTCCATGCTACATATACTAAAAACTTATTGCATAAGACTTCCATGCATGCTACTTTCCATATGTTGTCATCAATGAAAAACATACAGTCAATACTGGCCTGCTGGGAAATATCCAACATGAACATGTGCTTGATATGTTTGGGAGAAACTATGGAGTAGGATAGTATGCCCTTTTCCTTATATAAAATAAAAAATCATGACCTCCATTAGCTATCCATCTTACTTTTCTTGCATTTACCTTTAGAGGGCCTGCCAAGAGAGAAATATTTTGGGAATGACCCAAGTGTGGAAAAAGTGAACCCGGATACTCCACCCCACTATAATCAAAATATTCCTTCAATCTAAAGAGAGGGAAGATGTGGCTATTTTTACTTATAATTATTCTTCATGTGTAGCGCCTAGTTTCCCAAATTTTTCTAAGAAAGACTACATTTGACTAGGCGCTTGTTTACAAGGGAAGTACACTCAACTTGTATATGGCCAAGAGGTCTAAATCTTACTTGTGAGATAATACATTTTGGATTCTTGGAGGGCTATAGGCCTTAATTCCACATGTAGAACTATAGGGGATAGTCATGAGCAGAGACCTTTACTAGACACCTAAGGATTTAGAGGCCAACCATTTCAGCCATGTGATTTCTTTGTGCAAGGATTGATCCAAGTGGACTTACTTGGACCACCCCAAGATACTCACCATATGTGCTCCCTTGGATACTAAACCTTGAATGTGGCAATGTGTAAAGACATGCACTATGAGGACTGATCTCCTCCAATTGATCTGTAACTTGCATAGTCCTAGGCAAGGCCATTCAACCACTTAATTATGGGGCTAAGAGCATCAAGTTATGGGAAAATGTTGGAAAACTTCCTTTGTTTTACCTTAGGTAGTGTGTGCTTGATGTTTCTTTGATTGTGTTGAGACCCTTGGAAATATTTTGGACATGCACATTGTATTATTTCTTTTTATATTCTAATTCAATCCATATATCCCCTATAACCAAATAAATCACATAATCCATTCCACTTGTCTTCAAAAATCCCTAATCTATCATTCCACTTCATCCATTCTTAATCGAAGTCTTATAAACACCATCTTACTTTTGGCTTAGGAGCACCATCATAACATTTGGACTTTAATCATCATCATTCAAATAAAATAAAATAAAATCTAACTTTTAGGCCCTGCCCTCACAAATCCAAAATCAAAACCAAATCAAATCAATCAAAATTCTTGAGGCCCTTCCCTCTAAATCAATAAAATCCATCATCCAATTATATCAAAATCCTTGAGGCCCTGCCCTTTTAAATCAAAGTAAAAACTTGCTCCTAGTCCTAAGTTCATATTTCATCCATCATCAAATCTTCCATTATTAATTAAAATATTCCTCTACATCATCTTCCTCTAATCCAATCCAAAATCTCTAATTAAACAATCATGAACATGAATTGGTTTCACAAAATGGTTGAGGAGTTCAAAGTGTCAAACCCTAATCCTCAGACTATACCTTCAATCCAACTCACCTACCAAATCAATCCTCAAGTCATATCCAATCCCAATCCATATCACATTCCTTATCCTTCTTCTACCTTTGACAAGAGAAATCCACCTCATTCTCCTTCATCCACACATAATTCATTCCATCACCACCATCATGCTTCTAACATACCCAATCTTGCCCAAGAGATTGAAGAACTTAGAAATACCATTCTAAGATTGCAAAATGAATGTCAAAAGAAAACCTTTGAAGACATATGTCCTTCCGTAGTTATCCAAATCCCTAATTCCCATCTCCCATACAATCCCTGTTGATACCGAGAATTTTAGTTCCTAATAAACAAGACGACAGGGAAGTATACTATATATTTATCATACTTTATAAATTTCCTTTGATTAAAAATAAAATAAATGAAAATGCATCTTATGTTTGTCATTTATTAAGTTAATTAATGCATAGTCATTTGAAATAAATAATAGCTTATTTTAAAATAAAATGAATGAATATTAAAGAGGTAGAGCAAAAAGGCGGCGATTGGGAGTTGAACACTCGACTTCTCAAGCCAACCTTTTTCCTACCTATCTACCCTCCTACCCCCTAACCAGTTAGTCTATTTGTTTTCTTCGAGAGGAATAGGAGGAGATATTTATTTATTTTTGTTTCTATGTGCAGGTGAAGAATTATTACAACTCTTACACAGGGAGTAATTTCTCCTTTAATCATTCTTCCTTTTGTAATAATGTGAATTTTATTTATTTTTATATTATTTATTTTTAATGTCAAAAAGGAAAAGGAATGGGGAGAGGGAGTAGAACCCTCGACCTCTCGACCCATCCTTTATACTAACTAAACTACCCGCCCTACCCTAACCAGTTGTCCTGTGTTATTCCTTGAGTATATGGGTAGTAATTAAGGTATAAATTTTAGAGTTTTTTATTCCCTTTTAATAGTTTGAGAATAAATTATTAGGATATTGAGTTTCTTGTGCGTGATATTTTTAAAAGAATTTTATTTTTTACATGATTTGTTTTTTACTAGTGTGATTTTCTTTAATAAAAATTTAATTCCTAATTTACCTAAAGTGAAAAGTGTATTAAAGTTAATTCATATTAAAAGGATTACTATGTTTTAGGTTTTGAAATATTATTAATGGATATTAATCTTTAGTTTTCAAATACCTAAATATGATCTTGAAATCTTACCACAATTTTATTTTCAATTTTAAAATTTTAACTTGTTAGGTAAAAGGAGCTAAAGTGATTATTCATTACCATTGTTATTTATTTATAGTTAATAATTAATTGATTTTTTCCCTTTGTTTTAATATTTTTGAAAATTTAGGGTAAATGCCTACTTTTGAGAGTGAATTGTAAATCTTTTATACCCTAGTGATTTTAAAATGTTTCTATGTTGATAATTACATTGCATATTGTTTGTACATAGATATATTTTAAAAATAGATATCAATGCATTATGTTTTGTTTTGAAAATAAAAGTAAAATTATAAACATAATGACATAATTTTATTTAGTGTCTTAATTAAATTTCTTATGTTTTGATAATTAATGAGAGCATCTTATGATCAATATTTAATTTTTATTTATATGCCACTTTATTTAATACATTTATAAATTATGGCATGAATCTATTGCAATTAATTATTATTTAATAAATAAATGGTAATGGTCTTTACAAAAGCCTAATATATTATGAATGTAATATTTTTTGTTTTTAGGTTTTATTAGAGGATTATCTAATGTCAGGTGTTTTTGTGCAGGAACTAAACGATGGATGATCATGCACAAATACCTAAGATTATTACAAATCAAATTTTTGAATGGGAAATGTTTCCCTAAAAACTATTGTAATAATTTATTATATAATTTTTAGGGTTAGTTGGGGATTAGGTTTCTGTGAACGGAGATGACTTTTCACAGACAACCATTGGGAAACATATTAATATGCAAACATTTGTAAGCAAAGGCATCACAACATACGGAATTTACAATTACATTTTGAAATATTTGAGAACCTGGTTAATGCTCTTGCTCTGGAATTGGATGAAAATTATTGGATCAGTTTGTAGATCAAGTGGTTTTTGAAGTTTAATTGCAGAGTTCATCGGTAACATCTGTTCCTCTGTGTTATTTTTGGGTTTAATGCTTTGGATAAAGTATATTTTCTTTCTCAGAGACTATTATATTGCAATTGTAAATAGGAATTGTAGAGCTATGTCAGATTAGTTTTCCATTGTGTATGGCTAAGCATGCCTTTTGAATAATTTAGAATTCAATTGGTCTGTCCTCTGGAAATTAAAGTTCTTCTGAATAGCTGTCTTCCTATTCCTATTGTTAATTGATCAATCTCTAAAGTGATAGATTTATTTGAATCCGTCTCTAAAGTTACACTTTTAATTCAAGATATCATTTTGTCGTTAATAGATAAAACTAAATAAACTTTGACAGTAATCCTCAATTAAAGTAATCACACATATTTTTCATTTGTGGTCAGGAGTAGGCACTGGTCTTTATTTTAAGTATAGTTAATTTTTATTATCCTTTTATCATAGCATTTATCTAGATTATTCTATTTATTCATTTAGGAAAATTCATTAATTTTAGGTTTACCAGCCTTGGTTCGATTGAACCAAAATTACAGAGGCACCTGTTGTTGTGCCTATCAGTTGGCCTCAAAACAACCAGCATTTTTGAGCTCCAACAAATTGGTGACTCTGCTGGGGAAGGATTCAATTATAGAATCTCTGGTTAAGTTGTGAAGACTCTACTGGGAGAAAGATCCAGAATAGTTATTAATTCCTCAGAAGAAGTGAGGTGGTGACTCTAGAATTCATTATTAGGTGAAACTTATGTTAGGGAGAAGATCCCTAAAGAACAGTTCATTTTTTGAATTGAAATCAAAGAAGAAGAATAAGAAACCAAAGGAGAAAATGTCGTATGTGTCTCCTAAGAAGTGGCGTGATGAGGATGGTCAGGAACTTGCTTGCAAATAGTTTCCTGGTCTTGACCATCAGAATGATGAAGATGATGCAAATCCTTGTTACTCAAATGTCAATCAGTGCAATTACGAAAATGAGGAAGAGGATGATGAAATTAAAATTTGGATACAAAAATCAATCCAAGAGTTTGTTGAGCTTATTACTAATAAGAAAAGACTTACAAAGAATTTCAAAAAACAACCAGCTGATGTTTTGGAATGCTTTGGGTTGTAGATCGATGATATTATTACTCCTCCAAAAAGTATAGGAGGATCAGAATGAATCAATAAAGGAGAAAGGATTGATGAAGGGGAAATAAATCAAAACATCAGAATGCTAAAGTATACTCCCCCTCATAGAAAAAATAGTAATAATGTTACTCAAAATGATTTTAATAACCCTATCTTGTAGATGAACAAAGAGGGGAAAACCACAGAAGATTTTGATAAATGGTTCAAAATCTTTGACAATCCTATGTGCAATTTGAATAACACTAAGGGAAGTGACGAAAGTTCCTATAATAATCAGAATAAGATTGGAAGAAATGGTAGTGATCAAATGTGTAATCAGAATAACGAACATGAATTAAACAATTTTCAGAGACAACCAGTGCATAATAGAAAAGGGTATAGTCTATTCAATAATATAGATCGTCCCCAATATGGTGAAAACTTACATTATTGGGAAGAAGAAAATAATTATTTATCTCATAATGTTCATAATCTAGGGCAAAATTATAATGAGAGACAGAATGAAAATGAATGCCCTAAGATTTATAACTAGGAGGAAAACAAATACCATCTTGATTATAAGCATAGTGATGATAATCAAATTATTCACCAAAGTTTTTGTGATAAGAATGATAGAATTCACTGTCAGCAGGTTGAAGAAACAAATGAAAAATATAATAATATTGATATTGATAGCTATCAAATACCAGATAAATGTTTCTCTATCTTGTGTATGGGGGATTATAAAAAATAAAATGATACTCTACAATATCAAAATCAAATGGGAATAAATGATTATACTAAAGATCAATACCCTAAATTATATGCAGAAAAGGAAATACAAAATGTATAGAATAAGAAGGATATTATTTTAATGCAAAAAGGGCTTGAACATTACAACAAAAATAATCAAGAAAATAAAAATTATGAGCAATTCCAAGGTGTGCGTTACCAGCATGAAAATATGAGGCAGCGCTAGGATTTTGCACAGTGATATAATGATACTAAACAACATGATGATTCTTGTGAGAAACATGATGTTGAGACTAATAATGTGGAATGTTACAAATAGAAACCTCAGTATCTTACATAGAGATACAACAATAAAAAACAACAAGATATGAAAAATGTTTATAAATACAATCTAAATAATGTATGTTGTGTCGTGCAAGGTATAATACAATTGGAAGATTCAAGTGATTTTTGCAAAAAGAGAATGGGAAATACATATTCATCAAACACACAAGGTGTAAGGAAATCCCAAGTTAGCAATATGCAGCAAGGTAATTAGCAAAAAGATAATTATTGTTAGTTTGCACAGAAGGATAAATGTCTTCCAAGCAATAGACATGTGCATGAGTATCCATCTAGGCCTACACAAAGCTAGAATACTGAGCAGTATTCTCAATGCTTACATCAGTACCCCTTTACGCAGAATAACAGAGATTTTAATACCACCAGTCATGTTAATTTCAATAACCCACATGAGCAGTTACGAGAAAGGAATGAGCATAGTTTGAATAATACCAATAGGATACAACATAATATATACATGCAAAATTTGGAAAACAAACCATGTAGTGCACAACCATGTAATAAAAAAGATATTTGTTCTGATAATAAATGCAATGTTTATCATAGGGTAAGTAATGATATATCATTTACGCAAGGAAATAAAATGGTGCAAGAACAAAATCAAACACAGCATGAGAATCTGAAATTTGCACAAGGTAATAATCACACATCTTTCACGCAGCAGCAGCATCATAAAGACCAACAGCATAATGACAATGATAACATACCTTGTGAATTGTATAATGTTCATAAAAATAGCAAAGACTAGCAACATAAGGGCTGGCATGAGCAGTCGTACTGTCCTGCATTAAATCCAAGCAATACCATTAGTGATAATGATATTGATAAATGTCAGCATTTTGTTGAAAGGCATGTGCAAAATGATAATGCAAATGCAGATACCCACTACCCATGCAAACAGCGTGCACAAAATCTGTACCAAGGGAGAAATAGTAGCCAACAACGATACAATAAGGAGCAGCTGTTTCAAAATAACAAAAACAATGGAAATTTGTTGAATGGCTTCGAGCAACATAAAAGTGCACAATCATATGGAGATTGTATGCAGCGCAAAAGTGATCAAAGTTATTGTTATATGCAACCCCAAAAGAATATGGCACAACATTAGCATGAAGATCACGTGAAGGTTCACCTTGATGAGAAGGATCATTATCATCGGAGCCAATATGGTAAGCAAAATGAATATGGTATGCCAATTGAATGTAATAAGCATGGTGACTGCAATACGCATTATCTTCAAGACATTTTAAACTTGAATTCTACCCAAAAATATTATGATTCACACCATCCGGGGTAGCAAAACAGTCAGCCAAATGGTTCAGACATGCACCATTTGGAAGATTTCCACACGCAACACCAGATAGAAAATTATAGTTCCTGACAAAATTATTATATGCAAAATAATCAAGACCTAAACCTAAAATCCATGCCTTGTGAAAATGATCAGTATTATGAAGCAACACGTGATAAATGGGATGCTGGCCAGCACACACAGAATAAATATAATATACAAAATGAAGATGTTGTGAGTTATCAAGTGCAACGTTATCAGCAAAGTGGTTTTAATACACAAGATCAGTAGAATATGCAGCATCAGAACCAAGACCACAGACATCATGATCAGCAAGCTAATTATTATCAAAATAATTGTATTACAGATGATGATATGAACCATTGGAATCAACAAAGTGGAAGTCTCCAAACAAATAACAAGCCCAAAAATTTGAGACAGCATCAAGGTGATTCCATACAGCATGAACACAGAGGATATGTGCATAATCAGAGAAATATGCTTCATCAATTTCACAATGGTGAAAATGGAAGTCATAATCAGGGAGGTAACCCCATCTTACAAAACCAATTTTTTTAGAATAATGGTCAAATTAGAATTCAAGAAAATGCCAGATTTGAAGAGATTAATGAGAGATATAAACAATTAAATTTTTTGAATATTATATGTTATCCTGATCCAATACCTAACAAATTAAAAGCTGCCATTCCTAAATTTATGGGGGATGGATCTTAGTTAGCAGAGTAGCATGTTATTAATGTGAAGAATATTGTTTATGAATACAACATTACTCACAAAGATGTGTGCATGAGAATGTTAGTTCTTTCATTCAAGGATGGTGCAGATGAGTGGTACAGGAATTTGCCAGATAAATCAATTACCAGTTGGAAAACCTTTGTTGATCAATTTATAGAAGAATTTGGGGATCACAAAGATCCATCTTTTGCAAATCATTAATTAACCACTATGAGGAAAAGTATGAATGAAACAGTTAGGGAGTTTAATAAAAGGTTTAACAAAGTGTTGAATAAGATTCCAAAGGATATGTGTCCTGTTGACTCTTTTTTAATCACCTTTTATCGGAAAGATTTTGATGTCAAGATGAATTACGAAATAAGATCTCATAACCCGACAACTTTACAATAGGCTTTCAAAATAGCATTGAATATTGAAAACAATATAATAGTAGCTAGAAGAATTGATAAAAGAAGTGACCCTAAGCTATTTGATCCTACAGCCCCGAAAAAGAACAATGAAAGTGATAAGATGGATGAATTGGTAAGTTTAATGAATAATTTGCAACCAAACAAAAGTCACTTTCAACCAAGAAGACAGGATAGGAATTTCAATAGAAATGGTAGATATAGGTTACAGGACATGCCCTATCATATAGAATGGAAAGATGGAAAGCCTCTAAAAGGGAAAATGGATACTCCAGATCCTCTTAAGAAGAATAACCATTTCATAGGGGATGAGATGTGGTGTGAAATATGTAAAATGCCTCACCCTCAGGATCAATGCCTTATAGCACAAAAGGTTTAAGAGGAAGAAGACCAAGGATATGAAGAGAGGCATGTGATAAATGCTCTTTCATCCACACCCTTTTGGTTAGGAGATAGTGATGATTTAGATGGGGAATATGTGCTAGATGAAAGTTACAGGAGGTTGGGATACCAACAAGAGCAGCAAGTCTTCTCAGATGATGATAGGGGTTCAGTTATTAGGAGGACAACAAAAGAAGAAAGAGAGGCTTACACTGTAGCAGTGATGGAACAAGTGCTTAGAAAATATCAATTAAGGAACAGGAATGTGAACTTGGGAAATGAAGAAGCAATGGGGATGTACAAGATTTCAAACAAGAACACCGAGATAAAGAGGTCAAAGGCAAATGTGCTTAGAAAGAAAATTGATCAAACATCGAAGATAAGAAAACCTATGGACAGATAGAGCAATGGTAAGGAAATTTCAAACTGTACTTCATTTATGTCTCAAGCATTATCTTAGGTGAAACTTTCTATCCCTCTAATGGAAATAGTTAAATTAACTAATTGCAGGAATGAAACGATCAAGTTAATAAATGTTGTTGTTAAAAAAGATGCAAAGGAACAAAAAGATAATGAAGAATTACCAGTTCTTTACCTAGGAACTTCTGTTAGTGAAGATGCTACTAAAGTAGATCCTTTCTTTCTAACTTTATTGATAAATAATAAATTGGTTAAAAATTGTATGTTAGACTCTGGGGTAGCGGTTAATATTATGCCTCATGGGGTAATGAAAGAGTTAGGAATGAATGTGGATACTACTTATGGAAAATGTTATGCTATGGACAATAGGTCAGTTCCAGTTATTGGAATAATGAAAAATGTTGAGTTTAAGTTCCCTTCGTGTCCTGAAAAACCTTATAAAATAGACATTACTATTGTAGAAGTACCACCTAGTTATGGAATGTTACTATCTAGACAGTGGTCTAACTTGGTAGGTGGGAATATTCAATAAGATCTATCTTATGCTTCTATCCCAGTGAATGACAGGGTTGTAAGGATTGATAGAGAACCAAGATCTACTTACATCATCGAAGACATTGATCCAAGCCAGATTACACATTTTTTCCATACTAACATGGAGAATTTTCAGGTAAGGATTCATAAAAATCTCATTGAAAATACTAGTCCTATTGAAATATGTGCCAAGGAAAATAATGATCTCATGTGGAAAATGTTTTTTGATGGATCATGTAGTAAAAATGGTAATGGAGCAGGTGTAGTGTTTGTATCCCCAAATGGGAAATCTTTTAAATATTCCTTTTTGTTACACTAACAACACCGTAGAATACGAAGCCCTCTTACTAGGTCTCAAAATAGCAGGTAAGCATGGTATCAAAATTCTTTCTATTTATGGTGATTCTGAATTAATTGTATCTCAGATTAGGGATAAGTTTATTACTAAGAATCACATCTTAAAAAGGTACAAAAATGAAGTGTGGGATTCTATAGAAGATTTTGATGCTTTTTTGATAACATGGATAGATAGATCTGAGAATATTCTTGCCGATTTCATGGCTAACCTAGCAGTTAAGCATAATGATATCCCATGTGAAGATATTGTGCAGATAGAGATCAAACCAAGGCCATCAATACCTGATAACATTCATAATTGGAAAGTCTTTGATAGCGATAGAGACATCATAAAGTTTCTTACATGTGAGGAAAGGTACGAAGATCAATTCATTGATTTAAATGCTTATGTTGAAACAATAGATGAAAATGATACTTTATTTGGAAAAGATGTAATTCAGCTTAAAACTAATAAAATTCCTAAGGGACTTGTTACACTAGAGAAAATGTTTGATAGTAAAGATTCTAATGGTAATGACAAACTGGAAAACACTAATATAGAGGAAGTGGAAAAGATAAATCTAGGAAATGAACATGCTCCTAAAGAAATTTTCATTGGTAAAAAGTTAACTCCTAAACTTAGATCTAATATTGTTAATCTTATTAGAAATTATAGACATGTTTTCTTGGTCCTATGATGATCTTAAGGCCTATAGAGAGGACTTATTTCAACATGAAATACCTTTAAGATCTAATGCAAAACCTTTTAGACAAAGGCAGAGACCGATAAATCCAACCTTGGCTCCCAAAATGAAAGAGGAACTCGTTAATATGAGGGATGCCGGTATCATAAAGCCAATTAGGCACTCCACTTGGGTTTCAAACTTGGACCCTGTTAGGAAAAAGAATGGAGATATTAGGCTTTGTGTGGATTTCAGAAATTTAAATATATCTTCATTAAAAGATAATTATGCACTACCAAACATGGAAGCATTATTGCAGAAGGTTATAGGAAATGAATTGTTATCCATGATGGACCGATTCTCTGGGTATAACCAAGTTAAAGTGAAAGAGGAAGAACAATACAAAATAGCATTCACCATGCCATGGGGTACATATGTTTATGCAAGAATGCCATTTGGGCTTACAAATGCAGGAGCTACTTTTTAGAGGGCCATGGACATTGCCTTTGAGGAATTCATTGATATTATCATGGTAGTATATCAGGATGACATCACAACTTATTCCAAGAAAGTAGAAGATCATTGCAGACATCTAGAGAAAATCTTCAAAAGAGCTCTCGACTATGGAATATCTTTAAACCCAAAGAAATGTCATTTTGGGGTAACTGAGGGTAAACTCCTTGGTCATATAGTTTCCAGGGAAGGAGTCAGAATAGATCCTGAAAGAATCGAAGCAATTGATAAAGTTCCAATCCCTAAAAATGTTAAAGGAATTCAATCTTTCCTTGGACAAATCAACTTTGTGAGACGGTTTGTCCCAAACTTTTCAAAAATCATAAAACCTATTGCAAAGATGTTAAAGAAGGGTGCAGTGATAAATTGGACAAATGAGGCCTTAGAAGCATTTGCTAATATCAAGAAAGTAATCAAGGAAGCACCAGTTTTGAAGTCACTTGATTTTTCAAAACCATTTCAATTGTTCTCATTTGCTTCTTTCCACACCATAGCAGCAGTCCTATTATAGAAAAATGATGAAGGATATGAGCAACCTATAGCTTTCTTTAGTAAAACTCTCCAACCTTCTGAGCTGAGTTATGACATACATGAAAAAAAAGCTTATGCATTGGTTAAGTCAGTAAAATCATTCAAACCTTATCTGGTTGGGGCCAAAATTGTGGCTTATGTTCCGAATGCAGCAACTAAGGACATCTTAAGGAAATCAGAGGTTACAGGAAGAAGATGTCAATGGATAAATCAGATTCAAGAGTTTGACATTGAGATTCAAATCACTAAGTTAATCAGAGGACAAGGATTGGCAAAACTCATGGTAGAAACAAATTTAGATGTAGAACAAGTCAACCAAGTAGATTTAGAAGAAGATGAGATGAGTATCGAGCATTGTCCATGGTATACAAATATAGTATATATTCTAAAACATGTGAAATGTCGAGAAGGTTTGAATGATAATCAGAAAAGAACTATAAAGGTACAAGCATCAAGATATGTGTTGATTCAAGGAGACCTATATTGGAAAAATAATGATGGTGTTCTCCTATTTTGTCTAGACACCTATCAAGCCAAGTCAGTTATTAAAGATTTACATGATGGGGTGTGTGGCGGTCATTTTTTAGCTAAGACAAAAGCTCACAAGATATTGAAAGCTGGGTATTACTGGCCTCATGTGTTCAGGGATTGCCATGATTATGTTAGGAAGTGTGAGTCCTGTCAAAATTTTTTTGGGAAATTGAAATACAATGGTACTTTACCCCTTATTCTGTTACAGACTAAGGAACCTTTCAAAATGTGGGGAATAGATTTTATCGGAGAAATTGTAGATGCTTTGAGTGGAGGTCACAAATGGATATTAGTTGTGATCGATTATTTTACAAAATGGGTTGAAGCTATACCTACAAGATAGGCAACAAGCAAGGTGGTTATTAAGTTTTTGACGGATAATATACTTACCAGATTTGGGGTACCTTGTAAAATTATTTGTGACAATGGTATGTGCTTTAGATCTAAAGAATTTTCAGAATTTTGTGAAAAATATGGCATAAATATATCTTATTCATATCTGTATCATCCTCAAGGGAATGGTCAGGCAAAATCAAGCAATAAGAACATACTAAAGATTATTAGAAGAATGCTGAGTAACAATAAAAGGGCTTGGGACTCTAAACTAAATCTAGCTTTATGGGCAGATAGAGTAACAGTAAAGAGATCGACAGGTTTTTCTCCTTATGAGTTAGTTTATGGAAAACAAGCAAGATTACCATTGAATAACCTCTTACCAGTATACAAATTTATTCAAGAAGAAGAGCTTGAGGACGTAAACTTTATGGAAGACCGACTAAGCCAATTATTTGAGTTAGATGAGATGAGAAGAATAGCACAAGAAAAGAATATACATCAACAAAAATAGATTAAGACCTTGCATGATAAAAGAGCATCTAAGAGACCTTTCAGAGAAGGTGATTGGGTGTTGAAATGGAATGCAAAAGACCAAGACAAAGGAAAACATGGTAAGTTCGAGGCATTGTGGTTAGGACCTTACATGGTGGTTTCAAAAGTAGGCGAGAATTCTTATTATTTGCAGGACACTGATGAAGTAATTCAGGAGTTCCCTACTCATGGTCAATATTTGAAACCATTTTTCTCTTAAAATAGGAAGTATTCCTTAACTTGTATATAATCTTTTTATTTTCTTTTAAAGCATTGTTTCTTTTCTTACTATGGTCTGCTTTTCCAGAGATAGCTGGGATCTCGCTACATCCAGATATGAACGCACGTCCCCAATAAGAGCCACTGTTGATACCAAGAATTTCAGTGCCTAATAAACAAGATGACAGGGAAGTATACTATATATTTATCATACTTTATAAATTTCCTTTGATTAAAAATAAAATAAATGAAAATGCATCTTATGTTTGTCATTTATTAAGTTAATTAATGCATAGTCATTTGAAATAAATAATAGCTTATTTTAAAATAAAATGAATGAATATTAAAGAGGTAGAGCAAAAAGGTAGCGATCGAGAGTTGAACACTCGACCTCTCAAGCCAACCTTTCTCCTACCTATCTACCCTCCTACCCCCTAACCAGTTAGTCTATTTGTTTTCTTCAAGAGGAATAGGAGGAGATATTTATTTATTTTTGTTTCTATGTGTAGGTGAAGAATTATTACAACTCTTACACAGGGAGTAATTTCTCCTTTAATAATTCTTCCTTTTGTAATAATGTGAATTTTATTTATTTTTATATTATTTACTTTTAATGTTAAAAAGGAAAAGGAATGGGGAGAGGGAGTAGAACCCTCGACCTCTCGACCCATCCTTTATCCTACCTAAACTACCCGCCCTACCCTAACCAGTTGTCCTATGTTATTCCTTGAGTATATGGGTAGTAATTAAGGTATAAATTTTAGAGTTTTTTATTCCCTTTTAATAGTTTGAGAATAAATTATTAGGATATTGAGTTTCTTGTGCGTGATATTTTTAAAATAATTTTATTTTTTACATGATTTGTTTTTTACTAGTGTGATTTTCTTTAATAAAAATTTAATTCCTAATTTACCTAAAGTGAAAAGTGTATTAAAGTTAATTCATATTAAAAGGATTACTATGTTTTTGATGAAGGGTGCTCCCCTTAATACCACAAACACATAACAGAAATAGAGAAACAACAACAATATGCAAGAACAGAAAATTGGCTTTGTATTATCTCCACAAATGTGGAATTACAAACTTTCAGAATTATAATATGCAAAGCCCCATGGGCATTCCCTTACAATATTCTGTAGGACAAAGCCTTGAATTATTGCCCAAATCTACTACCCAGAACTATTCTGAACTGCCTAAGACAATAATACAGCCTTCCTTATATAGGCAATTTCTCCACCGCCTAGGAAGGTTCCAAAATTTTAGCCAATAAGGCTGACCAAACTTAGAATTATTTTATCTTACATTTTATTACATCATAGTCGGCTCAAGATAAGCTTTGAAACCTGAACATAAATTTTGAAGAAAATTATTTTTCGCCATTTCAGGTGGCCCAACTTCCAAAGACCATAAGTCATCACCAGTTGACCCGATCAGCTATTATAACCCCATTTTGAAAATGCCACGAAGCGCTCTACAGGCTTGACCTAGGAAAGCGCTTGTCACCCAAATTTTTGACCTCATCAGGGGCCTCTAAAGCCTTCAAAACTGAGTTCAAAGTTTCTGTACCCTGCTGCCAATACCGAAAATTTTCAATATCTTCCAATATACACTTGATCTGGCAATGAAAATTTACTGGCAGACTTATATGACCAAAATGAACCTCCAAGAAAGAAATCAGATCATTCTGAGCACATACAAAAATTACCAAAAATAGTAACATTCCATAAATATAAAAATAAAAATATTTTTTTTTTGGGTGATGCAAGATTGCTCTTACACCCAGGATGCTCCTGCATCAGTTTTAGGTTTTGAAATATTATTAATGGATATTAATCTTTAGTTTTCAAATACCTAAATATGATCTTGAAATCTTACCATAATTTTATTTTCAATTTTAAAATTTTAACTTGTTAGGTAAAAGGAGCTAAAGTGATTATTCATTACCATTGTTATTTATTTATAGTTAATAATTAATTGACTTTTTCCCTTTGTTTTAATATTTTTGAAAATTTAGGGTAAATGCCTACTTTTGAGAGTGAATTGTAAATCTTTTATACCCTAGTGATTTTAAAATGTTTCTATGTTGATAATTACATTGCATATTGTTTGTACATAGATATATTTTAAAAATAGATATCAATGCATTATGTTTTGTTTTGAAAATAAAAGTAAAATTATAAACATAATGACATAATTTTATTTAGTGTCTTAATTAAATTTCTTATGTTTTGATAATTAATGAGAGCATCTTATGATCAATATTTAATTTTTATTTATATGCCACTTTATTTAATACATTTATAAATTATGGCATGAATCTATTGCGATTAATTATTATTTAATAAATAAATGGTAATGGTCTTTACAAAAGCCTAATACATTATGAATGTAATATTTTTTGTTTTTAGATTTTATTAGAGGATTATCTAATGTCAGGTGTTTTTGTGCAGGAACTAAACGATGGATTATCATGCACAAATACCTAAGATTATTACAAATCAAATTTTTGAATGGGAAATATTTCCCTAAAAACTATTGTAATAATTTATTATATAATTTTTAGGGTTAGTTGGGGATTAGGTTTCTGTGAACGGAGATGACTTTTCACAGACAACCTTTGGGAAGCATATTAATATGCAAACATTTGTAAGCAAAGGCATCACGACATATGGAATTTACAATTACATTTTGAAATATTTGAGAACCTGGTTAATGCTCTTGCTCTGGAATTGGATGAAAATTATTGGATCAGTTTGTAGATCAAGTGGTTTTTGAAGTTTAATTGCAGAGTTCACCGGTAACATCTATTCCTCTATGTTATTTTTGGGTTTAATGCTTTGGATAAAGTATATTTTCTTTCTTAGAGACTATTATATTGCAATTGTAAATAGGAATTGTAGAGCTATGTCAGATTAGTTTTCCATTGTTAATGGCTAAGCATGCCTTTTGAATAATTTAGAATTCAATTGGTCTGTCCTCTGGAAATTAAAGTTCTTCTGAATAGTTGTCTTCCTGTTCCTGTTGTTAATTGATCAATCTCTAAAGTGATAGATTTATTTGAATTTGTCTCTAAAGTTACACTTTTAATTCAAGATATCATTTTGTCTTTAATAGATAAAACTAAATAAACTTTGACAGTAATCCTCAATTAAAGTAATCACACATATTTTTCATTTCTGGTTAGGAGTAGGCACTGGTCTTTATTTTAAGTATAGTTAATTTTTATTATCCTTGTATCATAGCATTTATCTAGATTATTCTGTTTGTTCATTTAGGAAAATTCATTAATTTTAGGTTTACCAGCCTTGGTTCGATTGAACCAAAATTGTAGAGGCACCTGTTGTTGTCCCTGTCAGTTGGCCTCAAAATGACCAGTGTTTTCAAGCCCCAACAATCCCAATTCTCTACCTAATCTTCCATACTTTGATCTTAATGTCGAAAACCCTAATCTAAATCCCCCACATAATTCTCAACCTCCATACAATCCTAATCCTCCTAAACCCACATCTTTCCTATCCTCCAAAGCCTCACTATCACCCAAAGCTAGACAATATACTCCCTTTTTAAACCCTCTGTTGGTTCTTGATATAGATTTTACACTCAAAGAGACACCAATATAACTAAGATTGATTTTGGGAATGGTTAGTTCCAAATATAGGGAGATCTATAGGTAATTGGACCAACTATAGGGACAAGACTTCCCTCTAAACTTCTGGCTCTACAAAACCATGGTGGGTATACATGATCCAATGGAGATAACTCTTCTAAAAACTTAATACTGGATCTAATAACAGATATCAGTGAGAAATTACTAAATAATAACCTATTATTCATTGAGTCTCCATCACTATAATAGGACATTCACCTTTCTAATAACAACAAAATATTTAAAACTAGTTTTGATTTTTCTATTTTTGATTGCAATGATTTTAATCAATTCTTATCAATAAAATATATACTTATTTAGGCTAGTGCCTTATCCATTGGGCTATTATTACTAAAACAAAGAGAATACAAAGACCTTCAAATAACTGGATTCATAGCTATAACCACAAGTACTCAAATCTTTCCTTCTTATAGATAATCCCTATGTAAATCAATATGAACATGTATTTCATTCAAAGAAATATTTAATCCAATTCTAAATTAGAACTCAAAATGAAGATACATACACAAAGGTCTCTGATAAACTATAAAATTCATAGATTTAACACAAAGGAGAGATAAAGACCTAATACTTGTATTAAGTATAATGAATTTGATTCTTTGTATACAATATGATTTAGAAAACAAGCTTGCAAATAATAGCAGCAACCTACAATTTTCTTCTATTACTGATAGGAACAGATAATATTACAAACCCAACTATGACTTAGGGTTTCAAAAATCTACTCTCTAAACACCTAAATTCCAATGCCCTTTATGATCATGAAAAATCCTTTTATAAGAAGGATTGCAACAAGAATCTAATCATATTAGAGTTTATCAAACTTAACCCTAGAAATACAAAACCCTCGTAGGGCTTACAATAAATGAAACAATTAGATCTTCGATAGATATTTTGATAGGCAAGCCACCTATCTTTAAGTCTTTAACTCCTCTCTCAAACCACTTGAACAATTTGATTGTCTTGTTTTGTGATGTACCTACAAATAATACATCTTAACGCTTACCAACTCAAAAACCATGAGTCTTCAACTTTTTTCTTGCTTCAAGAAGTAGATGGAGCGTCCACTCTTTCAACATGAGGGATGTACTGATATCTCCATTCATTAAATTCTTCCTCACTTGGAAACACAAAATTTATAATGTCAGCCTTCTTGCCAGATAACTAGCACCACTTGCTCTCCATTTGTCTGATTTCTTTTTCTATATAATTGAATCTTGATTTAGCAGTTATTAACATCTTGATGGTGTGGATGAAGAAAAGAGTATTTTCCAAAGTCAAAATACTAGTCATCCTAGTAGAAAAGTCTTTATCCATTCTATCTCTCCACTTAACAAGTTCTTTAAGTTCACCATTTCTTTTAAATACTCCTAGAATTATTCACAACTAGAGACTGTTAGTTCTTTCTTCAGTAGGTTGGACTTTCTCTCAAAATCATCCATGGTGATCTTTTACTCTACCAGACTCTTCACAAACTTGTGCACTGTCTTGATTAGTGGATCTGGGTCAAATTGACCTTTTGAGAGCATGTAGAAAAGTTTCATATTTGAGGCCCTTCCTATCCACTTATCCAAAATTGGTCCCGTAGACACTAAAAAATGGACAAGTTCTTTAAAATCAATAAAATGGCTCAAAATCATCAAAATGCACTAATTCAATAAAAAAAGAAGCAAATCAATTAAAATGGACATTTATTAAATCAAATTGGACAAAAATAATTAAAGGAAAGGAAAAATAAAATAATGATGTTAAATAATTAAATCAAAGCTTAAAGGGGTAAAAACACTACATAATTGATTTTAATCAATTAGTTATATAGTTGTTTAAATCAAAAATCAAAATGAACCTATTACCCTTACATGACTAAATTTAATTAATTAATTGAATTTAATAATTCCTAATATCTTTCAACAAAGTTGAGAAACCAATGAGAATTGAGGACAAAAAGAAATAAATCACTCAAAAAGAATGAATCTCAACCACTCATTCTAAAGTTTCAATCTAAACCACTCAATCTTGTCTTTTTGTTCAAAGCTTTGAGACAAACATTTAAATTGTTCCCCCATTTATGAACAAAGCAAAGTATTTGACTCAACCAAAGGTAAATCATGGTTAATTCACTCTACCCCCTACCCTTGGGAATTTACTATAAGTATGAAGCATTTTGAGAGCAATTCTCATCTTAGAAATTCATTTGCAAAGAATTGTTATTATAGGCAATTGAAGAGCATTCTAAGAGAATTTAGAGTAATTTACATACCTTTGTATCAATTTGAGCTAGAATTATCATTGAAGAAGCATTATAGCAGCATACATTCTCATTTTAGAAGTGTCACTAGTGGAGATTGAGCTAAGAGCTTCACTTACCACATCTTTCTAGAGAACCATGAGATGTTATAGATCTTAGTTTCAATTTTAATTAGATTTGCATTATATTTACTTTGAGTTGTTATAATTTGATCTTAATTCATGAAGGTGATTATCATCATCACACAAATCCCAATTTAGCCTTATGATCATTTATGGATTTTAGCAGAGTATGTAATCTTTTGGCATAATCAAACAAAATTGTATGATCCAGATTATTGGCAAACTACATTACTGCTTCCCTGACCTTTTCCTCATATTTATGATCAACAACACATTTGGCTTTCATATGTTCACTTCTTTCTTTGGTCAGGCTCTCCCTATCCTCCCTTAACCTATCCCTTTCTTCAAGTAGTTGTTATTTTTCCCAACTAACTCTTGCCTCTATATTTGTCTCTGGGAAGGGGAATGGTGTGAATTCAATGATAGGACTGGAAGAAGAGGAAACTGCAGGCTGATTGGAAATCATCAACTAAGGAGACATATGACCTTGTGGTCAAATTAATTGTGAGATTAAATTATCTTTTTCAATCATCTCAACCTTTAGCTTGTTATAAGACTTGAGAATAGTCTTAAACTTTAGTCTCAGCTCTTCCTTTTCAAGAGCATCTTTCTCTACCACCTTCAAATTGCATTTGGCTAATATCCAAAATAATATATGAGGCTTCAACATTTGAATTCTCACCTACCCTTTGCACCAGAAGATTCCATGAATACTCTGATGAGTGTACCTCATTCTTATTTTTATTTTCTTCCCTCTTAAGGGACCACATTACCAAGGCTACATGATCATTTGAGAAGACTACACCCCTAGCAGCCTATTGTGCTTGTTCTTCACTAGAATGGATAGTAGTTTTACTTTTCCTTATTCAATAAAAAACTACTGCATCTACTATATCCCATTCAAGGAGAATTAATACTCCTTTAGTGTGAAATAATGCCCTACCTTCATCTGGGGTTATGTTCTCAAAAATTTTCATCATTTCCCCCTTGGGCTCATTTTCAATTTGAGTTATATCCCTGTCAAGGAATTCCTCCTTCTTCTCACACATATCTTTGAATTGATTTATATGCATTCTCCACAAAAACTAAAGAAATGCCCTAGTCTTGACAAAACTATCATCAGAGAGGAAACCATCACTAACCTACTTCATAATTGGATCCAATTTATTACCTGCAAACTCTTCCATAGTGAGATCCATTTCAATCCTCTTGGGTGTCTCTAGTATCCCTTCATGTATCTCCTCATTGGAAACAAAAATCTTTCCCTCATTGCTCATCTGAATCAGTTGCTAAGAAACTCCTTGTTCATCTAACTACAATGGGGGTTGAGATGGAGAATAAATTTCTTATTGTGGTTGAGCCACCTCTTCTTGTCTTTGCCTCTTTGGATAAGTTTTTTTCTCAACAAGATCATCCATGGGTCTCTTCCCTTTGGAAGTGGATAGAATGGGTCTATTCTTTTGTTGTACTGGTAAAAGGATACTGTAACCCCTCCTCTCATGAATGGTGTATGTCCATCTAGGGATCAAGTTAGCATGCCTAGGATGATTAAGGATTATCCTTTCCTTCTCTAGATCAGATTGGATCACAACACCCTTCTTCTCATTTATTGCCTACATGATCCCCTCAAAATGTTCCATTAAGGTTTCAATTTTTCTTGCCCAGGGATGGAAGTCCTTTAGTGGGTCATATTTCTTGTCAAAGATCTAGATGAAATTCATAGTATTCTTATAGACTAACCACTTTGCCATTTTGATTTCCTGAGTTTGGAGATCAAACTCATTTCTGATTATGTCCTCAGGAAAATTGAATTGGTGCTCCAAAGTGACACACCTTGTTTTCTCTTTGAACATTCTAGATATGGAACCCTCATTTTGAGTACACCTTATCATAGTAGAAGCCATTCTATAAGGTTTTAAAACCTTATTCAAATGCACCCAACCAGCCTTGGTGATAATAAATTGGTGGGCTATTGTGATATTAGGGAAAAGAGTTCCCCTTTCTCTATTTGTCAAGGCAACTTCCTATAAATCACCTAGTTGCCTTAAGATCTCTGCAAACCCCACCTTTAAGGGAACTTGTTAGGGAAACATATAAGGAGCCTTCTTGCATCCATATATTCTAAAAATTGTAGACACTGGTTACAAAATTATATCACCAAAATTATGGACTATGGTAATATCCTTGCAATACTCCTTTGGTCTAATTAACCTCAACAATTCCCTAAGAATTCTAGGGTTTTCTAGGAACAATAGGGATCTCAACCTTGAAGCAAAATTCCTATCAAACATGACATAACTGGCACCAGTCCTATCCCATGACAATTTTGTGGTCCATAATTGGACAAGTAGAACCTCACCATTTTTCTCTCTGAATATCTCTATTATCTGGATAAATAAGTTGAAACCATTGTACAAAAACATGTGCATTAACATTGAATACCATCTAAATGGTTTGTATACCTTCATATTCTTTATTCCTATCAGACCTTGGTGAATTAAGTCAGCAATATAAGGGGAAAAAAAAAAAAATAGTGCTAGATAGGGGTTTAAAATTTGCACCATCATGAACATAAAAGGGACAGGCATGTGTGTGGCCTCATCTTGACCCAAAATATATGTTAAAGATTTATATATGTCTAGTTCCCTTAAACGAAAAAGATCCAACCAAAAAGGCTAGGGCATACTTGAACTAACCATACACAAGGTACCAACTTTGCCAAAGAAATCCCTCAAAGGACCAGATCTAAGCTACTCTCTTTGGGCCTCATAAATGTTGTTAAACTCATCAAAATCAATCTTTTCCAGACCAACAAAAGGGTCATTCAATCAAAAAAATTGTCTGATCTCATCTTCTATAATACTTATTAGAACCTTTCCATTTATATCCCTGACCACTCTGGCCACTGGGTCATAGCACCTAGCAACTTGTATAAGGATGCTAGCATCCATGAAAACACTTGGCACAATAAGTGTCCCCACATCAAACTGCCAGATGTTACCAAGTGGTGTGCATGCATTCCTTTGAGAATATATAGCCTTAAACAATATCAATGTAGTGTATTTCTCACCAACCTTATCATCTCTCATCCACATCCTCCTATCATATAACCCATCATCTATAAAATCTCTAGGGTTCTTAGGCACTAATTCCTTCATTCTAGACTTTTCAATTTTTGAGGGAGGGAGTAATTGGAGTAGTTCCTCATAAACTCCTCTCTTCTGATAATCCTCTTCCCTTGTGATATCCCTTTTTGGTGCCATCTTAACAACTAGGGTTTTTGGGAAAAATATGAAGAAACAAGATAAAAACCACCCTAGTATGTGCAGAAACTTCAACAGGATTACAAAAAGAAAAAAACTTGAGAGATTTAGTTCAAATCACCTACCGTTTACCAAAAAATATCTTCATAGATTATGCTTGCAGAGAAAACAATTTCCCCTGAGAGAAATGAAAATAATGTGTCATTCAAAATGACCATATCTTGCCTTATAATCCTTGTCAGTCCTTTACAACTAACTCACACGAAACACCATTAAGTTGACATAACTAAAAATGGGGCTTGTAATGTTCACAAGACATGACAAAACATGAAGCTTAAAAAATTTAAACCTACACCATTGATCTATTCTTTTCTGGTGCATTGGATAGTCATAAAAAATCCAACCAACTAGATTTAACTTTTTCCCTAAGTATAGTTTTCAACAAATAAAAACATTTCACTCAAATCCATGTGCAACATTCTACGTTGCTTTACAAGTTACTCAGTTGGATAGGTGGCTACTCATTGTAGCCCCATAAAGGCTAATCGATGAGCATCTTTCAATCAAGGCTTAATGCATGTCGTCGATCATCCCAAGATGTGTCACATTTTTACCTTTTATGAAAGAATCGATCCAACTTTGAAGAGAAACATGTGGCAGCTTAAGAACTTTGGACCCACAACCATGTGACATTACCCTGGACACATGTCATAACATCACATCCCTACAAGAGGAAAACTATCAATAAAGTCAGGCTAAGGCACAACAATGATCATCAATAAGATCTGATTGTGTGGTCCTTGTTTAAAGGTGAAATCTAGTCCCACTTTAGTTGTCCTTGGTCCCTCTTTTGTGATGTAGGAGCATCCTAGGTGTAAGAGCAATCTTGCATCACCCAAAAATATTTCCGGTTTCTTTTCAATAAGGGTTATCTTGTGTAGAGATGCTATTTATGGAAAACTTGCTATTTTTAGTAAGTTGGTCATACGATCTTGGAATGTTTTGATTTCATAGTTGGAGGTTCATCTTAGTCATATTAGCCTACCTGTAAAGTTTCATTGCTAGATCAAGTCTGGTATTGAAGATATTGAAATTTTTCAGTTTTAAAAATAGGGTACAGAAACTTTGAACTCAATTTTGAAGGCTTTAGAGGCCCTAGATGAGGTTAAATTTTTAGCTGAATGAAGCTTGCTTGATTCAAGTGTTGTAGAGCTCCTCGTGCCCTTTTTGAAATGGGGTTATCATAGTCAATCAGGTCAACGGGTGATGATTTATGGTCTCCGAAAGTTGGGTCACCTGAAATGGCAGAAAATGATTTTCCTTCAAAATTTTTGTTTGGGTTTCAAAAGTTATTTTTTGAACTGACTTTGATGTAATAAAATGAAAAATAAAATAATTCTAATTTTGGTCAGCCTTGTTGGCTAAAAATTCTAGAACCTTCCCAGGCGGTGGAAATTTGCCTATATAAGGAAGGCTGTAGTGTTGTCTTAGGCAGTTTGGGACAGTTTTGGGTAGTAGATCTGGGTATTGATCTGAGGCTTTGTCCTGTAGAATATTGTAAGGGAATGCCCATGTGGCTTAGCATATTGTAATTCTGAAAGTTTGTAATTCCACATTTGTGGAGATAATAAGAAGCCCATTTTTTGTTCTTGAATATTGTTGTTGTTTCTCTATTTCTATTATGTGTTTGTGGTATTAAGGGGAGCACCCTTCATCAAGTGGTATCAAAGCAAGAGTTCTTGAGTGTGTAAACAGATCACCAATTGTGAGGCAGTTTTCACCAGGACTGTGGGTTAGGGTTTCTGTGTAAACAGATCACCGACTATGAGGAAGTTTGCACCAGGACCGTGGTTAGGGTTTCAACATGCATCATGAAAAATGCCTCCATGAAAGGAATGTGGTGGAAGAGCTGGTGTTGTAACACCTAAGGTTAGAGTGCTCCAGAGACAAGTGCGAGATTGCAAGAGGAGATTCACAGAGGAATGAATCTTAATGTTAGAGATCAAAGCGAGAATGAAGCTGAAGAAGAAGATCAAGAAGGAGAAGTCAAAGTTGTGAACCAGGAGGAAGAAAGACTTTTTCGAGCTATCTCAAAAATTGGGAAGAGACCTAAGATTGAGGTTTCAACATTTTCTAGAAATCTTAACCTAGAAGAGTTGATCAACTGGATCAATGAATGTGAAGAATATTTTGAGTATGAAGATATCAAGGATCCTAATCGAGTCAAGTTTGCAAAGGCCAGACTGAAGGGTCATGTGAAGATCTGGTGGCAAGAGATTTAGTTGGACTGAAATTGAAGAGGAAAGGATAAAATCACAAGATGGGGGTAGATGGTGGATAAATTGAAGTGATAGTTCATTCCTTTTGATTATGAGCTTGACCTGCTAAGAAAAATGCAAATTTTGAAGCAAGCAGGAAGATCCATTTAGGAGTATACAAAGGAGTTCTATTGAATCCTCATCAAAATAGGCCATGCAGAAGCTGATAAGGAGAAAGTTTCCCATTACCTTAATGGGTTGAGGCCGAGCATTCAAGAGGAATTGAATCTGGTTTGAATGAATAGTATTGAAGAGGCATACCAGTTTTCCCTAAAAGTAGAGGAAAAGCTGAACAAGAAGTTTGAGAGCAGATAAAGCAGAAGAGGTCATGATGGAAGATCTAGTGGATGGTCATATGGAGATCAAAATGAAGATCTAAAAAAGTAGGATGAGGCCAATAACAGTCAGAATCAGAGAGGAGATAATTTTATTCATTTCCAAGATCAAAACAATAGAGATCAGAGAGGAAGAGGAAGAGGACAAGGTTTAGGAAGGGGAGGCTTTTGTGGAACATGTTTTCACTATGGAGAAGAAGGTCATAGGGCATTTGAATGTCCTCAATGGCAAGGAGGGACAGATAGGAGGAACAGAGGCCAGGCCAGAGTTGCATATGTAGATGAAGATGCTAGATCATCACATTCTGAAGATGTTGAAAGAGGAGAAACACTGATTAACAGAAGAGTCCTATTGAGTGGTGAAAATGAACCCGAAAAAAGAAGGAGCCTTTTTCACACCAGGTGCAAGTGTGAGGGTAAGTGTTGTGATGTGATTATTGATAGTGGTAGTACTAATAATTTGGTGTCAGAAGAGATGGTGACAAAGTTGAAGGTCAAGAGGTAGAAACATCCACATCCATATCAGGTTGCATGGGTGCAGGATGACCACAAGGTCATGGTCAGTGAACAATGCCTAGTGAAGTTCAAGATTGGTGGATACTAAGATGAGGTACTATGTGATATCATATCTATGAATGCATGTCACAAGTTGTTGGGTAGGCCATGGCAGTTTGACAGCTATGCGGTACATGATGGTCATGTGAATACCTATTCCCTGACAAAGGATGGAGTGCGACATAAGCTAAAACCATTAAAGGAAACAGAAGAAAATGTATGTGGTAATGCAAGAATAACTTTTGTTGATAGAGAAAATTTCTCAGATGGTATGAGGCATGAGCATATGTGTTTTACCTTAATCCCAAAGGCTGGGAAAGAGGAGGTAGAAGATGTACCTATAGAAGTTGTAGAATTACTGAATGAGTTTTAGGATATTGTATCTGGTAATGTGCCTGATGGATTACCAGCAGTTAGAAAGATCGGTCATTAGATGGACTTGGTTCCAGGAGCCAGTTTTCCAAATAAGGCAGCACACAGAATGACACTAGTAGAAAGTGAAGAGTTGAAGATAGATTTGAAGTTTGGTTCATCACATCATCCATAGATTGTATATGAAAGTAGTCCTAGAAATGCATCTGAGTTGAGGAAGATAGATAAAGGAGAAATAAGTAGTGTTGAAGTTGAGGATTTTGTAGAACACTTGAAGAACATCCATGAGGAGGTGAGGAAGTATATTACCAAAATGAATGCACAATATAAGGCTAAGGTAGATCAGAAAAGGAGGCATAAGGAATTGCAGGTTGGAGATGAAGTGATGGTTCATTTGTGGAAGGAGCGGTTTCCAGTTGGTACATATAACAAGCTGAAAATGAAGAAGTTTGGACCATGTAAGATATTGAAGAAGCATGATTCAGGAAATGCATATGAGGTAGAACTACCTATTGAGCTAAATATTTCACCAGTGTTTAACATTTTAGATTTGACAGAGATCATGAGGGAGATGTTGAAGATGACATCACAACAGCACAGTGAAGTATTCCAACAACTAGTTCTGATACTAAGGAGATTGAGGATATACTAGATAGTCATGTTGGCAGAAGCACAAGGAATAGGACATATGAAGAATATCTAGTCAAGCGGAAAGGATGACCTGTTGAAGATTCATCATGGCTGACAAAATAGGAGATTAATCATCTTAGTTTCCCTCTTCACACCTGAGTCGTGACAGGTCACTTCTCAAATTACCCCAGGTGTCTGATGCAAGAGCATCCTGGGTGTAAGAGCAATCTTGCATCACCCAAAAATATTTTTGGTTTCTTTTCAATAAGGGCTATCTTGTGTAGAGATGCTATTTATGGGAAACTTGCTATTTTTAGTAAATTGGTCATACGATCTCGGAATGTTCTGATTTCATAGTTGGAGGTTCATCTTAGTCATATCAACCTAACTATAAAGTTTCATTACTAGATCAAGTCTGGTTTTGAAGATATTGAAATTTTTTGGTTTTAAAAATAGGGTACAGAAACTTGGAACTCAATTTTGAAGGCTTTAGAGGCCCTGGATGAGGTCAAATTTTCGGTTGAATGAAGCTTGCTTATTTAGATGTTGTAGAGCTCCTTGTGCCCTTTCCAAAATGGGGTTATAATAGTCAATTAGGTCAACGGGTGATGACTTATGGTCTCCGGAAGTTGGGTCACCTGAAATGGCGGAAAATGATTTTCCTTCAAAATTTCTATTTGGGTTTCAAAAGTTATTTTTTGAGCCGACTTTGATGTAATAAAATGAAAAATAAAATAATTCTAAGTTTGGTCGGCCTTGTTGGCTAAAAATTTTGGAACCTTCCCAGGTGGTGGAAAATTGCCTATATAAGAAAGGCTGTAGTGTTGTCTTAGGCAGTTTGGGATAGTTCTAGGTAGTAGATCTAGGTATTGATTCGAGGCTTTATCTTGGAGAATATTGTAAGGGAATGCCCATGTGGATTAGCATATTGTAATTCTAAAAGTTTGTAATTCCACATTTGTGGAGATAATAAGAAGCCCATTTTTTGTTCTTGCATATTGTTGTTGTTTCTCTATTTCTGTTATGTGTTTGTGGTATTAAGGGGAGCACCCTTCATCATTTTGATTGGACAGTCATTGCAGTCCCACAAAGGTTAACAACTGGGAAACTTAAGATCAAGGCGATGTGACAACTATCGATATTGATCAAGCCTTAATTGGTTGTAAGGTCTTAAGAAACTGAGCCCGCATGATAGATGTCATTCAGTCATCGCCCCGCAAAGAGAAAAATCCTAACAACAGGAAGGCTTGTGGGGTAATGACAACTGCTAGATTTAAAACAGATCTAACGGTGGAGAAAAATCCAAGGAAAGCTAAAGTTTTTGAGACATATATTAAAAAGGGACAGTGATCTTCCTAACTACTTGAATACATAAGTTACCAACTCAAGTTTATAAAAGGGAACATGCATTGATTCTAACCTTTAGTGTTTGAAAAAGTAACACTGAAATAGGAGAGACCTAGGAATTAGGGTTTATCAATTTTTTGTAGAGCTAGGTCAACCTGGTAAAGGGCTACTTCAAAATTTAGAAGGGTAAGAACCAAAAAAAAAAGTTGACACTACTGTAGACACTAAAAAATGGACAAGTGCTTTAAAATCAATAAAATGGCTCAAAAAACATCAAAATGCATTAAATCTCATAAAAAAGGATCAAATTAAAATTAAAATGGACATTATTAAATCAAATTGGAAAAAATCAATAAAATCAAAGGAAAAATCAAATAATGATGTTAAATAATTAAATCAAAGCTTTAAGGGGTGAAAAGCACTACATAATTGATTTTAATCAATTAATTGTATAGTTGTTTAAATCAAAAATCAAAATGAACCTGTTCCCTTACATGGCTAAATTTAATTAGTCCTAATATCTTTCAACAAAGTTGAGCAACCAATGAAAATTGAGGACAAAAAGACACAAATCACTCAAAAAGAATGAGTCTCAATCTCAAAAACTCAATTTTGTCTTTTTGTCCAAAACTTTGAGACAAACATTTAAATTGTCCCCCCATTTATGAACATTGCAAAGCTTTTGACTCAACCAAAGGCAAATCATGGTTAATTCACTCTACCACCTACCCTTGGGAATTTACTATAAGTATGAGGCATTTTGAGAGAAATAATCATCTTAGAAATTCATTTGCAAAGCATCCTTATTATAGTCATTTTCATAGCAATCAAGAGCATTTGAGAGCATTTGAATTATCTTTGTATCAATTTGAGAGTTAGTGAGCTAGAATAAGCATTTGTAGTATCATATTTCTCATTTTAGAAGTGTCACTAGTGGAGATTAAGCTAAGAGCTCTACTTACCACATCTAATTAGAGAGCCATGACATGTCATAGATTCATATGCAATGTTTAGTTTAAATTTTCATTGTATTTTATAAGATTGTTAGATACTAATCCTAATTTTATGAAGGTGCAAAGTATTCACACACAAATAGCACCCACCATGAGGCTCTAAGCCTCATTTCTAACATTTTTATCATTTTTTTTTTGTGTTATATCTTCACTTTTACGTGAATTTGTTTGCAAAAAATAGGTAAAATGACACCTACAAAGCCTTAACTAATGCCTGTACCTACTGTTCTACCACTTTGTAGTAGTCATCTGACACTTGATAGATAAATTGTTGCACTTGAGAGATAAAGTGTCACGCTCGGGACTGCAAAGCAACACTTGCTACCAGAGAAGTGTCGCATGTTAGCTGACTTCTACCGCTTGTCATAGCCTTTACAACACAATTTGTACATAAAGTCATGCCTAGGATCTTCTAACCGACACTTAATTTTGTGAATTGTCACTTTTAATAGCTTATCTTACATAGATTACATTAATTTTTATGCCTAGTAAATAAATTGTCATGCCTGAGTAATTTTAAATAATGCTTGAGCCACTAGAAAGTGACACTTGCTATTATTAAAGTTATGCTTGCTAACAATTTAATTACACGTATTAGCTGGACAATGATGCCTATTGTCTGTTGTTTTAATTTGTTGTCAGATTGGTAAATTTGATTATCTTACTCTCTCTTTGTATGCTTTTACTGTAAATAAGCAGGCACAGAAAGGTCCAAAAGCCAGACAAAAGGTTTAATCAAGAAGAAAAAGCTTTGGCTAAAAGGATCAAGAAGGAGAACTTTGAGCATATTAAAGCAGTTCTTGAGGAATCAAAAGAGGAAGAAAACCAGGTATATCAAAATTATCTTAAGGTTGTAGATGCTTACAAGCAAAAATTTGTATCTCTCAATTGGATTTTTACTCCTTAGTTCAAGTTTTTCCTTAAAAATTTGCAAATAAGGTTCTGAAGGTTCAATACATAATTCTTTGCTTCATCAATTTTGATTTGGTTTCCCCTCATTGTGATTGTTGGTGTTGACTAATTTTTTGATGGAAAATCACATTTGGAAGGAGCTATTGCCAAGGTAAGGATAAAAATAATGAAATCACTCAAAAATTCCCCTAACTTCGGTTAGCTACAAGGAAAAGGTAAGCCTCAACTAGTCAATATTTTCCCTTAAATTATGGCATTAATGCACTTCAAGAATCTAGTAATTAAGAAGGATTAAGGAATTGAGCACATAAAATCAAAGCCTCTTTGTTTGTGGAAGAGAGTAGAAATACTCAAATCCCTATAGTTAGTGGGTGAAATGAATTGAACATTGTTAATTGTGTTTGGGAACTAAAGGAAAAGTTAGGTATATGTTCTTCACCTTTCGGTGAACCAAATTCCCAAAAGCTTGACCTTAACTCCATTTTCCTTTCTTTGAATGAACATGCTAGAGAATTAGTGGGCTCACCTCCCGAGTTTTCCTTAACGAGGCTGGTGAGAGGGACAACCCAAAGTGGGATACGCTTGCTTTTGTTGTGGGAATCCAACCCACTATAAAATGAAATGCATACATCTTTAATGGGGTGTGTGATAAATGGATTTTAAATTTTTTGAACTTCCTCTAGTAGTCCTCATGGATTGCACCAAATCATATTTTTATGTGTGTGGGAAGCCCCTTAACATACTTGGAGGATGAAAGTTTAAGATCTATTTGAACGGAATCTACATTAAATCCTTGATAAATAGTAAGCCAAAATTGACTATAGGTAGGCTACTTGGAATTCTTTCTTGAGCTATACTTGTGGAAAATGATCGAGAATATACACTCTAATGTGTTCTAGGGACATGGTTAAAAAAATTGATGTGTGTGTTGCGATTGTGTTCCATTTTCAAACAAAGAAATTCCATAAAACTGATCTTGCAATTTTTAAAATCCAAAATTTACACCCTGGTCAGCAAAGTGTCGCTTGTGAATAGAAAAATAATGCCTGTCAGTAGTAAAGTCATGCCTGTGACTATTCAAAAGATGTGTATCAACTATAAAGTCACGCCTTAGATATATCAAGTGACACCTAAAAACACTGCAAAAATGCCTATCAATAGTAAAGTGTCACTTGCATACCTGCAATGTGCTGCCTAACTCAATTCCAGTTCACGCGTACAATATTTTAAGTCATGCCTACACTTAGGAAAGTGATGTCTAGAAAAACAAAAGGGAAAATAGTGAGTACTTACCAAGGAGTTCAAAAATTTTTGGTCACATATTCAGATACCATTTTTCATGTTCTTACAATCCCAATATCCAGCCTACTCATAAATCCTAGTTCTACACAATTTTTGTAAATTTCACAAGGATTTGACCATGGGAAATATCGACTCTTATTCTCCAAGCGGTTTTTTCATGCCTACTTTTACTAGATCCTACTATGTCAAGAAAACCTTGCAAGCAGCCGAGACCTATTTGGGATAAGACCTCCCTTACCTAGGTGACACTTCTACCACCCCAAGAGTACCCAAAAAATAATTGGAAGAAGAAGTGGAAGACAACATGATGTACTATGGTGGCTTGGATAATAACAAAAATAGTGGCACTAACCCAAACAACCAAGGTGATGCAAATAATGGAGGTATTGACATGAATAATCAAGGTAACACCAATAGTGGAAGGATGGATCAAAACACTCAAGGGATTGATACCACTAACCAAAGAACTAATACCAAACCAACTACTAATGATGAAACTAATGACAAGGTTGATGAAGCTATTCAGTACCCCTATTTCACAAGATTCATGGAAAAAGAAATGGCAAGAGATAAAGAGAAGTATTTCATGGACCTAGCCTGAGTAGGTCTTAAGCTTCCCCGAGATTATGATGTGAATCAACTTAGACCACCAAAAGTTGAAGAGAGTACCATTGACATTATGAAAAAGAAGTTTAAGATATTTCAAATGCAATAGGATACAATCAAGAAAAGTGGGGCTCCTAAACCCTTTTCTATCAAAGCATTGTGTCCATTCCTATTTGATAAAAGCCTAGTAATGGCACCATTCCCAATAAATGTAGTGTTTCCCAAGTATGACAAGTACGAAGGAATGTTAGATCCATAAGATCACCTATGGGAGTTTTGTGCATTGAGCTTGGAGTTCATGCATGATACCACCTATTTAATGAGACTATTCCCAAGAAGCTTAGGAGGTATGGCCATGGAGTGGTTTTCTAAATTACCATTCGGCATAAAAACCTTTGGAGAACTAGCTTCAAAATTTGTGGCCCATTACTCATTCAACATCAAGCAAGATGTCACAATGATAATGCTATGTAATAGTAAACAAAAGGATGGAGAAGCATTCCTCACTTTCTTACAAAGGTGGAGAACAATATTTGCTAGGTATCCTAGGAGTGTGCCCAAAAAGGAGAAAATGGATATATTCATTAATAGCTTGAGCAAGGAGATGAACTATCAATTGAGAATGCAATGCCCCAAGACCTTCCAAGACCTCATAGAGAATGGAGTAATGATGGAAGAAGTGTTGGTTAAGAGTGGAGAGTTGAAATTGTATAAAGATAACAAGAATAACTCCAACAACAATAATTCCAATGATAACAATAATTAGAATAAGAATTGGTCCAATATCTATAATCGGTATGGATTGAAGAATAAAATTAAGGGAGTAGTCAATGAAGGGGTTGTGGATTATAGTAATTTGAAGGTGACTCCATTTTCTCTTACAAGAACACCTAATCAAGTGAATAATGTAAACCAGACCTCCAAGGCACTTTTCAGCAATAATGATAATAGTGGCAACCAAGGAAATAATCAAAGGAGTAACAAATCTGATAAATTCTTGGTACCAATTGCTTAGAGGAACTTCACACCTTTGGGTGAACCACTCAAAAAAGAATTAAAGACCCTCATGGCTAACAACATCATTAATCTACCTAGCATTCAGCCTTATGAGGAACACAACAAGCCTAGCTAGTGGAGTGCAAATAGCCATTGTGAATACCATATAATTCGAGGGCACATGACAAATGATTGCTTGCAACTAAAGAATGTGGTGCAAGACTTGATTGATAGTGGCATGATCACCATTGACGAACCTCAAAGAAATGAAGACCACATGGCTTTCAAACAACTCTTCTATAAACATGACAAAGAGGAATCATCCAATGGAAAGAAACAAAGAAACAATAACATTAATTTTGTGCCACCCTACGATAATGTTGTGAATGCTATAGTGATTAAAGAACAGCCTCAAAAAGAGACATCTAATGTTATCACTAGGGGGTAGACTTCAAGGATTACCCTACAAGGGGTTGATCCTAAACCTATTAGCCCTCTGCAATCCAACATTGTGATCAAGCAATCTTCTATAGCAATAAAATTGTATAGCTTGGTAGATCAGCTACAAAGGAGTCCAACACAAATCTCCATCTTGGAGCTATTAAAGCTATCTCCCAACCATAAGGAAATTTTGGAGAAAGCTCTAGTAGAGATGCATGTTCCTACTAAATTAGAAGAGGGGAAGTTTCAAAACATGGTAGGTCATCTCATTGCACCTCATTGTCTTTCATTTTTAGACCAGGATGACATGTCTATTACCCATCCCCAAAATCTACCATTACATATAGAGGTCTTGATTGAAAGATAGGGTTAAAAGAGCTCTCATAGATGGGGGAGCTGCTCTTAACATTTGCACATTGAGTCTTGTTAAATCCCTAGGATTATTTGAGTCTTGGATTGATCCTATGAAAAGAATCACCATAAAGGCCTATGATGAAGCTGAAATGGCCTCTAAAGGCATGACCGTATTGCCCATTCAAGTGGGAACTGTCAGAGAGGACACAAATTGCCAAGTATAGGACATGAAAATAACTTATAATATTTTATTGGGGAGACCATGGATCCACAAGATGCAAGCGATCCCATCCACGTACCACCAATGCATCAAGTTTCCTTACATGGGTGAGGAAATCATGGTTGGAGGGGACTCAAATCCATTCCAATATTGCAATGTACTTAAACCCCTTCATGAGCTATTTATTCACCATAACTAAGAAGGAATTATCCAAAGAGCCATAATTGAAGATATCAAAATGGATGATCCCATGTTAACATTAAGTGCTACTTCAAACCCTCCTCAAGCTAGCTCAATGACATCAACTAAAGGAAATGAAAAAGTGAGCTACGAGGGTCCAAATCCAAACAAAGATTTAGATCAAGCACCTAAATTAGAGATAGTACTTTAAAAACCCACCTGAGAAGAAAATGATAAAGCTAAAAAGGACAACTACAAAAAAATGAGTGAGATGATGGATACATTTGGAAAACAATGTAAAATCAGTTCCAAAGGAGTATGGGAATACTTTGTTTCCTTATTCAACTTACCCACATCTCCAAGAGTGCATGGGAAACCATCAAAAGCACACCTACCTCATAAGTATAACTCTTACTTCATGAGAGAAAGTGACAAAGAAGAATTTGACAAGGAGGAAGATGAAGTCATTCAATGGCTTTATCATGACAAAGATGATACCTCAAGTACTCCTGTAGAAAGAATCCAACATATTAACATTCAAACCAATCAATATGGGAAAGGATTTGAGATAATGCAAAAAATGGGATACAAGGGAAGAGGAACCATAGGCCAAATAAATAGAGGTTTACTAGAGCCCATTGAACCTTCTTGGAGGAAAAAAGAAGAAATATCAGGAGTAGGCTACCAATACAAAGGAGAAAGCTCCAGCCCAATGTAGGATTCATATCCTCAAGTGAACACATTGGAATCTAATGTAGATAGTGATGACTCCCAGGATTATGAATGGGATACTTTATCTGATGAATCATATCATGATAAAGAGGTAGTCACCATCCATACCTATGTTAAGGTTCCAAAGAAACAAGTTCCAAGGCATGAAGAGCCCATCATACAAGAACTCAATGTAGGGAAAGCATCCATTAATTGACCATAGATAGAGGAATTTTGGGACCCCTTAGAGGAAGATGATTCGAATGTTAGGATTGATTTAAGGGTTGTATTTTCCATGCTATTTCCTATAGAAGTCATTGAGGACTCGAGTGAAGAGGACTTTGATCCTTCTTCCATGGACCATCTCGAGGAAGCTCATGTTATAGATCTAAATGATACAATGTACGAACCCTCCAATGAATTCATGTCCATAAACCCAATTGATGACACTTTTCCAAATGCAACCTTATCCTTGATAAACCCCAACCTTATTGATTGGGACCTAAATGAACCAAGTGACTTACTCTACTTTCAAAATGACCAAGCAATCAACCAATACCTTAATGTGGTTGAGCCCTCTTTCACCAATGAATTTGAACCGAACATGATAGAAGCAGTGGGGGTCAAATCTCTTAATCCAAAGAATAAAATGAGAAAAAATAAAAAATTGAAAAGATCTAGTGATAAAGGATGAACCAAAAAAAAGTAAAGATAAAGGATGTTTCCTATGGTGAAAACCCAACTGTGGCACCAAAGGAAGAGAGATTGGATACCCTACCTGAACATGAGGAAGAAAGGTCACCTAGTCTCATAGATCTGACAAAAAAGGTCAACATTGGGATAGAATTGGATCCAAAAATTATACACTTGGCAGCATCACTTACACCTTTAGAAAGAAAGGATTTCGTCAAGTTCTTCCAAGAAAAACAAGTGAACTTTGCATGGTCCTATACCGACATGCTCAGATTGGATCCCAATTTCATTATGCACCATTTGAATGTCAAACCAGGGGTTAAGCCTGTCAAGAAAAAGTTGAGAAAATGCACCCACATATACCTCTCCTTGTCAAGGCAGAATTAGAAAAATTGTTGAAAGTGGGATTTATAAGAGAAATAGCCTATGCTAAATGGATATCTAATATCGTACCAGTCACCAAGCATGACAAATCCATCCATGTATGCATGGATTTTCAAGACTTGAATCTTGCATGTCCTAAGGACAACTTCCCACTTCCAAGCATTGATGCAATAGTGGACTTGATAGTGGGTGACTCCATGTACTCATTAATGGATGGTTTCAACAGATATAATCAAATAAAAATTACACCCAAAGACCAAGAGAAGACAGCCTTTACATGTCCTTGGGGTACCTTTTGTTGGAACATCATGCCCTTTGGCCTTAAAAATGTTAGAGCCACATATCAAAGGGCAATGAAAACTATCTTTGATGATATGATGCACACATTTCTAGAGGATTACGTGGATGACATATTGGAAAAATCACACAAAAGAGAAGATCACTTACAAATTCTGAAAAAGATATTCACCCAGTTGGAACAATTTAAAGTAAGGCTTAATCCAAAAAAATGTGCCTTTGGTGTCCAATCTAGCAAATTGTTAGGCTATATAGTTTCAGCAAAAGGAATTGAAGTGGATCCGAAAAAAGTCCAAGAAATAATGGATATGGAGATTCCAAAGAACATAAGTCAAATGAGGTCTCTCCCAAGAAAAATAAAATCCATAAGAAGGTGCATTTCTCAATTGGCTGAAAAATGTCATTCATTCACATGGTTGCTACACAAAGATACTATTTTCATGTGGGATGAAGAATGTGACCAAGCCTTCACTTTATTGAAGACTTATATAATAAATCCACCTATCCTAATGCCACCAATCAAGGGAAAACCATTGTTGTTGTACATATCCACTATCAAAAGGTCTCTAGGAATGCTTTTGGCGCAAGAAGATGAGAAGGGAAAAGAAAGAGAAATCTACTATTTGAGTAGAACATTGATCAAATATAAACTTAACTATACATTCATGGAAAGGGATTTTCTAGCAGTTGTCTTTGCATCCCAAAAATTGAGACATTATATGTTGATGCACAAGGTGAAGCTAATTGCCAAAATTGATCCTCTAAAGTATTTGCTAAGCAAAATTACCTTAAGAGGTAGGATAGAAAAATGGGTCATGATATTAAGTGATTTCAACATTGGGTATGTGGATAGGATGGCAATAAAAGTACAAGTGATAGTAGATCACTTAGCTGAAAATCCATTGACTTCTATAAAAACCATTCAAGTGGAATTTTTGGATTTTGCAATTGTAAACATAGAAGCAAAGACATGGAAGTTGTACTTTGATGGCTCATATACACAAGGAGGTTCTGGGGCCAAAATATTATTGATTACCCCTCAAGGGTACAACATTCCCAAGTCCTACAAACTTTTTTTCCCATGCACAAACAATATAGCATAATATGAGGCTTTAGTCATTGGCATCAAGATGGTTTTAGAATGGAACATCACCAAGCTATAAGTATATCGAGATTCTCAACTAATAATCAATCAAGTCAATGATGAATACACTACCAAAGATGAAAAATTAATTCCATACAAGGCTATGATTGATGCTTGGAAAAATTATTTTGCATTGATAACATTTGAGTAAATTCCAAGAGAGAAGAATAGAGTAGCTGATGTAATGGAAACCTTGGCTTTCCTACTTCAAAAACTAGATCAAAATGAGAAGTATGAATTATTGGTGGAAGAGTTAGCACAACCAACATTTGACCTTCTTGAAACCCAAATTGTTTCCCTACTTCATGGACCTGAATCACCTTGGTACGGACCTATATATACCTATCTCAAAGAGCAAGTGCTACCTTTAGACCAATCATGAGCCCAAAAATGTAATTTCATATGCCAATCAGCCTGTTACATAATCCTTTCTGAAACATTGTATCGCAAGGGTCTTGATGGGACATTACTTAGATGTCTAGAGGTAGAGGATTCTAAGTTATATTTACATGAGATTCATGAGGGCATTTGCAGGTCACACTCAAGGGATTTAAACCTAGCCAAGAAAATCCTTCACTTAGGGTATTTTTGGAAAACCTTAGAGAAAGATGCTTGTCACTTCATCAAAATATGCAGAAAATGTCAATATCATGGTGACATGATACATGCACCAACATAAGAATTGGACCCATTTGTTACACCATGGCCATTCTACCAATGGGGATTTGACTTGATCAGTGTTATCTATCCACCTACTTCCAATGGGCATAAGTACATCATCACCGTAATAGAGTATTTCACTAAGTGGGTAGAAGCGGTTCCTTTGATCATGGCCATGGATAAATAGATTTCCATGTTCATCTTGAACCCCATCATTTGTAGATATGGTATCCCTCATGCCATAATCACATACAATGGAAATTAATTCAAAAATAAAGATATGGATGAACTTTGTGACACATTTCATATCACCCATCACTCTTCATCCATTTATTATCCTCAAGGAAATGGATAAGTCGAAGCTACAAATAAGAACATTTTGAAAATTTTGAAGAGATTGGTAAATAAGTCAAGAAGATATTGGCATGTGCAAATTAATCCAGCATTATGGGCCTATAGAACCAGCATTCGAAAACCTATGGGAGCCACACCATTTTCATGAGTCTATGGAGCCGAAGCTGTTCTACCATTGGAGGTTAAAATCTTGTCTTTATGAGTGTCATTTCAAGGTTTGATAATAGATGAAGACTATAGAGTTTCTAGACTTCAATAATTAGGGTTGCTAGAAGAACACCAAACACAAGCCTATGAACACCTGAAAGTATATCAGAACAGAATCTCAAGGAACTACAATAAGCATATCAAACTGAGAGTCATTTAGGTAGGAGACTTCGTCTTAAGAGAAAACCCAAAGCATCAAGTTGAAAGAGAGAAGAAAGGAAAATGGGAGGCTAATTGGCCTAGTCCATTCATCATTGTGTCTTCATTTGGAAAGGGAACCTATAAGTTAGCAGATTGTGAAGGAGATGAATTACAAGAGCCTATCAATAGCATACATCTAAAGAGGTTTTATACATGAGGTAGATGAAAGAGTATAAAGAGCATCAGATGAGGAGCATCATATTTATTGTACATAGTCAAAGAGATCTTGAAAATACAAAAAAAAATTAAAAAATAAAAAATACAAAAAAAATTGAAAAAAGAAATATACAAAAAAAAAATTGAAAAAAAAAGAAAAAGTGCCTTGGTGAAAACCTAGCAATAGCACCTTGGTAGAAAAAAAAGAGAAAAAGACCCAAAAGGTGAAAACTTGGCAATCAAGGGCATTTTGTTCCCTTAAGTCATTTCCTAGTCACATTTGTACATATTGCATTTCCATCATCTCACTTGTAAAACCTTCATTGCATCCATCATTTGTGCACAGTCATAATAAAGCCTTTCAACCACATCATTGCATTATCTATGGCCCTAAGTTCATTGCACGATCACATTTATCACTTGGGGGTAGAAAAGGATTGGAAATCTAGTACCAAATGGATTCAATAGTGCTATATTCAGTCACATCAGAGAGAGACTTATCAGAGCTTTAGAAGAGAGAGAGTTTTGTGAACCTTTGATGGATATCATTGTTCACATCTAAGTATTTGATCCTACAACTTGATCCTTGAGCCTTTATTACTTTATTATTTGGGATTAAAAATTGACAAACACTTTAAAGATCAGAATACTTGGAAATACCTTTTGAAAATCATGAAAAGTTGCAAAACACTTGAAGCTTTCTTTTTGATAATCTTTATGGAATTGACTTTTATCACATCTTCTTAGCTAATTGATGATGTTTCGACTAGATTAGCAATGATAGAGACATGATATTTTATTTCCTTTGAGTGACTATTTTAAGGAAGATTCATCAACCTATGCGAACTCGTCTAATGACATGGTCATCAAAGAACCATCGAGGACTATCCCATAGGATGAAGGATTAACCTTTTCTTGTTTATGCAAATGGATACCTTGGCTATTTAGATCTTCTATATCTTAATACCAAAATCCACTTGCAACATTGAATCCATTGAAATCGGTATTCATACTCCCATAGTTTGGTCATCCAACTAGTGAGGGTTGTACTCATTTCCAAAGAGGTTACCAAAAAGTGAAAAAAGTGGTATTCATATCATCATGATGTGGTCAGTGATGGTTGTACTTACTTTCTAGTCCCAAATCACTCAATGATGAAAATTTATCTCTATGGCATTTATCTCAATGTTAAAAGCTAGTGATACTTAGTTGCATTGCATTACATTATCATGATAGATCAATTGCATTATCATGTTAGATTAATTGCATTTATTTATGGTTATTTTTCCAAGGACAAGGAGGTACATTAATAAATCTTGGTTAGTCAAAACATTAAAGAAATGAGAGGGGTTCAATCAAATGTCTTTTTCCTTGAAAATCAATCAATAAATAAAAAGTGAGGTTATCTTTTGCATTCATGCATAACATTAATCATTATTCCTTATCCATATATCAGAAAAGAAAGAAAAAGATCATTAATCATCCATCATTTACATACATATAATCAAGGATAGAACTACATACATTAAAAAAATCAAAAAGCATAGGGACATTCATATTCATATCTCCATAAATAATTTGCATCCATACATTGAAAAATATAGAAAAAACACATATCAAAAGTCATTCATCAATGCATCCATCTATCTATATCATAAATGAGATACGTTGCATCCACAACATACTCACAAGTAAAATGCATCATAAAACATCATATCACTGCATATAAAGATAATCTTATAAAAAACTCATCAAGAGAATCAAGGAAGTATATCATCATATAAAGTGTTCATCAAATGATCCAGTACATCAATATATCAAGATACAATAAAATGAAACATGATACAAAAGACATCAAAAAATGATCAAATCTATCATCAAATAATCAAGAACCCATAGCAACACCCAATCTATCCCCAACACCTGATCCATCTGGACCTCTACCATCCTGTCCATCTTGTGAAGGAGGAGCTTGAGAAGTGCTCACTATGCTAGGTCTCTGAATCACATGAGTCATAAAATGCTACATCAAAAGAGCTACCTGATCCAGTCTACCCACAATAGTAGATATATCTATCCTCAATGACTGAACATCCTATGCTACACTATCAATACTAGGGGCAGCCTGTGAACTCTGTCCCATATCCTGTGACTAATAAACTTGTGGAGGCACCTATTATACCAGAACTTGATCCTATTGTACCTTATCTTGATCCTAATCCTGTTGCGCTAAGGCAACTCTCTATAACTGAACCAATGGATCCATACCCCCAGGAATCTATCTAGTAGCCTCTACATGAACCTATCTCTGTTGTCTCTGATGTCTCTGGTGTCTCTCTTTCCTATCACCTACTGCTGCTCTAGGGCATACAATCTCAATTTCATGATCATCCCTAGCTCTATCTCTAGCATGTACACCTCTCACCCATGGCCCATCTCATCCTCACCCAATGACCTGAGGAGCTCTCTATCCTCTTTGTGCTCATCTCCTCTAACATTGCCTCCTACCACCACCCTCACCATCTCCATCATCATCTTCATCACCCTCAGATCTCTCATCATGACCTGGGATAGGATCTATGGGATCTGTAAATCTAGGAAATTTGTTATGAGCCCACTAGTCTTGAAACTCATGAGACACACCAGCATCAACAATACTCCCAAGCATATCCCATCTGTAGTAACCCAATCAAGCAATTTGAAACCAAGAAAATTGATAATCAATCTGAGGACCCCACCTGGATCTCTCTACCTGAACTCTAGCATATAGTGTTGTACCCTAAGGCATATCCTATACTCTACCGTACTGACAAGAAACTTGACCAAAGTAGAAATGCTCAATAATAGTAGTAGCCTTGTTGATCATCCATTGAGGCATGAACATATAGGGGAGCTCATCATCATCCTTCATCCATAGCTCACATCCTATGTATGGATTCCATTGAACCTGATCAAGATCATCAATCTACTGGTGATAATACTCAGTCTTGCCCAGATGATGCTGGACAACCATACCGCTATATAGAAAAGCATAAGGAAAACCACACTGCCAAATCTTGTCTAAAATAGGACTAGTAATGGGAAGATGCTCTCATACCCATAACTCCAAAATCATTGCACCTACTGATAAGAAAGCACTCTCTCTATAAACAACCTCATGCAAATCATGGTAAAGCTATGCCAATACACATGAGCCCCAATCAAATCATCAAGGCTGTGAAAGAAGATCCTCTAGTATCCTACCCTATCCAACTAAGAAACCACAACCTCGATGGTCGAGAAGTAGTAAACCATCGATCACAACACCAAGTACCACTGGAAATGTATGGAAAGAAGAAAACTGAGCGCAAGTAATAGTATCATGATCAATAGTGTTGTCTCCAAAAACTCATCTACAGACTGTGCTATCATAGATAGAATCATAATACACCATCTCACCATGGCAAGGAATCTGTAATAATCTATATACATCCTCTAGAGTAATAGTCATCTCTGTGAATGGAAGGTGGAATGTGTTGTGGTCAGAGTACCATCACTCTGCCACTGCAGTAAGTAAACCATGGTTTAGCTAAAATCATGGGATGTCAAGGAGGAAGCTAAGACTACACAACTCAATAACTCGATACTCTATAGGAGTTAGAGCCTGACCTAAATCAATCACCCAAGAAGTGACGGTCCATATATATAACCTATGAAAATGTGTCTATTTTACAAATCAAAGGAATCATATCAGTATACCATATCAGTGAGTTATCCTAAGTCAATCAATCAGTCTATCAAGAAGCAAAGTAATCAAACCCAGTACCATTTGTTCATGTCTCTATATCCTGAGAATGAAGCATTAGGTCCTACCTATCATTATCAGTTTTCACACTAATTAATCAAGTCCTACCTATCAATATCCTAACTATCAGATCTATCTTACTAGATTGACATAATCAAACATTCATTAATAACACTCTCCTGATATCATTAATCAATTTTTTTGCTAAACTATAACAGACCTAAACTATCTTGGAATTCAAACAATCAGTCGATGACATCAAATTTTTAATCAAAAAATCAAGTCAAAAATTTGAAAATTTTTCAAAAACTATAGGCGTCATTTTCCCATTACTAGGTGCCATTTTACCTTACACGGTGTAGTAAATCTATAATGTGGTACTTTAATCTTACTACACATCATTTCACAGATTACATGTCACTTCATCATGCTAGGTGGAATTTAAAAGAGCCTAGGCATCATTTAAAAACTAGGGTTTCCTATGCAGAAAACTAAATGGAAATTGGCAAAAAAATTATACTGCTATGTGGAAAAAGATTTGTAGCGGGTGAGAGTTTATTATGGATTAAGCAACACTTTACTATGTGTAGGTGTGAGTAAAAAGCATGGATGCGACACTTAAAAGGACTACATGGCATTTAATTATTCCTAGGAGTGATTTTTCAAATTCAAAAATACACGAACATGAAAAAAGTGCAATAAATGCTATAAATGAGTAATAAATGCAAAAAAGGAAGTTAGGAATAACTCACAGGAGCTCCATAGTTAGGTGGTCTCTGATATCGATGACTCCTCTTGAACCAATTCTCTCTGATAGGCACAACCATCACAAAAATCCAAGTAGAACCAGAGAAAAATCTCAGAAGTCAAAAGTGAAAATGAATAGTAAATCAAGGTTTTTCAACCTACTTAAGCTAATTTTGACCTAATTTAGAGGTGAAATTTTGACTTTGACTATATTAACCTATCAATCAATTGGGGAAAATTTCTAAATCATGACATATCATCAATGTTTTTCAGAAATGAAAACATATTGGATCCAAATAAATCAATTTCATCAAATGTTTTAAATCAAGCAATCAATATGTTTTATTTTTGAGGGGGCATCAGAGTATCAAAGTGGCATCAAATATCAATGGAATCTGGGGCATCAAAATTTTTGGAAACATTATCAGGCAGTATCAAGTATCAAATCAATATCAGTGGCATATTAGTTTATCATATCATATCAGAGGCATGTCATATCAGGACCTAGCAATCAATCTCATATCAGTGGAAAATCAGCAAATTAGTAAATCAGGACCTAAAAGCAATCAGGACTAAAAAAATCTTTGAATCAATGTTCTTTGCACATCAATTCAAAGAGGGGCATTTGTAGACACTCAAAAATGGACAAGTGCTTTAAAATCAATAAATTGGCTCAAAAATCATCAAAATGCATTAAATCTCATAAAAAAGGATCAAATTCAAATTAAAATGGACATTATTAAATCAAATTGGACAAAATCAATAAAATCAAAGGAAAAATCAAATAGTGATGTTAAATAATTAAATCAAAGCTTAAAGGGGTGAAAAGCACTACATAATTGATTTTAATAAATTAATTGTATAGTTGTTTAAATAAAAAATCAAAATGAACTTATTCCCTGACATGGCTAAATTTAATTAATTAATTGAATTTAATTAGTCCTAATATCTTTAAACAAAGTTGAGCAACCAATAAAAATTGAGGACAAAAAGACACAAATCACTCAAAAAGAATGAATCTCAATCACTCATTTTAAAGTCTCAATCTCAACCACTCAATTTTGTCCTTTTGTCCAAAGCTTTGAGACAAACATTTAAATTGTCCCCCCATTTATGAACATTGCAAAGATTTTGACTCAACCAAAGGTAAATCATGGTTAATTCACTCTACCACCTACCCTTGGGAATTTACTATGAGTATGAGGCATTTTGAGAGCAATAATCATCTTAGAAATTCATTTGCAAAACATCCTTATTATAGTCATTTTCATAGCAATCAAGAGCATTTGAGAGCATTTGAATTATCTTTGTATCAATTTGAGAGTTAGTGAGCTAGAATAAGTATTTGTAGTATCATATTTCTCATTTTAGAAGTGTCACTAGTGGAGATTAAGTTGAGAGCTCTACTTACCACATCTAATTAGAGAGCCATGAGATGTCATGGATTCATATGAAATTCTTAGTTTACATTTTCATTTTATTTGCTAAGATTGATAGATATTAATCCTAATTTCATGAAGGTGCAAAGCATTCACACACAACTACTAACATTGGCTCTTACTTGGGGATGTGTATCTCCTGTAGATATAGTGAGAAAACTAGAATCTCTCAGAGGAGAAGACCACCACAAAAATTTTGACCAAGAGCCAGACAAATGTACAAAAATATACAAAACCCTAAACTACTGCTCAAGGATAGAAAATACCTTAGGAGAAATAGAGCCTCAAGAATTTCCCATGAACTAGCAATTCAATAATATCCCCAGTCAAATTTTTCAAGATATAAGAATCTATCCCGCAGTTATCTTCAATAATGTAAGGGCCTAACTAGATGGGATCAAATTTTCCATGTCTTCCCTTATCCTCTAGCCTATCATTCCACATCAGAATAATATCACCACTCACAAAACTTCTATGAGTATTTCTCCCATCATACAAAACTTTACACTAAGCTTGAACCTTCACATTTCTTTCATGTGCATCATTTCTTGCTTCATTCAACTATATCAAGTCATTCAACCTTATTCTCATTTCATCCTCCAAATCATCATCACATGTCTGAATGAACTAGTACATTCGTATTAAGTTATTTTGAGGTAATCTAGCATTTATCCCACAAACTAAATCAAAAGGGGCACACCCTATTTCTTTCTTCATAGTCACCCTGTTAGCCTGGCCATTCCCTTGTGGATGATAGGGAGATGAGTATGAAATTTTTATACCAAACTCTTGACAAAAATGAGCAAAATCCTCTGATCTAAAACACATTGCATTATCAACCACCACAATATTTGGACAACCAAATCTGGTTAGAATGTTTTGCATTATAAAATTTATCACAACTTTACTGGTGGCTCTTCTAGAGGGGATTTATTCAACCCACTTAGTAAAATAGTTTGTTGCTACTAGTATCCAAGAATGTCCACCACTAGATTTATTAGGAACTTCTCCAATAAAATCCATACCCCATTTCTGGAAAGGGGCTTGAAATGCAATAGGTTTGAGGGGTAAATTTCCACTAAACTTTAGTTTACCAAAAAATATTTGACAAGAATCACATTTCTTTGCAAATTGATAAGTATCCATAAATAGTGTAGGCCACCAAAATCCTGATCTGAGAATTTTATGGGCTGTAGTTTTCACCATATAATGACCTCCACAAACACCATTATGCATTTCATCTAGAAAGATTTTAAATCTTTCCTGATTTACACATATAAGAAATACCCCTTCATTACTTCTCCACCATAATTCACCACCTATAATAGTGTATCTCATGGCATGAATCTTGATAGTTCTTTTCTTATTGTCATCCATTTCAGGAGGTAGAATCATTTTCTGCAAATACTTGATGATATCTATGTACCATTCACAACAATCCATATTACAGACAAAAGGTCTATGTTCTTCTTCCAGCATATTTATGTGGTTTGAAGCCAAATTAATCTGGGCCATCAACTTTTCAAGACCTAACCCTCTTACTAACTTAGTAATATGGATATCAATATTTAATTCTTGGATCCTGTTGATCCATCTACACCTCCTTCTTGAGTCTTCCTACTGAACCAGTATGTCTTTAAATGCAACACTTGGAACATATGATATTACTATAGCTCCTACCAAATAACACCTAAAATATCTGATAGCCTTAACCAAAGCATATGCTTGGTTTTCAATAATATCATAATTTAGTTCAGTTGCCTGTAAATTTTTGCTAAAAAAGGAGATAGGTTGTTCGTACCCCTCAGTGTTCTTTTGTAATAGCACTGTTGCAACAGTATGACAAGAGGCAAAAGAAATTTTTTTCACAAGTTTACTATAATCTGGTGTTTTCAAAATAGGAGCATTCTTGATAGCCTATTTAATGTTCTAAAAATATTCAACTGCTTCTTTATTCCACTCAAACTTTTCTCCCTTTTTTAACATTCTTGATATGGGAATGTTGATTTCTACAAAAAATTTAATGAACCTCCTTAAAAAGTTTGATTGTCCCAAAAAGGACTGTATTCCTTTAACATTTTTAGGCTAGGAGAGTTTTTCAATTGCTTCAACCCTCTAAGGATCAATTCTTACTCCATCCTTTGAAACAGCATGCCCTAAAAATTTTCCTTCCACAACACCAAAAGAACACTTTTTCAGATTCAAGGAAACTCCCTGCTCTAGGGCTCTCATAAAAAAATTCTCCAAGTGTTCACAATGTTGATCCTCTTTAGCTAAAAAATGTTGTAAGATCATCTTGATACACAACCATAAATTTTTCTATGAAATATGTAAAAGATACATCCATATCTCTCTAGAAAGTAGCACCAGCATTGGTTAATCCAAAAGGCATTCTGACATATACATATGTTCCCCAGGGGGTGGTGAATGTAGTTTTGAATTTCTCTAATTCTTTGACCATAACCTAATTATATCTAGAGAAACCATCCATCATGGACATCAATTCTAATCTAGTGACCTTCTGTAGCATGTTCTCCATATTAGTCAAACCATAATTATCTTTTAAGGAGTTTATATTTAAGTTCCTGAAATCAACACAAAGCCTAATGTCACCATTCTTTTTTATTACAAGAACTAAATTTGACACCAAAGTAGAATGTCTAATGGGTTTGATTATTCCAACATCTATCATTTTATTTAATTCTCCTTGCATCTTGGGTGCAAGAGTAGGGTTGATAGGTCTTAACTTCTGTCTGAAAGGCTTAGTGCTTTCTTTCAATGGGATTTCATGCTGGAACAAATATTCCCTATAGGCCTTCAAATCATCATAAGATCATGCGAAAACATGCCTAAATTTTATGAGGAGATCAATCAAATTCTTTTGAATCTTAGGGGATACATACTTGCCAATGTAAACATTTTTTGGCACCATCCTTGTTCCTAAATTGACTTCCTCCAAATCATTCATCTTATCAGTAACTCTGGTAGAAAAAACCTTGTCTTTATTGTCAAAAGCCCTTCCAAGAGAAACTAGTCCTTTAGGGACCTTATTTGATTTTAACTACAATAACTCCTTTCCAAAAATAGTTTCCTTCCCATTTGTGGTGTCAACATAGGTACTGAAATCCATTTCCTTGTTACCAAAATGAGATTCACATTGTAAGAATCTCAGTATATCTTGATCATCAGAGAAAACCTTCCAATTTTCCATATTATCAGGGACAGATAGCCTATACTAAACTTATATTTTGGATATGTCTACAAAAGTAATGTCCTATAGCCTTAGAGCTACATTTTCCAATATATCAACCATTCTATTTTGGCTCCTTTCTACCCAAAAAATGCCAAATGCACTGAAACTTTCAATCTCATCGCACACGACATTTCTATATTGTTTTAGTCTCTGTTTTTTGATGCATACTTTGAATTAACCTAGGAAACTATTAATTTTGAATCACCAACTAATTTCAAGCACTTTATGCCATGTCTTATTTCTATTCTTAACCCAATCAACATAGCCTCATACTCTGCAACATTATTTGTGCATGAGAACACTAAAGTGAAAGAAAATTTGAAAGTTTTACCATTTGGAGATATCAACAATATTCTAGCCATAGATCCTTCTCTTGAACTTGCTCCATCAAAGTACATAGTCCATAAATTGTCAAGATCAGCCCACTCTTCTTTGTCATTAGTCACAAAGGCAGCTTCAACACCTTCCTCTAATTCCTTATCTTGAACTTGGAAAGATCTAATATCAGTGTCAAGAAAACAATTCATAGTGTCCTCCTCTTCCTCAATCATATGAGGAGTCTTGGCCTCCCTAGAAACTTTGATATTTCTTCCCCCAATATTGAAAGTAGAAAATGACAAATCACATTGAATATTTCTTCCTATAGAAGAACTCCACTTTTTGGATAACAACATTTCATATTGAGGAGGGATATCAACAACTAGGACACTCACAGTTAACTATTTATTTGGATATGTTGCTAACCTATAAGGAAAAGCCTTAATGGTGCCAATAGCTAGTACTTCCCTTGAGTCCATGGCCTGACATCTCTCATGAGATGTATCAACCTTCAATCTCATTGATTTCATGACTTCTGCAGGCATGACAATGTTCGATGCTCCTAAATCAATCATATAATTTCTTAATAATTTTTCATTTATTAAGAAAGTCAAAAAGAAAGGATCAACTATCCCAAGTGCAGTGCTGAAAACATTTGTGTCCAGATAGATCTAAGGAATTTCAAAAATAATTTCCCCATTTTGATTGTCAAGTGCATCATCCAAAGAAGCTACTTGTTTATCAGTTTCATCAGTCTTTTGGGTATCTATGGGAGTGACACCATTCACCCAATTGAGGGCCTTTTCTTTATGTTATTCTATCCTCATCATTTCCAACAAAGGGACCTTGATAGTAATTTGTGAAAGAAACTTTCTCATGTCAATAGGGACATATTTTGAATCAACTATATCTTGTTTTATAATGATAACCTTTTTATTTTCCCCATGTATAGACTAACTGGGATGCTCCTTGCATTGGGTTTTAACCTCCTTCTAAAAAGGAGTAACCACCTCTGGGGACTTAACTTTCACTTTATAAGAAATATTTGGGATGGAAAATTTAACATTCTTTTTTACATTGACTTTGTTGAGAACATTTGCAACTTTTTTCTAGTTTTGAGACTGCTTGACATCGTTGTCCGATTTCTTGATAAATATACCAGTAGGCTTACAATTAGTATCACCTACCATCCTATTTCTTAAATTTTAATTTCTCGTGGCCTGTTTGACCATACATGCAATTATTTGAGCAATTTATTTATCAGATGGGCATCTTAAAATAACCGACTCTTCATCTTTAATGTATTGCACTGGACTTTTTCCAATCCATCATTTTCCTCATCAAAAAATACTTGTTGATAGTATACTTTATTTTTGAATTGAGAATTAGAAACATCCTGATTCTCATCTTCTTTAGTAGATTCAATTTCATCCCAAAGATGTGAAGAGGTCATAGCACAACTCTGATCATGGTAAGGCTCTTCCTCATTATTCTCTTATTCCTCTCCTGCAGACATACTCTGAAAAACTATACAATAGTTAGGGTCATGTGGTGACTAGCACACAATACACCATGGGACCTCATTAGTAATATTCACTGAATTCCTTTGCAAGGGGTCAAGATTTTTTTCATTTAGTTTTTCTTTCATCTCTGGGAGTATAGGATTTCCATCTTTCCACTTAGTATTACAAGGATAATTTTGCATTCTTGGTAGTCTATTAAGATTATTGAAAGTTGGCCTGTCATTTCCTGCAATCCTATTGTTCTTGTATTCACCAGGCTTCAAGTCCTTTATAGCTTTCATAATTTTCTTTAGGACATCATCTTCCTTTGGTCTTACATTTACAGACTTTCTTGGTTCCTTCCTGTTCAACATTTGTGGCTTGCAGTCATCTCTTCTTCCCAATTTTCCTGATATCCTCTAGTTACTTTCTATATTTATGGCTAGCTCATAAGCCTCCCCAAGATTCCTAGGATTTTTATCTCTTAAAAGATATCCCATTTTGGCATCAAAAGCATTTAAATAGGTGACAAGACATATCCTATCATCTAGCCTAATGGCTTGCATTAACTTATGCATGACCTTTTGAAATCTAACATTAAATTCAATAACATCCTCATTTAGGTTCTTCTTAATGTTATTAAAATCATTTAACATAAAACCCTCATTTTTTTTTCACCATACTTTTCTTTGAAACAATGCTTAAACTGATCCCATGAACCTATACTAGCATGTGGTAATCCCCTAAACCAATCCCTAGTTTTTTTGTTGGAATTGACCTAGAATTTGAAAACAGGAATTTGTGAATTGGTATGGCCAAATTCTCATTTTGGACCAAAATGAGAATTTGGCCCTACCTATTCACAAATTCTTGTTTTCAAATTCTACGTTAATTCCAACAAACAAACGGATTGAAAAAATAATTTCATTATTACATCATCAGGTTTAATATTGTAATCATCCATTACATCAATAAACTTCTTCAAGTTTTCTTCACATGTAATAGAATTACTTCCAGTAAACTTAGGAATTTTTTGTCTAATTTCATCAAGGATAGCATTGGGATATCCTGGGGTACCATAAAAAAATAAGTTGTTTGTATCTTTCATGAATGGGCCTTTCCTGTGATGGGCCAACACCTTGAGATGTAGATGCCTTGGTGTTTGAAGTAGAAAAAACCTTAGGTCCAACTGGTGGGGGAACATTTGTTACCAGCTTTGTAGTGTCTCCAAGATTTCCACCTTGTGTTAGGGAAGAAGAAACAATATTTGTAGGTCCTGAATTTTTCTTAATAAACTCAATCTTTCTTCTCATTTCCATAGTTGTAGCTTCTAATTCTTCTTTCTCTAGTTCCTTGGCTAATATCTCCTTTTCTCTTTTAGAACTCTCAAGATCGGCATCCAATTTTAGAACTTGGTCTAAAGGATCTTTGGCACTTATAGGTTCACTGATTGAAACTCCTATAGCCTTTTGTTTGCCTTTATCTTTGGGGTTTCTTATCTCACATATTTCTTGGACAATAGGTTGTTTCTTTTCTTGTTCAGGTTCTAGAACATATTTTATTGCTTATAGATCTAATAATTTCCTTTTCAACTATTCATCTCTTATCATAGCTTGTCTAATTTTATCCTCTTTTTCCTTTTCTCATTTTTGTCTAATAGCAGCTTGCTCCCATATTTTCTTTTCCAGTTCATAAACTTCCTCAAATATTTCCTCAAATTTTGGGAGGGTTGTTTTAGATTATGATTGTTGAGCATGGAGTTCCTCTTTATGACCTTTAGAGACATGGAGGCCCTGAGGTAATGAAGAACCAAGGGTAAAGAGGGGAATAAAATCTTATCTTCTTCTACTCTTGCTTCTAGACCTCCTTTCATTTCCATGGTTTTTACTTGGGACTAACCTTCTATTGTATTGTGACTTTTCTCCACCCCTTTCAAGGGGAGAGTAGTAGTCCTCATACTAGTTCAAACCCAAGTCAACAACTTCTTCATATTCTAATGCATTCCCCTCTTGACTGGTTTGCATAGGATTTTCTTGTCTTGTATTCTCTTTTTGTTTCCATGTAAGGGACATATCATTACTATTTATTTCCTTTCTCATCTAGCCACATCTAGAGGTAGCTGGAAGCTCCCCTTCCAAATTGTCTTCTGGATGCTCTTTCCTCTAGGATCTAGTATTTCTAAAACTCATTGTAAAAAGGTGATTTTCTAATCATCACTAGTACAAAGATCATTTTGAGTTGCCACCCAACTGGGTTGGGAATTTTGAAACACTACCCTTTAGTAACCAAGATGAACCTTGTAAGGAAAGGGGTAAATCTAGAGAAAAGGAAACAACTCTGTATTTATCAATGGTAACTAACTGGTTTGCAATAAGCAGGCCGGGAGTCTAGGTCAACTTGAAACCTGCATTTTTATACATGATTATAATGGTTCCCCAATAGAGTCACCATTTTATTGGTTCTTGAAATAGATTTTACACTCAAAGAGACACCAATATACCTAAGAATGATTTTGGGAATGGTTAGCTCAAAATATAGGGTAATCTATAGGTAACTGGACCAACTATAGGGACAAGACTTCCCTCTACACTTCTGGATCTGCAAAACCAAGGTGGGTATACCCGATCCAATGGATATAACTCTTCTTAAAAATTAATATTGGATCTAATAACAGATATCAGTTAGAAAGTACTAAATAACAACCTATTATTCATTGACTCTCCATCACTGTAATAGGACATTCACCTTTCTAATAACAACAAAAGATTTAAAAATGGTTTTGATTTTTCTATTTTTTATTGCAATGATTTTAATCAATTCTTATCAATAAAATATATACTTATTTAGGCCAATGCCTTATCCAGTAGGCTATTTTTACTAAAACAAAGAGAATACAAAGACCTTTAGATAACTGGATTCATATCCATAAACACAAGTACTCAAATCTTTCCTTCTTATAGATAATCCCTATGCAAATCAATATGAACATGTATTTCATTAGAGCAATATTTAATCCAATTCTAAATTAGAACTCAAAATGAAGATACATACATAAAGGTCTTTGATAAAATCAGAAATTCACAGATTTAACACAAAGGAGAGATAAAGACCTGATACTTGTATTAAGTATAATGAATTTGATTCTTTGTATAGAATATGGTTTAGAAAACAAGCTTGCAAATAATAGCAGCAACCTACAATTTTCTTCTATTACTAATAGGAACATATACAAAATATTACAAACTTGACTGAGACTTAGGGTTTCAAAAATCTACTCTCTAGACACCTAAATTCCAATGTCCTTTATGATCTTGAGAAATCCTTTTATAAGAAGGATTGCAACAAGCATCCAATCATATTAGGGTTTATCAAACTTAACCCTAAAAAATACAACAACCTCACAGGGCTTACAATAAATGACAAAATCAGATCTTTGATAGATATTTTAATAGGCAAGCCACCTGTATTTAAGTCTTTAAATCATCTCTCGAACCACTTGAACAATTTTATTGTCAAATTTTGTGATGTACCTACAATAATCACATCTTAACTCTTACCAACTCAAAAACCATGAGTCATCAACTTTTTGCTTGCTTCAAAAAGTAGATGGAGTATCCACTCTTTCAACATGAGGGATGTACTGATATCTCCATTCATTGAATGCTTCCTTAGTTGGAAACACAAAATTGATAATTCTAGCCTTCCAAATAACTACTGCCACATTCTCTCCATCTGTCTGATTTGTTTTTGTATAAAATCAAATCTTAATTTAGCAGTTATTAACATCTCGATGGTGTGGATGAAGAAAAGAGTATTTTCCAAAGTCAAAATACTAGTCATCCTAGTAGAAAAGTCTTCATCCATTATGTCTCTCCACTTAACCAATTCTTTAAGTTCACCATTTCTTTTAAATACTCTTGGAATTAGTTCACAATTGGAGACTATTAGTTCTTTCTTCAGCAGGTTGGACTTTCTCTCAAAATCATCGATGATGATCTTGTACTCTACTAGACTCTTCACAAACTTGTGCACTAGCTTGATTAGTGGATTCGGGTCAAATTGACCTTTTGAGAGCATGTAGAAAAGTTTCATATTTGAGGCCCTTCCTATCCACTTATCCAAAATTGGTCCCAATTCAGCCCTATGATCATTTAAATATTTTAGCAAAGAATATAATCTTTTGGCATGATCAAACAAAATTGTAAGATCTGGATTATTGGAAAACTACATTACTACTTCCCTGACATTTTCCTCATATTTACGGTAAAAAAAACATTTTGTTTTCATATGTTCATCTCTTTCTTTGGTTAGGCTCTCCCTAACCTCCCTTAACCTATCCCTTCTTCATGTAGCTATTTTTTTTCCCAACTAACTCTTGCCTCTATATTTGTCTCTAGGAAAGGGGATGGTGGAAATTCAATGATAGGACTAGAAGAAGAGGCAACTAAAGAGACCTATGACCTTCTAGTCCAGTTAATTGTGAGATGAAATTATCTTTTTCAATCATCTCAACCTTCAGCTCATTATAAGACTTGAGAATAGTCTCAAACTATATTCTCAACTCTTCATTTTCAAGAGCATCTTTCTCTACCACCTTCAAATTTAATTTGGCTGTCTCTAAAATAATATTTGAGGCTTCAACATTGGAAGTCTCACCTACCCTTTGCACTGGAAAATTATCTGAATACTTTGATGAGTGTGCCGCATTGTTATTTTTATTTTCTTCCCTCTTAAGGGACCACATTACCAAGGCTACATGATCATCTAAGAAGACTACACCCCTAGCAGCCTGTTGTGCTTGTTTTGTAGTAGAATGGATAGTAGTTTTTCTTTTCCTTACTGCATCAAAAACTACTACATATTCTATATCCCATTTAGGGAGAATTAATACTCCTTCAGTGTGAACTAATGCCCTACCTTCATTTGGGGTTATGGTCTCAAAAATTTTCATCATTCCCCCCTTGGTCTCATTTTCAATTGTAGTTATATCCCTATCAGGGAATTCCTCCTTCTTCTCATAAATCTCTATGAATTGATTTATATGCATTCTCCACAAAAACTAAAGAAATGCCCTAGTCTTGACAAAAGTGTCATCGGAGAGGAAACCATCACTAGCCTGATTTAGAATTGGATCCAATTGCTTACCAAAAAACTCTTCCATAGTGAGGTCCATTTCAATCCTCTTGGGTGCCTCTAGCATCCCTTCCTATATCTCTTCATTGGAAAAAAAATCTTTCCCTCATTTCTCATTTGAATCAGTTGCTGAGCAACTCCTTATTCATCTAACTGCAATGGGGATTGGGATGGAGAATACATATCTTATTGTGGTTGATCGACCTCTTCTTTTCTCCACCTCTTTAGAGAAGGTGGTTCCTCGACAGGATCATCCATGGGTCTCTTCCCTTTGGAAGTGGATGGAATGGGTCTATCCTTTTGTTGTACTGGTAAAAGGACACTATATCCCCTCCTCTCATGAATAGTGTATATCCCTCTAGGGATAAACTTAGCATACCCAAGCTGATTAAGGATTCTCCTCGCCTTCTCTAGATCAAATTGGATCACAACACCATTCTTCTCATTTATTGTCTGCATTATCCCCTTAAAATGTTCCATTAAGGTTTCAATTTTTCTTGCCCAAGGCTGGAAGTCCTTTAGTGGGTCATATTTCTTGTCAAAGATCTGGATGAAATCCAAATTCTTCTAATAGACTAGCCACTTTTCCTTTTTGATTTCCTGAGTTTAGAGATCAAACTCATTTCTGATTATGTCCTCGGGAAAATTGAATTGGTGCTCCATAGCGACACACCTTGTTTTCTCTTTGAGCATTCCATATATGAAACCCTCATTATTAGCGCACCTTATCACAACAATAGCCATTCTATAAGGTTTCAAAACCTTATTCAAATGCATCCAACCACCCTTGGTGGAAATAAATTGGTGGGCTATTGTGATACTAGGGAAAAGAGTTCCCCTTCCTCTATTTATCAAGGAAACTTCCTGCCAACCACCTATTTGCCTTAAGATCTCTACAAACCCCACCTTTAAGGGAACTTGATAGGACAACACATAAGGAGTCTAAAAAGTATTATGTTGAACATGACTATGTCACACCTATTGCACCTCTGACTGTCGAGGAAATGAAAGCTAAACAAGAGCACAACTAAGCAATGTTGGAGATTGTTTCTGCCCTAAGTTATCTAGAATTTGAAGACATCAAAGATTATAGTAATGCAAATAAAATGTGGGACACCCTTGCAAACATTTATGGTAGTGACATAAATGTGTTGAGAGAAAAATTTGAGAGCCTAAGAGGTAAATTTGATGAAATGAGAATGCAAGAAGGTGACAATATTGCACAATATTGTGGTAGAATAAAAGAAGTTGTAAATGCTATTAGAGGAGAAAATGGAACTATTGAGGATGAAACTGTAATAGGAAAAGTATTGAGAACTCTACGTCCTATCTATGCAATCAAAATTTTTGCAATTCAGGAATCTAGATGTAACTCTACTAATGCTCTTACTTTGGAAAGTTTGGTTGGTAAGCTTACTGCTTTTGAACTTTCTAACTATGATAACTTCACTATTGGTAATATTGAATCTGCTTTTAAGTCACAAATGGTTCTAAGTAAGTCAAAGAAGGAAAAAGAAATATGAATCAGTGAAAGTGAAGTGACACATCTGATGAAGAACTTGAAGATCTAGAAGCTCTTATGGCTAGAAGACTGAAAAGTGGAAAAAGAAAGGTACAAAGTTAAACTCCCTATTATATTTTTTTCATGTAATAAAGTTGGTCATATAGCTACTAGATGTCCTAATAGGGATAATGAAGAAAGAGACAACAAGCATAAAGACAAAAGAGAAGATAGAGGTTACCAAAGATACAAGGAATACAAAGGAAAAGGTAAGAAATCCTACTACATTGCCGAAGAAGAGACTGACACTGATAGTGATGATTTTGAAATTGAAGTTGTCTATGTTGCAATGAAAGATGAATTTGATGAGGATTAGAAAATTGCATTGATATCTTATGTGAACAAAAATGATAAATGGATTATTAATAGTGGTTGTTCACATCATATGACTAGAGATAAGAGTAAGTTTGATACCTTAGATCATTATAAAGGTAGGCGTGTGAAATTTGGTAATGATGCACCATGTCTTGTTAGAGGCAAAGGATTGATTAGGTTGACTAATAAGATCACTTGTGAAAATTCTTATTGGGTTGAGGGTCTTAACTATAATCTGTTGAGTGTTGTACAACTTAATAGCATTGGCTACCAAGTGGAATTTCATAACAAAATGGCCAAAATATTTGATACCACTGATGAACTGATTAGAAGTGGAGAACAAACAAGAGGTAATTTGTTCTATCTAGACCTATCTAAGGAAACATGTATGATTGCACAACTTGATGATATTTGGTTATGGAATAAGAGGCTATGTCATGTAAACTTTGATAATTTGGTAGAAATTAGTAAGAAAAATAAAGTGAGAGGTCTACCTAAATTGAAGAAACCTGAGAATGTAATGTGCAAAGAATGTCAGTTGGGTAAGATGACAAAGTCTAGTTTCAAGAGAAAAATTGTTACTTCTGAGAATATCTTAGATTTAGTTCATACTGACCTTTGTGGACCGATGGGTGTACAAAGCTATTCTGGTGCTAGATATTTTATCCTGTTTGTTGATTATTATACCATAATGATGCATGTAATGTTCTTAAAGGAAAAATTTGATGCTTTTCAATTTTTTAAGTGGTATGTGGCTAAGGTTGAAAAGGAGATAGGTAAGAATCTAAAGTTTCTAAGATTTGACTGAGGTGGAGAATTTATATCCAATGAATTTAATCTATTTTGCAATGATAGAGGGATCAAAAGATAGATGTCTACACCTAGAACTCCTCCACAGAATGGTATAGTAGAAAGAAGGAACATATCTATTTTGGACTGTCCAAAGACATTAATGATTGAAAAAAATGTTGCACAGAATATTGGAAAGAAGCTATAAGTACAACTATTTATACTCTTAACTGAGTACAAATCAAAAAAGGTACAAATCTAACACCTTATGAATTACGGCATTGGTATGCACCGAATGTAAAATACTTTAGAATTTTTGGAAGTGTTACATATTAAAGGATAGCAGAAATAGAAAATTTGATGCTAAAAGTGATGAGGGTATATTCCTAGGCTATTCCACAAAAAGTAAAACTTATAAGTGTTTGAAATCTAACACTAAAAAAATTATGGAAAGTGTGAATGTCAAAGTTGATGAGTATGCAGAAAAAAATGAAGCAGACAGTAAAAAAGAACCAGAAGATTACAAATCTTTTGTGTATATAGAGGAAGAAGAGGCAAGTGATAGACCTGCACCTAATGTTGAGTCTCAAGTAAGCAATGTTGAGCATCAGGAAAATAATGCTGAGAGAGAAGAAGAACGTGTCGAGTGATAGGAAGAAGCTATCGAGTAATAGGAAGAGGTTACCGAGCATTTAGAAGCTAAATCTGACAATCTTGTTGGTGAGCTTGATGAGAAAAATGAAAGGAGAGCAGAACCTATTCTAGCACAATATGTAAGGAGACATCACAAGCCTGAATAGATTATTGAAGATAAAGATACTAGAATTTGGACCAGAAGCAAGGCAAGATATCCAACATGTTTACTATGTGAATTTGAGCCTAAGACAACAAAGGAGGCATTAGAAAATGAAGACTAGATAGAAGCAATGAAAGAAGAGATAGACCAAATAGAGAAGAATGATACCTAGACTATGGTGCCAAGACTAGAAAATAAGAATGTCATTGGGATAAAGTGGGTATTTCATAATAAGTTGAATGAGCATGGTCAAATAACAAGAAAAAAAGCTAGGCTAGTATGCAAAGGATACGCACAAGAAGAAAGAATAGATTATGGGGAGACATTTTCCCCTATAGCAAGATTGGAAGGAGTAAGAACTTTGCTTGCATATGCTACCTATAAAGATTTCAAGTTATACCAAATGGATGTTAAGTCTGCATTTTTAAATGGTATATTATAAGAAGAAGTGTATATTGAATAACCAAAAGGATTTTTTGATCCAAACATAAGACACATGGTTTGCAAACTAAATAAAGCATTGTATGGAGTGAAGCAAGCTCCCAGAGCATGGTATGAGTGTATGGTGAAAATGTGACCACACTTCTATGAATCTTTACATGCAAGAAAACTCAACAATGAGCCCTCACAAATTGATCCATAGCTCTTTATGCATGGAGTTGCAAGATTTATAAAATTGCTCTTAGCTAGAGCTATAAACTCATGACCTTTCTAGTCAACCACACAATGAGAGATTCCAAATCAAAGACAAGGGCAACAATGTCAATATCTCCAATGAAATCAATATGGATGCAATGCAATGCAAATCTATATGAAAATGCAAGTTAATCTATTGCATAAAAGGAAATCTAAGCTAATATGCCATGATAATGCAACTAAGAAAGGAAATATGCAACTACAATGAAATTCAATAACAAGTCTTCAAAGCTTAGATGTAGAATGTCTTCAAAGAGCTCCAAAATGACCTAGAAAACCTGCAGCATAGCATTAGCATAAAAACTTAAGATATGAAAATGAGGAACAGAGCTCTTCTTTTATAGAGAATGAGATGAAAATAGACCATTGAGATTAAGAGGCAAAAGACTTAATCAATGGTGGAGAAAAATAGAAGCTTGATCCTTGTGCACAAATATCTTCCAATAAGAAAATAGGAATTGACTTTATGTCCATATGAGACAAAAAGTGCTTTTTCTCTTTTTATAAAATAAGAATAATATTTTATTTGTGCAACATAGGATAAGAAGAAAAGTGGAGATTTTTTATTTAAATAAAAGGGGAGGAAATTCTTTTTAATTAAATAAAAGCTTAGGATAAAGTGATTTTATTATTTAAGTAAAAGAGATTTTTAATTAATTAAAATGGAGCATGTTCTCTTAATTAAATAAGATTGTTTATTTTTTTATTTTTTAAATTAAATAAGGCTCAAACCTAAGAAATATTGAATTGATTATGATTTGATCAAGAAAATTGATATAATTGATATTGTTGATATTTGAAAATATTGTTTCAGGGATTTGATAAATTGTTGAATGGGGGCCCAAAGTCTAGGTGGCCATTTTAGGGTGCATACATTTGCCCCTCTTTGACTAATGTGTGATCATTTCGGGAACACATGCAGTCAAAGAAGAATTGAAATGTGAGATCAATTTGGGATCACAAAACAACCCAGATGTGTGTTCGACGGATGGGAACACATCGGGACAAGCATAAACAACAGCTAAAAGACAAGACCAACATCGTCGCTGCTAGGTGCAAATCAAGCCTTAGACAAAACTATCACCATCGCTGCTAGGCAATAATCAAGTTTGAAAAATAGGAGATAAAAATTGAAAGACAAAATCACCACTGTCACTGCTAGGTGATAATCAAGTCTCCAAATAAGAATCTCAAGCTGAGCTGAATGATAAAGCTGAATCAAAAATTAAAGCTGATAGGTACTGCCCCCTCAGAATCAAAATCAAAATCAGATAGAGGAGAACAACAAATTGATAAATTTAATCAAGTCACAATAAATCATAATCGAAAGATGGAGCATGATAGGATAACCATCAAATAGTGAAGATATGCCCTAGGTTGATGAGGTTTGACTAAAAAAGATATAGGATTAAGATTAAGTCAAACCTCAAAGAGAGGAAGCGAAAGGGGTGAATGAAAGACTAGAAGTTTGGAAGACATGGAAAGGAAGAAATTTCATCAAAGATTGAAGAATTATGCCTCAAAAGGTCAGTCAACTACATAGAAGAAGGAGAAATCTTAGAAACATGACTTGGATTTCAATTTCGAGTCTAAAAATGGATAGAAAATGATATGATATGAAAGACCAGAAATGAAAGATATGATCAAGAAGAATCAGAAAATGAGCACAATTGACCAACTAGTCTGTAGATAATAAAAAGAAGAGTTCTCTCCATATGCAAGATGCAAAAACTAAACTATGATGAATCTAAGAATGCAAGCTACTATGAAAGTGGTTGACTTGCAAGGTCACAACACTTATAGACATCTAATTATCATCATCAAGCATTATTGGTAGCATCGTAAGATCATACAATGCACACTAGCATAACTATGTGGATATGAATATGATCTTTATCAGATAGAAATGTGAAAATCTCACCTAGGCATCAAAGACATGTAGGTCCAGATGACTAATGTAGTGAGATCACCTAAATTTGATATAGCGAGATTATGTTTGTATCAAGACACATGAAAGTTAGGATAACTAGAAGCATGCACTAGCAAAACAGTCAAGGATAATACCTTGTCAATCCATAGTGTCAAGTAAGACCAACATAAATGCTCATGATAGTTAGGATCAACAAAATATACCCACAAGTAGATAAAGAAATAAAACATGTTCTCATACCCTCAATCTTCTAGCTATGCATCATTGAAAACTTCTCAGGGAGAGACCACTCATCGAAAAAATCCTCTTAGACAGCACACAAAGAAAAATAAAGTCAACATATCTCAAATGAATTGATTGTTTAAGTGTGTGTGTGTTGGTCATAGAGTCAGACTCTGATCATCACATCTGCAAATGAGAAATATCACATCAAACTTAGACTATTGGGTAAGACATTTGATAAGTGTTAAGAAACACTCGATGCAAGGGTAGTGTTGAGAAACACTATTTGGGGTGGTGTTGAAAAACACCTATTATGAAATGCCCCAAGAGACAAACACACCTAAAGGACCAATGCTAACAGTTATGCCCCCTAAACAAAGATAAAGACCAATTCCAAACTATGCCAAATAAGGTCAAGACATGATGGAGAAAGGTTCAGTGTCGATGACGCATGCTAATAAATAGGAGTGCAAAGGCCTCAAGTAGCACCTACTTCCAAGTTTTCACCACTTGGATTTTTATTGCAATTTTTCTCTTTTTTCATTTTTTTGGATTTTTGCTACCAAGGCACCTGTTTCTAGGTTTTCACCAGGGCACTTTTTCTAGTTTTTTTGAATTTTTTGTATTTTTTAATTTTTTTATATTTTTTCAGGACTTTATATGCTTTTTAGGATTTTTTCAGCATCATATATGAATTTTTTTGGTATTTTTTCAAGATCAATAAGTATGTACAAACGATGCCCCCAAATAGAATGGGAATCAAACTTCCAAGCAAGATCACATCATGTAGTCCCAATATCTACCAATGTGAGGGACAAGATGGTGAATGAGATGGAGGAAAGGAGAATGAAGGTGAATGGAGGGAAGAAATCCTCAAGGTCAAACTCCTCAAGAGTACCCAAGTTAGGGAAAAAATTATCATGCAAAGCACATTTGGATAAGAAATTAAAGACCAGTGTAGGATAAGCCTCAAAAGCGCAATGCAAAAGAAAGAAAGGATGCAGTCCAAAGGAGTAGACATGTCAAGAGGCTTCATAGCATCGTGTTTTACTCTTTTTATTAGATCAAGACCAAAGAGGAAAAGGATAGTGAAAGACTAGAATGAATGGAGGAAAATGAAAGCTAGACATGAATGGAATGAAAGCAAGATCATCGTAAGATAGCTCACAAGATAGTCAAATAGTCAAATAGTCAAAATAGAATGGATGAAACATATATAAGAACTACACATGATGCCTGATTGCTAGGTTTTCATCACGGTACTTATCCAAGGTGCCACAAGGGAGTGGTTTTCACCATAGGACGAATTTATTTCTCTTTACTTTTGCTACCAAGGTACCTATTTTTAGGTTTTCACCATGACACATTTTCAATTTTTTTATTTTTTTATTTTTATTTTTGAATTTTTTTATTTTTCTAGTTTTTAAAATTTTTGGAAGAAGGCAAGCTTTTTAGATAATGCTCCTTGAAAAGATAAAGCATGATATGCCAAGGATTCAAAATGATATGCTCAAAGATGCTGATAGGGAAAGGAAAATGAAAGAGAAAAATGGAGGATAAAGTTTTATGTAAAGCGAGTGAGGTTGGAAGATAGGAGGAATAGACAAATGAGGAAAAATGATAGAAGGTAAAAGGATAATGAATGGAAGGATTGTGAAAGGCTAGATGGAAAGGAAGGCAAGATCAACATCAACACACACCTTGAAGGGTGGTGAGAGGGTGGAGGAAATGTGAATGAAGGAATACGAGAAGGAATATGGTGAATGTTTAGCAGAGGTTGCAGTTCAGGCGCATGGAATGGAAGAATGTTTTTGGAAAAAAATGAAGTGGAAGCTTTTGGAAGCTTGAATGTCAACTTCACTTTTTGTTCAACATTAGACACTTTTAAGAGAGACTTTGGAATCCATATAGCCTTAGGATTTTTATTTTCTTTTGATGTCTTAGAGAGAATATCTTGAATGATGGATTTTGGAACCCATAATTGTCTTGTAGTTTTCTTCTTAGATATCTCTTTTGACTTTATATTTCCATGTTGATTAGAGGAGACATGGTGGTCTTCTTTTTTTGATGGATTTTTGTATTGCTTCTTTTTCTTATATTGAACATTCAAGTTACTTCCAAAAGACTCAGGACTTGTGGAAGAAGGAGGATAATATGACTAGTTTAGATGGGTAAGTGGATGAAAAAGATTCAAGGGTATATATCTATGTTGATCTCGAGGAAAGATAGGAGATGGAGGGACGTAAGGACCCAAGATGGATGAAGAATTAGGAGAATTAGGAGGGGAAAGTGAAGGTTCATAAGGACCCAAGATGGAAGGAAGATGTGAAGTCCTTAGCAATGGTGGAAGAGGTCCAAGGATGGAAGTGGAAGACACAAAAGGATAATCAATAAGTTCATCAACATCTATATCACAACCAAGGATATCGGCGTCTTTAGAGTGAGCATTAGGATTTTCAATAGGATCATGCACATCTTGAGTAGGAGCAACTTCTTTGATAGGATTGTTCAGAGCTTGCAAAGACTCAAGAAGAGTAGAAAGTGGAAGCGAACATGGAATGGTAGAACAAGAAGATGGAAGACTTTGATCTTGACAAGGATTGTTGGGTAGCATAAGCATATCAACTTTCTTTCGATTTTCAATAGTCTTTACATCAGAAGTAACAACACCATTTTTAATAACCTTAATAGAAGTATCATCTTTAGAAAGCGCAAGTGTGGTAAGGTTATTTTGATTATCAATAAGCTCAATGGTTTAAGTAGTAGCTTGATCTTGCTTAGGAGATGGTGGACTGAATGCGGAAGAGTGTAGAGGATCAAAAGAACCATGAAATGGAGGAGAGATGTCATGAAAAGGATTGGATGACATGGAGGGTTCTTGATCTTGATCTTTTTTTATATTATTTTCTTCATCATTTTTAGAGTCCTCTTGACATGGAGCCACTTCTAAGGACAAGGAAGCATGTTGGATTTGTATGGAAGACTTTGGAGGAGATGGTGAAGGACTATATGAAGTAGGCATTATAGCACATGAAGACTTAGGCTCTTCAAGTTTAGTATTATTGAAAGTATTTTCAGCCAAGTGAAGGTTAGCTTGAGTTTCTTTAAGAGATAGCCCTTGAAGATAACTATAGGGAACTGCATGAAAAGCATTAGGATCTTTGTTGGATGAAGGATTTGTGAAAGATTTGGAAGAATTGGAAGCTTTAAGAAATGTATGGGTATTGGAGGAATTAGGGGATGGAAGGGAACCATCATAAGAAAAAAGTTCAACATTAACATGATCTTGTTTGAGAGTGTCATCTTTATTTTCATCATGAATATTCTTAGAGGAAGGATTTTTATAATATTTATATTTCAAATTCAGCATGGTGCATTTTATATTCCTCAACAGTAGTAGCTAGATTATAATCAAGGTATTGTTCACAAAACTCATCAAAGTTTCTTTCAAAATCAAAATCATACAAATTGCCATCATGATCTACCCAATAGGATGACCCTTTAGCAAGCACAAGCACATGACAAGGAGCACTCTTAGGAATGGAAGTTTCATAAGCATCACTACATTGTCCATCATCATAGTCATCATAGGTGGGTGTGTCACTCTTTGTGGAAGAGGCATCATAAGGACTATCACATTGCTCATTATGGTATGTTTTGTGAAGAGAAGTAAGACTTTTTGAAGAAGTAAAAGAAGAATGAGATCGTGAAGAAGAGGAAATTGAAGACTTAGTGTAGGAAAAGGAGTTGGATAATGAGGAATTCGAATAATGTTTAGAAGAGTCATGATAAGATTTGGAAGATGAAGAATGTGAATAGTGTTTAGAAGAATTGTGATAAGATTTAAAAGATGAAGAATGATGAGAAGATTTAGAAGATGAAGAATATTTGGATGAGATCATGAGTATGATTCTAGCAAAGGCATCTAATTTAATCGATTTTTCTTTTATTTTTGTCATAAATTCATCACTCATGAGAATTTTAGAGGAACAACACTTTTTAAATACATCAATGATCTCAAGATCATCTATTCTTAATAAAGGTTCCAAAACCAGGTAGTCAAGATTCATGGCTATAGAAGAGGAGGAATCAAGCATGGAAGAAATGAATAAATGAATAGAAAAAAGTAGACTAGATAATAAGAAGAAAAGAATCAAGAAGAAGAAGAAGAATTTCCCATGGGAATAGAAAACTTTAGAAGAACATGAGAAATGGAGAAGAAAGAAGAAGACTAAGAGTCATCTTATGCAATTGATACCATAACATTCATTGAGATTTTGAGCAACATGACAACACCTAGAATCTAAGATTTGGACTGACCAAAGAAGACCAAGCTTCTACGGAGAACCCACTAGGACGGAACTCAGTTTCAATATTCCAATTAGATTTTTCAAAAGATTTTGCAATAATGATCAAGCACATAGAATAGCAATCAGGGAATGCAAGCAAACAATCTTCAAACAATGGGCAAGGGACAAAGCAACCTTGCGCATGAACAAGTATAGTGACTTAGTATTTCTACTCCTTAAAGGTTCTACTTGTGTATGTTCTTGAAAATGTTTTAGCAGGCACATAGAACACAACAACACCTTAACAAGTTGTCTACAAGGATATACATGGATTTCTAAAAGGAGTCCTTGATATACGCAAGGTACATGAAGCTCAAATCCATAGATTAGAAGAATCCAAAATCACACAGCCGGGGGGAGACGGTAACCCAAATCTCCTCTTTCACTTCTCAAAGGTATAAAGTTCTTTGAGGCTTAGCCAAAAGTGATATCAAACTCAATTCTCAAGAGAGGTTTCTTTGGATTCACCTCTTGATATTTATACTCCACCAGAACATAGGAGTTAAGGTCATCCCTTGAGGTGGTGTGTCTCCAAGCAAGCCTTCTAGAAATACAAACTAAGTAATTCACTATCAAAAGTATTTAGATCACTAAAGGTGGAACACTTAACTCTTCAAGTAAATGTGAAGTGAGTCCAAAAGTGGGACACTTAACCCTTCAAGTGAATGTGAAGTGAGTCCAAAAGTGGAACATTTAACCCTTTAAGATAATGTGAAGCGAGTCCAAAAGTGGAACATTTAACCCTTCAAGAGAATGTGAAGCGAGTCCAAAAGTGGAAAATTTAACCTTTCAAGAGAATGTGAAGCGAGTCCAAAAGTGGAACATTTAACCCTTCAAAAGAATGTGAAGTGAGTCCAAAAAGTGAAACACTTAACCCTTCACACAAACTCAAAGTGAGTCCAAAAGTGGAACATTTAACTCTTCACACCAACTCAAAGTGAATCCAAAAGTGGAACATTTAACTCTTCACACCAACTCAAAATGAGTTCAAAAGTGGAACATTTAACTCTTCACGCCAACTCAAAGTGAGTCCAAAAGTGGAACATTTAACTCCTCACATCAACTCAAAGTGAGCCCAAAAGTGGAACATTTAACTCCTCACATCAACTCAAAGTGAGTCCACACCTTAGAAAATAAGTGAGTTCCAAAAAGCACAAAAGAGTTGTCTAATGGAACAATTAACGCTTCTTTCCTATAGACCCCTCCCCTTTAATGTTGTGCTAATCTTGCAACCACAAGGTGGAAATGAAGGGTCAATAGATTAGCAAGTTCAATAACCCAAGATAGTAATCTAGATCAATCACAAGTAATCTAAGACTACTAATCAATACTACTCACAAATGAAAAAGGGTTGAACAATAGAATATTTAACTTTCCAAGTAAACATAGAGTGAGTCCACAAAGTGGTGCATTTAACTCTCTATGTAAAGAAAGAATGAATCCATGCTCTCAATCACTCAATGAGATATTCGATATTGGAACCAAGAATTACTTAAGGTTTAAACACAAGCATTCACTTACACAAACTTGTATGAAAGCAAATCTATGTTCATTCATTTCCCATTAAGAGAATCAATTGAAATGTGTTCTATGAAAGCATGTAAAATACTCAAACCAAACACATGAGAGGTTCAATTTTAATCTCAAAATTTAAATGTTGTATAGATGGAACAAAGTACCTCAAATCCAACGCTTTGTTTTAAGCATTTTCCATGAAAGCAAGAGCACCTTCAAATGAACAAGACAAGAAAACAAGCAAACAAGATATGCAATGTATATCCAACTTATGCAAACCCTAGGGTTAGATCTAAAAATCAATTTTTAGAAGCAATGATAACCAGCAAATAATCTAAATGATAACTCATATCATGCATGGAACAATAAAAAAATAAGTGCATACCCATCACAAAATTTTATTTTTTTTGCATTTGACCTATTCAACAAGATCTGATTTTTACCACATGAATTTGGACCCTAAACCCAAAAATACAAAAAAAAGACCTCTATCAAAAAACAAATAGCTTTCCAAAAATGTAACAATTTCAAAAAAATCTCTTCATTTGTGCCCTAGAGACCCATTTTATCAAAATAGACCAGTTTTTATAAATTAACCAAATGAGCTATGATATGATTTCTAAATTAAAAACACAGTGAATGGACCCCTTATAGAATTTCAAGACCTTTCTATAAATGTAAAAATTTCCAAAAAATACACTGATTTGCGCCAACAATAAATTTTTTCTGAAAAATCAAGAAAAAATCATAACAAATACAAATCACATCCTAAAATTCTAAAAATATTTTTGGAGCTTCTCTGATATGTCGCCAACCTAAAAAACAAATTTTAGACCAAAACACCAAGCCTTTTAGGAGATATGATCAAATCTTTCAAATGTAGGGTTTTTCATCTCCAAACAAATCTACACAAGGGTTAGCTCCAAAAATAATCAAAACTAGCATGCAAGAGGTGGGTTGCCCCACGGTGGGCACCAAAAATGTATGGTGAAAATGTGACCACATTTTTATGAATCTTTACATGCAAGAAAACTCAATAATGAACCCTCACAAATCGATCCATAGCTCTCTATGTATGGAGTTGCAAGATTTGTAAAATTTCTCTCATCTAGAGCTATAAACTCATGACCTTGCTAGTCAACCACACAATGAGAGATTCCAAATCAAAGACAAGGGAAACAATGTCAATATCTCCAATGAAATCAATATGGATGCAATGCAATGCAAATCTATATGACAATGCAAGTTAATCTATTGCATAAAAATAAATCTAAGCTAATATGCCATGATAATACAACTAAAAAAGGAAATATGCAACTACAATGAAATGCAATAACAAATCTTCAAAGCTTGGATGTAGAATGTCTTCAAAGAGCTCCAAAATGACTTAGAAAACCTGCAGCATAACATTAGCATAAAATCTTAAGATATGAAAATGAGTAAGAGAGCTCTTCTTTTATAGAGAATGAAATGAAAATGGACCATTGAGATTAAGAAGCAAAAGACTTAATCATCAGTGGAGAAAAATAGAAGCTTGATCCTTGTGCACAAATATCTTCCAATAAGAAAATAGGAGTTGACTTTATGTCCATATGAGACAAAAAGTACTTTTTCTCTTTTTATAAAATAAGAATAATGCTTTATTTGTGCAACATAGGTTAAGAAGAAAAGTGAAAATTTTTTATTTAAATAAAAGGGGAGGAAATTCTTTTTAATTAAATAAAGGCTTAGGATAAAGTGATTTTATTATTTAATTAAAAGAGATTTTTAATTAATTAAAAGGGAGCATGTTCTCTTAATTAAATAAGATTTTTATTTTTTTATTTTTAAATTAAATAAGACTCAAACCTTAAGAAATATTGAATTGATTATGATTTGATCAAGGAAATTGATATAATTGACATTGTTGATATTTAAAAATATTGATTTAGAGATTTGATAAATTGTTGAATGGGGGCCCAAAGTCTAGACGACCATTTTAAGGTGCATACAATGAGAGATTGCACAACTACCTAATACATATTGGATTCTCAAGGACAAATGTGACAAGCAATCTGTACATGAAAGATGAAGAAGGTAAAGGAATCTTGTTAGCTAAGATCTTTGTAGATGATATTATATTTGGTGGACAAGATGCCTTGTGTAAGAAATTTTCAAATGAAATGCAAACTAAATTTGAAATAAGTATGTTTGGGGAGATCAAATTTTTTGTTGGTTTACAAGTATATCAGATGGAGAAAGAAATTTTCATCACCTAGTCTAAATATGTTCATGAGATATTGAGAACCTTTGGTATGGAAGATTCAAGTCCAGTAAGTACTCCCATGGCTACTGGACAGAAGTTGTCTAAAAATGATGATGTTGTAGAAGTTAACTAGACTTTGTATAGATCTATGATCGAAAAGCTATAGTATGTTGTACATAGCAGACCAGATATAACATTAGTTGTTGGGATTGTGGCAAGATTCTCTGTCAATCCTAAGGAAACTCAAATGATGGTGGTTAAAAGAATCATGATATATTTGAAGGGAACTACTGACTATGGATTGTACTGCAAGAAGAATGACAAGTTTGAACTGAGAGTGTTCACAGATGTTGAAATGTAGATGATAGAAAAAGTACTAGTGGTGGAGCTTTCTTTCTTGGACAGAGATTAGTTTCTTGGACAAGCAAGAAATAGAATTGCATTTCCCAATCTACTGTTGAAGCTAAGTATGTGGCTACAGCTGTGAACTATTCAAATTTGATATGGATAAAGAAATTGTTGGTATGCATGAAGGAAGAAATCACTGAACCAGTTGTCACTTTCTGTGACAACACAAGTGCTATCAACATCTCTAAGAATCTAGTGATGCACACAAAGACCAAACACATTGCCATCAAGTATCATTACGTGAGAGAACTGGTACAAGATAAAGAGGTCCACATGGAATAAGTGAATACAAAGGAAAAATTCGTAGACATATTCACTAAGGCTTTACCTAAAGAAGCTCATGAATACCTGAGAAGTTAATTAGGGGTCCTTCCCCTAATTGAGGCTACCTAGTCAAGCTAGGAGCACTGCATCAAATGTGTTGTATAGAATATCTAACAAATTGATGCAAAGAAAGGTCATAGTTTAGGAGCAGCCTAGAGTTGTGAAAAGCATAGCAAAGCCAAGAATCAGTCATAAACAAAGATGACAAAGGGAGAAATATTGTTATTGAACTGAAAAGATGATATCTACATCTGTAGGATGTATGTTTTTGTTGTTGCTTTGGCATTTTTGTCAAAGAGGGAGATGATCACAGATGAATACATGGAATGAGAAGATCAAGACAAAGAGAGAAATGTAGTGGATGGTCAAGCATGGCTAATTGATTCTATATTAGAATGAAGCCAAGGATATTATTAATATTTCTAATGGGCAGTTAAGTTTTTAGATTGGTTGGTAATTCATGTGATATTCATATGGTGTTGCCATCAATGCCAAAGAGGGAGATTGTTGGAAACTGTAATTGAGGTAATTGTTGTATTGTCATTAATGTCAAACCTTAACTAGTAAGACTATTCCTATTTAAGAAAGTAATATATCTATTTGATTGTTACTAAGGGGTAAGGCAAGGTTGGTAACAATAGCACCTGACGAAAGGTTGTGTTATCTTGATACTTCAATGAGTATTTGATTATGTGGCACAATGATAAGACAATGTATTATTTATCTAAGTAAGAATGAAGACTAAACTAGTAGGCTTAACTGAGAAAAAGTGAAGAAATCTTGTTTAAGCTGAGTGTTGTTAGTGTCAACTAAGCTAGTATATGCTGAGTAAATTTAGTGTTGACTGAACACCAGTTAATTACCGAGGAAGACAGTATTAGGTGAGGAAATAATTTATGAGTTGACTGAGCTTTCTAGTGAAGACCGAGAAGTTGAACACAGTATTGACCGAGTGTTAATATTTTGCATTTGAGGAAGAATTCAGATTTTCAGCTGATATCATTGAATTCTTGGATTATATAAAATGTGTTGACTTTATTTATTGATTGTATGAAAGCATTTAATGCAATGTAAAATATTTTATTGTAAATCTATTAAGAGATTTGAGATATTTCTAGAAGGATAGCCAAAGAACATAATGTAGGATGGATTCAATGAATCTGACCTAACCCTAAGATCTATGAAGGAGATTAAACAACAAAAGATGTATTGACCTAATGGAGGAAGTATTAAGGGAACCTAAGCTAGAGGTTGTGATAGAGAGTAGATGCTAGAAGTGTTGTTGATGTTATTAACTGTCTAAGCAAAGAAGGATGAAGGAGAAGTGTTGTGATTTCTTGAGGAGTGTTTCGAGAAGATCAGTGGTGGAGATGGTAAAGGTTCACAGTCAGTAAGCCAACATGTGTGTATGGAATTGGATCTGATATTTGCAAAGTGAATTGTATTTTTTTTAGGTAAATACTATTGCTACTTTCTAACCATTGTAATAGTTAAAATCCTTTTAACAAAGGTTGACCTAACAGTCATAGGTATAAATCCTTTGAACAAGGTTGCATTCTAATGGAGTGTATGTAAGTCCTATAACAAGGCACATTTTTAACAAAGTGGTTTAAATTTTTTAACCAGGTCACACTTGATAGTGTGTTTGTAACCTTTGACAGGGTTGAATTTTGACTGAGCTCACTTCAGAAGAGTGAACATAATAGTAACATCTTACAAAGTGGTTTTTCCCAAATTGGTTTTCCACTATAAATCCTAGTGTTGATACTTGTGTGAATATTTTTGTTTGAACATTTCTATGTTTTACAAGTTAGATGCTATTGGATAAGTGGATTGCACTATTATATGTTTTTGTTATGCAATCAGTAATGACCGAGTAGCTATTGGTTATTAGATTTGATTTGTTGAAGAGTTTTAAAGTTTTTTTTATGCATCTAGACCTGAGAACAACTAATTCACCCTCCCTCTCTATTGTTCTAAATTATATTAACAAATCTCAACCTTGAAGAAAAAATCATGTCAAACATGACATAACTGGCATCATTCTTGTCCCATGACAATTTTGTAGTCCATAATTGGACTGGTAGAACCTCACCATTTTTCTCTCTAACTATCTCCATTTTCTGGCTGAAGAAGTTGACACCATTGTACAAAAACATGTGCATTAACATTGAATACCATCCAAATGGTTTTTCTACCTTCATATTCTTTATTCCTATCAGACCTTTGTGAATTAAGTCAGTAATATAATGGGAAAAATAAAAAATCAGTGCTATATGGGGGTGTAAAATTTCCACCATCATGAAGATAAAAGGGACAGGCATGTGTGTGGCCTCATCTTAACCCAAAATATATGTTAAAGATTTATACATGCCCAATGTCGTTAAACTAAAAAGATCCAATCGGAAAGGCTCTGGCATACTTGAACTAACCATACATAGGGTACCAACTTTGCCAAAGAAATCCCTCAAAGGACCAGATCCAATATACTCTCTTTGGGCCTCATAAGTTATGTTAAACTCATGAAAATCAATATTTTCCAGACCAAAAAAAGGGTCATTCAATGAAAACACTTGTCTGATCTCATCTTCTGTAATACTTATTAAAATCTTTCCATTTATATCTCTAACCACTCTGGCCACTGGGTCTTAGCACCTAACAACTTGTAGAAGGATGTCAGCATCCATGAAAAGACTTGGAAAAATAAACTTCTGCACATCAAACTACTAGATGTTACAAAGTGGTGCGCATGCATTCCTTTTAGAGTATGCAACCTTAAACAATATCAGAATATATTGGAGATTTTCCAACAAGCCAGTGTTGACTGTATGTTTTTCATTGATGATAACATATGGTAAGCAGCTTGCGTGGAAGCCTAATGGAGAGAGCCTTGAGCATATGTTGTATGGATATGTTATCAACATGATATCATAGATGCAAATGTTTATTCTGAGTGAAGACAGTAATACAATTATTTATATCAGTAGTGTTCCTGACAGGTCCAAGGAAGAGTTTAGTATGTGATTTATAGTATGATTATGATGGAGCCTTTTTGGGAAATTTGGCTATGTAGGATATCAAGTTGTTTTCATTATGGAAACATATAATCAATATGAAGATCGCACTATGATAGAAAGCATTTATGCTAGAGTGCAAGTAAAATTGTCTAAGTATAAGCACCATTTTCCAATCTAACTAGAGACAATTTTGGATAGCGATGTTGTTAGAAGTAGGTTCAGTACCTGTGCACTTGAACATGGATACTTCTATGTATGTCAAAGATATGTGTGAAAGCACAAGTCTGTACGGCATGTACAGAAGGAGTTTTTGCAAGATTACTAAGATAGAGTCGAAGCCAACTAAGAAAAGTAAGAAGATAGAACAAGTATAATAGTTAAGAAATTATTATTTTTATCAAAATAATGACTTAACCATACAAGGGATGACATCCTAGATGTTAACTCTTGGGAAGCAGAAGTTACTTTTGTATTTTTAAAAAGAGTTTATATTTTGTAAAGCCGATTGTAAAGTTATTATTCTTAATAACTTGTATAAATGTAAGAAGTATGAAATGCGGAGATACGAATGATGTAATAAGATAGTGTAATGATATGATGCAAAGATATATGTTGTAAAAAAAGTAAGAAAAATTTGTATATGAAAGTGAAGAAGCTAGAAAGATAAATTAGAATAGGAAAGCTATTCGACAATAGTAAAAGGTTATGTACTTTACCTTTTGTAATAAGATATCATTGTATATTACATGTTTGGGCAGTGAACTCATCTTGTAATCATTCTATTTTGTAATATGAACTCTTAGCAGGGTTAAGGCTTCTAACAAAGCTTAGAGTCCTTTAATCAGGACATAGACACTATATGTATGTAATAGACTCCTAACAGTATCAACATCCTTAACAAGATAATTTTGATTAGTGGATCAGTTGTGGGTATCATCCCCACTGGGGTTTTCCCTTGGCTAGGATTTCCTCGAGAACAAACATGGTGTTATGAGTTCATTTTCTTTATTTCTTTGCATGTTATTTAGTTTAATTTGTTTTGCAAGTATCAAGTTAATTTTTTATATCCATAATTGGGCGAAAGTAAAATTTTGTAGAACACTGATTCACCCCCCCCCCCCCCCCTACCCCCCCTCTCAGTACTTCCTATTTATAACAATTGGTATCAAAGCTTAGTTACTCAGAAGAAAATTATTCAGAGAAAGCCTAGTAGATTGAGTAAGATCTCTATGGATATGGATCAATTACAAAAGAATATTGAAGAAGCTCTTGAACAAATTGATATTCTTACTGAAGAAAGAGATACTTTGAAAGGGAAATATGATGATGCGAAGAACTTCATTGAGAAGCCAAAAGAAAAATTGGAAGAACTAAAATCAAAGAAAGAACCTACAATTCAAATCGAAGATTGTGAAGAAATTTCAAATCTAAAGAAAGAAAATGAGATCCTTAAACATGAATTAAAGATTCTAGATCTAAAGCTAAGCTTGAAAGATGGAAATAGCAAGAATGAATCAAATCTGAAAATGAAGATCTGAAGTCTAAATTTTGTAAAGTGACATCTAAACTTGAGAAAACCAAATTTCACTATGTTGAACTTGAGAAGTATACTACAATTGTGAAAGGTGAATTGACTCAGTCTAAACAACATCTTGAAAATCTGTATTCCACCAGTAAGAAGATTGATGAACAAATGTCTTATCAAAAGCCTTATTATGATAAAACTGGTCTTGGATTTAACTCATCTAAGATAAATGAAGAATGCAAGGAACCAGATCAAAAAATCTCTAAGAACAAAAATAAAAAGAAACCTGATGAAGCTAACAAATCTGGAGACATACCTAATCCACCTAAAGAAGAGGAACCACCTAAAGATGCAAAAAGAGAATTCAAAGGTAGATGTTTTTCATGTAATACTTTTGGACATATGAAGAAAGATTGAATAGGTAAGAAATTCAAACCTCTCAATGGTTATTGTTATAATTGTCATGGTTTTGGACATAGAGCTATTGATTGTAAGAAACCTAGGTCTAATGATAATAATAGTAGAATAATGTTTAGAGATACTAACCACGTAGATAAGAGACCTACTGAAGATATGAACAGAAGAAATAGAGTTGTGTGTTATAGATGCAACAAGATTGGACACATTGTTAGAAATTGAAAATCACAAATCAACCAGAAAGGATTGAGGTATGGAAACAATGAAGTAGTTTTCCAAATATGTAACAAATTTGGTCATACAACAAGATTTTATAGAATGAACAACATGAGAAACCCTAATCCTAGAAGCTATACAAGGAGAAATAAGAATGCAAGAAATAGTTAGAAAGGATTTTGTAATAATTCAAAAGAAGTAAAAATTTTTAAAGCCACAGATCAAGTAGACACACTCATTACACAAGGTAATCAGACAGGTGAAGTATCTGATAGTAAGTGTGAATCTCTTCCTAATCCATCTCAAAGCACTTAATTCATAAAGAATGCATTAGAATAGGAACTTAGGATAGTATAGAAGTTAAAGTATAATGAATTGAGTCTTGCGCATTTAATGTAAGGTAGTATATAATGTAATGATGCTATGGTTAAGAGTGTATGAGATAATATGAATGTATGTGAGTTCGTGAGAAGTATGAAGTTTTGCAGGAAAATAGGAACAACATTTTGGAAAGAAGGGGAAAAGGAATTGAATGTGATGTCAAAATCTTAAAAGATTGAAAGTTTAAAATCTTATGATCGGTATTATTTGATCATTCAAGTGACTACAAGTGATAAGGAGATCAATACAATGGTGATTGAGAGCAGTTTGCAAGATTTGGTGAAGAATTTCATGTCGGATCTATGCAAAGCCCTAAATCATGAATTTGAGGTATTTTACTAAGAAAATATATCAAGAAGTTAAAGCTTTTATAGAATTCATGGATGTATCACTTATTCACCATGTAAGGGATACTGCGAGACCTAGAGTCAAAAGGGAACTAGTAGAACCATTGGAAGAAGACCCTAGTCTTGCATTTTCATCCGTACTAGATAGATTTTTATATTTAGAGGATGTAAAAAGTTATCTAAAATGCAAATTGGAGACCCTCATGGTAATATGATTAAGGAATATGAGAAGTTATACAATCAAGATATTTCATTGAAAGTAGGGTTTGAGCATTTAAAGGAAAATGAAATTGTGAAGTATTCACTGTACTATGAATTTGAAGATGATGAATGCACAAAGATCATTCACAATGGAAAATTTTGGCTAGATGACAGAGTGATAGATATCACTACATACCTAATTCATGAGGTAACCGGTTTGTCTAAAATTGGAGTCATACCCTTTAATGAAAAAAATGTAAAGAAGATTTTATTGGATAACACCAAGTCATCCTATAATGGTAGAGAGATAGTAATCAACAAGATAACACAAGATGATGTTAGATTTGTAAGAAAGATATTAACATCTAAGTTTTGTGAAAATTCTAGAGAAGATGACATGATAGATGGAATGGTTCATGCAGCACATTTAATGTGCATTGAAAAAGTTCAAGTTGATATGTGTGAAATTTTAAGAATTCAGTTGTTTGAGAACCTTGAAAAGATTAAGAAAACCAAGAACTCACAGTTTAGATTCTCCTCTTTGATTACATACATGTTTTTTCATTTATTGAGAAGATTTCCATACACTATTGGAGATTATTGGAATGATAACATGACTTCTATGGATAGAATCAATAAGGTGTCTCTCAGACACCCTATGGACAAGGTTAATGAGAGTGCAACCTTAGTAATTAAAACATTTCAGAATCAAATGAGAAAAAGGTCAAGGATTCCACAGAGAGAAACACAAAAATGATATATGTTTTATGGTTGACACTGATTTCACTTTTGTTGAAGTAGTTGAACTAAGAGTGGAATTTATAGATCTAGTTGGATATGAAGTCTCTTAAGTTGAAATAGAAGAGTATGTAAACAAATTTCTTAAGAGCAAGTTGGATGTGAATTGTTCTAGATTTGGAACTTATGAGGAGAACTTTAACTCCATGAAATCTCTGCGTGAAGAGAAATTGGCCAAGAAGAGAGTTGACAACACTATTAAGAAGATTCTTAAGGACACATTCATGTTAGAACATGAATTTCTAGTTGTGAAGTAGATAGTAGCAGAAATAAGAGACATTGGACAAAAAGAAGTTTTGTCTGTTCCACCCCTATCATCAGTTGTAGGTCAAACTGAAGAAGTTTAGAATTTAGAAGAAGTGGTTAAAGTTGAAGAGGTGTAGGAAGTAAGAAAATATGCTAGATCTGCCACCACTCCACCAGAAAAAAGAGTAAAGGAAATGGAAAGTGGGCCAGGAAAAAGATAGAAGACTATATTCACACCAGCACATAGAAAGGTATCTAAAGTAAAAGATGATGAAGAAACTATAAGTAGTAAAAATAAATGGAAACCAAAGATAGAGAAATTAAATGCCTTAATCATTAATGAAGGAGATTTCTCTAAAATGAATAAATACTATGAGTTGTACAATTATTCTGAGAAGTTGAACTTAGAAAATGCATTTGTCAGGCATATGATACTGGCAGATAAAAATTTTGATAGTATTCAAGGAAAGATTCGTGATGAACTCTTTGAAATGTTAGTGAACATAAAGAAAAGAGCAATTAAAGAAGTTAAAAACATAACAGAAAACTACGTGAGGAAGCTCTGTGACATTAAAATGAAGATAATTTCAAGGAAATTATGAAAAATCTTAAAATACTCATCTTAGAATGAAAAGGAGAACTATCTTGATAATTGGAGGAAGCTATGAGAAAATAAATAAATAAATTGAACAAATAATTATAAAGGTAATGACCTCCGGCCCTAGTGAGCACACAAGTGCATCAGATCAAGTATTCAAAGTTGAGCATCAGAAAAGTCCTTCACCATCACTGCCACCATTAATCAACATTGAAGATGAAACCATGAATGTGGAAGGAACAAATATCACTTTGGATAGTGAAGATAACCCATTCAAAAATCTTGAAAATATTGTTGACAATTCGGCTCCTGAGCAATAGGATATGATAGTTGATGAGGGAGAAAGAAAGGAAACAATAAAAGAAGAAGAAGCAAAACATACACAAGAAAGAACACAAGTTAATACAAAGGCAGCGGGACATGAAGAATCACAAGACCAAGAAGCAATCAGTCCCACACCCAAGGAAGCAATAGAGAAGCCACATATTGAATCCATATTTGCTAGTCTTGGACAAGAAGTTGATGATGATGATTAAATAGAGTTGATCTCATCCTTGACCAAAATCATTGGCAATCATAAGAAGGTAAAAAGCCTTGAAGAATCATTACTTGAAGTAAGAGAGAAATTGCAGAATATTATAACTAGTCAAATAATTGAAACAGATCCACAAGTCAAAGAAAAATAAGTTGTGAAAGCATTTGACAATGAATTCACAAACTTATCAGACATGGCTATAGTCAAAGCTCAGGCAGCCTATGAAGAAAAGATATTTTAGGATATATGTCAGAATATCAGAAATGATATTGATAATCTAGATGTTTGCATAAAGGAAATGAGAAGAAGTATGGAAAGAGGAAAAGTTTTGTACATTAAGTGTACAAAATCAGATGATCATGTATCTAAAATAATAGAAAAGATGAAAGCAAAAGAGATAGAAATTCAAACAGTAGCAAATCTCTTATCAAGTCTGAATGTGAAGATCTCAGATGTTGAGAAGAATATAAGTAAATTGAATTATGAAATAAGGATTCTAAATGATGAAAAGAATAATAAATTGAGGAGAATCGCTCTATTAAGAGATCATATTTCAATTAAAGTAAGTATTGTTGAAAGTTAGCTAGAAGAATGTCTTACCTCTAAGACATCTTATGAGAAATTTCACTATGAAAATCTTCAGGCATGTAAAATAGCATCTTATGGTTTATGTGCACTCCTTAGTGTCTTAGATGCCATTAATAAATCATGGGAGAAGGAGATAGAGAGCATAAAGATAAACTTTTTAGACTGTGTTGCAAGCCTACTAGCTTTGTAATTTTGAATCCGAAGGTAAACATTTTTTTTGAACAAGTTTTGGCACCCTTTTTTGTCATTGTTGTCAAAGGGGAAGTGATAGAAGAAAATTGAATAGATAGTATGATATATTGTATAGATAGTATGGAGGCATACTCCTAGGGGGAGTATACATATTCAGTAGATATTCAGAGATATAAGTATATTGAAGAATTTTTGTTATGGCCACAATTTTGAAGTGTTTGTAAGACTTAGCCAATTTTCTTATATGTTGCCACCAATGAAAAAGGAGGAGATTTTTGGAAATTTGGCTGAGTAGGATATCAAGTTATTGTCATTATGGAAACATATAATTAGTATGAAGATCACACTATGATAGCAAGCATTTATGTTAGAGTGCAAGTAAAATTGTCTAAGTATAAGCACCATTTTCCAGTCTAACCAGACACAGTTTTGGATAGTGATGTTGACAAAAGTAGGTTCAGTGCATGCACACTTGAACATAGATATGTCTATGTATGAAAAAGACACATGTGAAATCAGAAGTCTATACAACATGTACAAAAGGAGTTATTTCAAGATTACTAAGATAGTGTCGAAGCTAATTGAGCAGAGTAAGAAGACAGAACAAGTATAATAGATAAAGGATTATTTTGTTTATCAAAATAATGACTTAACCATACAAGGGATGACATCCTAGATGTTAACTCTTGGGAAGTAGAAGTTAGTTTTTATATTTTGAAAAAGAGTTTATGTTTTGTAAAGCCGACTGTAAAGTTATTATTCTTAATAACTTGTATAAATGTAAGAAGTATGAAATGTGAAGATAAGCATGATGTAATAAGATAGTGTAATGATATGATGTGAAGATATATGTTGTAAAAAATGAAAGAAAACTTTGTATATGAAAGCAAAGAAGCTAGAAAGCTAAATCATAATAGGAAAGCTATTCGGTAGTAGTAAAAGGTTATGTACTTTACCTTTTGTAATAAGATATCATTGTATATTACATGTTTGGGTAGTGAGCTCATCTTGTAATCATTCTATTCTATAATACCAACTCTTAGCAAGGTTGAGGCTTCTAACAAGGCCTAGAGTCCTTTAATCAGGACAAAGACACTATATGTATGTAATAGACTCCTAACAGGGTCAACATCCTTAACAAGATACTTTTGATTAGTGGATCAATTGTGGGTATCATCCCCACTGGGGTTTTCCCTTAGCTAGGGTTTCCTCAAGAACAAACATGGTTTTATGAGTTCATTTTCTTTATTGCTTTGCATGTTATTTAGTTTACTTTTTTTTGCAAGCATCAAGTTAATTTGTTATATCCATAATTGTGTGAAAGTAAAAGTTTGTATAATACTGATTCACCCCCCCCTTAGTATTCCATGTTTCTAACAACTAGCTGCCATGGGAGTTGAATATGACATTCACAAGCACTAAAATGTAGCATGTGAGGATCCTTGTGAGACCTTCAATGCCAAATAATCAGGTAAGCTGGAAAGTCTTTGAAAATGATGAGCAAATATTCAATTTTTTGATAGAAGAAGTTGAATTCTCTAAAGTTAATTAGAATAAAAATGCTCATCATTATAATGATAAGATGTTACAGTTGAAAACTATAAGTTACCCAAGGGATTAGTCACCCTTGTGTCCATTTTTAACTCTAATGACCAGCTCAGAGGAGACAAAGAAAGCATCACAATGAGAGAGGAACATTACCATCATGTTGAGATATTGAAGGATAAGTTCCTTAAGCTAGGAAAGGTATATACCCAAGCAAAAAAGAAGGGTTTTGTCTCATTATGTCAAGAATTAAATGATATTTTTGCATGGGAATATTATGATTTGAAAGGGTTTGATCCCCACTTATCCCAGCATACTATTGAACTGGAACCCCATGCCAAACCTGTGAGACAAAAACAAAGACCTATTAATCCTAAGCTAGAAAGAGTTAAGGAAAATGATTGAGCCCAATATCATCTTTCCCATCAAACACACCTCTTGGGTTGCTAACCTACTACTCATCACAAAAAAGAATGGTGAAATGTAGTTATGTGTAGATTTTAGGGACCTCAACAGGGCCTCACTCAAGGACCATCATCCATTTCCCTCTATGGAATAGATATTGTAATTTATCTCAGGATCTGGTAGATTTTCTCTACTAGATGGCTTTTCTGGCTATAATCCAGTCCTAGTAAGAGAGGAAGACCATTATAAAATATCCTTTACCACTAAATGGGGTACCATGGCATAAAAAAAGATTCCCTTTGGGCTATCTAATGTTGGTGTAACATTTCAAAAAGCCATGGAGATGGTATTTTCTGGTTTAATGAATAAATTTTTCCTAGTCTATTTAGATGATATAACTATCTTCTCAAAAGATACTAATGATCACTTGGTTCATCTAAGACAAATTTTTGAAAGGTTTAGAGAATATGGAGTCTTATTGAATCCTAAAAAGTGTATCTTTGTTGTCCATGAAGGAAGGCTACTAGGACACATTGTTTCTAGAGAAGGGAAACCTATTGATCCTAAGAGAATAAGCACAATCATGGCATTGACCCTACCAACACACAAGAAGGGGCTACAAAGTTTCCTTGGGAGAATCAAATTCTTCAGAAGATTCATCCCAAATGTTGTAGCATTATTGAAACCTATGACCTAGATGTTGAAAAATAATTCAACCTTCCACTGGACAAATGAAGGAAAGAAGTGTTTTGAGGAAGTAAAAGAAGCAACTGCTTCTGCCCCTACTCTAGTAAACCCTGATTTTTTAAGAGATTTTATTCTGTATTCTTTTGGGAACACTGATAATATATTTTCCATGCTAGTTCAACACAACAATGAAAAATAGGAGCAGTTACTGGCCCTTTACAGCCAAGGCCTGGATGGGTATGAACTAAATTATACTCTTGTGGAGAAACATGTCCTAGCAGTGGTGAGGAGCTTGAAGAATTTCAGGCATTTTCTTTCTAAAAACATAGTGCACCTCATGGTTTCCCATCCTTGTATAAAATACTTCCTTCTAAACAATGATTTGAACCACAAAAGGGTTGGTTGGGTCACCAAAGTTATGGAATATGATGTCCAAATCAAGGTGACTAAGTTAATAAGGTGAAAATGGTTATGTGAGAAAATGAATGAAGGTAGAATGGACAAAAGTCGGCAAGAAGGAGATGTTGTCCTGATGAACCAAAATTCAAAATAGAATGTAAGCTGGACAGTAGAGATGAAGCACTATCTCTTGACTGGTCAATGCCCCCAAGGCCTTGATAGGATAAAAAGGAGGTATTTTAGGCTCCAAGCCATTCCTTTTGTCATTCTAGATGATATTTTGTATAGAAGAGACTATGATGGTGTCCTGTTGAGATGTGTTGAGCTCAATTAGATGAACAAAATTCTAGAAGAATTCCATGATGGGGCATTTGGAGGACATTTTGTAGCAAGGACCACTGCTTTAAAAGTGATGAGAGTAGGGTACTATTGACCTAGCCTATACAAGGATGCATTTGATTGGGTGAGGAAGTGTAAGAACTATGCTCTTCTTGCTAGCAAACAGAAGTTGGCATCCCTCCCATTGCATCCCATCAAGGTAGAGAAACCCTTCACAAAATGGAGGTTGGATTTCATTGGACCTATTAATCCTCCATCTAGTGCTAGTCATAGATGGATCCTTGCTGCTATAGATTATTTTACCAAGTGGACAAAGGTTGTAGCATTAAAAGAAGCAAATGAGAGTTATGTCCTCAATTTATATCAAGATATTGTGTCAAGGTTTGCATACCAAACTCTATCATTTTTTACAATGCCTTTGCATTTCTTGGAATGAGAATCTCTGAATGGACATTGAGACACAATATTTTCCTAAGCACTTCGTCCATCTATTACCCTTAGGGTAATGGCCAAGCAGAATCAACCAATAAGAACTTGTCGAGGATCATCAAGTGAACTATAAAGAGGAACCAGAGGGACTGGCACAACAAGTTGAAGCTGGCACTATGGGTAGATATGATAACCCCTAAGAGATCTACAAGTAACTCTCCCCATATGCTAGTTTATGGAAAAGAGGCTAGGATACCTATTTCTATTGAATTTCCTACTTTAAGCTTGATTAAATAAATTGAGTTAATGGAAGAAGACACTATGAAAGTTAGGCTTTCTAAGTTAGTTGAGCTTGAAGAAACCAGGAAACTAGCATTAGAAAACCTAGAGGCCCATTATTCTTAGATGAAGAAAACTTTTGATAAAAGAGCCATGCCTAGGGTTTTTAAGGAAGGAGACATTTTCCTTAAATGGGATGAGTTAAAAAACAAACCAAGAAGGCACACTAAATTCGATGCTATATGGAGTGGACCTCTCATGGTTGTTAAGTGTAAGGCCCATAATGCCGTCTAGTTGGCCAATATGGATGGAGAAGAGTTGCCCATTCCTGTGAATGGGATTCGCCTCAAAGCTTCCTTTTGAGGTCAAGGTTCTACCCCTATATATTAGTAGTTAGTTGTTTCAGTTTTAGTTTTTTGTGTTCCCTAAGTGCTCCAGCACAAGTTTTCTTTTAGTTTTCAGTTTGGTTTTGGCTAGCAATAAGATAGAGACACATTGATGCTACTCTACAAAGATCCATCAAGCAAGCATCAATGATTGGTACTAGTGAGTTGAGTTCCCACTAATGCAAATCATCAATCCTCACATGACAAGTCTCTCAAAGGAGTCTATCTCAAGCATTTAGTTTTTTTTGTTGGTAGAAGGAGTTGTTTTTTTTAAAGCTAAGTTTAGTTCTGAGGTTTATGAGACTCTGTGCCCAATGGATTCAAAAGGCAACTATTCAAGGGTACTTAGCAGGCAAGCACTCAGTTGAGGTCACTAGAATGTTATCATATTTTTACTCATTTTAATTGGAGACCTTAATTACTAGATGAGACTATAGCACCCTAGTTTGCATTATTAGATGATCTTTCTTAAGTTTGTGTTCATTTCATGATAAGATACATGCAAAGGAAAATAAATTTCTACATCTAAAGTATTACATGTATATATGCCAATATCTTATATGTACTGTACAAAGGAAAAAATAGAAAGATTATTCATTTGGGCTCACACAGGCCATGAGCATAGCCAACTTTCAAGAAGGTATAAATGAGTATAGACATACATAAAGTAGATGAACATAAAATAAAAGGGTACCAAACATTGCTTGGAATAATGAAGTAATGATCTGGTTTTAGTCTAGTGTGCTCTTGTGATCTAGAACCTATAGAGAAAAGGAAGAGGGATAGGGATAGGGTTAGATCCAATGGATCTAAGAAATGTATGATATCCTAATACTTACCCTCATCTACAATCATTCATATATATAATCAGCCATACACTTCTAAAAAGGGCTATGCTACATGGCATGTGCACTCAGAAAGATGCTACAGGAAGAAGAAGAAGATACCATGTTTTACTAACTTTTTTTTTCCATGTGCAAATATAGAAGAAGCTAATTCACTATTGTTTACCTCATTCAAATAATCTAGGTACTGATAGGATGGTCTTTCCAAAAGACCATCCTAGAAGTACAAAGATTGTCTGTACAACAACAATTGTAAGGTGCTGGAATCCAAATGAATGATGTTTCCCTGTGATGTGGGCTCTTTCAAGAAAACCTTCAAATTTCCTTGAGAGAAACCACATCACATGCCAAGAGCACCCATGATCACCATCACTGACCAAGAAGTAGTGAGAGAAGCAACCAGATGAAGCAGTATCAATGGAGCATTCAGAGATCATAAAGGCAGAATAAAGAAGTAGAAAGAATGGAAACATAGAAAAGAGATCAACAAAGGGAAGGGAGGTAATGGTTGCATGAACACCTGATGAATCACTATGGTGTCTACATCATAAAAAATGCAATAGCAACACCACATTTTTTTTTTTTCATCTAGTGTTGTTATGACATCATGATGCACCCACAATAGCCATCCACCATGCCCATCAGCATAATGAGTGTGATCACCCAAAAATAGAAGGGGCTCGCATCACCAAATAAAATTAGAATGGAAGAGGTACACAAATCTGAATTTAGTCCTATCACATTTTATGGCATGAAGTTTATTAAATCAACATTTTGAGCTAAGGAAAGAAGCTACAAAAGATAGAGTGACTGCATGATGCTAGTGGAAATAACATATCAACAACGTACAAATCTAATGAAGTAATGAAGCTCTCCCCACATTTCATTTTCCTTGAACCAATGACATTTTGATCTTCATGATGAAGTGCTAATACATTAAAGAAGATCTATGCTCAAAGGTGAACAACATAATGTGAATGAAACATCAATACCATAGAGCCAACAAGATGGAACCATTAAGTGATGAAATAGTGCCTTATCTAATGGCATGAGTACATGTGTTCAAACAAAATTCAGAATTCAACATGCAATAATCTCATCTACAATGATACATCCACAGTAAAAAGGGAGAAAATAGAAGTGATGGTGCTCTGATTAAAGAGAGGTAGGCATTCATGGTTAATACAATGAGCATAAACTAAATAACAATAGCAATATTAATGTATGGTGTCATAAAGTAATCAAACATTGAGCATATTGAAGAAGGCATGTACAAAAACAAGGCACCAATGAATGCCATCAAATTTTAGTGGCGCCAAGATACCATGCTTTAAACTAGAAATCACAATGATTCAACAAAGCATGTACCAAAAAAGGTTCAAAGCATCAATGATAAGCAATGCAGCTCTCGAGCTCTAAGTACAGTGAGCATCCAGCACAAGAATCAAATCAACAAGAGAAATGATGCAATGCTATAGCTCATGGGCCTAAATGAATAATGATTGAAAATAACAGTGCCAAAAAATATATTCCAAACTCACGCTTTTCCAATGACCAGTGAGTAAACAAGCTACAAAATACAACAAGCACCAGCAAATTAATCAATAGTCACAGAAAATAAAGAGCAATGTTTCAACCCATCAATATTATACGTTGTCACATGCCAAAGATGGAGCATATCATGGCTTGATGCCCTAGCTCATGGTTTTTTAATTCCAATATCAATAAAACTTGATGCAATGTAAGCCACAGAGAAGTAACACAACAAAACACATGGAGTATACAAAATATTGATGCCTTAGATCTTTCACAGGCCCTCAAAGGGTTTCCAAACAGTGAGCATCTCAATATAAGTAAGCATGGCATGACATGTAACCAGCAGTGTATTCAAAGCATAAACATGTACACAGTGCCATAGAAAGGGTGCGGACTGCATCAATAGCAGTGAGCATCTTAACACCATGGAAAGCACCAATGACAACAATTAAATGCCAAAGAAGACTCACGGGTTCCATGCACCAATGTAAAAAATAGTGAACATATAGGCACCAATAAATAAGATGTTGTGCTAAGATCTCGGTCCCATAAACAACAAATAAAGCTAGTAAAAGGTAGCAATAATGCAATGATCCATGAATGAATAAGCTATAAAGCATTATGTTACATTAGCAAATCAAAACGAGTCAAATAAACAATAATACCCTAGCCTTTCCACGGGCTTACAAGGGAATACATAATAGTAGAAAGGTAAATATAGTATACAATCCAATGATGCTTTAGAAGCTCACGGTTTATTCAACATTTCAAGCAGTGAATTCAAATGTAAAACGCAATGCCCTAGCTCACGGGCTAACATGTAAAACCAGTAAACAAAGGTGTTATTGAATCAACACCCTGACAATCATGGAGTAGAATGGTGTTATTAACAGCAAAGTACCAAAATGTAGTGAGTATAATGGAATTTACAATGAACAATCAAATATCACAGTGAAATGCTATCACAAATACAATTCCCTCAAAAAAATGGAGAAAGTGATCACATCAAATGTAGAGGAATGGAAACCAATGAAGCAGAAAACAATATCTACCTCAAATGATGATGCCATGAAAATAAAAATTGCAAGTTTCCATTTCGAGCTTGTGTTCAAAGGCCAAGTCCAATTCGATCTCACAACTTTCCCAAATGAGTTACAGTAAGGGGGGTTGATGCTTTTACATCTTCCTTTTTCTTTTGGATCAATTTTTTTGAAGTGTTTGATTAATATATTTTCCCTTTTCCTTTTAAGCATTAGGTTGAAAACTTTATTAATTAAATGTTAATTATTTGATGCTAGGGTATTTTCTTAAAGGTGGGTTTAATTTAAGATGTAAATGGGTTATTCAATATATTTTCCCCTTTTTTCTAAATTGGGTTGAGAACTATTTATTAACATTTTTAATAATTTTGTTAAAATCCATATAGAATCATGGCATATGGGTAGTAACAATAATAAATGAGGATCATTGCTTATTTTATTATAAATTCTGACAATGATATTCTATAAATCATTTTTCAGAATGTCTTTTCAAAGCATGATAAAAAGGGATAGGAGATTTATTGCTTATCTTTTTTGAGGATTTCACCTTCCCACCTACCCCTACAAATTTGAGAATCTGACATCTAGATTTAAAAGGCTTATTTCATGGGCCCTAAATGCAAAAAAATTATATTCTTAGTGGGGTTAGGGTCATGAATGCAGATTCTGAGTTTTTTGTTTATATACCTCTCACTTAAGTAATTGAGGTTAGCTCTTCATTCTTGCTCACTTGGAGGTGAGTGTTGTAGCACTGAGAAACACAATTGTACTTAGCTTCTTTATAGTGAATACAAAAGTGATCCTTCTTGTCTCTATGATTTTCTAAGTTTTTCTATTGATTTGTATGCCAAGATCATTGTGGTATTTTTATCCTTAATCTGCATATTGATTCAGAGGATTGTTTTATATCTTGGAGTTTTAATTTGTGTACAAATTTGGGTTTTGGGTTGTGGAAATGCATTTCCCTCCTTGCATCCTAAGTACCTTGTTAATTCTGAAAAGTTCAATACAATACAGTTAATTTTTGAGTTGAAGATCTATTTTTAGTTGTCCTTGTAAGCTTATTTTCAATTGTCCTTGTAAGCTTGTTTCAGTTGTGGATCTTTTATCAATTCGGTGGATCACCTAGTTTTAGTTTGTTTCAGTCATTTAATTTTATGCAATCCCTCCCTTTTCCTCATTAAGTTAGTTAAGTTTTCAAGGTGATTCATGGGAATCCGGCCCCTAATCCAGAGGTCTACTTTTTGATAGGTTACCCATGGCTTGAAAGTAGTCCCATGTTTCACAGGATTGCTAGGTTCACACTAAGCTTATTAGGGTGCAATCCTTAGTGACTACAGGTTCAACTTTTGAATAGCCTCCAAAAGCTCCAAAAGGATTAGGTTTTTCTTGATCCTTTTTTATGTTAGATACATCATGGTTAGTTAGAATGATTTAGAATAGCTGGGAGGGGGGGTGAATCAATTATCCTTAGGTCCAGATGTACTAGTTCCACTTTTAAATACTTTAAACAACTTAGATCTACTTAGCAATCCACTCAATCTCTATAGCATATAACCAGTAACATAAACTTGTAGTCCACTATCCAAAATTAATCAACTTGCAGAATATAAAACACTTAACACATCAAATAACATTCACACAAGTATGACACTAGGATTTAATGTGGAAACCCAATTTTTGAAAAACCACCAGTAATATGCTACTGATTTTTCACTCTTTTGAAATGAGCTCTATGAGGAGCCAACCCTATTAAAGGTTACAATACACACTGTTAAGTGTGACCCTATTACAAGATTTAATCACCCTGTTAGGAGTGGCCTTGTTAGAGGACTTAAGAACATTCCATTAGAATGTCACCTTTATTAAAAGATTTACAAATGAATATTAAGTCAAACTTGATTAAAGGATTTCAACTAATACAATGGTTAGAAAGTAACAATAGGTTTGATCTGATACATACAACTCACTTTGCAAATATAGATCCAATATAGCTCATATGTTGATCCACTAATTAGATTTCATTATCATCTCCATCTCTAATCTTCTTGGAAACCCTTTAAGAAATAAGCTCTTCACAACTCTTCTCATCCTTCTGCTTAGCTTCACCAATCAATAGAATCAATCACTAGCATAACCTCTTATTAGGTTATCCTTATACCTCCTTAATTAGGTAGCTTGATCTTTTGCTGCTTAATCATCTTTTTAGATCTTAGATTTAGGTAAGATTCATTGAATCCTTCCAACATTTTATTCTTCCTCTAACCTTCTAGATACTTCTCAAAACTTCTTCTTGAATCCATGCATAAAAATGGTTTATCATGCATTAAATAATCTAGGTCATTCATCCTTATTTTCAACATGCTTTACATATGCGAAGAATTCAACTGTGTCAGCTGGGAATCTCAATCCCTTCACAAACTATAAAATAATGACACTCGGTCATCACTGTGTTCTTCTGCTTAGTCTTCACCAAATAACTTAGTCATCACTAAAAATATTCTTCTCGACACTCACTATTTTCATCGAGATCAATTTTTGATACTCGGTTATTACTGATGCTTAGTTGACACTATATTTTCTCACCTTATACTGGTGCTCGGTCAACATTAGCATCACTCAGTTTATACTTAAGTTCCTTAATCTTTTGTTCTTTTTCTTGGTCAAGCCTATGCTTTCAATCTTTCTTTCCTCATCTCTTTCATACTTCAAATAAACCATCTTCTTCACTTAGTGTTATAGATAAACAACATATTACCTTACCAATGTGCCAACTAATTAAGTGCCCATTGTAGTTACTCATAACTCAACCTTTTCACTAGGTCATCTTGTTATCTTCTCTTTTCAAATCCTCTTCATCAATCAAATGATATGGAACTCTACTAGACAGAAACTATCTCACCAATTAATTTTTGACATCAATGATAATATAACAATTATTTCAATTGTAGTTTGCAACAATCTCCCTCTTTGGCATTGATGGAAATATTGTATGCTTAGTTACCATACAATCGAAACATTATATATTAAAGAAACTTTTGTCAACTCATTATGTGTTCTATCATAAGATCTTCATTAATATTCTTAGCTTCATTTTGATTCTCATCCAATTAGCTCTCTCTTTGATAGATCTCTCCATCTTTGTCTATGCATCAATTTTATCGAATCTCACTCATCTATGAATTTATTCCTTATCTATTGATGGTAACTTCTACTAAACTTCTCCCTCTTTGACAACAATGCCAAAGACATTTTCAACTTTCTCATTTATCTTCACCATGTAGATATCTTCATGTAAGATTTTTGAATCATATGCTTCCTTTTTCATCTTTATTATGACTAATAAACTTCTTGTGCTTTACTCTTCATAGCTTTAGACATCTCCTAAAGTGTGACCTCCTTGCATTAATTTGTCATATATTCTGAGTAATATATTTGATGCAATACTCCATTTGATTTAGGTAGCCTTGGCTAGGGGAATCACCCCTAATTTACCTCTTAGATACTCATGTGCATCCTTAGGTAAAGCTTTAGTGAATATATCAGCTAACTACTCCTTTGTATAAACATATTCCAGTCTCACTTCTTTGTCTTGAACTAACTCTCTTAAGTAATGATACTTGGTAGAAATATGCTTGGTCTTAGTGTGCATCACAGGATTCTTTGATATATTGATAGCACTTGTGTTATCACAGGAAATAACAACTAGCTCAGTGATCTCTTCCTTCATACCTTTCAATAATTTCTTGATCCACACTATGTTTCAATAATTAACTACTACTGCTACATATTCAACTTCTTTTGTAGATTGGGAAATGCAATTTTTTTTATTGCTTGTCTGTAAGACTAACCTCTTTCCTAGAAAGAATGCACCACCACTTGTACTCTTTCTATCATCCATATTTCCTTCCCAATCTACATCGGTATAAACTTTCAGTTCAAAATTATCATTCTTCTTGTAATACAATCCATAATCCTCTATTCCTTTTAGGTATCTCAATATCCTTTTCACTGCAATCATGTGATTCTCCTTATGATTTGCAGAAAAACTTGCAACAATCCAAACTGCTAGTGCAATATCTGGTCCATTGTGAACAACATATTGTAGTTTCATAATCATTGACCTATACAAGGTTTGATTCACTTCTATTGTTTCAACATTCTTTGATAGTTTGTGTTCATTAGCCATAGATGTACATATGAGTCTTGCATCCTCCATGCCAAAGGTTTTCATCATCTCCTTAATATATTTAGATTAAGTAATATAGATACCTTTCTTCATTTGATAAATATGCAAACCAACAAATAATTTGATCTCTCCAAACATAGACATCTCAAATTTTGTTTGCATCTTATTTGAAAATGTTTGGCATAGTGCATCTTGATCTCCAAGTACAATATCATCAATAAATATTTTAGCTAACAATATCCCTTTACCATTTCTAGTCTTAGTATAGATTATTGTTGTCATTTGTTCTAGAAAAACTAATTTTGAACAATTAATTATGCAATCTTTCATACCATACTCTAGGGGATTGTTTCAATCCATACAATGCTTTGTGTAGCTTACATACCATGTTTCTCTTGCATTCAACTTCATTCTTTTCTGCATATCCATCAACTCTAACATTTTCACTTTCCACAAATTTGTTAATGTTAGAATTCAAACACTTATAAGCTTTTCTCTTAGTGGAATAACCTAGGCATATGCCTTCATTATGTTTAGCATCAATTTTTCCATTCATATTATCCTTTAATATATATAACATTTTCTTCCAAAGACTTTAAAGTATTTCACATTAGGTGCATAACCATACCATAACTCAAAAGGTGTAGCAGTTGTACCTTTCTTGACTTGTACTTGTACACCTCAAATAGTGCACTTCTCTAAGTCATTATATCCAAGGGAATCCATGAATGGGATACCTTGGAAAGTGACCTAGAGCTCTTTATGTATGGAGTTGCAAGATTATTTGATTGCTCTCAGCTAGAGCTATTAAGCTAATGACCTTGCTAGTCAACCACACAATGAGAGATTCAAATGAAGACAAGGGAAAGAATGCCAATATCCCCAAGAATCACTATGAAATGAAAATGCAAACTAGATTAAGATGAATATGCAAGCTAGAAATGAGAGGTGCAAGCTAAGCTATGAAAATGAAAGTACAAACTAAACTATGAAATGAAAGATGCAAGTGTTACAAATCCTTCCTAGTTAGACTAGATGAAGTAATCTAAAGCATAAAGGAAATCTATACTATGAATGCCATGATAATGGAACTAGAATGCAAGAGATAAACTATGAAAGCATGTAAAATGTAAGCCAAGAATGCTCCAAATCTTCAAAAGCTCCCAAGTGACCTAGAAAATCTAAAGCATAACATTAGTATTCAAAAATGCATATGAAAATGAGGAAGAGAGCTCTTCTTTCATAGGAAATGAGGATCAATGGATGATGGAGATTAAGAGGAAAAAGTTTTAATCAAGGGTGGGGCTGGAAAGAGGAGCAATCCATGTGCACAAATATCCTCCAATGAGAAAATAAGAGTTGACTTTTGTGTCCATATGAGACAAGAAGTACTTTTCTTCTTTTTATAAAATAAGAACAATGCTTTATTTGTGCAACTTAGGATAAGAGGAAAAGGTGGGGGCTTTTTATTTAATAAAAGGGGAGGAAATATTCATTTTAATAAATAAAGACTTTAGGATAAAATGGTTAGCCCAAGGAATAATCGAATAAATGATAACATAAGATTTGATCAAGGAAATTGATATATTTGATAAAATGTTGATTTTTGAAAATATTGATTTAGGGATTTGATAAATTGTTGAATGGGGGCCCAAAGTCTAGGTGACCATTTTAGGGTGCATACAGTACTCAGTTCAAGGTACAGACTATTGTACTTACATCTTCTCTCGAGTACTTTTGTGCAACATTTTTCTCTATCATTAGTGTTCTAGCACAATCCATGATTGATCTATTCGTTCTTTCTGCTATACCATTCTGTGGAGGAGTCCTTGGTGCAAACATCTATCTCTTGATTCCTCTATCATTGTAGAATGTGTTGAACTCATTAGATATGAACTCTCCTCCTCTATCAGATCTTAGACATTTCAAACTTTTACCTGTTTCTTTTTCAACTTTTTCCGAATACCACTTGTAGACTATGATTTTGAACCTGTTACCTGTCTTGAAAGGCTGAAACATTCAAACATTAGACTAATCTAACATGTTCATGAACTAAAAAATAGCATAAGACATGAAAACAAAACCAAAGCCACCTCAAGATTGTTGCTAAAAAAATAAGTGCTATAGAGCAAATATTTGATTCGCTTCAATTAGAGGGATGTGGGTGTGCTTTCTAAGCACTTGGAGCATATTCTAATGCATACTAAGATTGATTTTAGACCAAATATAGGTGTGATATGATGCTATATGCTATGCTAAACAATGAAAGAAACTATATTAATCCATTATTGCTAAGCTATGATGTTCTTTAAGAAAGCTTGAAGATGATAAAAAGAAACTAACAATTAGTATTGCTTATGCTAAGTCTAGAGCTAAATGGACATGATAACAATGCATAAAATGAAAGGTGAATGGATATTTTGCTCTTGGAAATGAGGACTATTTATAGACTTTTGGGAGGATGAATGAGTGGCTAGGATCAGAATCCTTAAGAGAGGCCAAGATTCATTCAAAGGGGAGCACATGGATTGTGCTAGTTCAAGGCCACCTCCTTGTGACAAGTGTCACAAGAGCATTGGGTTGAAAGATGGGAGGAATGTGCACAATTTGGGAAATGTGCCTAAGGTCAAAGGGTGTAAGAAAGGGGTGAGGGGCTTCTTAAATGCATCATAAATGCATGTAAGAGGGATAAGGAGGCTTTAAATGCATCATAAATGCATGTAAGAGAAGCCTCTAGAAGTTTGTTGACTTTGGTTAAAGTTTAGGAGTTGGCTAATCTTGGTTAGGGAATGTGACAAGGTTAGGGGGGTGATTAGGATTAGGATTAGGATTAGGACTTTCTAGAAGAGTCTAGCACTTCCTTAGGATAAATAAGGATTTTTAGGAAATAGATAAAGATTTATTTATTTCCATGGGTTTAGGTTTCAGAAAATTTATTAAAATAAATTTAATAAACATAAGGATTAAATATTTAATCTTAATTAAATATTTTGAGTTGGGGTTAGGGTTAGAAAATGATGGGATTAGCCTTTAATCGTAATTAAAGAGGGTTTTAGAAGATTTTGGAAGAGGTTAGTGGTTTTAGGAAAAAAGGCCAACTTTTGGTCAAAAAATAAATTAATTATTTTTTGGGGGATTTTTGGTCAATTTATTAATTAAAATAATTAATAAATAGGGGATTAATGTTTAAATAAGATTTAAACATTTTTGGGAGGGATTTCTTAATTAAATATTTTTAATTAAGAAAAAGGGATTAAATGACATAAAAATAAATTAATTAATTAATTAATAAATGATGATGTCATCAGGGATTTTTCAAAAAATAAAAATACTTTATTTTCTAAAGGATTTTTAGGTGTCTACATTTTGCCCCTCTTTGATGCGATGCCGCAAGTGGCATGGCTTCAAAGACAAGAAAATAAGATGCCCCAGGCTAGAATTTAGAGGAATAAGGGATTGTGCCCCCTCGAGAAAATAACGCAAGGAGTAAACATTGTGGAATTTTCTCGAAAGGAAACAGAGAAGGAAGGACCTAGGAAGAAGGGGAGATAAATAACCAAGCATCCAAGAGCAAAGATGAGTGAATGCAAGATGAGATCGAATGCAAAATGCAGGATGCAGCTACATGAGGATGCAAGATTAATCTATATGATGCAAGATGCAGGGGAGATGGGGAAGCTCCAAGTGCAAATGTGGAGAGCACAACCTAGTTTAATATAGCAATGCTAGAGACCTGCCAAGGATACTAGGATCATGAGGCCTTGTCACCAGCGTTGCATAGGACTGACGCGAAAAAGACACGTAGGGTTGCCCCAGCATCGCATATGAAACCCGAAGGAGGCATGGTGGAAATGATGCTGAAGAAACCACAAACACACGACTGACTCACAGGCAGAAGCAAAAGATCAAAAGACCTTGCCCCAGATTATCCTCATTCGCAGCACACCATGATATAAAGGATCATGGTGACGTTGAGTAGAGAACAATGAGAAGCTGTAAAAGATTAACAAGACCCAAAGGACAAAATCCAAGGTCAAAATGAAAACTCCAAAAAGACATCCTTTGCCAAGGAGAGAGATTTGATTTGATTGATTTGATGGGGGGAAGATTAGATCGGACAGGAGGAAAGATACATCCTCAAGGACCCACTAATTGATGAGAGAATGAGTGGTGTTGTTCGCTGGCAAATGATGAAGTCAAAGAATAATCATGGTGATCAAGAATAGTCAACAATTGAGGTTGTTGAAGTACAAGGCTGGGTAGGACAAAGTGTGCTGATCAAAATGCTGCTGCAGGACTGACAAGGACTGATGTACAACAGATGGGAAAAGATATACAATGGATATGTACAAAAGCTCAGGATTAGGGATAGCAAGATCTCACTATACAGGATAGAGTACAAGATATATGCAAGATATGGTACAAGATATGTGCAAGAGGGATTGTGGTGTTGCTGAAGGTTGATGGAAAAAGGAATGCTGGGGGATGGTGGATGGGGATGGGAATGGGAGAAAAAGGACTGAGATGGTGGGATGGGGGATGGGAGTTTGATAGATAATGACTCGGTCCACTATGTATGGTGCCTGAGTGCCAAGTTTTCACCAACATACTTGTCCAAGGTGCCTGAATTGCCAAGTTTTCACCATTGGATGATTTTTTTCTTTTCTTTTTTCCTTTTTTGCTTTTTTTTTTTTTTTTTGATTTTTTTTTTTTTTTTTGACTTTTTGCTGCTTTTTCCAATTTTTATAGATTTTTTGAATATGTAGGATCTGGTTCAAGCATAGAACCTCTTCAGATGTATGATTTTGATTGGATCATTCAAAGGCTCTCCTTCTGGTGTAGATAGCTGATAAGCTCCAGAGCCGAAGCATGAGGTGACCACATAGGGGCCTAGCCAAGTAGGCTCAAACTTGCCTTTCTTTTCACGATTTGCTTGGACCTTTTGATTTTCTTTGAGAACCATGTCACCGACTTGGAACTGTCTAGGATGGACCTTCTTGTTATAACTTCTTTTGAGTCGATTATGGTATGCAACCAGGTGATCGTAGGCTTGCTGTCTCTTTTCATCTAGCAGATCTAGCTGTGTGAGCCGGGCCACACGATAGTCTTCATCAGTTGTATAGTTCTTCATGGAGAATCGCAATGATGGGAGCTCGACCTCAATCGGCAGAACGACTTCTGCACCATATACAAGGGAATATGGGGTGGTGCCTGTGGGAGTGCGATAGGAAGTGCGGTAGGCCCAAAGGGCAGGATTGATTTGGAGGTGCCAGTCACGACCAGAATCATTGACAACCTTCTTGAGGATTTTCAAGATAGTTTTGTTGGTTGCCTCAGCTTGGCCATTTCCTTGAGGGAAATATGGACTGGAGAAACGGTGATGGATGTGGAGTCTGGCACACAGATCATCCACATGCTGGTTTTCAAAAGGTGTGCCATGGTCTGTGAAAATGGTAGATGGTATGCCGAAGCGGCAGATGATGTTGTAAAGGATGAACTTGGATATTTGGATGCCAGTAGTTAGGGTGAGCGGAATCGCTTCAACCCATTTGGTAAAGTACTCTGTGGCTATTATGATATACTTGTATCCATCCAAAGAGAGGGGGGTGATCAAGCCAACAAGGTTGAGGCCCCAACATGAAAAAGGCCATGGTGGTGCAATAGGCTGTAGATCCTGTGCTGGTGCATGTATCAAATTGGCATGCTGTTGACATGGGAGATATTTCTTGACAAATTCACACGCATCATGTTCCATTGTTGGCCAATAATATCCAACTCTAAGCAGCTGCCTTGCTAGAACCATGCCACTCGTGTGGGCACCGCAAATTCTAGCGTGAACTTCTTGTAAGGCCAGGACGGCCTCGTTTGAATCTAAACATCTAGATAGGACATTGTGATACCCGCGACGATAAAGGGTGTTGGCTACAAGAGTGTAGCGGGAAGCTCTACGAATAAGGTTTTGGCGTTGGTTATTGGTGAGATGGGGAGATATGATACCATTCTTTAGATATGCGTGGATGTCGTGGTACCATGGGGACTGAGGACCAACCAAGACACACACCATTTCTGCCTCAGCGTTCTCATAAGCTGGCATATGTAGCTGCTCGACTAGGAATTCATACTATGATGCGTCGCGTGGGATTTCTAACAAGGATCCAATGGTTGCCATTGCATCTGCTGCTTTGTTCTGAAGTCTTGGGATCTGTGTGAACTGTAGATGTAGGAAATGCTCTTTCAGTTTGTCCACCAGCTCTTTGTAAGGTAGCAACTTGTCATCCTTTGTCTGATATTCATCTAGGACTTGTTTGATAATCAGCTCTGAATCTCCAAACACTTGTAAGTCTATGATATTCCACTGAATGGCTGTTTTGAGACCTGAGATGAGTGCCTCATATTCTGTAATGTTGTTGGTACATGGGAATCCCAATTTGAATGATTTTGGGATGTAGTCACCTTGAGGTGTGACGAATAGGATTCCTGCCCCTGATCCATGTGATGTGTAGGAGCCATCAAAGTATAGTTTCCACATGGGTTGTTCTTCGATCACACATAAGTGTTCATCAGGGAATTCCATGATTAGTGGATAGGCATCCACCAGTGGTGCTTCTGCTAGCTGATCGGCAATGACTTGCCTTTTGATTGCTTTGCGATCAATGTACTGGATGTCAAACTCACTGAGTATCATGACCCATTTTGCCATACGGCCTGTGAGAGTTGTCTTTGATAGTAGATATTTGAGGGGGTCCACCTTTGAAATGAGCTTGATTGTGTGACTGAGCATGTAATGTCTAAGCTTTTGAGTGGTAAAGACCACTGCAAGGCATGCTTTTTCCATAGGTGAATAATTAAGCTCATATCCGACAAGAGTGCGACTGATGTAATAGATGGCTCTCTCCTTGTTGTCATCATCATGCTGAGCTAAGAGTGCCCCCAGTGCTGTAGTGGTTGCCGAGATGTAGAGTATGAGAGGGCATCCTAGAATTGGTGGTACTAGGATTGGAGAATTGGCAAGATACTCCTTGAGCTTATCAAAGCTTCTTTGACATATGGGATCCCATTTGAAGCTTGTGTCTTTGCATAGGAGATGCGTAAAAGGTTGGCACTTGTTTGCTAACTGAGAAATGAACTGACGCACTGATTGAAGCTTTCCTTGTAGGCTTCTGAGCTGTTTGAGTGTTCTTGGTGGAGGCATCTCTGTTATTGCTTTGACCTTCTTGGGGTCTATCTCTATGCCTCGTCGCGATACTATGAAACCTGGGAGCTTTCCAGATGTAACACCAAAGACACATTTCTTTGGATTAAGCTTTAAGCCATAATGATTCAGATGATCAAACACACGCTCTAAGATGTTGAGGTGTTCATTCCTTGTTTTGGATTTTGCAACGATATCATCCACATAGTCTTCAAGGATCTTATGGATCATGTCATGGAAGATCGCTGTCATTGCTCGCTGATATGTTGCTCCTCCATTCTTTAGCCCAAAGGGCATCATATTGTAGCAGAAGGTACCCCATGGGGTTGTGAATGTTGTTTTATGTTGATCTGCTTCTGCTATATGAATCTGGTTGTAGCCGGAAAAGCCATCCATGAGTGATAGCATTTCGTGACCCGCTGTGAGGTCTACAAGCATGTCTATGTTTGGCAATGGGAAATCATCCTTAGGGCATGCCTTGTTCAAGTCCCTGAAATCAGTACAGATTCTGATGTCGCCAGAAGGCTTTGTGACTCGCACCATGTTAGAGATCCATTCTGAGTAGTCGATTGCTCTGATGATTTTTGCTTGAAGGAGCTTCTCAAGCTCTGCTTTAACTAGTAATGCTGCCTTTGGATGCATTTTCCTTAGCTTCTACTTCACTGGCTTGACGTTTGGATCTACTGATAGATGATGAACAACAAGGTTTGGATCAAGCCCAGGCATGTGGGCGTATGACCATGCAAAGTTGATAACTGATTCCTTGAGCAAGGTGCTGAGAGTCATTTCTTCCCCTTCTGTTAGGTTGACTGCAATGTAGGTGATCCTTGGACATTCTTCTATTCCCAAGTTGATTGGCTTGGTTTCCTCTATGATGATCGGCGACTGCTCTGGTCTATAATCTTGGATAGGGGGAAGAGGCAAGGCTTCATCTTCTAGCGCCTGAATTGCCAAGTTTTCGCTAGAAGATACGCCCTTTGTTTTTACTATTTTGGAATCAGAATGTGCCCCAGAAGGGTTTTCACATAAAGACTCATGATGTTCTTTTGCTTTATCATTTTTGCGACTAAAGCTTGCCTCTTCCCCAAAATATCCTTTTGGGTGAAGCGTATAAACAGATGTCGATGTTGGATCCTGGTTGACTGCTGGATCTGATGCCCCCATGAATTCTAGGAGTGCTTGTGCGCTTTGGAACTCGTCGATGTGTGCGATGCTTGGTTGGTCCCAAGTTATGAGTTCAGGGTGTGTGAGGGGAAGGTCTATGAGGTTGATGGATAGTTGTTGGAGGACAGAAGTCCCCAGGAGGGTGTCGTCGGCAAAGATATCATCGTAGGATGGGATGTCTTTCTCTTCGGGGATGTCTTCGATTTCCACGAGGTCATCCTGGCTATTTGAGAAGTTAACGCTAGTCATGTTGGTGCCCTCAGTTGTGGTATTGGGCTCTTGTTCGGGCAAGCGAGGGATATTAAAGCCAAGTCCTCGATGTTCAAGATTTTGTGATGGTGTGATAGGAAACAGATTTCCATCTTCTTGTGGTCCTAGACCACCGCCCTCATAGTTATATTGTTCTGTGACACTCTTATATGGGATTGGATATTTCTCTTTGAAGTACTCAAGAAGTTGCGTGTCACGGGATGGGGGATCTTTGTACAACCATCTGTTGATATCCGGCTCCATCTCTTTTCTATTTATGTTGCCATGGGATTCAAAAGTCATAGATCCAATTTTCTTGATTTCATGATGCTCTTCAATAGGCTTGCTTTGGTGATCTGGGCGCCCTTGAGTATGTGGATCAAGCGGAAGGGCCCCTACGGCAAATGCATCATGTAGGCTATATTCACCACAACCCTGGTTATTGATCTTGAAGGAAGAGAGGGTGGAGGTGAGAATGGTTTCTGGATCGCAATGGGATCGGGATGAGCTGGCAATAGAAGTACCAATGTCAGTTCCAGGACAATGAGTGGAGTGAGGGAATGATGCTTCCATCGCACGACAGTATGCGAAGGGTTGGGGGTCAGCATGGATGGTAACCTCAGTGCCTTGATGCGGAAATTTGATGCACTGATGGTAAGTAGATGGTACAGCCTTAATGGAATGAATCCACAGTCGGCCTAATAGGATATAAAATGGTAGGTCAAGATCAACAACATGGCAGATAGTATCTTGTGTTGCTGGGCCCAGCTGAATGGGCAAAGTAATGGTACCTTTTGAGGTACGCTCCAAGTTATCATAGGCTTTGATAGTGATCACTTCATGTGCTATATCAGCCTGGGTGAACCCAATCTGCTGAATGAATTTTAAAGTACATAAGTTTAGAGCTGAGCCATTATGTATTAAGACCCGTTTGATGGCAAAGTCTCTGACCATGACGGCAATGCAGAGAGGAAGAGTATCGTCAGGAGCGACATCTGGTATATCAGATTCTTTGAAGGATAAGGCACATGCTGCTGATAGGTGTCCCACAAGAATTTCAAACTGAGTTGTGTTAATGTCCGTGGGGACATGGCCTTCTTTTAGAGCTTTGTCTAGGATCTCTTGATGGATGGGTGATGTGCGAAGCAAATCCAAGATAGATATTTGGGCTGGCATGTTCCCAAGATGCTCTATGATATTGTATTGTGCACTTGGTGCATTATGCTATGTTGCGCATGCATTTGATGCTGGCCTGGTGTTAGACTGTGCTGTGGATGCAGTAGATGTTGGCCTTGGAGGAGCAGCTGATCTCGGAGGAGCACCGGCAACAGTTATCCTACTACTGCGGGTAGTTGCAGCACATTGTCGATCGGACCCTCTGACGTGGATGGTATTGATGGTGGGCTCATCTTGGATGGGCTCAACTTGAGTTATGCATCCGACATACTTGTCATAGTTGATGTAGGCCACTGTGTGATCTTCTTGGTTGCCTTTGCCATGATTTTGGGGCTGATTGGCGTTGGCTTGATTCTTCCCGGTATTGTGTTGAGGGAAAACATTTTGATATATTTGTAAATTGGCATTTGGTGAGGCTTGAGCAGGTGTATCTACTTGAATCTCTTTTTGATCAATGAGATCTTGGATATAGTTCTTGAGTCTCATACACTTCAGGGTAGTGTGTCCTTTCACACGATGGTAATCACAGTATTCATGTTCTTTATACCAATCAGACTTTGGTGCGTTGTCATCCTTCTGTGGGATGGGCGGATATGTGATCATATTTTCCTTGGCTAGCCGATAAAAGATCTGATCCAGAGGCTCACCCAAAGGTGTGAAAGTCCTCTTTGGATTGTTCTGATTATTGGGCTTGTTCTACCTTGGGGCAACGTTAACTGCGTTAACAGGATTGCCTTGACGTGCTAGCTGTTGCTGTTGGTATTGCTGTTGATACTGTTGCACAGGTGGTTGATGAGCTTGAGGAGGCTGCTGATAAATAGGTGCTTGATATGTGGGAGCTGGTGGTTGCTGATAGATGGGCGCTTGTGGCGGTTGGTATGTTTGAGCTGGTGTAGGACTAGCCACAACGAATTGTACATTCTTAGTGTCAGTGGCTCCATCTGTAACAACATTCTTGTTACGATTCCAGTAACGGGATTTATCATTGTTGGGTTTGTTCTTGGAATCATCCTTGAAGTGACGAATAGTGCCTTCGTCTAGGAGAGCTTTCTCGATGCCTATGCCTTTGCTCTTAATGTCTTGGTATGTCTGGAGACAGTTCATTCGCATGTGATGGGATAGCTTTGGATGCAGGTTATCAATGAAGATCTTTGTTAGATGCTTCTCTGGCGGCTGATATGATAACCTGGTTGTAAGATTCTGCCATCTTTGCAAGTATTCCGTAAGGTTTCTCCATCTTTCTGCTTTGAGTTGCATAGGTCTAGCAAGGACAACTCATTCTCCACATTATGGGCATAGTGTGTGATGAACTTCTCAGAGAGTTTAGCAAAGGTTTTTATTGTCCCATGTGGTATTTTGTAAAACCACTCAACAGCAGTTCCTCCCAAGCTTTTGGGAAACAGGTGCAAGAGATAGTTATCACTGTAAGCTACTTCTTGGCATGCCATGTAGAACTCTTTGATATGGTTTACTGGATCTCCTTTCCCCCGATACTTATCAAACTTGGGCATCTCAAAATGCTTGGGGAAAGGGATAGTTGCTATGGACCGATCGAAGGGATATGAGCACACCTCTTCGAACTTGTATGTTTTATTCTCTGTTCCACTTTGTAGCTCCTTTAGATCATTTTTCATTGCTTCCCACTCAGCATTGAGTGGCGAGGGAACTGAGACTTCTTCTTGTGATGGAAGCTGTGGAACTAGATATGGCACTTGCTGTGGATAAATGGGTTGGAACTGATTTTGGGGCAATGGTTGCTGGGGATATTGCTGGTGTGGCATAGGGGGATATTGTGGTAAATGATATGGAACCGCTTGATGTTGTTGGGTTGCTTGCTGTTGTTGAACTGGCGGTTGTTGTGGGACTGCTTGCTGATATTGGACATTTGGAACTTGTTGTTGTAACTGATGGGTGGGAACTTGTTGTTGCTGGGGGATGATAGGGATTTGTTGCTGGGGCTGATAGCAAGGGACTTGCTATTGTTGAGGAATGATGGGTGTTTGCTGAAAGGGGACATGTGGTTGCCATGGGGGAGGCTGTTGGAACGATGCTGCTTGCGGGTATGATGGTGGTAGTTGCTGAGGTTGGCTTTGGGTTTGGCTGATATAAGCTGGGTGCATGCCTGCGTTACTTAGAGGTGGAACAAATGTGGGGAAGCTAGAAGCAAAGGGTGATGGGGTAAGATAGCTGGGGAAAGTTGGCTGTTGAGGTGGTGGAACTTGCTGGAAGGTATTTGGGATTTGGGATGAATAGCTTGAAGTCGGCGGTGGTTGGGGTAGTTGCTGCTGTGCTGCTTGGGCGAAGGTGGTTTGTTGACTTGCAACCATAGATGTAGGGGATTGAGATGGGATCCCCCATGCCTTCATTTCTTCTTGTGTAAGGCCCCACTGAGAGCTTGTGTTAGGGTGCACTGCAGCGGATGATGGAATGGTAGGAGCAATGGGAGCTTGGGACACGAATGATGGTTGAGAGAAAGGAGCTTGTTGAGGTTGTGGTTGAGCGGATGCTTGTGAGGAGGAAAATGAAGGAAACACCCAAGAGAAAGATGAGGTTGGAATGGGAAGCGATTGCGCTAACCCCAAAGAAGAAGGTACGGGTGCTTGGGGGGTGAAGGGTGACGGTGCTCCTTTGATGGTGAAAGGCGTTGCTTGACTTGCGGATGGTGGCGAAGCTTTTGGTGTAAAAGCTTGCGTGAGAGGTGGAAGCTGACTTTGGGTTAAGCGTTGGATTTGGGCTTGGGCAGCCATAGCAAATGATGAAGCAAAAGGGGTAGGAGATGGAGCGGATGGCGCTGCAGCTTGTGTTACGGGACTGGCGAGGCTTTCTTGCAAGAAAAGGGGAATGGTGGAAAGCTCTTGGGGTGTTTGCATGATAGGATCGGGGAATGATTGGACAAATAGAGAATATGCTTGTGCTGGAACTTGGATAGTATTGATGGGGATGCGTGGATAGAGAGATGGTGGGATGGAGGTACTTTCTGGTAGATAGTGGGCAAACATGCTTTGCTGATGTTGTGGTACAAGGGCATTGGTCGCTGGTGGGCTTTCTGGAGGACTTGCAAATGCCTGGATTGCCAACGGGGATGAAGGGATGTTTGGATCTTCACATGGGTTACTGGCTTGGATCTGGGGATTGTAGGTCATCATGGCATTGGTGAAAAGGTTGGGATCGGATGAGGTTGTTGGTGGATAAGGATTCATGCTTCTTCTTTTCTGAGATCTGGTCTCAACAGGCATGGAGATGCAAGTGCTAAATGGATGCAAGATGTTTGGCTAAAAGATGTTGATGGATGCAAAGTTGATGAACTTCTAAAGATGATGACTTTCTAGAATGCAATGCAAGGATGGATGAACTGCTCGGATTTGGATCAAGGATGGTGGAAGATTGGTGGGAGATGGTGGCAAATTGGTAAAAAAGCTTGGTGATGATGGAGGATTGGTGGGATGCTCTGATTTGGGACAAGATTAGGTGGAGGATTGGTGGGATGCTAGTGGAAGATTACTAAGTGTCAACAATGAGTTGTTATTTTTCCCTGATGGAGGATCAGTGATAGGACTTGGGCCAACCTAGGATAGACTGATGATCTTTGATTAATTGGATGCTTATCAATACAAGCCAATCTCTTGCTCGAGATGATGAGGCTATGCAAGGACAAGTTGGATTTTCTTTAGACAATGCTCTGTCAAAAAGGGGATGCTTTCTGAATTAGGATAAGGGATGGAAACAACTCAAAGGTTTTGAACACTAAGTGTTTGTGGATTTTGGATCTCTGGATTTTGGTACAAAAGATGGTGGGTTCTGATTTAGATGATGGATGCTGGATTTGGATGAAGGATATGGGATTCTGATGGTGGATTGCTGATGAAAAGATGGTGGAGGATAATGGAACAATGCTCTTTCTAAGAGGATGATGCAGATGCGACTGGGATGGATGATCTATGACACTGCTAGGAGGATGATGGTGCATGCAACTAAGAAGGATTTCTAGGATGTAACTAAGGTTTGGTGATGATGCAAGGATGAAACTAGGATGAAGCTAGGATGACGGACTGCCGAGATAAGATTGTGAGATCTGAAGGTAGAATGGACATGTTATGAATCCAGCTAATCTTCTCTTTCAAGGTTGATGTAGAGATGGTTTACTCGGAAATGGTAGGCAAACTGTTTGACTCTTGCATTATAGCCAATATTATCAAGTCTTTCTTGATATTTTTCTTCTGCTTGGGTTGCTTGGACAAAGGATTGATGGCTTTTAAGGTTCCTCTCTGCAACTTTCTTCTCTTGATAATTTTTGGATTTGGGCAACTTGGCTTTTGGATGTTTGATCAAATTGGGCATATCTTTGGAAAATTCTGATAGGTTTGAGAACAAAAGGCTCTTTGGATATCTGATTTCTGCAAGATTTCCTGAATATCAATTTTGTTGATTGTTTTGATTTTCTCAAGTGGCAAAGGATAAATTAAAAAGACTTCTGACAAGGCAATCTCTGCAAAGGGCAAAGCAACCTTGCGGGATTTAACAAGGATTTACAGAAAATGAAAGCTCCTAGATGCACATCAAGCAAGTTTGTTCATTTTTCCAATTTGATTAAGTTTGTCTGAACTTTGAAAAATGAAGACACACATGTTTAGATTTTGATTTGTTCTTTTCCTCAAAAACGTAAATGATTTGAGCGTTTGCAAGTTCTTTCCTTTTGGGCATTCAAGATTGATATTTGCGAGTTGATTTAGGAACTTTGAAAATGTGTTTTTTATCCTTAGATCATTCAAGATTGTGTTCACTTACTTGCTTTGAAATCTGAAACAAGAGAGGGAATAGAGTTGTTCGTTCCTTTTAGTGCATTTGAGATTTGGTTTGATTTTCAAATTGACAATGACACTTAGGACTTAGCTTCATTCCTTTAGTTTCATTCAAGATTTGGTTTGGTCCATTTTAGACTTAAAAACAAAGTTGCCTAGATTTAGTTTGATGCATGAATTTTAAAAGGCATTCAAGATTTTGCAATAAGAGACTTGTTCACATCAATAACAAAGCTTTAGGACTGATTTAGGAAAATTTTGAAACCTTTAGGAAAGTTTAGGAACCAAATTTGAAAAGTTTTAGCAAAGCTTTTTGATGATTTTGTTCCTAGTTTGCAAAACTTTGAAGACATTTGCAAATAAAGTTCTTTTTTAGCTCTCTTTGATGCTTTTTAATTTTGATTTAGGACCATTTAGGATGATTTTTTAGTTGATTAGGGACCACTTAGCTTTCCAATGCAAACTTGATGTTCTTTTTATGCTCCCAAATCATAAAATGTTCCTACTTTGCATGAATGCATTTAAAACCTTGATGTTGCAAGGATGCAAATGTTTTGATTGATTTTTTCTTGTTTGTTAGAATAAATTTTGCAAATTTTAGTTCTTAATGCATTTAAGAATGATTTGGGGGTTCATTTTAAGCACTAAAACAAGGTTTGTATGATTTTGCTTCCTTATGGATTTTTTTTGAAAAAAAATGGCCATGACCTTGCTAGAAGAAGAAGAAGTAGATAGAATAGAAGAATATAGACAAGAAGAGGAAGAAGAATTTGAAGAGATCCATCCACCTATAAGCTTGAAAATTTTGAAAACACTCCAAAATCTATCAGAATGTTTGCAAAGAACCCGTGAAGTGGGTCCCACCGAGCGTGCCAGAATGTAGACTATGATTTTGAACCTGTTACCTGTCTTGAAAGGCTGAAACATTCAAACATTAGACTAATCTAACATGTTCATGAACTAAAAAATAGCATAAGACATGAAAACAAAACCAAAGCCACCTCAAGATTGTTGCTAAAAAAATAAGTGCTATAGAGCAAATGTTTGATTCGCTTCAATTAGAGGGATGTGGGTGTGCTCTCTAAGCACTTGAAGCATATTCTAATGCATACTAAGATTGATTTTAGACCAAATATAGGTGTGATATGATGCTATATGCTATGCTAAACAATGAAAGAAACTATATTAATCCATTATTGCTAAGCTATGATGTTCTTTAAGAAAGCTTGAAGATGATAAAAAGAAACTAACAATTAGTATTGCTTATGCTAAGTCTAGAGCTAAATGGACATGATAACAATGCATAAAATGAAAGGTGAATGGATATTTTGCTCTTGGAAATGAGGACTATTTATAGACTTTTGAGAGGATGAATGAGTGGCTAGGATCAGAATCCTTAAGAGAGGCCAAGATTCATTCAAAGGGGAGCACATGGATTGTGCTAGTTCAAGGCCACCTCCTTGTGACAAGTGTCACAAGGGCATTGGGTTGAAAGATGGGAGGAATGTGCACAATTTGGGAAATGTGCCTAAGGTCAAAGGGTGTAAGAAAGGGGTGAGGGGCTTCTTAAATGCATCATAAATGCATGTAAGAGGGATAAGGAGGCTTTAAATGCATCATAAATGCATGTAAGAGAAGCCTCTAGAAGTTTGTTGACTTTGGTTAAAGTTTAGGAGTTGGCTAATCTTGGTTAGGGAATGTGACAAGATTAGGGAGGTGATTAGGATTAGGATTAGGATTAGGACTTTCTAGAAGAGTCTAGCACTTCCTTAGGATAAATAAGGATTTTTAGGAAATAGATAAAGATTTATTTATTTCCATGGGTTTAGGTTTGAGAAAATTTATTAAAATAAATTTAATAAACATAAGGATTAAATATTTAATCTTAATTAAATATTTTGAGTTGGGGTTAGGGTTAGAAAATGATGGGATTATCCTTTAATCGTAATTAAAGAGGGTTTTAGAAGATTTTGGAAGAGGTTAGTGGTTTTAGGAAAAAAGGCCAACTTTTGGTCAAAAAATAAATTAATTATTTTTTGGGGGATTTTTGGTCAATTTATTAATTAAAATAATTAATAAATAGGGGATTAATGTTTAAATAAGATTTAAACATTTTTGGGAGGGATTTCTTAATTAAATATTTTTAATTAAGAAAAAGGGATTAAATGACATAAAAATAAATAAATTAATTAAATAATTAATTAATTAATAAATGATGATGTCATCAGGGATTTTTCAGAAAATAAAAATACTTTATTTTCTAAAGGATTTTTAGGTGTCTACACCACTTAAACAACTGAAAGGCATTACAATTTTCTTTAGGAAACATCACAGTCATCATTCTAGAGTAATCATCAACAAATAGAATAAAATATTTGTCACCACAATAGCTTTGCACTCCACTGGGTCCACAAAGGTTAGTATGAACTAATTCCAAAATATCATCAGAATTATAGGTTTTTCTCTTGAAACTAGACTTTGTCATTTTTCCCAATTGACATTGCTTACACATCACATTATCAGGTTTCTTCAATCTTGGTAACCCTCTTACTCTTTTCATCTTACTAATATTTACCAAATTATCAAAATTCACATGACACAACCTCTTATGCCATAACCATATATCATCAAATTGTGCAAACAAACATGTCTCATCAGATAGGTCTAGATGGAACAAGTTACCTCTTGTCTTCTCTCCACTTCCAATTATCTCACTAGTAGCATCAAATATCTTAGCCTTTTTATGATGGAATTCAACTTGGTAACCAAAAATATTCAACTGTGCAACACTCAAAAAGTTATAGTTAAGTCCTTCAACCCAATAAGCATTATCACATTTGATCATATCAGTCAATCTTATTGATCCTCTACCTTTCACAAGACATGGTGTATCATTACCAAACTTAACACTGCTACCTTTGTAATGATTTAATGTTTCAAACTTACTTTTATCACCAGTCATATGATTTGAGAAACTACTATCAATTATCCATCTATAACCTTTACTCATATATGAAACAAGTGTAGTTTTCTCATCTTCATCAGAATCATCTTCCATAGCAACATAAACAACTTCTACATCATGAACATCAGATTCATCAGATTCACTATCAGTTTCTTCTTTACCAATATAACTAGATTTCTTACCTTTTTCCTTGTAGTCCTTACACCTTATGTAGCCTATGTCATCCCTTTTGTCTTTGCAATTTCTTTCTCTTCTTTCATCCTTGTCATTCTTGTCAGGACATCAATATGGCCAATTTTTTTACATAGAAAATAGATTATATGAAGTTTACCTTTGAATTTTTGTTTTCCTCTAGGTAGTCTTCTATCCATTAGTGCCTCAAGATCATCAAGGTCATCATCAGAGGTGTCACTATTCACATGTATTTATTTTCCTTTCTTAAATTTATGAAGAACCAATTGAGATTTCAATGCAGATTCAATATTATGAGTAGCAAAATTATTAAAATTTGATCTAATTCAAAAACAGTAAGTCTACCAACCAGACCTTCCTAACTTAAGTTTTTACTCAGAGCACATCTTAGTTCTTGTATTGCAGAAACTCTAATAGCATAAATAGGAAGTAGGGTTCTCAATACCTTGCTAATAATGATTTCATCATCAATTTATCCATTAGCTCATCTAATAGCATTTACAACCTCTTTAACTCAGCCACAATATTGTACATTAGTCTCACCTTCTAACATTCTCATTTCATCAAACTTACCTCTTAGACTTTCAAATTTGGCTCTTAGTACATTTGTGTCTCCACCATATATAGTTGCCAGTGTGTCCCTCATTTTCTTTGTAGTGGTATAGTCCTTTATGTCTTCAAAATTAGTATAGATTAGGGTTGATGCAATCTCCAACATTTCCTGATTGTGTTATTGATTTTCCTTCATCTAGTGGGTTGTCAAAGGTGTAGGTGCTGCTATGTAATCATTTTCCACATATTATTTTTTTGCATATCCAATTCCATCTAGGTGTAACTTCATCAAAATTTTCCATGCAGGGAAGTTCTCCTTGTTTAGCTTTCATACCTCCTTTTTGTACATCATGATCTTTAGCTCTAAGTACCTTGAAGCTTTTCCTTAAAAGCACCACAAGTTCTAATACAAATTGTTAGAATGATTTAGAATAACTGAGAGGGGGGTGAATCAATTATCCTCAGGTCAAGATGTACCAATTCAAATTTTAAACACTTCAAATAACTCAGATCTACTCAACAATCCACATGGTCCCTATAGCATATAACCAGTAACATAAACTTGCAGTCCACTATCCAAAAGTAATCAACTTGCAGAATATAAAACATTTAACACATCAAATAACATTCAAACAAGTATGACACCAAGATTTAATGTGGAAACCCAATTTGGGAAAAACTACCAGTAACATGCTACCAATTTTTCACTCTTCTTAAGTGATCTCTGTGAGGATCCAACCCTGTTAAAGGTTACAATACACACTATTATGTATGACCCTATTAAAGGATTTAATCACCCTATTAGGAGTGGCCTTGTTAGAGGAGTTAAGAATGTTCCATTAGAATGTCACCTTGATTAAAGGATTTCAACTGATACAATGGTTAGAAAGTAACAATAGGTTTGATTGATTTGATACATACAACTTACTTTGTAAATACATATCCAATGTATCTCATATGTTGATCCACTGACTAGCCTTCATTATCATCTCCATCTTTGATCTTCTTGGAAACCCTTCAAGCAATCACCTCTTCACAACTCTTCACATCTCCTTTTAGCCTTCTACTTAGGTTCACGAATCAATAGAATCAACCACTATCATAATCTCCTATTAGGTTATCGTTATACCTCCTTAATTAGATATCTTGATCTTTTTTTGCTTAATCATCTCTGTAGATCTTAGTTTTAGGTAAGATTCATCAAATCCTTCCAACATTTTTTTCTTCCTCTAACCTTCTAGATACTTCTCAAAGCTTCTTCTTGAATCCATCATAAAAATGGTTTATCATTCATTAAATACTCTAGGTCATTCATCCTTATTTTCATCACGCTTTTCACATTCCAAGAATTCAACTGTGTCAACTGGGAATCTCAATCCCTTCACAAAATATAAAATACTGACACTCGGCCATCATTGTGTTATTCTGCTCGGTCTTCACTGGATAACTCAGTCATCACTAAAACCGTTCTTCTCGACACTCACTATTTTTGCTTGGTTCAATTTTTGATACTTGGTTATTAATGATGCTTGGTTAACACTATATTTTCTCATCTTATACTGGTGCACAATGTATACTAGCATCACTCATCTTATACTTAAGTTCCATAATATTCTTCTCTTTTTCTCAGTAAAGCCTATGCTTTCATTCTTTCTTTCCTTGTCTCTTTTATGCTTCAAATCAGCTGTCTTCTTCACTTAGTGTTATAGATAAACAACATATTACCTTTCCAATGTGCCAACTAATCAAGTGTTCATTGTAGTTACTCATAACTCAACCTTTTCACTAGGTCTTGTTATCTTCTCTTTTCATATCCTCTTCATCAATCAAATGATATGGCATTCTACTAGATAACAATTGTCTCAATAATTAAGGTTTGACATCAATGACAATATAATAATTGTTTCAATTGTAGTTTCCAACAATAGTCAAGTGGTAATTTAACACCTTGTTGTGCTAAGGACTTGAAATATATCTCTTTATCTATTTCTATCAACTTCTCCATCATTTTGGTGAAATGTGGATTTTGTAATGATTCTTCCATCTTGTCTTTCATTATTTCTTCATGATTATGACCATTAGTTCTACTTCCATCATTTCCCGAAGGCCACTTATTTTTCCATATAGGCATGGATGAAGGTTGTTTTTGTTGATCATGTTGGTTATCCTCAAATTTAAATGGTTTTTAAGGAGATTGAGTTTCTTCTTAGTTCTCCTCAACTTGAAATAGTTGATAACAAGATTGATTTTCTTGTTGAGGAATATATTCAATAATTAATGTTCCATCTTTATGATAAGTGTATTTGAATCTAAAAGACCTTGTTTGTATGAGCATAAAAATATTCTCACTATCTTTCTTCAAGAAATATCTCTTGTAATGAATTGACTGAGTTTCAAATTAGATTAAAATGTCCAAGAAATTGATAAGTTGGGTAGTTTCAATGTTTGATACCTAATGGACATGGTTCTATTTTCTTGACAATCAAAAGAATAATGAATTTTTACTCTATTTTGACTAAAAAGGACCAATATCGTCAAAGGGTATCTAAATATATCAATATTTTTATGTGCAAAATTTTAAAAATACTCATTGTTTTAACATTTCAAATACTCACTATGATGTTTTAACTTTAGTTCAATGTTTGGCTTATCAAACTCAACATTAATTTATTTCTATTGGACCTCAGTGATTCCATTTTCTAGGTTTGTCATGCCAAATCATCCATATACAATTTATTCATCTCATATGAAAAAAGGAAACTATACAAGGGTTTCAAACACACCTGTAACCGGTTCCTCGTAGATTCCAAGGGAGGGGAGGAGTAACAACTAGAAAATGGGAGTAATAGTGTCTCCTGTGTAGGACACTTCACAGCATAAACTGAAGAAAATAATTTCTCACAAATAATTTATCATTTCATGCCCTCGACCTTTAGCTCTTCTTTTCCACGTAACATAATGAATTGAAATGAAACCATTTTTTTAAAGTTATGCTTGTGTTCATCTCAATTACAACAAACTTTCCTAGTCATCATAATTCAGACCAACACGAGAATGGATTAAAAAATAATCAAATTTTTCCTTTTATAATTCGAACAAGAAAAACCATTTTAATGCTTTGTTGAAAATGTTGGTTGAAAATTAGGGTCAAATGTACTAGTAAAAGTGCATACTCTGAACATGACACCGAGATCTCAAAGTGTGGATGTCATATGATGACAACCAATGAATGATGTAGTCTCAACCCTCCTCTGTACACCAAAAAATCCACATGTTATGGTTCATATTTGTATAAATATAAAATTTAATATTGCACTGTAAATTATAATTAAATTTACCTTTGCAAGATGATCATCATCCACATTGAGAAAATCAACATATTATGTGGTCTCATCTCCAACATCATCATGTGCGCCACCATCAATATCATCATATCCACCATGGGCAGCATGTGAAGCATTAGGATCACTTTGGGGACCCCTACATATATCCCCATAACTTGTGCAAACATGTGCTATGCTAGGGGAAACCCTCACCTGGGTCAAGTGCTCTAAAAAATTGCCTAAAAGGGTACTTAATGAACCAAGAGAGGACTGCACTACTTGATGATGGATAGGTGCAGGAACTACTGGAGTAGGAAGAGGAACAAGGGGCTCATTGTGCACACAATTTCTAATTCTATTGCTCAAGTTTTCCCATGGCATGTCCCGTGGCATACACCAACCAACCCCTTGGAATGCTTTCATGTCAAAGTAATTGGGTTTCCTACCTAATTCAAATTCAGCCCATAATTTTTTCAAAAAATATAGGTGGACCTCATGATTAGTGTGTGGTGGATGATCAAATACCATCTACCACTACTCCCAAAAATGCTTAGCTATATCAGGGTGTTGACACCATCTAATAAAAATGAATGGCTTCTTGCCAAGTATCTCCTCACACATTTTAGGGTTCAAAAAATAATGTGTCATATCATTTTTTTTTATTTTTAAATCATTGACCTCTTTATAAGAGAGTTCGTCATCATAATAAGCACGCATGGGTTCCCTCCATGACTGAACATTATCAAGCTCAAAATCTAATGTCTATATAGAATTTACTATGTCTTACATGCTATCTACAAGGCGTAGTAGTTGGGGAGGTGGATGACGATAATGCTTAATAGTATTCATGTCTCTCATAATGGCATGTACATTTCTCCTAATATGGTCTCTCAACTCCTTGGGAGGAGGAGGAGGTGGAGGTGGAGGTGGAGGTGGAGGTGGTGGTGGTGGTGGTGGTGGTGGTGGTGTGTGCTGACCCAAGAGCTCATCAATGTTAAAATCATCCATGGATAAATAATCTACATATGTATAAAAACATGAAAATTTACAATTTACATATAATTTATATTTTACCTTACAAAGAAAGATTTAAATAATTAATTACAACATAATTTAAAAATACAATAGAGGGTGAAACAGGGAGAGAGAGACTTAAATAATTAATTTCAACATAATTTAAAAATACAATAAAGAGAGAGAGAGAGAGAGAGAGAGAGAGAGAGAGAGAGAGAGAGAGAGAGAGAGAGAGAGAGACTTAAATAATTAATTACAACATATTTTAAAAATATGAGAGAGAGAGAGAGAGAGAGAGAGAGAGAGAGTTTCTTGTTTTAGTTGTGTCTACATTTACATTTTTGTTTTCTACCTAGGGTTTCTTATTTCAGTTGCGTTTAGGATAATATTTTTGTTTTCTACCTATGGTTTCTTATTTTAGTTGTGTTTAGGTTTATGTTTATGTTTTCTACTTAGGGTTTCATATTTCAATTGTTTTTAGGTTTACATTTTTGTTTTCTACCTATGATTAAATTAAGTTTTAATAGTTTTCTAGTTTGGTATGATAATTTACAAAGTAAATTAAAGCTAAAAATAACTAAATGAAATATAAAATACAATTATTTATATGGTAAATTAGAAAACAAAGTTGAAACTAAACAATTACTTGTTTAATTAACTAGTTAAAAATAATATTAAACTATAATTTTTTATGAAAAAATAATAAAAAATAAAGAAAAAAAAATGGTACATTCTTGAAATCAAGAGAAAAATAGTTGAGGGGTCAGTAGTAGCAGTAGAAACGAGCACCCATACCTTCAAAACCATGATCCCATTTACCAAGTTGTGAAAATAACTTGGAAAACAATTTTAAAAAATTAATAAATACATTTACAATATGGGCACCCAATTTTTAAGTGCGTGCCTATTTTTTAAATATGGTTCAAGCACCTGGAGCTTAGCGTGTGCCCTATTTTAGAAAAGGGGTTCCCATTTCTTGTGCCAAATTTTTTTGGCCATGGACTTCCTTGTTATAGGCACTCAACTTTCAAGATTTACCATGGACTCTTATGTAATAAGGGTATGTAAAGTCAATACAATGTAATATGAAACCAACATGCTTTGTATAGCATTGTACATGAGGACATTCATGCCCGCATTAAAAACCTCATAGAACAAATATGGGATGGTTGTAAGAAATTGATACTTTTATCTTCTTTCTTTTATAGGGAAAGAATGAAGGTTTTCTTGGTCGACTCTTTCCTATTGCTGCCCCTAGTGAGTCAACCTGTAAATAAGATAAATATTAATAAAAAGTTATATGGCCAAGGCCTATTATCTATAAAAAAAAAACTTGTTTGAATAATTTGCAATATTTCAATGACAATAATAGGTGGCAAGTGATATGCATTGACATATTTTATGTATTTTTTAATACATGTTCAACTTTTCTTAACAATTAAATCATTAAAAATATAACACTTCTTTGAATACTTTTTATATATTTCAATGGCAATAATAGGCAGGTATGTAAAAATTATATTAAAGACTCAGAGAGAGAGAGAGAGAGAGAGAGAGAGAGAGACCTCCATGCCCTTTCCTTTACTCCTATGTTTTAGGGTTTATACTAGTTGTTCATGTGTGTGTAATGGATTACTTATGGTGATGTAGGAGCATCCTAGGATTCTTGGCAATCCTGTATCAACCAAAACTATGTTTGTTTTGGAAGTCAGATTAGTAGTTTTGATCTTAGTTAGTGAATTATTTGCTTAGTTTTGGAGTTTGGTTGCTCAGTTTCTATGGTTACCGGGGTGCTCGGTCTTTGAAGAACACTCGATAATTGAAGGCATCAGTTGCTTCTAGCACTTGATGATAAATGTGTTGCTTAGTCATGCTTGGCATGGTCAGTTCTCTAGTGCTTGGTTATTTCTTTGTTTCTCAATGGCACTCGGTGTTCTTGCAGATCGACTTGGTTATTTGGATGAATCAGCTTGGTCGACTGATGCATTTAATTTGGGTCATGTTCCTCGAGTTATGGATTGACCGTTGGACATGTGGGGACCTAGATCTGGCCTATTGCATTCTTCTATGCGGATTTGATGACCATTTGGGGTCATCTTGGAGAATTTATTTATTGTAAGGCAATTTTGTAAGACAACTAATGTTTTGGCATTTAATAATTGTTCATAGGAGTTAATTGTTTCATCTAGCCAACTTGTGGCTGAGGATGAGTATTTATAGGATGTTTGGGTAGTTATTTTGAAGGAGTGTGAGGAAGGGGAAGTTAGTAGCTTGCGATCTTAGGCACAGGAAGATTGCTTGGAAGTTATGAGTACAAGTTTAGATCTTTCCTGGGACCCTACCAGTGGCCTTCCATGTTGCAGACTTGGACTAGCTGAGTGGTGAAGTTGTGGAAAAGATTTGGATCTTGTGAGATCTTGTAGACTGTTACTTACTTTCTAATTGGTTGTAACCAGGAAGGCCTTATAGCCTGGCACATTGCATGTAATCAATGAATATATGAATAAAGATTCTAGTTTTATATCAGATTTGGTGTTATTGTTGTTGAATTCCATTGTGTTGTGGTTTGGCTATAAGGTCAGATAGTCCTTAATTGGATCCTCCAACCTTGACTACATCAGGTGGTATCAGAGTGAGTTCATCTTGAATGTTTGGATAGATCTTGGTAGTTTACACTAGGATCTTGGATTGAAGATGCCTCCAAGGAGAGCTCATGAGATCTTAGAGGAGGAAGCTACTAGAGAATTCAGTCTTGATGATTTTAGAGCTTTGAAGAAATAAGTGCAAGATCTGCAAGAGGAATTAAGAAAGAAGAAGACTACATCGAAAGAAGGTAGTGATGATAAATCTGAGGAAGAAGATCATTTTGAAAAAGTTGTAGAAGAAGCTAGAGATCCTAAAGAGAATAGAATCCTGAAGGCTATGTCTAAAATTGGGAAAAGACCTAAGATTAAAGCTTCCACATTTGCTAGAAGCCTTAGACCAGAAGAGCTGATTGATTGGATTAATGAGATGGATGAGTACTTTGAGTATGAAGAAATAAAAGATCTTGATATGGTTAGATTTACAAAGACTAAATTGAAGGGTCATGCAAATATTTGGTGGAGGGAAGTTTAGTTGGAAAGAAGTAGGAGAGGAAAGGAAAAGATCACTAAATGGAACCGAATGGTTGACAAGTTGAAGAAGCAATTCATTTCGGTGGATTATGAATTAGACATGTTTAAGAAGATGCAAGCCTTGAAGAAAACTAACAAATTGGTGCAGGGGTATACCAAGGAGTCTTACGAAATCCTGATTAGGACTGGTCATTCTGAAGTTGATAAAGAGAAGCTTGCTAGTTTTGTCTATGGTTTGAGACCTAGTATTCAAGAAGAGTTACTTACTGTTCAGATGAAAACAATAGGAGATGCTTATCAGATGACATTAAAGATTGAAGAAAAGCTGAATATGAATTTTGAAGGAAGATAGAACAATAGGAACCGAGGTGGTAAGACTGGTGAAACAGTTGCTGAAAGTAATGTGGTAGAGAATCCTAAGAATACTGATGTGGCATCTAGCAGTGGTCATGTCACTAAGAATTTCAATAGTGGATAGAGAGGAAGGTGGAAAAATGAGTTCACTGGTACTTGTTATCTGTGTGGTGAAGCGGGTCATAGAAGTTTTCAATGTCCTAAGAAAAGAGTTGCATTGATTGCTGAAGAAGACATTGTGAATGTTGCAAAGAAGGGTGAATTTCTGATCACTAGGAGATTGGCTACATGTGTCTAGGAACCAGTTCAAAGAAGAAATTTGTTCAGAACCAGATGTAAGTTCAAGGATAAGGTATGTAATGTTATAGTTGATGGTGGTAGTTATGAGAACTTTGTTTTAGAAGAGATGGTTAGTATGTTGAATTTGGAAAGAAAGAAACATCCTAATCCTTATTATATTAGTTGGATACAAGATGTGTCTAAGGTTAGGATTGAAGAACAATGTTTGGTTAATTTTTAGATTGGATCTTATCATGATGAGATATTGTGTGACATATTACCTATGGATGCTTCTCATTTGTTGCTCGGTAGGCCTTGGCAATTTAATAGAAATGTTTTGTTTGATGGTCGTACAAACACCTATGTGGTTAGGCATGGTGGTGTTGGAAAAATGGTCAGTACTCCCCTCGGGATTCATGACATGGTTTAACAGCCTCCTGTGTCTTCTATAAGTCTAGTGGTTGTATCAGACATTAACAGATCAATCTTTTGGTGCAACGACAACTACTACTTGTAACAAGTGGTATCAGAGCTTGGTCATAGGTTCGAATCCCCTTAGGTAATGCTGAGGGGGAGATTATTGGAAAAATGGTTAGCGCTCTCCTCAGGATTTGTGACATGGTTTAATAGCCTACTATGTCTTCTATAAGTCTAGTGGTTGTATCAAGCATTAATAGATCGATCTTTTGGTGCAACGACAACTACTACTTGTAACATATAGATCTAGACATAAGCTATTACCTTTATAGGAGACAGGGGCTAAGGGATGTGGAGTTATCAGGTGTTGTCCTTGTGACAAACCTCAGGAGTAGAGGATTGATGAACCTATTCCTACAAATCTTGGTTTGAAAGAAAAGGAGAATGATATATCGGAAGAGTTTGTTGAGATTAGGAGGTAGATGGTCTTTCTGGCAGAGATAGTACATCAGATAATGACATTTGTGACATAGAGAGATAAGGATGATGCCGAGTTGGTTGAGGAGTCTGGAGAGGATGGTATTTATTGAGGTACTAAGGTGGTCGGTAGTGGAAGGAATGGTCAAAGTCAATTGTTATCAATTGCAAATAGGAAAGATAAGAGAAGTGAGAAGCAAGAAAACTTGCTGCAGGGAACAATGGATGAAGCGAAGACAACTTGGAATGAAGGACAAGAGGAGGTATGGGTTAAGAATAGATATGGCATACTCGTTCTGATTCTCTTAAGGTGTTCCTAATATCCTTATGAGAAAATTTTCTTAAACTGGGGTGTTTGATGTAGGAGCATCCTAGGATTCTTGGCAATCCTGTATCAACCAAAAATATGTTTATTTTGGAAGTCATATTAGTAATTTTGATCTTAGTTAGTGAAGTATTTTCTCGGTTTTGGAGTTTGGTTGCTCAGTTTCTATGGTTACCAGGGTGCTTAGTCTCTAAAGAACACTCGGTAACTGAAGGCGTTGGTTGCTTCTGGCACCCGGCGATAACTATGTTGCTTGTTCATACTTGGCATGATTAGTTCTCTAGCGCTTGATTATTTCTCTATTGCTCGGTGGCGCTCGGTGTTCTTGTAGACCAACTTGGTTATTTGGATGAATTGGCTTGGCCGACTAATGCATTTAATTTGGGTCACGTTCCTCAAGTTATGGATTGACCGTTGGACATGTGGGGACCTAGATCTAGCGTGTTGCATTCTTCTATGTAGATCTCATGACCATTTGGGGCCATCTAGGAGAATTTATTTATTATGAGGCTATTTTGTAAGTCGACTGATGTTTTGGCATTTAATAATTATTCGTAGGAGTTAATTTTTTCATCTAGCTGACTTGTGGCTGAGGATGATTATTTATAGGATGTTTGGGTAGTTGTTTTGAAGGAGCATGAGGAAGGGGAAGTTAGTAGATTGTGAGCTTAGGCATAGGAAGATTGCTTGGAAGTTGTGAGTACAAGTTTAGATCTTTATTGGGACCCTACCAGTGCCTTGTCGTGTTGCAAACCTGGACTAGCTGAGTGGTGAAGTTGTGGAAAAGATTTGGATCCTGTGAGATCTTGTAGATTGTTACTTTCTAATTGGCCATAACTGGGAAGGCCTTACAGCCCAACCCATTGCATGTAATCAGTGAATTTATGAATAAAGATTCCAGTTTTATATTAGATCTGGTGTTATTGTTGTTGAATTCCGTTGTGTTGTGGTTTGGCTGCAAGGTTAGATAGTCCTTAATTGGATCCTCCAACCTTGACTGCATCATATGGTGAGTTGTTTGAGGACTACTCATGAAGACATTTGATGATTTATGTTATGATATCATCACTTATGCTTTCTTTATGGTCTATGATTATGTACTTTCTTATGATGTATTGATGTGGACTAACCCATGCACCTAGAGATTTTTTTTATAACTATTTTTATGCGTATGGTTATTGATTCATATTATTCTTATATGATGTGTTGGCATGAAGATGGAGGATGTTGTATTATTCATTCACGAGACCCGTATGATGTTTCAATTCTCCCTTCACTATTTTTTATTGATTAACATGATGTGTGTGTGTAAAGTTGTCGAATCCACCTAGATTTATAAACTTCTGAGTGTGCCTTCATATTCTTGATAGAGGTTGAAAAGAGAGATAACAGTAAGGCCCAATCTACCTAGCCTAGTCTTGTCATGATTATACCTTGAGTCACCTATTCAGATTGTCATGTAGACAACTCTGGATTCTCCTTGATTATTTTCTTGCATATGGTCCAGTATGTGAGGATGTTTATTTATTCCTTAGCTTGCATGGCATCTACTTGATCATTGCATTTATGTTGTTCTTATGGTAGATTATTATTCATGCATTATTTTATTCTTTTAGGATATAATATTTAATCATTATTAATTATTTAAATATTTTAAAATATTATTATCTTTCCTAATAGAATTTGATTATTAAAATTATGTTATAGACAACATCAATTATTGATTTATTATTAATGACTATTTAATATTATGACATTAAATTCCTTTTAGATGTATTAATCATTAATTTTAATATATATGCTACAATGTATAATATTTTTGTGGGATCTTTCCTATTGATTAGGAAATTATTATTTGAATATAATATTAAATTAATATTTATGTATGAATAATATATGTGATTTAATAAATTTAATATTTATAAATTTTTATTGGTTTTTTAATTCCTTGATGGGAAATTAATTAGTTTTTCCATTACACTTCATTGGTTTTCCAAAAATGAAGAGCTTTCTTCATATGATTTTTATGAGGTTTTCATTTTTTATTTTTTTATTTTTTTTGGGGGGGGGGAATTATGATGGTTAATCTCCTATATGAATTGGCTAAGGATTCATGTTGCCTTGAATTGGAGAATGAAATTGATAGTTTTCTATGGGTTGTTGGAGAGGGTTTCAGAGGTTTCTACAGAGTCTTCAAATCGCATTCATTTTTTTTCAACCCTCTTTTTCATCTTTTCTTCTCTAGGTTTCTCTTGTAGATGAGGTATGAGTTTGGAGCCCTATTTTATAGCCTTTACTCAATGATTAATATATTGTAATGTTATTTTATTTGCATCTTCTACAAAATGAAATGAAATGCACTCTTAATTATGACATTGTTATACGATAACATCTACATTTTAATCTCCAATTGTATCTTTTAATGACCTTCTACATTTATCTCTCTCCCTACGATCTATTGGTTCCATCAAAGCCCTCTTCCTTCCTCCTTTTTTGTGATTTATTATCACCTTATTCTCTACAACTTTCTCCATCATTTCATCTTTCTAACCTTGTATAGTCATGCAAATAGAACTACTCGTATGTTAAATGTATGTGCATGTTGATTCTATAGTGTATGTTTCTATATGTCTTGGGTGTTAATTGTGCCAATACTTGTGTAGTTTTTTTAATAAAGGAGCCACGTTTCTTTTTCATATGTTTGTCTACTAATTGTGCTTTGTCTTATCCATTTTCTTTGTCACAAATGCACTCTTTTAAAAAAATTGCATATGAAATGTAAGGGCTTCCATCCCTTGATATATGAATTAATAGCTCAGAGCCAAGCCCAATTAACATAAAAAGGGAGGGAGAGAGGGAGAGAGAGAAGGGGGAGGAGGGAGGGAGAGTTCATCCCATCAATTAATTTATAGCCAACTTGGGTAACTAAATCCATGCAAGATTCAATTACTCTGAATAAATTTAGTTAACTACCAATAAAATAGAAAAATATTTATTTGTGTATGCAAGATTTTTTAATATCTCATAGAAGTGGGATCACATGGGTCGCCATATGATAATGTAGTAAGAAAGGGGCATGATAGATTGTGTACTTAAACACCTCAAGTTCATCATCTATGATCTTGTATTTAAGGATAGTCACTAGCTAACTAGTAATTACCAAAATGTTTGATTCATATAATACTATAAATTGCTATCTACAATCTAGCATCAACATATTACATCACAACATCATAGGCCAACAAAATAGAAAATATTTTCTTCATGTACGCAAATTTTTTTTTAGTTCTAATAGAAATAGGATCTCATAGGTCCTTGTATGATAACTTATTAAGGAGGCATGATAGCTTGTGTATGAAAACACCTCAAGTTAAACATCTATGATCTTGTATTTAAGGATAGTCTTAGGTAATTGGTAATTAACAAAATGCTTCATCATATCATACTATAAATAATTGTCTACACTCTAGCATGAACATATTACATTACAGTATCATAGGCACTTACATTACTTTCTTGGCATGAACTTTATCATTATACATTAACAAAGAGATTTGATCCCTTATCAAAGAAATCATAAACCTTCCCCCTATCATACTTTTCAACATCACCCTTGTTTTAAACATAGATAAATTTGAAGGGAAGCAAATGACAAAGATGATAAGAGTGGACATATATCTACACTAAGGCAAAGCTTTTAGGGACTAAATCACAATCATGACCTTGTCTTAGAGAATTTAGGAGTTCAGTGCAATTCTATTGTAATCTTAGTGTAGAACAATCCCAACTAATATTTTTGATCATCGAACACAATATACATCAAAATCTTCTTCATTAGTTATGGAAAAAGGCAAACATGGATAAATTATTCTAATTTCTTACAATTTATTAATTTATATTTATAATTATTTCATATTAATTTAAATTTTGTTCATTTATCAATTGAATTTTTCAAATTTATTTTTTCTACCTTATTTTAATTTTATAAAAAATATTAAAAAAATTATCAAACATTTTTAATAATATATTTTATTTTATTTTATATTATTCAAAATAATAATACAAAATCCCCAAGAAAAAAAGGTATATAAAGGCAGAAGCCTTAAAAAATTCTAAATAGCTAAAACAACACCATAAAGAAGAGGACATTTTTCATTCTAATTCCCAAACATCTTAAAAAACATGATCATCAATCCACTCTCAAACTTTTTTAAGCATAATCATCTATCCACTCCCAATTTTTCTTTCAATAAACAAGTATGCTAGCAATTCTCCCAAGTCTTGCCTGAGATTGATATTGAAAACTGCATAGGCTTTAAAGCGGACTACTTCCTCCTTTACTAGAAACTAAGTAGGGAGATCTCTGAATTCTTGGTTATGATATAAGCTAAGAACAAAATATTTCAGGCTTGATGCTATGTAACGTCAAGTTTACGTAACCATTCTTTATCATCGTAACAACCCTCACCTACATTGAGTATCTCACGTGTACATGAACACATCTTAGTTATCTGTTTTGACACTTCTTTTCTATTATATATCATTATCGGAATTAAATTATATAATTTTGGTGTCAAAATTATTGACTAGTGTTTCATAGTAGTTGGTCACAAGAATCTGTTTTTTATAAGAATAAATAGTACACTTAGTACTCATTCACTTATGTGAACATTGTTTAGATGCAATGAATATCAAATGTACCATTCATTCTATTTCATAAATCAATAATTTTGACTCCAAAACTACACAATTGACACTTAATTTGACTTACTTATCAGATCCTTTCTACTTAACCTAATGCCACTCTTCCAAAGAAAAGAAGTTTTTCATGTATATGCATAATCCTCCTTCCTATCAGTCCATTTCCTCTCCCTATCAATGAAGGCGGGATGGAAGGGTAATCCTTTTAGTCCATTCATCCTAATATTAAATGAACAGTCTTTAAAAACCCAACCTTTGTCCCAATGATGTAAACTGGGGCTGTCATTTTATATACTGTTTCGAAGTATATAATTTGGGTTACATAGATATGGGTATTACTACGATCACACTTTTTTGAGGATTTGAATTTTAGTTGATAGTTTAATCAGGGCGTATATTATCATCCTGAACCAATAAGCTACCCAACCTTTTCATTTTCTCTTTGACTAGACTTTAGCATGACTTTATGAAGCACCGGTAGTTCGAAATCAATACCCACTTCATTTTACCTAGGAGAGCTATGGAAATGGATGCTCAGAACCAATCAATTCTTGAAATTGAGGGTTCTAAACCCAGAAGGGTTGATAATTGTGGCGAGATTGAAACAGAGGAGCAAGTGGAAGATCTGTATTCATCAACTCCTGTGCCCAAATGGACCCATCAGCTCACCAGTCGTGGGTTAATTGTGAGTGGGATAATTGGTACAGTATTTTCTGTAACAATTCACAAGTTGATGTTCACTGTAGGGGTGATTCCAATCCTAAATATATCAGCTGGTCTGTTTGGATATTTCTTCATCAGGCTCTGGACATCCTTGCTGTCCAGCCTTGGAATTTACAGTAAGCCATTCACTAGACAGGAAAATACTGTTATACAGACATGTGTGGTCTCATGTGCTAGTATTACATTCAGTGGTAAGCAATCTGCAGTTAGTAGTAGTAGTAGCTCTACAAATTAATAAAATAAATATATGTTACACACAAGATTCTGGCAGCTTAGTTACTCAATACAGTTGAAGACATAGCTTTCCACAACTTAGATTTGGAAGAACTGTTTCTGGATTCAACGGTGTGGGAGTTTTTCATCAATGTTTAAGATCGGATTTGTTCTCTGATAGCACTCAATCCTCCTGATGATAGATCTAAAATATTGATGCAAAACTACCGCATTATCTAATCCAGAAACAGCTCTTTCAAATGCTCAATACAGGTTATTTGTGTTCCTTCCTTTGATATTCTAAGGCATCCAAAACATCAATGGTTACTTCTTTAGTTAGCAAACTCAAGAAGCTATGTAGATTATTTAATTCTTCAAGCCCTATTGAGTGCTTCCGTCTTGTTTGCTTGGTCATGGAACACTGCAACATCACATGACTTTTATCCTCAATTTGTCCTTGCTTGCAAAAGGGGGATATGGGCTTTACTTGACTGGCATGGATGAGCAGACCTATAAAGTGGTTGGGAGGGAGTATCCTGGAAATAGGGCCGAGGATGTCAAAAATCCAGCATTGGGTTGGATATTTGCTTTCCTATTTCTTATCAGCTTCCAAGGAATCTTTGTGCTGGTTCCCCTGAGAAAGGTGCTTTAATGTTTTTGTTTTTTCCTATTTCTATTTCAAACATGTAGTCTAATTCTTATAAAAAGAGCTGATCTTTCCTGCAGATCATGATTATTGTGTGCAAGCTTACATATCCTAGTGGTACTGCCACAGCCACGTTGATCAATAGTTTCCATACTCCCAAAGGCTCTATTTTAGCCAGGTACTAAAACATATTCTTTGCAAAAGTTTCCTGGCTTAAAGAGGACATGTTACAGTGATTTCTCTTTTGGGAAAGAGTTGAGCTGAGTGAACATTGCCACAATACCCACACTTTTTCATCTCTGACAGGAAACAGATTAGTTGTCTATTGAAGTGCTTTAGCATCAGCTTTCTATGGAGCATGTTCAAGTGGTTCTTCAGTGGAGGTGGAGAAGCAATTTGTGGATTTGACAACTTTCCGAGTCTTGGAATGACAGCATTCACAAACACGTACGCGCCTTTTGTTGTTGAATTTATGTTCAATTTGTATATTTACTCCATTCATCTGTTTGCCGTTCTTTGATTTGTGAAAATCAAGTTTAAATTTCTTTCTCTGTTGTGGTCTTTATAGATTCCTAAGGGGCTATTTCTGTTCAATGTTGCTTGCAGCTTCTATTTTGATTTCTCGTTACCACTTATTGGAAGTGGTATGATATGCCCACTTATAGTAGACTGCTCTGTTATGTTTGGTGCGATTATCTCCTGGGGTGTTATGTGGCCTCTAATCCAAAAGCGTGCCGGAGATTGGTACCCTGCAGACTCTGGAAGCAAGAATTTCCGGGGCTTGTTTGGATATCAGGTGCTGTCCTAAACAATTTTATGCATTTTTTTTAATATAAAAAGAAGGATAACCGAACTTTTCTGATTAAAATTTTTTTTTATTGGGGAAACTTGGGTTTATAGCCTGGTCTGAGCCTAGAGAGACCACTTACGGAGTATCTCTTCTCAGTTTCTGCAAACCTACTTCCAAGGACTATCATTCCTCACACTTCACTTGTTTAAACCCACAAGATGGCTCGTGAGCACAGTGGCCCAGCAAGGTTTGAACCTTGATGGCTGCCTCATCAACAAAGTGTTTCTACCACGACACAAATCGTCCAAGGCTCGGCTAAAATTAAACTGACTTTCAAGTTTCACACATTCCTATTAAATACAGTCCAATTTATGCATCAGGGAATGGAAAGAAAGACTAGCTAACCCCAGGTGTTACACATAAAAAAATTTCAGCAAAATTCACCAAACTCCAAAGCCACCTTATTGTCCATTAACCTTCTGTAATATACATTGCTCTAAGCAGTTCCTATTTCTGAAGAATTACTGACCATCAGAGGTTTGGTACACATGTAGGTGATTGAAAAGCTTTAGCAGGAATGCTTCAAGAAAATATTGTTTGGTGCAATTATTTCCTGGGGTGTTATGTGGCCTCTAATCCAAAAGCGTGCCGGAGATTGGTACCCTGCAGACTCTGGAAGCAAGAATTTCCAGGGCTTGTTTGGATATCAGGTGCTGTCCTAAACAATTTAATGCATTTTTCTTATATAAAAAGAAGGATAACCAAACTTTTCTGATTAAAATTATTTTTGATTGGGGAAACTTGGGTTCATAGCCGGTTCTGAGCCTAGAGAGACCACTTACAGAGTATCTCTTCTCAGTTTCTGCAAACCTACTTCCAAGGACTATCATTGCAAACATTTCACCTGTTTAAACCCATAAGTTGGCCCGTGAGCACAGAGGCTCAGAAAGGTTTGAACCTTGATGGCTGCCTCATCAACAAAGTGTTTCTACCACGACACAAAATGTCCAAGGCTCAGCTAAAATTAAATTGACTTTCAAGTTTCAGCTACACATTCCTATTAAATACAGTCCAATTTATGCATCAGGGAATGGAAAGAAAGACTAGCTAATCCCAGGTGTTACACATCAAAACATTTCAGCAAAATTCACCAAACTCCAAACCCACCTAATTGTCCATTAACCCTCTGTAATATCCATTGCTCTAAGCAGTTCCTATTTCTGAAGAATTACTGACCAGCAGAGGTTTGGTACACATGTAGGTGATTGGAAAGCTTTAGCAAGAATGCTGCAAGAAAATATTGTTTATCATCTCTATATAGAGTGTAATTTCAAGAGCAATTTTCTTTGCATAGAGTTATGTATCCAAGATAATCTCACACCATCTAAGAAGTTGAGAAACGGAGATGAGAGAAAATAGATGATTCATACTTGTGAGTGTGATGTCTGAACTGAGGTTGAGGATAAAATGCATGTGATGCTTCATTGTACAATGATTCAGTAATAACAAATGATTCCATATCTTTTTAGATCGGTCAATCAGGGATCCAATGGGCCTTTTTCCCTTGTAAACGAGACAGAAGAAAACTCACAGGTACTCAAGATCTTCCAAATAGAAATAAGGAAAAACAAAATCCTTGTTTAGTATTGTATATTTTTCCGTACCTGTTAATGCTTTACATCATAGGAGGATGGAGGCAAATATTGATTCCGGCTTTACATCACCTAATTGGGATTGCTTAGTAAGTAAAGTTTAATCTACAGTTCTATTTTGTACAAAACCAGGGAAAACTGCAGTCCAAGAGGCCAAATCTTGCTGAGGCCCTGTTTTTCTTCTGCATATTGCCACATTCTTTTCTGGATTTCCAGACCCTGTTTCAAAGATGCAAGATTTGTCAAAACTAGAAGAATGCTGGCAAAGGAACATGAGTCTGGCTTTACCCTGCCAATTTCATTTTCTTGAGATTTCCAAGATTTATTAGCAATCCCAATTTGTGCATACCCAATAATGATTGGAGTCCATGAGCCCTCGTTATGTTGAAGCATTTCACTGCAAAGATTTAAGAGCTGATCATTAATGCCATTTACTGGCACTAGTGCTTCTCTAAGTTTCTTGGGTGGGGGAATCAAGGGACATGTAGATGAATTTTTAGAAATGACAAATTTCCCTATACCAAGTTCTCAAACAATACGCATAGTTTCTTAATCCTTTCACATTCTGCATGAATATTTATCAAGCCAGTCACAATTACACTTGATAAGTCTGCTTTTAGATCTCCATGCCCTAACTCAAAGCTCCCATAATGTCACCATATTTTGTCCATGATCCAAAGATCTACTAATTCATGGATTCCAGAATTTCAACAATTTTAACTGCTGATCAGAATGCCTTCTGATTTGAGGATGCCAGAATGTCTTAACAATTTTCACCCGTGATCCATGTCTCAATCCTGTATTGCTGCTTCTAAAACCTTTGTCAAACATAAAATCATGATCTCCAGTGCCTGACAGGCAAGCGTACAGCAATAACATCCATTGTCATTGCTAGCAACAGTATTCTTAAACAACCTTGGATAACTAGGACCGCCAACCCTAGAATCACACCAAGAATGGACAGAGCATTGTAAGCACTAGCAATTTCTACTCTCACAGTATCGCTCAGCCAAGGGATTCTAATGCCCTTTAGATCAAATTAGTCTGTAGGACTTCTCAATTCTAGCATCATTACAAAATATACTATTTTTAGTTTTAGGTGAAGTGGTTATTCTTACAGTCTTAATGTAATTAATTTGTAAACAATTGTAAAGAAAATTTGTAAGTATTTTTTAACATTTTAGACCCTATTTCACAATTGATAAATTCTTTATTTCATAAAAGATAACCTTAGAATCAAAATTGTTATTGATGTTGAAAACATTCTGTCTACTTTTTCTTTCAAACCTTGATGATTGTTGGCTCTTAAATTTCCTACTAGATAAGAAGTGTAATACAATACATGAAAGAAAAACAAATTGGGCGAGTTATTATTTATAATGTGTAGAAATAAAGTTGAGGTATTAAAGGAATGAGGTTTCTTAAATTGAACGAGTCATTAATATATTTGCGAGACTTTTCAGAAGGCTTGACAAATTATTCCCTTCCAGTTTAATTCTTGCATGTTACAGTAAAACTGGAAGCTGTGTTAACGGATTTGTACCGGCAGTATCGGATGCGGATGCGCATCCAAAGTCTGTGGATGCTCCGATTTGAAAAGCATCCAGGTGCATCCGGCCCTCATAAGTACTCTTTCACTTTAAAAACAGATTTTAAAGTGTTAGACTCACTACGGTTTATGATGATGACGAAATTTCTATACATGTTGAACCGTTTTGCGCCCAAATGTTCTTGATCTTACAGCAACTGAAAATGAAAATCTAATAGATGATGATTTCTTTTATAATCTTTTTGATGCTGCTATAATTTCTGGATTTGATTGTCTAAAAACTTTTTATGATCATGAACAGCATAAATTGATGATTGATGAATTGTGAACTACATTTTGTAATTGTAATGATTTTCATTGGAATCATGAACATAGACATATATAATATGGCTTATTTAAATATTGACCCAGTCCAACGCCCAACCTGCCTCTACGGCTTAAGATGATGATGACAACCCTATACATGGTGCATCTACTATGAGTTGAACCATTTTGCGTGCAAATGCTCTTGATCTTACAGCAGCTGAAAATGAAAATCCAATAGATGATGATTTCTTTTATAATCCTTTTGATGCTGTTATAGTTTCTGGATTTAATTGTCTAAAAACTTTTTATCATCATGAACAGCATAAATTGATGATTGATGAATTGTGAACTACATTTTGTAATTGTAATGATTTTCATTGGAATCATGAACATAGACATATATAATATGGCTTATTTGAAAATTGACCCAGTCCAATGCCCAACCTGCCTCTACGGCTTATGATGATGATGACGTCCCTATACATGGTACATCTATTATGAGTTGAACCATTTTGCATGCAAATGCTCTTGATCTTACAGCAGCTGAAAATGAAAATCCAATAGATGATGATTTCTTTTATAATTCTTTTGATGCTGTAATAGTTTCTGGATTTGATTGTCTAAAAACTTTTTATCATCATGAACAAAATAAATTGATGATTGATGAATTGTGAACTACATTTTGTAATTGTAATAATGTTTATTGGAATCATGAACATAGACATATATAATATAGCTTATTTGAATATTGACCCAGTCCAACACCCAACCTGCCTTAAGCTAAATATGTTATAGTTTCTGCATAAGCTACCCTGAACATATTCGATAAATCTAGGAAATCAAATCTGGAACCATTATCTATGTTTTCCAACAGCTTGACTGTATTTTGACACTTTCTAAAAGATCACTGTTTAATATTATTTGAACTTAAATTTATTTAACCATAATCAATTTTATTTTGTAGTAACTTAGCAATATATTAGTATCAGTTTGGTTAAGATGCAAAAGCTTTTAGTTTATACTGTATTTTTTTGTTGGACATTTCACATTACATTCCGTGGACCATCATCACGAAGAGGAAAGCTGAAAAAAAAAACATACACAGTGTAATCCATCATCATTGAATTTCCTCTTTATAATAATGGATTGCTGAGTGTGATTCCTAACATAGAATGAAAACATACACAATATAAATAAAAAAAAATTGCATCTTAATTTAATAAACTGTAGAAAATTAATACCAACTACGAATTTGATTGTTAAGATCCTTCTAACTCATAAATTTAGTTTTTTTTTAAAATGTAGAAAATACATGAAATATCTAGAAAGGGTAGCTTCCACTCTCTGGGTGACTTGAGATGTAAGCATTCTTGATTTTTTTGCCACAATATTGTAATATAAACATTAGAATCATTTTACCACAGTAATCTCCATATTAGAGATAGTAGTCAAGATATCCTTTCCATAACAGTAAATTTCCTATTTTGAATGCAGGTTTTCTTTTCAGTTGCCATGATTCTTGGGGACGGGCTTTACAACTTTATGAAGATTTGGGTTCTTACCATCAAATCCATATATAGGTTACGAAAATTGAAAACCCTGAATAATCACAATAGAGGTAAGCAAGCGTAGAGTCATTTGTAGTTCCAAGATTTTATAACATCTTTCCTTATTTATAGTTAATCCATATTCGAACTATTACAGAGATTAATTTTGCAGGATCCATGTGAATGGGATTTAACTGTTTTTGGATTTGATTGTGGAAATTTTTTCTAATTCGTTGAATCAATATCAGAATGTTAAAGAACAAACAGAGTATAATCCAAAACGTTAATGTGAAAAAATCTTACACAATGTAATAAAAAAAAGCTAGATTTCATAGTTGAACTCTCGTCAAATGGCTTACTTATTACCATGCTCCAATATAAGAACACTAAACCTCTGAATGCAGGTAGTGCTGTTGATAATGAAGACCTTTCACCGGAGGAGAAGAAAAGGAATTCTGTATTTTTGCAGGACAGAATCCCTCTTTGGGTGGCTGCGAGTGCCTATGTGTTTTTCTCTATTATGGCAACAATAGTAGTACCCATCATCTTCCCTTCCCTATCATGGTACCATATATTGATCTGCTATATAGGAGCCCCAATTCTTGCTTTCTGCAATGCATATGGTGCTGGGGTGACAGATTGGAACTGGGAAACAGCATATGGGAATTTGGGCTTGTTCATTTTTGCAGCTTGGGTAGGGAAAGGAGGAGTGATTGCAGGATTGGCAGCCTGTGGTGTGATGCTCAACATAGTTGGAAGTGCCTCTGATTTGATGCAAGATTTCAGGACTGGTTACCTCACACTCTCATCTCCAAGATCAATGTTTGTAAGTCAGTTGGCAGGGGCTGCAATGGGTTGCATAATAGGTCCTCTCACTTTTTGGCTACTTTGGCAGGCCTATGACATTGGGGATCCCAATGGGCTCTACAGGGCACCATTTGCTGTGATTTATAGAGAGATGGCCATAACTGGGGTACAAGGTGTTTCTTCATTGCCCAAATACTGCTTCTCATTCAGTTGTGCTCTCTTTGCAATCTCCATTCTCATAAGCTTTGCTCGTGATATTCTTCCCAAGAGGGTAGCAAGAATGTTGCCTATTCCCATGGCTATGGCCATTCCCTTCTACTTAGGAGCATACTTGGCTATTGATATGTTTATTGGGGGGCTAGGAGTATATGTTTGGAAGAGGTTAAATGCAAGAAAGGCAAAGATATTTGTACCTGCAGTGGCATCAGGATTTATATGTGGAGATGGAGTATGGGTTATTCCTGCTTCAATTTTGGCTCTTGCCAAAATCACTCCTCCTCTTTGCATGATGTTTATTTCGTCCAAGCAAGCTCCATCTCTTCAAGGTTAACCATAGGAAAATTTTGTATAGAAGGTTGGCAAATATATATCATTTATACGAATCTCTGATGCATTTTTGTATAGATTCTTATAAGCTTATGTAGATTTTGCATGAAGACTGAAAAAAAAAAAAAATCAGTTTCTTTTGGGTTAAACTTATCGTAATTTTCTTGGATGAATAATTTTTAGTTAATTTATTTAATAAAGGAAAATTGTATAATGTTAAAAAATGAGGGTGGTTGATAATCACATTTATAAAGTCTAATGAGACTAAGTTCATAGGAGAGAGGAATAAACATAAATAGGACCCAACCCCATAAAGTCTATGGTTCCAAAGAAAATTCAGAAGTTGGAGGCACCTTTTCTTCACGATTACCCCCAAATATCTTCGAGAATAGAATCATTAATTGGCATTCAGCCAATGAGAGAACCTTCTTCAAAGAGAGATATCTAAGAGTTGTTGAGGAAGAAGAAAATTCTACTATTGCTTTATATGCATTGAATGGTACAAGCATACCACAAACATTCAAAGTGGTTATATTAAAAGGGAAAAAAGTAGCAATGTTGGTTGATACATGTTAGATGGACAACTTCATTAATAGAAGACTAGTTCAATTGTTTAATGAATCTGGGACTCTAATCTTCAATTCATCATAGTTGACTAGAAACAACTCTATTGTGGTAGTAATCCCCATCATACAACTCTCAAAGGGAGATTATCAACTAGATGAAAAAATGTTTTCTATACCAATTAGGGGAGTGGTAGTAGTTCTAGGTATGTAATGACTTAAATAATTGGGAGCAACATTGTTCAATTTTCAAGATTTGATCATGGCTTTCAATACAAAGGGACTTAACCATCCTAGTCAATCTTCAATGCCTTCTAAAACAAAAATTGTATTCTAATGTAGGGTTGTCTTTAGCTTGCACCAAAGAAGGTTTTGTTATTCTTATATTTCACGATTTCTTTCCCTATTCTCCTTCTTATCCCATCCCTGTCTCCTCTTGATCAAACCTTAGCTTTGATATACCACAAGTATTCTCCTTATATATCACTAATGTTTTCGCTTCAGAATTATAACTCATAAACCTATTCAATTCAAACTTACAGGTAAACTGCACACTTTGTGTCTCAACTCAACATTAATATTTCAATATTTATGTGTCTTCTTTTCTAACCTTTCACTCCATATATAAGTTTACAATAATTCTTTTGAAATTTAATACATCCACTCAAAATCACTTCATATTTACTATTACTATTGATTTTGATTTGATGCATAATTATTCCTCAAGATGTTAAAACTACAGCTTATGTGATATATATTGCATTCTCAAACTACATTTGGATGGAGCCCATCCCTTAATCCCTTGCACAAAAAGATTATAATCTTGCACCACTAAGAAATTCATCCAACAAATCATTGTATAGAGTCTTCAACTTTAATGCTACCAACCATTAGATATCATGAGTTTTGTATGACCCAATTAGCCACCTTTTAAATTTTCTCAAGATTTGGTGCCTCTTTTGTTGGGGTTAAATATAGTAGCTATAATCCCTTTTTATCAATTTGTTTCCAATTCCATTAATCTTTTCCTAATTGAGCTTTCATTGTTTATCTTAATGTTCTTGCTAGTTTAAGTTTGGATACCATGTATTGTATTGGCACAAATACCTAATCCATATAACAATTAAAACTGGTAAAATTATGTAAGTCATATGTATATATGATTATTTTATAGGCCCATAACACTTTAAGTAATTCGATGTCCTAATCTATGATGTTTTCATTATACGTCTTGATCAATTTGGTTGAAAGGAAGTTACTTAGGTAGTTAAACAACTTCCTACACTATCCTTGAGACAAGAGTTATGCAACAATTTTCAAATTTTTACAAAAGTTATAGAAACTTGATATAAATAAACATACGTACCTTTCATACCACAAAACAACACTTTGTGTAAGGAAAACCCTTTCAAGAGAAGAACCCCATACTCCACATGGAAACCAATTAATTATTCAAAAATCAATAACAAAATATGATATACTTGTAGAGAAAGCTTCTCACAAGAGTATCACCAACTAGAGATCTGGAGGTAACTCAATAGCTATAAGACTCTTACATGTAACCTCCATCTCACACACCTAATTATAAGATATATAATATATGAAACCATTAAACAGTATTACAAAATCATAACTAAAACCACCCAAAAAGTGGCACCCACCTTATTCGTAAGCTAGTGTGCCCTATGATGTGTCAAAATACACACCAACACATGTATCTCTCTTTTGCAACTTATTTGTGTGTCCAACATGTGTTTATATTTTCTATTTCAAGATACCAAACTTTCAAAAGCCATAGATTTTGAATAGATTGTTTGATTGATGAACTATTGTAAGGAAGTTAAGTAGTGAAACAACTTCCTACAGTAATCTTGAGGAGAGATTAATGTAAAACCCTTTCTCAAGATCTTCAATTTTTATATGAAAACTTAACATAAATAATATAATTTAACAACATGCATAACACAACATAGTGTTTTACATGGGGAAATCCCTTTTGGGAGAAAACCCCCACACTCTAAAAAGATCCCAATATATTATTCAACAATAAATAACAAATTATAATATACTTGTAGAGAAATCTTCTCTTAGGATTATCACCAACTAAAGACGTAAAAGTAACTAGAAAGCTATAAGACTCTTAAATACACCCTCCATCTCACACACCTAATATATATAGGATATACAATACAAGAAACTATCAAACAGTTATTAAAAAACCATGGGCTAAAAAATACTTATAAAGTGATGCACATATTATCTCCAATTAAATATGACCTTTGATGTGTCAATACACACAACAATACGTGTAACTCCCTTTATAGTGCATTTTCATGTTTGACACATTTTTAAATTTCCTATTTCAGGAGACCTAACTTTTGGAGGCCATAAATTTCAAGCTGAGTGTTTTCTTAATGAACCATTAGAAGTGTTTTCCAACAATATCCCCCTCAGCATTACTCGAGGGGATTCAAACCTATTACCAAGCTCTGATACCACTTGTTACAAGTGTGGTTTCCATTGCACCAAAAGATTGACCTATCAATGCCCAATACAACCACTAGACTTATAGAATCCATAGGAGGCAATTAGTCCCTTGTCACAAATTGCGAGGGGAGCGTTGACCATTTTGTCAACAAGCTTGTGATGTGCTCTATAACATCCTAAATCACTATGTTGTTTAACCATGTTTTCAACCCATCTTGACACCTCTTAAGCCTTTGTAAGCATTTGTAACCTTTTATGACAATTTAAAAAAATAGAAACTTAAATATCTTCCAATGTAGACATGATCTTGTAACAAAAATTTACTCAAATGTTTATCTAGTTCCATTTTGAACCTTTTGGGAAACAATAGGGAAAATCTATGCTCAAATGATAATTTAAAAAAAATAGTAACCCCATGTAAATGCAAGGTTGAGACACTTTTCCCAATAACTATTTGAAACCTCTGAAAGATCTTGATGTGCTCTATCAAGATACAACTTTCTATGATGGTTACAAACACTTTCAATCCATTTTGGATCCTCTACGACCTTCAAAATTAACTTTAAAACTTTTGTTCACAAATCTAAAACAAAAACATTTATATCTTGAAATTTAGATGTGATATTGTAACAAAAATTCACCAGCTTGCTTATCTAGCCAATCTATAGCTTCAAGAAATTGTTTGCATTGATTTGTGCTCAAATGTAAAATTACTATAAATAATAACCTTATGTATATCCAATTATTATCTTCCCTATCTTGGTACCATATATTGACCTGCTTTATAGGAGCCCCGGTGCTTTCCTTCAACAATGCATATGGTGCAATGGTAACTGATTGGAATTGGGAACAACATATGGGAACTTGGGCTTGTTTGTTTTTTCAGCTTGGGTAGGGAAAGAGGTAGGTAGGAGGAGTGATTACAAGATTGATAGATTTTGGTATGATGATCAACATTGTTGGAAGTACCTCTAATCTTATTGAACATCAAATATGATGAGAGACAAAGAGGGTGAATAAGTATACCCTTTAAATTATTAAATCCTCTAAATAACCATCCACATAACATAACTAATTGCTAAAATGAAATAAAAATATGAGAAGTAACTTATAACACCTAACATCAATATTTTTGTGGAAAACACAAAATGAGAAAAACTACAGAGACAATTAACTCTCGATATCTCAACCAATTACAAAATATTAAAAAATATCACTACTAGAGGGCTCACTACCCTTATAAGGTGCACTACCAAAAAGGTTGACTCACTATCAAGATTACAAAAATTAAATGTTACATTTGCATCCAAAAAATGCATGACATATAGTTTTAATCTCTCTCTCTCTCTCTCTGTTACCATTTTTTCCTGAAGTCAACAAACTCTGAGCTTGAATGAGAAAATCAAGATAGTTACACTCAAAATTTGAAGATGTAACAAGAATAAGAGTTGTACTCTTAATCTAGTTTCTAAACTACTATTTTTTTAAAAATTGGTTGAGATTAAGGGCTTCAAAAGGGGGGAGCACATAGAGTGGACATGCTTTTTTTACAAAAAACATAAGATAGTGTTTGGCGCGCTCCTTAAAATGTAATTTTTCAATTTTTTTAATTACTATGGTGAGAAGTTAGCTAACACCAGTAGTTTATCCAAGACTTTTTAGCTATTTTTATGAAGATATTATTTTTTATGAATTTTTGAAGTGGACGCATCTTGAAAATGTGAAATTTGAGTGTGCTCCACCTAGAAATTAATGATAACTATTAAAAAAATGAAAAAAATTGTTTTTATAGGTGTATATTGGAGTCTAGTTTCTAGAAATGTAATTTGTTTCAAAATTTGATGAACAAGCCAAAATCTATGTTTGAGATACTACACATTGGTTTTTGAAAAAAAAATGGGCCTACTTACAAAAGAAATTAGAGATGGAAAGTTTAACATAATCAAAATTCAAAATAAATTAGATGGTTAGATAAATAATAGAGAGCTTAACCACATCATGGTGGCTAATTTTATCAACATTGAACAACATGCAAACTTGATAGGGAGCACAGACAAAAATGTGAGGATTTTTTTTGTTTTTCTCTTAAAAACACATCTTAGGCCTATTATAGTTGTCTAAACCTTTATGTTAGATGCTCAAGGAAAATCCAAGCCTAAGGCTTGATGTTTTCCAAGGCAACTAATATGTCACATGTGTGCCATATTTGGCATGTGCAAAACATAAAAGTGCTCTACATATGGCATTCACCAAATGCAAACAATGCAATTTTTCATTATCAAGTCACAATAAATCCCCTAAAATAAATATGGGTATGTGTGGGATCATGAGGGGCCAAAAAGTGGCGGTGTGAAAAAAAGGAGTGTTTTCCATCTATCAAAAATGGTGAAAATTTGTGTTGACTTTTTAGTAGGCCTAGGTGTCAGTACACTTGGCCATGGCTACTACCCATCCCTATTAGATATTTGTTATGTTTGCATAAATAATATATAAACATTAAATAATAATATATATTAATATAATATATATAATATATTATATTAATGTAATATTAATCTATATTAATATATATATATATATATATATATATATATATATATATATATATATATATATATATATATATATATATATATATATATATATATATATATATATTAGTATATATGTATATAATATATATATTATTTAATATAAATTACATATTAAATTAAATTAATAGTTAAGCATTAGGATTGAATATCTAATCCATGTGGGTATTTTGTATACCCAGTAGAACAACCGTGGATCTCACATGACTTTTGGTTGTTTGCATAATATATTCAAAGAGCATCAAATAGATCTACTAAAGTGATTTTTTTCCCCAAATTGACTATAAAGTATGAATTCTATTGCATATTTCTTTATTTTTAAATATTTTTTGCATTTTTTTATGGTTTTTTGTTTTAAAGTAGGCTTTCTCTTTAAATTAATTTATATTATTTAAAATATGTCTTAATTATATAAATTTACAACTTAATCAGGTGTGGTTGGCAACAATAACCAACAACCAGTAAACCCATAGTTGTCAAACCCTTTCAACCAAACCCTCGACGTATACAAGAGTCAATTCCTAAAACTTTAAATTAGTCAAGGGACATTACAAATGTTTATAGTAAAATCCCTTAATCAGCCCCAATGTTTGGTAAACCAAAATTGATAATATCAAATGAAGAAACCCTCACAAACTAGCATAATTATACACTTCAGTGGTGAGAAACCATGAGGAATCATTATATAGATAGCTTGTCTTATGATGAGGTGAAGGACCTCAAAATAATAAAAGCTGACATAGTTGACCTCTTTATTGATCCTTATATAGATAGCCAATGGATGCTAAAAAACCAAAGTTATCCATGAAATGGTGTACAAATGATGAGATGGAAAATAACTGCTAGGATCATTCGTGTATAGTTTTTGATAGACCACCCAACAACAATATGGATGTGACTTTGTATTTCATCAAAAAACTATATGCTAAGTTTGTCTTGCATAAGCACGTGGACTACTAGAGCATGAGACCATTCATGAGTGTAGGTAGAGGTAGGATAGACCTAGGGAAAATCAAGTAGTACAAGGCCCCCCCACCTTGCATTTCTCATGCATCTTTAGTGAACCCTCCAAATATTATCGTAGAGGTCACCTCATAGACTATTATAGCTACTTATTCTTTGGTCTAGTTTTTGGTTACTTGGACTGCAACACTTGGACAACCACATGTTGATGATGCTAACAATTAATTTGATGGTGCTAGAAAATCCTCCTTGGGTGCACATATTTGTGTACCCCATACTTGAACTATGTGCAAACATATTTTCTTGGGTTTTATCAAACAAATTGTCGAGCCTTCTATGGAAACATGATTATGATGTCCATGATATGGGTGATGCAACAAATGAGATGAAAAGGAATAGAGAACACCCTAGAGAGTCCTCTCATGTGAGAGATGAGGAAGTGCATCCATAATTCATTGAGAATATAGTGGTAAGACTTAACTTGTAATTTCATATTGCATTTAACTTTAAATCAATGTTTAAATTATATAACCTATTAATACTATATAGTAATATTTATTTTCATGGTCTATCTATATTCAGTTGATGTCAGAGGAGGAGATGAAAAAAGTCCACAATGTCATGCTCTCAACCATTTCATTTGTCCTTTAAAACTTCATGGTATATTTTTAATTGTATACATGGGTTTCATTTAAATTGTGATAATTAAATTTATATTAAATAATATTTTCATCTTATTTCACTCTTGTAGGTTCCACCTACTGTGAGGGATGTGTAGTGTGAGGTATGTTGATGCAGGAGCATCTTGGGTGTAAGGGAAATCTTGCATCACCCAAAAATATTTTCTAGCTTCTTTTCAATAAGGGTTATCTTGTGCAAAGCTTTTATTTTTGGAAATTTACTATTTTTAGTAAGTTTTTCATTTGAGCTCAAAATGTTCTATTTTCTTCCTTAGATGTTCACTTTGGTTATATCAGCCTACCAATAAATTTTCATTGCAAGATCAAGTCTAGTTTTGAAGATATTGAAAATTTTTGGTATTGGTAGTAGGGTACATAAACTTTGAACTCAATTTTGAAGGCTTTAGAGGCTCTAAAAGGGGTCAAAACTTTGATTGATTAGAGCTTACACTAGTCAGGCACTCTAGAGAACTTCACGCTATTTTCAAAGTAGGTAATAATAGCCAATTGGGTCAATAGGTGATGGGTTATGGTCTCCAGAAGTTGCGCTAACTAAAATGGAAGAAAATGAAATTCCTTCAAAATTTCTTTTTGAGTTTTGAAAGTTGTTTGGGCCTATTCTAATATAATAAAAATGAATAAAAATATATTAAGGATGGCCGACCTCAAACTTTAGGGTTAAAATTTCTAGAACCCTCTTGGGTAGTTAAAATTGCTTATATAATGAAGGTTCGTGGGGTTATCTAGGGTAGTTTTTTTGGGAAAAGGCATCAGGTGGTTCTAGCTTATAGAATATTATAATGAAAATGTCCATGTGGCTATGCATGTTATATTTCTGAACATTTTAATTCTATTTCATTGGAGATAATAGAAATCCCATTTCTTGTCCAAGTACAATTCATTGTTATTTTCCATTTTGTTGTGTGTGTTTATGTTAATAAGGGGAGTACCCTTCGTCAAGTGGTATCATAGAAGGAGTTCCTGAGTGGGTAAATAGATCATCGACTATGAGGCAGTTTACACTAGGACTGTGATTGCAGGTTTGAGTGATAGGACCCAAAAATGCCTTCACAAAGAAATCATGATGGGAGAGTTGCAGGTGTGACAAAAGAGGGTTTTAGAGCCTTCCAGAGACAAGTGAAAGCATTGCAAGAGGATTTGCATAAAGGAATGGATATTGTGGTTAGAGATGAAAGTGAAGAGGAATTCGAAGAAGAAGGAAAAGGTGACCAAGAAGCACCATAATCGCCTAGAAATCTTGAGGAGGATATTTTTTGAGGGTCATTTTCAAGATTGGAAAGAGACCCAAGATTGAAGTTTCCACATTTTCAAGAAATATTAACCCAGAGGAACTGATCGATTGGATCAATGATCTAGAATAATATTTTGAGTATGAAGATGTTGAAGATCTAGATAGGGTCCAATTTGCGAAGGCCAAACCGAAAGGTCATGGAAAAATTTGGTGGCAGGAGATTCAGTTGGAGAGGAATAGAAGAGGAAAGAAGAAAATCACAAGATAGGACCAAATGGTGGAGAAATTGAAGAGACAATTCATTCCCATTGATTATGATATCGATCTATTGAAGAAAATGAAAGGGATGAAACAAGCAAGAAGATCTATATAGGAGTATATAGAAGAGTTCTGCTAAGTCCTCATTAGAATGGGTCATGCCGAAGCTGAGAAGGAAAAAGTTTCCTGTTATCTTCATGGGTTAAGGACAAGTATTTAGGAGGAGTTGAGTTTGGTTAGAATGACTAGTATTTAAGAAGCATACCCATTTTCCTTAATGGTGCAAGAGAAGTTGAATAAGAGGTTCAAAAGAAAACAAGGTGGAAGAGGTCATGGTGGAAGATCCATTGGATAGTCTTATGGATGCTGTAATAAAGATTAGAAAAATAATGATGAGCCAAGTAGTAGTTAGAATTAGAGGGGAAGTAATTTTAACCATTCTCATGATTAAAATAACATGGATAAGAGAGGAAGAGGAAGAGGGAAAAGACCTGGAAGAGGAGGTTCTTATGGGACATGTTTCTATTGCAGAGGTGAAAACTGAGCCTATGAATGTCTCTAGTGTCAAGGAAGGAGGGACAAGAGGATTGAAGACCATGCATGAGTTGTGCATGCAAATGAAGAAGCTCAGTAAGAACACTCAAATGATGTTGAGAGAGGAGAAACCCTAGTTGTCATCAGGACCCCAATAAATGAAGAGAAAGACTTAGATTAGAGGAAGAGCCTATTTCCCACTAGGTAGAAGTGTAAGGATAAGTGTTGTGAAGTGATTATTGATGGTGGAAGAATTGATAATCTAGTTGAATAGAGGTAATTTGGAATCACTTCTATATGTGTAAGTGTGTGGGGTAAATATGAGATTCACTCCTAAATCCAAATTCCCAAAGGAGAGACCTAATTTGATCAACCATAAAGTTATTGCACAATCAAATCAATCTATGAAGAATATGAAAGAGAGAGAGAAACCCTATACTTCCCTATAGTTGGATTACGCTTGAAATCTAAAATAATTGAAATGCAAATACTAACCTTAAATTAGGGCAGATCTAGAAAATCTCATTTTTTTTATGTTTGTGTGTACTTTCAGGCAATTCTGCAACCTATTCCGGACTAGAAATGCCGAGACAAAGAAAACCCAAAAATATTTCTCCAAGATGAGCTCAGGTCGACTTTGACCCTCATAAAAGGTCAAAGGCTAGATTCTTTATTTGAAGGTCGATTCTATCTTTGTTTGTAGATCTCAGAAGTTCACCAAAAAGGGTATCCAAATTTGCTCTCAAATCCAAAATCCTGCACCTGTACCTACAAGAAAATGGGGTTTTTTGTTGTATGGGGGGTTTTCCTTGGTCAAACCCCAGTTTAGGAATTAACCTTGAAATTGAATTGAAATGTAGTGTGCATAAACAAAGTAATTGAAAAAAATCACCTCGCTTATGTTGAAGTCCTTGTAAAGGATTCAAATCCTCAAATCCACAAGTAGGAATGCTTCAATGGATGTAGAATGAATGTAGGATGTCTCCAATCAATGGCATTTGATCTTCAACACCAATCTTGACATGATCTTTGCATATGAGAAGGCTTGGATGAATGTAGAAGGATGGATCTTCAAGGGGGCTCCAAAGAGATTGAATCCTTCAATAGCTAACAATGGATCTCCTTGATGGATGGACGCTTGGAAACTTGAATTCTTGAAGACTTTCTTGAATGCTTGAGAGCTTGCAATTGCTTGAGATGAGATGAGATATGAAAACTTGATTGCCAAAACTTGATGTAGAGATCTTCTCACAAAACTTGATTATCAAAATGAGACAGGAAGACCTCCTTTTATAGTGAACTAGGGCACAATCCTCTAGAGGGGCCACCTTGGAGAATTAAATACCAATTAGGTCCTAACCTTTAGAATACATACCTAGATTAAATGCAATTAGAGGATTTACCATTCTGAAACCCGAAATGGCTGACCCGGAGGTGGGAAAACAAATATCCCAAAAGCTCGATACCCAAAAATCAAGGATTCTAAAAATTTGAAGGGGGAAAAATCAAGGTTGGGACTAACCTGGTCAAGTTTGAGCTCAATCCTGACCTAGTCAGGTTCAACCTCGAATCTGACCCTGGTCCTAGATCCAGTCAGAATCAGGATAGAAGATCCCAAGGATGCCTAGAGACCTAGAAATGATACCAAAACAGGACAGAATACCAAGGATAAGCATAAAATCCTATGATGACTATGATGAAGGCTAGAAGGACCTATTTATAAGTCATACCTAGAAAATAAAGCCACGGAAGAGGGAAATTTAGGAGAATCCTTGAGATCCTATCCCTAATTTCACCTAGAATGAAGAAATCAAGTGCAGAAAAGAAGTGTAAAGCGGGGAGAAAGCCAAATACATGCAAAGACCTAATCAAGGTGCTTAACATGACCCCAAACCACTTAATCGAAGGGATAAACACTCTTACCATGGAAGTGCTTCTATTTTAAGATGATACATTAAGCCCCCACTTTAGCAAGAGTATGGACTCAATGCAAACTCTTGGTAAAGGAGATCATAATGAAAAGATAATCTTATCGTAATCCAAGGGACAAAGAGAAACCTTAAGCCCCTAGGGACTCAAATCTTTGTTGACTCCTAGATCACAATAAGAGAGACATCTCTAGAGAGAGAAAGAAAGAGTGTGATTACCTTTCCCAATGAGAACTTATGTCCCATTGTGAACCACACAAGGACACGATGCAACCGGAAAGATGGAATTGAACCACCTAGTGAATGTGGCTACTCACTAGTCAACCCATCAAGGATTCATCCTTAGGAATATTCTATAACATAAGAATAAAATCAAAAAAATATAAAAGAGATCCAGTCTTAAGGACACCTTCGACCTTAAGGGATCAAAATATATGTGTATTTGAAACTGGAGGGATCAAGAGATCCTAAAATATAAATCCATGCTTTAAGGATTAGTTACTAATCCAAAAAGGGAAACAATATCTTGAAAAATATGTGCATATTGAAAAGTGTGTGTGTGCAATAGGTGAGCAGAGTGTATGCCCCCACGTTAAAGTCATTGCTGACACTTTAATAGGAGCAATGGCTTTAACGGAAACATAAACAACTCCACTGATTATGTTTCCACATCAAGATGCCCCCAGATGAAGATAAATCAAGGGAAATATCATAGAAACATATAGAGAACACATAAGGGATCTACCTACCGTGGGGTCAATATGATCATAAGATATTATATATGATATTATTGAAAATGAATTGACATCATTCCCCAAGGAAAGTAGAACTATGATCACAAAGGAGGAAATATCACATAAGATATATGAAGGAGAATCTTTTCGGACCATGACATGGAGACCAAAAAGAATTAGTGCTATCATATCTTGGATCCAAGTAGACTAAACAAGGAAACATTTAAAAATAATAGCACAAGTACAACATAACATTGAATAATGCATAGAAGAATAGAGATACATATAGAATAATTTGAACAACAATTTTGATTCCTTCATCACCTTATACCAACTGAGTAACAAGGATCGTATAAAAGAATCTAACAACATTTAGAAAACATATTATGTGAGAAGTACAGTACAATAGGCAAACACACAACAAAGCTACCATGAAGGACTAGCCAATCAAGCATGTTGCCTACTCTCCCCATCTTATTGCATATCATTTAGGGAAGGTGGGTAACTCGCAATAGGGACTATATCCAACATAGTAGGAATGATAGCTAGTTCCAAACAAGGATCCTCTTGAGAATCACTATGTTCGACACTAGGTGTAAGAGTCAATTGTGATGAAATCATATTAGGTAAATCAATGTCAATGTCAATAGTCTCATATTCATCATTAACATCATCAGTACCATCAAGAGTATCTTCTTCATCCAAATTAATCAAAATAGGATCTAAGATATGAATAGAATCATCATAATCATGCATGTGAACATCATTATTAGTAACAACCTCTTCTAAAACATCATGCATAGGTTTATCTAAGGAAGGTAGAGATCTTTGAAGAATAGAATTACAAAATTTAGCATGAGCACGACACTTTTTACGATGTTCATTAGCAGATTGATTACATTTTGATTTATATGAAATAGGTTGAAAACTAGGAGGAACAATCTTAGGATCCTTCATAGGTTCTTTAGGAAGATCCATAGGATTAGAAACAATAGGAGAAATAATCATAGGATCTTTGATAGGTTCGGTAGAAGGAACTTGATTAATAGAACTAGAAGCCATAGTTAAAGGAGGTATAGAAGGTGTAGGTAAAAGACCGTGATTAATATCCATAGGAGGTATGCTTAATTCAAGAATCTTACGATGTTTACAAGCTAGATATGATCGAAAAATATTATCAGGTCGAGGAGGACATGAATTAGGTAATGAAGGCCAAAAGAAATCAAGAGCAGCACAATCTTTAGGCCTGGAAGGTTGATATATACTATGATTAATCATCTTTATTTCATTATCATGAATGAAATTAAGACACTTATGGATAGGTGAAGCAACAACATGCATGGAAGTCAACCAAGGAAAACCTAGCTTAACTTGAAATTGATCAGAAGTAGGAACCACAACAAAGGTAGTGTTCACAATTTTTCCACAAAGTTCAATAGGTAAGGTAATAGAACCAAATGATGGATAAAGAAAACCATTGCAAGTTTGAATCCACACATCTGATGTATCATAAGAATCACATCGTAAGCTTTTCATAAAAAGATTTTCTTCAGTAATGACATTGACTAAAGATGTAGGATCAATAAGACAACCACAAGTAGGTTTCTGAGAAATCCTAGCAGAAATGTAAAGGGGACCATCAGGAGCTCTAATAGTCTCAGAATCATCAAAGGTAATCAAAATTTCCCAAGGTCTTTTATTCTTAGGTTGTTGTTGAGGTTTAGGTTGAGTTTTCAATTTAGGTTTAGGTTTTGGTTGAGATTGAACTTGAGGTTGAATCTGAGGTTGAAGTTGAGGTGGAGATACAGATTGACCAACATGCTCCACTTGATTAACAACATGATTGAGATCATCCATCTTTGAATCATACACAATTTCCACAGCAGATGGTTGAGCAATGGTATTAGTATCATGCGTAGGTAAAGGATTCGTATAGATTTGAAGGTTCTGATTAGGAGGAGAGACAAATTTGTTCCCACTACTATCTAGATTGTCAACAGATAAAGCTTTAGAATCAATTAAGTCTTGAATCTTATGTTTTAAAGAAAAACATCTCTCAGTACCATGACCATTCTGATGATGATATTGACAAAAAGCATTTTGATCAAAATATTTAGATGCAATCATAATAGGTAAAAGAGGTCGAATAGGAGGTAAAGTAATCATATTAGTAGTTATCAACCTATTCATAATAGCATGTAAAGATTCAGAAAGAGTAGTGAACGTATGATTTAATCGAAAAGAAGTGGATGCAGAAGTGGCATTGTGAGATGCAACATCAACTTGATCAACAACTGCATTCACTTGTTTATTTATCTTGACATAGTTGTTGAATTTTTTAATTTTGTTTGGATTAGGAGCAGCATCACTCTTATCAATTGGAATAGGAGCCATTGGAGTGTTTCTCTCAAACTAACTCACTTGTAATTGATAATGATGAAGCACTGCATAAAGTTGTTGAAAAGAGGTAAATTCAGTAAACAGAATCTTATCTCTAATATCCTTTTGCAAATTTGAAATAAACATATGTTGAATATCAATATCAGGAACAAGATAGGAAATCTAAGCATGCAAATGCTTAAATCTACCAATAAATTCAGTTAATTTCTCCTTATCAATTTGTTTACAATGCATCAAATCAGTCAAAGACACTTGCGGGCCAATGTTGTTTTGAAATTGTTGGATAGAGGCATTAGCAAGTTGTGGAAAGGAATCAATGGAATAAGGAGGCAAGGAACAATACCATTGTAAGGCCTTGTCACGAAAGGTTCTAGCAAACAGTTTGGCCAAAATCCTATGGTCATGAGCATAATCACTACAAAGGATTTGGAATGTTTTACCATGATGAATAGGATCTCCTTTTCCATTATAATTTTCAAGATGAGGCATCTCACCTTGTTGAGGAACAGGAGTACGAATAATGTCTCGAGACAAGGGACTTCCCATGTCACATGTAAGAATACTAAACTTGTTTTGAGTTAAGGAAGCTAGTTGTTGTTGTAAGGATGACACAGTTTGAGCCAAACTGATGATAGTTGAATCATTAGAGGAAATAGGAGGAGTAGAAACATTAGACACACTAGGTAAAGTGTAAGAAGCTATAGGAATAGAAGACACAACTAGAGAAACACTAGGAACTACAGTTGGAAGTGGATTAGAATCCTTCAATAGCTAACAATGGATCTCCTTGATGGATGGATGCTTGGACACTTGAATTCTTGAAGACTTTCTTGAATGCTTGAGAGCTTTCAATTTCTTGAGATGAGATGAGATATGAAAACTTGATTGCCAAAACTTGATGTAGAGATCTTCTCACAAAACTTGATTATCAAAATGAGAGAGGAAGGCCTCCTTTTATAGTGAACTAGGGCACAATCCTCTAGAGGGGCCACCTTGGAGAATTAAATCCCAATTAGGTCCTAACCTTTAGAAAATATACCTAGATTAATTGCAATTAGATGATTTACCATTCCAAAACCTGAAATAGCTGACCCGGAGGCGGGAAAACAAATATCCTGAAAGCCCGATACCCAGAAATTAAGGATTCTAGAAATTTGAAGGAAGGGGGAAAAATTGAGGTTGGGACTAACCTATTCAAGTTTGAGCTCAATCCTAAACTAGTCAGGTTCGACCTCGAATCTGAACCTGGTCCCAGATCTAGTCAAAATCAGGACATAATGTCCCGGGGATGCCCAAAGACCTAGAAATGATACCAGAATAGGATAGAATGCCAGGGATGAGCATAAAATCCTATGATGACTATGATGAAGGCTAGGAGGACCTATTTCTAAGTCCTACCTAGAAAATAGAGCCATGAAAGAGGGAAATTCAGGAGAATCCTTGAGATCCTATCCCTAATTTCACCTAGAATGAAGAAATCAAGTGTAGAAAAGAAGTGGAAAGTGGGGAGAAAGCCAAATACATGTAAAGACCTAATCAAGGTGCTTAACATGACTCCAAACCACTTACTCAGAGGGATAAACACTCTTACAATGGAAGTGCTTCCATTTTAAGATGATACACTAGTGTCAAAAGAAATGGTCACAAAGTTAAAGTTGGAAAGGGAAAAACACCTCTGTCCATATCAAATTTCCTAGGTGAAGGATGACCACAAGGTCTTGGTCAATGAGCAGTGCTTAGTGAATTTCAAGTTTGGAAGTTACTAAGATGAGGTACTCTACGATATCATACCCATGGATGCATGCCATATGTTTCTAGGAAGGCCTTGGTAGTTTGACAGGCATGCTATACATGATGGTTAGACTAATACTTATTATTTGACAAAGGATGGAGTCTGACACAAGCTGAACCCAATGAAGGAAATAGGGGAAAAGGTATGTAGTAATTCTATAATATGTTTAGTTGATGGAAGAAAGTTCTTATAAATTATGAGGCATGAGCATATGTATTTTTCTTTAATTCCAAAAGTTGGTAAAGAGGAAGTAGAAGATGGAACTATAGAATTTGTAGACTTGTTGGAGGAGTTTTAGTATGTTGTATCTGATAATGCACCTAATGGATTGTCACTAGTGAGAAAGATTACTCATTAGATGGACTTGATTCCAGGGGCTAGTTTTTCAAACAAGGAATCCCATAGGTTCACGCCAGGAGAGAGTGGGGAATTAAACAAACAAGTGCAAGAGTTGTTTCAGAAAGGATTGATGTGAGACAATTTGAGTCCATGTGTTGTACCAGTGGTATTAGCATCAAATAAAAATGGAGAATGGAGGATGTGTATGGATTCTCAAGCTACAATAAGATCACTATTAAGTACATATTTCCCTTTCTAAGGATGGATGATATTATGGACTATTTGAGTGGAGTTGTGTATTTCAAAAAGATAGACCTAAAGAGTGGATATCACCAAATCAAGATAAGAAAAGGAGATGAATGGAAGAAAACCTTCAAGACAAAGGAGGGCATGGATGAGTGGTTAGTCACTCCTTTTAGGCTAACAAATGCACCAAGCACATTCATGCAGCTCATGAACAAAGTACTAAAAGGATTTCTGGGTAAGTTTGTCATTGTTTATTTGGATGATATTTTTATCTTCAATAAGACATTGGAAGAATATGTAATGCATATTCATAGGGTGTTTGAGATGTTAAGGGAATAGAAGTTGTTGATTAATTTGAAGAAGTACAATTTTGTGAAGAAGGAGTTAGTGCATCTAGGATTTGTAGTTTCGATAGAGAAGGTGAAGGCTATCCTCAAATGGCCTACTCCAAGGAGTGCTACCGAGGTAAGATCTTTTCATGGTTTGGCTAGCTTTTATAGAAATTTTATTAAAAATTTCAGTAGTATATGTGGACCCTTGACTGAAACAATGAGAGGGGATAATAAAGAGTTTAAGTGGACCAAAGGGGAAAACAAGAGTTTTGAATTGTTGAAAAGAAAAGCTATTAAACAACCTATTTTATCTCTTCTAGATTCTAACAAGGTGTTTCAAGTATACTATGATGCTATTGGTAATGCTATTGGAGCTATTTTAAGTTAGGAAGATAAACCCATTTCTTATTTCAGTGAATGATGCCAAGAGAAAATATTTTTTTTATGATTAGGAGTTCTATGCTATGGTTCAAAAATTGAGGAAGTGGATACATTATATTTTTTCAAAAGAGTTTTTTTTAATTTACTGATCATCAAGATTTGAAATATTTGAATAGTCAAGGAAAGTTGGATTAGAGGCATTTGAAATGGGTCAAGTTTTTGAAGAGTTACACTTTTATTTTGAAACAAAGGAGCGAGAAGTCTAATAGAGTTGTAGATTTCCTTAGTAGGAGACAAATTTTGTCGACAAAGATGCAATTTGAGGTTGTTGGGTTCAAGGAACTCAAAAGTTTGTACCCTAAGGATCTTGATTTTAGTGAAGCTTGGAAAGCTTGTACAAAACTTGTTACTCTAGATAGAACCAAATGGTTGGAATTCATAGTCAAGGATGGTATGTTATTCAGAGGTAGTCATTTTTGCATTCCAAGGAGTTCCACGAGGGAGAATTGAATCAAAGAAAATCATAATGGAGGATTGGCTGGATATTTTGGTCGAGATAAAACTGTTGATCTAGTTAGTGAAAATTATTATTGGCCACAATTGTAATAGGATGTTAATAAATTTGTACAAGGTTTCAAGATGGGTTCTTCTTCCCATTAGAATTCTTTATTTAGATATGAATAGAAATGAATGGTATAAACAAGGTCAGTGAATTTTTTAACATGGCCAAATTTGTGAAGATACAATTGTAGGAAGTTTATTGGGATAGAAGGAAGGATATATGTGCATCATAGACAGAGGGGTATTTAAATGGAGAGTGATAGCCAAAGGGATATTTAAAGCTAGACTGTGTTGCACCTTCAATATCCATAAGGCTGGCACTCTCATAATTACTGACAATGACATTACAAAGAGGTGCAAGATGGAGAAGAGGTCAATGAGACCTCAAAATTATGTTGTAACCTCTAGAAAAAGGGAGGGAGGTTTCTTAGAATTTTGCATTCTTGCACTCTCTGAAAAAATGCCAGTAAAAGATGTCTTTGCAAAGATTCTTGAAAATATTTGACGCAAGTTAACTCTACAAATTTGATGACACATCTAGGGCATGATATTGGCATGGCTCGTGAGTTTTCAATTTCTCCAGTTGGTGGTTTGTTTACCTTTGAAGATGAAGAGATAACATAATATGCCAGTGCAATAATTTTATGTATCAAATCTTGTTAGGTAAGTTTTACTTTTTTACTTGAATTTTGTTGCATTCTAATTAATTTTTGAATCCCAGGGTCATCATTTATAAGAGGGAGAAGATGTTTTGGAAAATAATACTTTAGAGGGATAGGTGGCAGCATCAAATCATCTATCTAATTTCCTCCTTTTATCTATATTTTTTTTCTTCTCTCTTTTATAAGTGTTCTACTTCTTTGATTTGGTAGACCATTTTCTTGGCTCCAAACATATCTGGTTTCAGTAGCAAGTTATCTAGTTTTGGGTAGTGTTGTAAATCTTCCATAGAGAAATTTTATGAATATGGGTTGAATTATTTTGTTGGTTTTTTGGTGTCTTTAGCTGTTTTAATATTACATGACAGAGAGAACACAAATTTTTTCAATGAAATATAATGTTTATTCAGTTGTCTCTATTAGGAATGGGAACACTAAGAGGGGGGGGGGACGGGGTGAATCAGTGTTCACTTAATTTAATCTTTTTGCTTTACTTCTTAAACTTAACTTGAATGCTTAAGTACTGAAATGAACATCAACATAAATAAGAAACATGAACTCAACACGTAACACCAATGTGGTTACAGGGAAACCCAAATAGGTAAAAATATCGATGGGAATTGACACCCACTAATAATCTCTACTGGTGTTTTATGATCCTTGTTAGAAGATCCTTAACCCTATTAGGAGTTTCTTTACAATGTATTTAGTACAGTGACCTGGTCAAGGGTCAGACCCTGTTAGGAGTCTTTTAAAATAACCCTATTAGGGATGGGGACACACTATCCTAGAGCTCACTGCTCAAGTGGTGAAGGCTACAACCTGCTGATCTCAGATACACACTATATTTGCTGGATGAACTGGCACTGTGACACTGCTTGTCTGATCAGGTCCTTTGATGCACTGATGCTTTGACCTCTTACAAAGCTCTAATACATCTTATCAATTCTTCGCACACTTATACTCTACTTATTTCAACTCTATATCAACTCTCATGCTTAATTACAATGATGCATCTAATATTTATATGTGCATACAAAACAATTAACTAGGTCAGCCCTTTAACTGATTACACACAAAACTTCCAATTGAATTGGCTCAAGCATGTTTACAAACAAACATAATTATATTTCTACAACCTAATTAAAATAGGTGCATAGCCCTTACACAACAATAATATAACTGCTAACCAAAATACCAACTGTCGGCTACTTGCATTGTTCTTCTTTGGCATTCACTGTTTGTGCAACTTGAACTCTCTGTATCTTCCTCATACTGAATCTTTTGATCATGTGCTCTTAGAATTAGCATGAATATGGTCTTACCAACTTAAATTCTAGGGAAGATACCATAATTCTATCGTATGCATGTGTGCTGATGCTCTGACCTTCAGGTACTCTGTATATTGTCTAGTCTTCAACACTTAGCCAATTTATGATCTTCTTATCATGAGCATTGACTCCAAAACATCATATGACTTTGTTTCCATAATGAAAAAACTATATTAAGTCATATACACTAGTATAGTCAAATTGCCAACAATCTCCCCCTTTGTCATTGATGGAAACAAAGGAATATGGAAAAGTTACTAATTGTCCCTTAATACAAAAAACACTTGATCATACTCTATCTTATCTCCCTTATATCTTTTTATTATACATTTTATAGCTATAGCTCCATATTCTATACATACTCCCCCTTTGACATTAATGACAAAGGTGTTACAAAATTGAATCTGTACAAGTACTTACACTGAAATTACATCTGGGTATGCAATCTGTAAGTTTTGGATCTCTTGCTTCCAAAATGTAATCAATGCATTGATTGTTTGGAGATGGGCACATAAGGCATATTGTAGTTTCTCCATCTTCTCCAAATCTGAACTAGGACCTTGATCATATGTCACCATGGTGGCATCGATCTCCTTGATATTCTGATTCAACACATCTAGGGAGGGTGCAAGAGCATTTCTAAGCTGAGTCTGCCTAGCCCTTATCTTTGACATCTCCTTTTCTTCCTTCTCAATTTTTTCAATCTATCCTTGATATACATTGTTACACATGTTTATATCAGTAGAGGGATCTTCTACTGATTGTCTCACCTTTTCAATCATGGCCTCTGCTTCTTGAATCTTCTTGTAGTGATCAACTATCAACTTATCTTGATTCATACAGTCAGCAATAATTTTCCTTCCTTTTGCTACAAACTATTTCAAAGTTGTTTGTCCAACTTTGAGTGAACTGAGGTCTAGTGAGAAGTTGCTAACCATCTAATTCAGTCTTTTCTTCATATAATTCTCCTCTGCAACTAATGATGTTGATTCTTCCAAGTTAGAGAAATTACTTTTGAACTATGAAAGAATTGCACATACATCATCAACAGAGTGTACCTTGGACACTTTCTTATTTGTTGGTAACAAGTTGTTCATGATATTTACTGATTCTACAAGGAGGGGATTCCTCATTACCTATTTCTCCTTGGCCTTCTACATAGTTAAGACACCGAACTTGATCAGGTCTTCTTTTCCCCATGAGTCCAAACTAGTGGTGTCGAGTGTCAAGCTTGACAACAATGATGTTGAGGGAGTGATAGGAGTGTTATCCATCACTTATTGCTTTACTTTGGTTAGCATTTCAACTGATGGTTCATTTCCTTTTACCTCTTCTTCTCCTTTTTTTGTCTCTTTCTCTTTCTCTTTTTCTATCTCATGTGAGTTACCATCGCATAGTGTTTCAACCTCTTGTGTGATTACAAAGGCTTCTTTGAACTTGTCCAAATCCTTATCTATTGCCACCATTTCAATTTCAACATTATCAATAATGATGGTGCTATCCTTTAGTGACTCTGTCATGGGGGCAGACTTATCTGCCTCTGTATGTGTTTCAACTACAAGTGCTGAGTCCTAATGACCTATCATAGGTACATTAGTGGGCTCTGCCACCTTGAATTACTTTGTAGGCATTTGAGCTATAGCTACAGTAGGTGGGTACATGTGCCTATTCATGAAAACCTTCTCAAATGCTTTCTCTGTTTCCTTAGCAACCAATTCATAGTTCTTATCCATGATATTTAATGTTCTTGTCTTGGTTCTGAGGTGAGGTTTCACCAAATCTAATAGTAATGTCTTCTCCTCTAAAGAACATACTAGTAAACTCTCATCTAAGATCGTCTCTTATTCTCAGATCTTCCTCCATTTCTTGTCTCTTCAAGAAATCTAAAATGTTCCAAACATTGTCTGGAATCATAGTTTTCAATTCTAGCATTGTCTTCTTAAACTTAAGCATGTGTTTGACAATCATGCCATGAATCTTTGACTTATCTATTTCACTGTACTTATCATAAAATTTTCCTATTTGATCAATCCTTCTTTCATCAACAATCCTTTTACTCAACACTTGAAGACTAGGTTTGAAACCTACCTTTAGAGGTGCCTGCATATTCTTCCTGCTTCTTGTTGCTCGCGAGGATGGATGGATTGTGATAATTTATTTCTTCCTCTTAGGCTTTTCATTATACTCTAGAGGAGCAGTAAGGTCAATTGTTACTGTGGGCGTAGGAGGGGCAACATCAGATTTACCCTTTTGATCATCTGATTTCTCAATTTTCACCTTCTTCATCTTTGGATCATCAGATTTTGTTTTTGTTGCAGCTATGCTCTCTATTTCCAAAGCAATCTTCTCTTGCCTTTCTTTTTCTAGGTCTTCTTGAGATACTCCATGAATTTTCAAAATCTTTGAAGTGACCTTGGCAACTTTTCTTTTTGTTGCAGTGTTGTTCAATACAGCATCTACTTCTCTTATTTTCTCTTCATAAGTCCCCCATCTAGGTTTATTGGGGTCCTTAGGTGCTGACAATAGAACTTGAGAATAAGCCTCTAGAATAGGCTCTTCAACTTCATATCCAAGTGGATGAATCCACTTTGTCCTTGGTTCTACTACTTCCATACAGGTTGTATCAGTTTCCACCATGAAATAAATTGTGTCCTTATATTTCTCAACAATACTTTCCAGAATCCTATATCTCATCTGCATTTTGGCCCTAAATGTCTTTAATTCCATAGTCATGTAGTCCTTTAGGGTACTTTATATGGATGCCTTAAATGATATCTGAGGCATAGTGGGAATAGATTTGTCTAGATACAAATCAGACACTTTTCCAAGAATATGGAAGTACATATAGATTATTAAAGACCCAAACCTGAATATCTCGGTCTTGTCATGCTTGATGGCTCTTATGTTTTCTATTAGCTATGTGCACAAGATTTCACACAGATTAAACTCTCCTTTTTCTCTTACCAACCTTTATTGCTACTAGAATGGTGGCTGCTGACACACTATTTACTCTGTTGGTGTGCTGGAACTTGTATCCTAGTATCATGGACATTAATTTGATGTCTTTCTCTTCTATAGGCTCTATTGTCATTCCACACCTATCACTTCTTGATTTGCAAGCCTGTTCTATAATTTTTCTGACAATCTTTCCTGTTGGAAGAACAACGTCTGTCTTTGAGAGTCCTTTCATCTCATGAATTAGGTCTCCTATTATCCTAATCAACACTTCACCTATCCAAAATTGGTCATCGTGGATCCTTCTGAGTAGGATCTTGATCCATTCTAACTCATAGAACTCATATGTCGTAGCATATTCCACTATAGGATGATTTTCCAATTATGCATACTCATCCATGAAGGTTTTATTAGGTTTCATCATTATTTCCATGTGTGCTCTTATTCTATCCAAACCTACGGATTCCTTCTTGCAATATATGTATGCCCTGATATCTTCCACATGCATAACACCCATGGGAGTGCAGGAGAATGCACCTTCTAGGTTGTCTAGTGTGGACTTGAATGGATGCCTTTTAAACACATATCTCTTCTTCTTAGCCACATCAAATACAATGGGAGTAGCCATTACTTACTTGTATATCTCTTTCCAAATGATCTCAAAGACTTCTGAATCAACACAACAGATTAGGGCTTCCGCAACTGATCAAATGTACTTGCTAAACACTGGTGAATCAATCTATAATCCTTCACTATCAAATGCTAGGGATCCTCTACTCTCCAATCACTCTGAATTTGAATGCAATGAGAGATGTAAAATATTCTGTGTACTTTAAAGTAAAAATTGTTCCATTAATGTTTGTCGCGTAAACCAGACTTTCATTGAAAATATTCAACTTTCATTTTGCTATCAATCAGCTAGTGCATTCTTGCACATGTCATCACATAATCTCCAAAAGGTTAAATCCAAAGGAACATACTCTAAGGGTGAGTATACCGGCCGCACAGGGGTTTAGAGCTAAATTATCTCCCCCTATGACCCTAAGGGCCATTCATCCAAATGTAGAGGGTGCGTCCACTATGGATGCATCCAATACATTAACATTAACCTTATCCTTCTTTTCCTCTGACCAAATCAAGCTTGAATCTTCTGAAGCTTTCACAAACTTGACTTCTCCTTTGGTGTCCAGTATTGATTCTTTTGGCTTTCTAGGGCTTTCCTAACTTTGTGTCCCTGATCTACAAAACTTTGAGATGTGTCCAGCCTTGTTACATGAGTGAAAAATAACTGGAGGCCTTATATTCCTCAGTGCATTGACATGGGATACCATTTTACACTATCTAGATAAGTGACCATTATAGTTACATATCTGACATGTAACATTCTGAGAACTTCTTATATTTGGCTGATTTTGATTTCTTTGATTATGCCTAGTCTTGTTCTTCTGGCTTGTCTTACAATTCATAGCTCTATGACCAAATTTATTGCATGAATAACAGTAACCATTGAAAGGTCTTACCTCTGTACAGTTCCTTGCTATATGTCCATGCTTGTTACATGCATAACAAGTTTGATCTACTGGCTTGCACTCATTCTTGGATGGTTCAACATGATCTTTAGTCTGACTTCCAGTCTCCTTAGCATTTGTGGTGTCTTCTGGTGCTTTCATTCTTGCTCACATGTTGTCAATCTAATTTTTTGCTTCATTGAATCCAATGTCACTGGTATCTCCTTTAAGCTTCCGACCATACAAATGAGATTCAATCAGATCCTTTCTTGTGTGTAATTTATCAATGTGATTCTTAGCCTCTTTCAATTTAGATTCCAAGCTTCCCCTATTATTTCTTAGGTCCAAGATTTCCATGTTTTCTTGCCTCAATTCTTCATTCAGTTGAAGGTTCTCTTTGATTTGTTCATCATAGAATTCCTGATTGTTAGTTAGCTTATCATCCAATTCTTCATTCATTTCTTTCAAGGATGGATATTCTTCATTCAACTTCTTGATCATTATCCCTAAATCACTGGTAGAGCATTCTTTCAAATCTTTTCTTAGCCTTTTGATAACTACTTGAGCATCACTGACTTTTTCTTTTAGTTCTTCAATTTCTTTTTCAGATCTGTCCAGGTCTTCAAGAGAAGCTTCAAGATTTCTTTTTAGATGTTTCATTTCTACTTTTTCCATGATCTCCTCAAGTGGTTAAACTTATTTACTAAGGACTAGAGATATGATACCAATTTTTAGGAATGGGATCACTGAGAGGGGGGGGCCTAAATCAGTGTTCACTTAATTTAATCTTTTTTCTTTACTTCTTAAACTTAACTTGAATTCTTAAGTACTGAAATGAACATCAACATAAATAAGAAATATGAACTCAACACATAACACCAATGTGGTTACGGGGAAACCCAAATAGGTAAAAACCCTAGTGGGAATTGACACCCACTAATAATTTGTACTAGTGTTTTATGATCCTTGTTAGAAGATCCTTAACCCTGTTAGGAGTTTCTTTACAATGTATTTAGTACAGTGACCTGGTCAAGGGTCAGACCATATTAGGAGTCTTTTACAATAACCCTGTTATGGGTGGGGAAACACTGTCCTAGAGCTCACTACTCAAGTGGTGAAGGCTACAACCTTCTGATCTCAGATACACAGTATATCTACTGGATGAATTGACACTGTGACACTACTTGTCTGATTAGTTCCTTTGATGCACTAATGCTTTGACCTCTTGCAAATGTATAATACATCTTATCAATTCTTTGCACACTTGTGCTCTACGTATTTCAACTCTCATGCTTAATTACAATGGTGCATCTAATATTTATATGCGCATACAAAATAATTAACTAGGTCATCCCTTTAACCGATTACACACAATGCTTCCAATTGAATTGGATCAAGCGTGTTTACAAACAAACATAGTTATATGTCTACAACCTAATTACAATAGGTGCATAGCCCTTACACAAAAATAATATAACCGCTAACCAAAATACCAACAGTTGGCTGCTTGCACTGTTCTTCTCTGACATTCACTGTCTATGTAACTTGAACTCTATGTATCTTCCTCATACTAAATCTTCTGATCATGCACTCTTAGACTTAGCATGAATATAGTCTTACCAACTTACCTTCTAGGGTGCATACCATAATTTTGTCGTATGCATGTCTGCTGATGCTTTGACCTTCAGGTACTCTGTATACTGTCCAGTATTCAACACTTAGCCAATTTATGATCTTCTTATCATGAGCGTTGGCTCCAAAACATCATATGACTTTTTTTCCATAATGAAAACACTATATTAAGTCATATACACCAATATAGTCAACTTGCTAACACTCTCCATTGTGAAAACCAATTAAGTTTGAAGAGATATAAAACAATGTTTTATTCTCTCTTAGTGTCTTGTTGTGAGATATGTGGCTTTTCTTTAATTCTTTGGTCTAATAGATCAATTAAATGCTTGTTAAAATTTGCATATTTACTAGTTATGTGCAAGGATTTGATAAGTAGTCTAGGTTGGGTTTATAGTTAAAGAAGATTGCAATGCAAATTTTCTTAGATCATTTTATATTGATAAATCATATTGTATAATGTTATGTTTTTCATGACTACATGGCCCAATAGGATGAGATACTCATCTTAGCTAGTTGTGGGGTTTTACATATTTGTTATGTTTTCTTTCTACAAATTTTATTAAATCACAAAATATAGTTTACTTTTATGCAAAGTTTTTTGTCCTACCCTATCTCATGCTCCATGCAGATTGATGTTCAATGGGTCATTAGTCATCATATAGTATATCCCTATCATGTTTTATGCATCATATAAGATATATATGTTTATGAAATACCATGTTGTAAGTTTTTAAAGTATGTATTGAAGGGCATTAAGGATTACTCACCTTAGTTTAGTAGAGCCTAAAGTGCAAAAGCAATTTTTAATCCTTGTTAGTTGGTCTAGTCCTCTTAGGAATTTTCTATTGGGAGTTGGCTTCTCCTTAGAATTCTTTGAAGAGTACTGGTATCTATTTTTTAGTGTAAATCATCTTTTAGGAACCAACAAGGGAGTTTCAACCAAGCGTTATCATTATACTAATGGATGCAATCACAGACGGTAGGGTTTGAATTTGGAAAAAATTATTGAATATAGAAACATTTTAAAGCTTAGGAGGATCCCATTTTCTCTTAAGGAACATATATCTGGTTCTTTTTGGGATTATTATCATATTTTAATATTTGATGATGTAATTTTGAAATGTTAGTGTATGTGTTACCATTCATTAACTGCAACTAAGATTTAGTGTTTATTACTCATTAGCATTCGTCAATTCTACCCAACATTCAATTCCAATTGGTGATTCATAATTAATTAGAGTTTGATTTGTTTTAGGGAAGAATGAATGTAATCATGCAATAAGTTCAACTAAGATAGTTGTTGTTAGCTACAGACCTTTCACTATAATTTGTTGTTTTCAATGGTTGTTGACTATTGTATAAATCATGCTTCTATACATATTGTAATCATTGAAGATGAGCGATTGAATTCTATTATTAGTTTTTTTATTTTATGTATTCTTGTAAAAATAGTTTCCTTCTTTTCCTAGCTAGATCTATTATTTATGTTTCATTATTAGCTGTAAAATTCATCATGGTATTAGAGCAAGATTTCTAGGAAGAAGAAGCACAAATAATTTTTTTTGCAGGAATAGAAGATTAGAGCTTGGAAGGATGGAATTTTCAACTTATATTATTCTCATGTCATCCAACTATTTTGAATGGAACCCAAAGATTTCTCTTCAACCCACAAGTAGAGGATTGCATTGAATAGTTATGGAAAAATAGGTTGAACCAAATTTTACATCATGTAAATAATCCAAGATCATGCTCTCTTTTCATAGGTCTTGCCTTCATTTTCTCTTTAGTGAGACCATATCACTAGACGTTAATACTACTAAGAGTTACAAAAAAATTCATTAGTTATAAAAAAGTCATTATGTTTATCAAAGTCATTCGGTAAGGTAGAAAAGATGAGTCATTAAGGTAGAGAAAACATTTAGTAAAAGGAATAAGGAAACAAGGAATTTTGGTAAAGATAAAGCAAGTATAGGCACCAAGCGAGGCAGAATCAAGAACTGAGAACCAAGTTCTATCAAGAACTCAACCAAGAAGAGAATACATTTAACAATTTAAAGAAAACATATTACCGAGAAAAGAAGGCCGACACTAAATGAATTCTGAGTACATTGAACCTAGACATCGATTAGAAAATGGTTTACCAATCTCGAGGAGATCGTATAACAAAACATTCAAGATTGAAATATAATGATTACACATGATTACAAGGTGAGTTTATCCAATGATAATTACAGATGAAATATGCATTAGAATCGTACCCAATGCTAGCACTACTTAAAATTCAAGATTCTAGAACATCTAACACTGCCTAAAAATTGTATATAAGAATATCAGAGTATGGAAATAATACAAAGGGTGGCATATGCATGTGTGATGATAAATTGGAGATTGCATGGATGGAGTAGATTAGAACAAAAGGTTAATGAATAGTGAAGCTACCGAATAACATAGTATTGCAAAATTGAGCTACTGAGTATTGAATTGGTTAGTGTAATGGATACACAGTATGAGGTAATGAATTAATGAGAATATAGAGTCTGGATAGAATTTGTTGATGCACATTTGACATACATTGTTTACTATTGATTAAGGAGTAAATAGAATTGTTTAAGTCTCTTAACTGAGAAGATCCTAACAAATCTTAATTGTAAATCCTTTAACCAGGTACAATTCTTAGATTAGAGTTGTGAAATCTCTTAACAGAGTAGACTTAGCAGTCTTAGAACTCTTAATAGGGTCAATACCTTTAATAGGGTAAGCTATCAGAAATAGCTAAACATTGTATCTCTAATCGAGAAACTTTATTTCTGTATTAGTGAAGTGTTGTGGGTGTCATCCCCACCATAATTTTTATCCTTTAACAAGGATTTATGTGGTACCAAAATAATTGTTATATGTGATGATTATATATTTTATTTATTTTCATGAGATGCATGTAAATGATAAGTAATCAGTAAATGAATGTGAAGGAAGTTCAAAAAATTTAAAATTATTTTGAAGTACTGATTCACCCCTCCCCTCTTAGTACTTACTTTTCCACACCTGAATCCAACAATTGGTATCAAAGAGAAGTCTCTTATTAAGGATTTTATTCACTTGTGAGGAAAGATCGGGAGAGATGGAAAGCTACAAGTACAAAAGAATAATTGATAGTATGGAAACATAATTGAATATGGCTAATGAGAAAATTGAAGAGTTAAGCAGAAAGTTGAAACATTCAATCACCAAAAGGAAAGTGCTTGCACTACTGATGTAGCCCAAACCCTTCAATACAATAACTCAAAAAAATACACAACATAGAAGTTTTAGAATGCCAGATTCTTCATTAAAATTTTCCTACTCTACTCTCCCTCTGCAATGAAAGAAAATAACTCCTTATTACAATTTCAAAAATTACCATAATTGGCAAATTTTTGGGAAAATTAGATTTTTCCATTTTTGGTAATTTTTGAAACCCATCCTACGAATCCTAATTTTTCCCCAAAAAATCCCCCAACTAAGGCAAGATGAATTTCCAACTAACCTACGAAATCAAAAACATGATTTCGGATTTATTAAAAAAGCAAACTTTCTAAAAACTAGAAAAAAACATGAAAAGACAATTTTGGAGGCCAAGATGATTTTTTTGGCTCCTAGAAAAAGGTTGAAATGGCCACCAATCGATCTGATCTCATCAGAACTCCAAATAGCTCCTCCTCATGCAATTGCCTGTAAAATTTCAGGCAAAACCCACATCTGAGTCAAAAGTTATGACCCCCGGAAGTAAAGTTTGACCAAAACCCACATCTGAGTCAACTGGGTTGATCCTTAGATGCTCCTGCATCAACTACAGTTGAAAGATACTTAAGATCAAGTTGAGGAACTTGAAGAACAATTTGAGGGTAGCATGTCTAATGAATCTTATGCAATCATATCAAAACTATCTTAAAAGAATAAGAATTTAGCTTATCAGATCAAAACATTGAAAAGAGAACAAGAAGCATAGTCGGTAAGGATGTGTGAGATCATGGAACAAAAAGGAAAAGATGAGGATGAAAAAGAACTGTAGAAGAAGAAAGTAGACAAATGTATACAAGATTAGATGAGAAAGATAGGGAAATCATGAGGTTGACACAAACTCACTACAACTTGACAAATTAACTTGTACTGGTGAATCAAGATGTTGCTAGGAAAGTCAGTGAACTTGTAGAATTGAGATCTAAGAATGAACACTTGAAGAAGGATATGAAAAATGAGAAAGATGCTAATGAAATCATGAAAAGAAATGAAGAAGCCTAGAAGATTCTAGATGAACAATTGAGAAATCAAAGGCAACTTAATGACACCTCTGGACTCAGTTTCAATGCAAACAGTACTATCGAGAAGGGTGAGTCCTCTAAGAAAGAAAGAAACTGAGACAAAGCGACTACCCCACTGAAGTCTAAGAATCTTACATGTTATCATTGTGGGAAACCAAGACATATAACTAAAATTTGCAAAAGAAAGAGAGGTAATTGAATAAATTCTCATAAATTTAAAGGTCATTATTATAATTGCAATAAATATGGACATAAGACATTTGAGTGTAGATCAAGATTTGTGAACACTCCAAGATAACTAAGATTTGATGGTTATTGTAAAAACTATAAGAAATATGGTTACAAATCTAGAGAATGAAGGTCACTAAGGAAAAATGAAAAATGGGTCCCCAACTAACAAAATGTTGAAAACAATCGACAAGGACCTACAATACCATGGGATTATAATACAAGGTTTACTTGTATTGCATGTGGAAGATTTCGTCACATACTACAAAATGCTTCAGGATGCATGGAATGAATAATAGGAAATCATGGAGAAACATTGGAATGGATTGTTTCCATTGTGACAGAGTCGGTCACCTTGCTAAGGATAAGAAAGTCTCAAGATGATGGAACAAAAATAGGAACTAGTGATGACACCACATCCTCCAAATCAGGTTTGTTCAAAAATGTGAAAAAATCCCCCTCGGTGCATGGTCCTGGTATGTATGTAGTACACTTAGCATATATTTATACATTTGGCATACACATTAATTTCCCTCTTTTTGAGATTAATGCCAAAGATAAAAAATTTGTACTTACATCTTGTCAAAAATGTGCTTATGGGTTTTCATCAGAGAATCTAAGAGGTTTTCCCATTCCTCTTTCAAGTTGGTGAGAGCGATGTGCTCAAGACCGACTTATGCATGCATATCAAAGATGTTCTCCAACACTTAAATTTTCGGTGTTGCAACTAAGGCTTGTGACTTCACAATGTGTCACTCAATTATTTTAAGGTGGGGAAGCAGCTTCACTTGCAGCTCGGTGACTTGGTCACGTATCTTATCTTCCCACTTCCTCATATCTTCTCTCAACCACCTAAGTTCTTATACTTTTAGTATATGCTTATGAAAATCATCTGGCTCGATTAGAGAAAAATTTGCACTGCCTAGGATATCAACATCTAGCTTCTTTATCTTCTCATTGACCTCGACAGTGAAAGTCTCCACAATGCTTACTTGGAATAAAATTTAAATTATTTTCTGAGTAATGGTTTGAAGGTCAGTGATTACCTTAGAAAGCTTGACTTTATTTATTTCCACTTCTTGGCTAATCTTCTCTGATAACTTATTTTGTAACTTTTCTTCTTCCCTTTCTTCAATTTTCTTCTCGGCATCTATGTCCAGGGCATTTATTTCATGTGCAATAGTTGCAAGTTGGTCCAAAATGGGGGTATCTTCATTAATTTGAACATCAGGTACAACTTGTTGCAAGATGTCTCTCACATCTTCAAGTATCTTCTTTCTCTTTCTCTCTTTCCTTAGCTTCTCGTGTGCTTCTTTCCTTGTGCATAAGTCCCCATATTTTCTCAATTCCTTAGGGTCCAAAGTCCTCGGGTCATAGTCAGGAATTTCAATCACTTCATCAAGTGTGACTGGCCCTTTTCCATGCTTTTTCTTCTTCTTCTTGGACTCTTGGGGTGATGATTTAACTAAAGGAACTATATCATTTTCCTCAACACTCTTTTTGATTCAACTCAGGCTTGAATTATGGAAGTCCAAATAAGTTGACTATTCTCATTAATGGCTGCTAGATTTTCATCAAGTATCTGCAATTCCTGGCTCTTTACTAAGAATCTCTTTGAATATTTGTCATCAATTCCTCAACTTCAGGAATTGTCAGTGTCGGCATTGCTTGAACTAGGGATTGTTCCCTCATTCTCTTTTCAGTGCTCAATGCATATGTCCATCTTTGTGAAATTTTATCATATAGTGTCTTAGGTACATAGATAGAGAATTCAATTGGTACCTTCTTGAATTTTATCATCATCTAAATTATAGCTTCTTCAATCTTATTTTGGTCTTCAGTTGACATATGTTGAAACTGACTGATTTTAGGATCACTTAATTGTCCATTTTCTATTATGTCTTCAGCTACTTCATCAATAGACCATTTTTTATTGCTAACTACCTTGAATTGAATAATATCATCTTCATCATCATCTAAATCATCTTTCCCTCTAATTAATTTTCTTATTTTCTTAGGGGCCTCGGTAGTAATTTTTGTACCTCTCTTTTCATAGGTCTTTGATGGTGAAGATGTAGTAGGCCTTGATATTTTCACAACTCCTTTCTTTGGTGGAGGTGAAGCTATAGTAGATGACCTTGTGCATGCCTTTGTTTTCACTTCTGACTACATCTTCTTTGGAGTGGGGGAAGATGAAACTAGATCATGAGCACCTGAGAGAGAAAGGTCTGGTTAATCCCCTAAATTTCCTAAAAAATTTCAAGAATGAATGGATAAGGATCGTGTTGAGTCAGTATCAGGATGGAAAGTTATGGTTGGATGAGCCCATTAAGATCACAAAGAACATCATAAAAGTGGTAACCAAATACCCTATTACTGACAAAGTCATGGAAATCATAGTAGTTTTCTATATATTTGTAATTGATGTCATTTTGACATAAGGAAATAAAGTGAATTGAGTATATATGAAGAAGGAGATCTTGAAGTAGTAGCCACCTTCAAGACATCAGAATTCAAACAAGGTTTGCATGAAAGAGAAGTTATCAGAAACATAGATTCAATTCAGTTTATTTAGAAGAAATCAAGGCTACCGAGCAGAACAGGGGACAGATTACTACACACAAAGGTGATATTTATTCAGTATATCATAGATCTAATTCAGACAAACCATATTTTTCATTTATAGATACTTTTTTTTAATTCTCTAATTATTTTAACCGAGTTTGTAAAATCTCTTAACAGAGTAGACTTAACAGTTTGTTTATAAATCTCTTAACCGAGTGCACACAAAAGTAGTGTTGTTTAAATCCTTTCACAAGGTAGATCTAGTCGATCTGACTATTACTCCTAATAGGGTAAGATCACCATAATTGATCACAACTTGTAGCCATAACCGACATACTTTATTATCTACAGTAGTGAAGAATTTGTGGGTGTCATCCCCACTGCAATTTTTACCTTCTAACAAGGGTTTCTACATAACCAAAATATTGGTGTTATGTGTTACATTTCATGATTGATCTATTGTTTGATTTCATGCACTTTACATTACAAAATCATTTGAATGAATGTTTCTTACAATGGATTCAGTTGGTTAGTTACTACCATTTGCAGATTGAGTATTTAGTTAAAAGTTTTTGAGGGTACTGATTCACCCCTCCCCTCTTAGTCCCTTATCTTTCCATTCCAACAAGGTTCACCTATCTTCACTTAATTAGTAAAGGTATGAATAGGAGCTGATAACCTTAAAGTCTATCTTAAATCAGTTCCTAGATTTAGTGCAAAGATCCATATCAACATATCTAGATGCATTTAAATATTAGTTATAAAGTTGTGATTTTGTATGTTAATCGGTGAAGTATTTGAGTTATGTTACTCCATTCGGTGAAGTAAAGTATAGTTTGGTTAACTATTCAAATATAGTTAGGTAAGTGAGCATTAAATGCATTTTATAACCATTGGACATCCTAACCTAAAAGGAAATCTATAAATAGAGGGCAAGATACTTCATTTTTACTTGACATTCTTGCAAACACATTTGAGAAATGATAGATACGAGATCAAAGAGTATTTTTGAGCATTCAAACTGAGCATTCTAAACATCTGCGAGATCATTTGAGGTATTTAAAATATACATCGAGTTGAATTAAGAGATTCTATTGCTATTCTATTTGAATCCTATAATTTGTTGAGGTATTTTCAAGATCGATGGCACCTAAGATACTGTACAGACACCTAAAAATGGTCAAGATCAAATCAAGTGAGCAACTATGGAAAAATCAAAGCATTAATTGCAATCAAGCCAAAATCAAATATTAGTTGAAAATCAAAATCTAATTAAATAAAATAAATCAATTAATCTAATTCATTGTATAGTTCAATTAAAATCAAATCAACTCACTCAAGGGGTACACATGGCTAAAGAAATCAATTCAATTCAATTAATTAATTCCTAATTTCCCTCATCCACCATATGGGAGGAAATTACCTCAACCAATAGGAATTAAGGATTAGACTCACATGGATTAAGCCAAAATTGAATCTCAATCACTAATAAGGTGAGAGCATCTTAACCACTCGTTTTGTCTCATTGTCTCAAGTTTGAGGATAAAATATTTAAATTGTCCCCATATTTGAAACCATGGACTTAACCTTAACTCAACCATGATTAAATCAACTCCACCTCCTATGCTTGCTAAAATCTATAAATAGAGGGCTAAAATCAGGAGAAAAAGATCCACACATTTGAGAATTACATGCAAGTTATTGCAAATTTAAGCTACAAAGGCATTTTAGGCATAATTAAGCATAGTTTCTTGGAAACAAGATTTTATTGTGCAATCATTTTGCATTTTCTCATTTTAGGACTATCACTAATGGAAGCTTGTTGAGAGCTCATCGTTAACATTCTTAATTAGAGAGCTATAGGATGTTTATTGGCTTTATTTGCATTAAATAGCTTACTAATTGTTCAATTTTAGCTTATTTTGATACAAATATTGTCAAACTAATCCTATAAAGGTACTTCTTGTACACAAAATGGCACCCACCATGGGGCCTTAGGCCTCAATTGTTTAAATTTCAAAAAAAATTGTAGAATTCTAAGATTTTATATTTGAATTCTCTATTTTGTAGGTAAAATAACATGTTTGAGGCTTTGAATAATGTGTTTGGGTAGAGAAATAGGGCATCTCTAGCCTGAAAAAATGCATCTAAAGAAAAGTTCAGTGCATTTTCACAACCAAATAGCACATCTGATCACTTCTATCTTCTATCTTAATTTCTTTCAGCGCTTCTGCCCTGACTCTGCATTGTGTTTGACTACTCTTGCAGTGCGTTCAAAGTTTTATTTACATGCATTTAAATATTTAAACAACACATTTAAATTTTGTAATAGCACTTTTAAATAATCTTGCAACACATTTAATTTTTTAAATAGCATGTTCAATCATTTATGTAGCGCGTTTAACTGTTTTGCAAAATTGATTAATCTGAGAGTTTGAAATGTTTTCTCTATGTTTTTTTGATGACAAAGCATAAAAAAATGCAAAAACCAGAGGCTAGAATTTACAGGGAGGATAAAACCATTGCAAAAAGGTTAAAAAGAGAGAAAATGATCCATATAAACAACTTTTTAGAGGATCCAAAGCAGGAAGGTAAGGATTTTGAGAGATATTTGTATAATGTTGATTCATATAAATCAAAATTTGTGTCCTTAAATTGGATTTTTATGCCTTAAGTTCTTCATTTTTTGTAAGTTTGAAAGAAGAGGCTTAAAATTTGAATTTCCTAGAATTTATTCATTTTGTTTGTTTGTGTTAGACTAACAATTTCAAAAGGGGATGCAAAGGAGCTAGAACAATCGCCACTAGGTGCGGAAAATAATCAAAAATTAAATAAAAAATGCCTCTAGCCTTTGCTAGCTACGAAAAGAGGTAAGCCTTGATCCCTTTGCATTTAATTTAAATTAAATGGCAATTCAATTTGAATCTAGTAATTAGAAGCCTATTATTGTTTGGGAGATTTAGTAGTAGGCCTATGCTCTTCACTTTTCAAATGAATCAAAATGCCAAACCTACTAGATCTTTCAATTAAAAGAAAGGCTAAGGAATAAATAAACACTTAATTTGAAGCCTATTGTTTGTGGAAGAGAGTAGAAATACTCAATTCCCATTAGATTAGAAGGCTTGGGAAAAATTGAACATTGTTAATTATGTTTGGAAGTAAGAAATAGTAGGGATATTCTCTTCACCTTTTGGTGAATCAAATTCCCAAACCTATATCTTCACTTAATTTATTTTCTTTAAAATGAATATGCTAGAACTTTAGTTGAATTGCCTCCCAAGCATTTTCCTTAACAAGTCCAATGAGAGGGACAACCCAAAGTGGGATACAATTTCCTTTGCTGCAATAATACGACCCACTATAGACTAAAATGCATTCATCCTTAATGGGGTGAGTGACAAAAGGATATCAAGAGTCAAACATCCTCAAGTAGTCCTTCAGGATTGCACAAAACTTTGATATACCAGTGGTGGGAAGCCCCTAATTATTATGGGATGAGACTTGAAATTTTTATCCTATTTGATAATTAATGGTTTGTCATTAGTATCAATTAGTTATTCAGTTGGTAAAGGAGATAAACAGGACAGTCAGTCAACTACATAAAACCTACACACCAATCAAGACATAAGGTAGATCTCTAAGTTAATCAAACAAGGGTTTGACCAAGTACATTCACCAAGTGATAGACAATTACTGAGTACCGTGCTAGTGATCACTGAGAATTAATTTGAACCGAGCACCAGTAATTTACCAAATGGAGAATGCAGCGATTACTGAGTAAACCAAGAAATGACATAGTAATATGAAATGGCACAAACATCTATGCAAATGGTTCACACCGATCAGAAAATGGTTTACCAAGATCGGGACAACATTAAATATGGATGCAATCCTTAATTTTTTGATGATTCTTATGTAGTGTTAGATCTAGGATATTTTGTTACACCATTGATCTTAGGTTTTCTAAGATAGTGTAAACCCTAATTAGGTCAAGTCATTTTGATATAAAATTTGTAAATATGTCATTATGAACATGTATCATGAAGGAGTAGCCATACTAAGGACATCAGGAGACTAGACAAAGGGTTTTTGATGGAAGTTTTGAAAGAAGGATTCAACTATTTAGCATATACACAAGGCTATCGAGTAGAACAAAAGGACACATACATCACTATGAGGTGATATCTATTTAATATTTCATAGATCTGAATCAAGAAAGATTAAGTTTCTATTTACAGATACATTTACTATTACCTTTTAACCATTGTAGTAGAATTGAAATCTCTTAACAGAATGGACTTAGAAGTTCCTTTTTAAATCTATTAACTGAGTACACACATGTATTATGTTGTTAAAATACTCTAACCATCTAGATCTAGTCAATCTAATTGTTACTCCTCACAGGGTAAGATCATTAGAAGGGATCACAAATTGTAGCCTTTGTTAGTGTTTGAACCTACAGATTAGTCAATTACTCAAATAATCCCAATGGCTATAACCTAGCAAGTTACAAACTACTAAGGTATTAAGGTTAAGACCTTCTTCACTTTGAGTAATATATACTCAGGCGAGTGTACCTCTATCAATTCAATGTTCAACTGAGCTCTGAATTGAGAACTTGCTCCTTCACTGCTTTGTTACTGCCTTCAAAATTCAACTCAATAAGTTGCTAAAACTCTGAGTATAACCCAAATTATCCTGATACACAACATCATGATATGGACTATATAAACAGCAACACGAAACAATGGCTTAAGGATATTCATCCTTCTTCCTTTTAGAGTTAAACTTAGGGAAGGGTTAACCTCATTTATTGCTTCTTCAAAGCATTGAAATACATATTTATGAACTTGTCATAAAATCTCTCAAGTCTAGAAATTATGCATATAAAGTAAAATTTCAGTCAATTATATCTTGGATGGTAAACCAATGTAAATGGATCTAAAACCAGTCCCTTATCCGTTGGGCATCAGAGTCGAACTCTACCTTCACATATATCTATTAAAACAAATATAATGAAACTCAAATGACATGCCTAACATATCATTGTTACCATTCCAACACCTGTCATCAAATCCACATATAAATATTTAATTCCCAGAGACCTCCCCTAAGATTTTACTCTTTCCTTGAAAGAAACTTAAGCTTAACCCCTACATTCACCTTCTGAAAGATGTACTTAAACTATCTTACAATCTAAATACATAAGGAAACTAAAACACTCCACATGTAAAGACAATCAAATGATAGTAACAAAGCTCCAGTGTATTGTATTAATTGATCAAATGCATTGATACAATCTTCCTTGATTTCAAGAAAATAAGGTTCTATATTCCGGACCTCTCCTTTACAAAAAACATTTTCCAACCTCTATCTTCAATAATAACTGACTATTTATACTAATCAACCATCCTGGAATCCTCGAAAGGATGCAACAAGCTTCGGATGGCTGATAGAAATTTGCACTAGAAAACAAAAGAAAATACAAACAGAAAGATATTTGATAAAGACAGCAAGGCATATTTTTTCAATTCTAAACAATCTTCCGCAGCTGGCACCTTTGTTTGTAGATATTTTCAGAGCAGTTACCAAGTTTTTTATATGAATGATGACTGCCATTACAAGCTAATTTACATCATTCTCTATTTGAACACGCTCTCCCTCAAATTCTGGATCAGGTGCCAAGTGCAATCTATTCTTCTTCCTCCTCTATCAGCTGGATAACCAGTTTTTTCTTCTTCTTTGTTATTAGCTTTTCCCAAGCTGCCACATCATCATCAGATGGCCAGTTGTAACTCTGCAGCTCCTGTAATAAGTTGACTTGCCGTTCCCATGTAGAATCAGTCACATTTTTAACTTCTGCTGTAAACTTAATACAGTCACTTTCAACTTTGAATAAATTATCAATTATATTGTTAGTTCTTTCCACATCCAAAGCCTTATTATCTTTTAGGAAGGCCTCTTTCTTGATTACCAACTGACCCATTGACAACTTCCAATCTTCCAGCTTGACCACATTTCCATTGTCATCATATACCGGGGGCAAATACTTGCTGTAGTCTTTATCAAACATGGCTAACCTAGCCTTTACTTGGTTTGACTTTCCTTTGAAAAACTTTGACGCAACACTTATTAGGCCAATCCTTTCAAATACATCAGTCACTACTTTTGGGATATCAGGCTTGTGTTCTTGTAAACTGTCAAGTTTATCAAACAACAAATTCCTCCCAGACCAAATACTATAGAGTGGCTCCAAGGTGGCTAAATAGTCATTCACCTTTTGATTGGTCTGATGTAATAGGCTGACTGATTTATGAACTGCATCCATCTTGTCCTTTATTTTGTCTTGCCTGTACTGCACTATTTTGGCTATAGTGTCCAGGGATGCATCCAATTTCACCTTTTCCAAGTCTTCAATAGGTCCCTCAGGTGCTTCCAAATTTATTTGAACAGGTACCTCAACTTGCAAAGGAGGAGGAGGAATTATTTTTGAGGCTTCTTCAAGTTTTACCTTTATTTCTGCCAGCTCATCTTCCAATTGTTTGATCTTCATCATTTTCAAATCTTTGTCCTTGGCTACCATGCTTGAACTTTCAAACAATTTAGCATATCTTTCTGACAGCTGAGCTGTCTTGGCTTCATTCAGATTAGCCCAATGAGTTACTGCCTTGGAGACTTCAAGGTCTGTTGTATTTTGTACAGTCCATATAATCTTATTCCCCTCCATCTTATCCTCTATACTCAATAGAGGTGGCTTTTGGGTTTTGGGGGCCATAGACCACATTACAACAGCTTGGGACTTAGGGTCATAGCCACTTCCTCTTATCATGTCACCAATGTGAACCTCATATGATAGGCTACCCTCTGGTTGCTTTCTCAATTGATCAATGAGGAATGCAGAAGTCAAATCCCATCCTGGGGTTAACAACATTCCACTTGATTTAACCAATTCTCTGGCTTCGTCCACTGTTATAGGATCAAGGCTAGGATCATATGAAGCAAGAGCTCTCAAAGTTTCTTCACTTGGCTCCATACCTTCAGGCAGAGCTTTCTTTACTTCTTGCTGCTTGTTCCAAATGAGAAAACTCTTGAACTCATCAGTCTTAATAAATTGATCATCCCTCAAGAATTCCTCCTGATAGACCTCTCTGATATCCTTCTCCAACCACAAGGACTTTTCTCTGCTTTCTTGCTCAATGGCCATTTTCTTGCCTGCTCTTATTGCTTTCCTCAATTGATGATGATATGGCCTATCACCTGGTACAAGAGCAGATGCTCTGTCAATTTCCTTTCTTTTTTTTTCATGCCTTGAAGGTTCACCTTCCTCAAGCCTCTGTTTCTTCAATGGTGGCTCTGAGATATCCTTTATTTCTGGTTGATCTTGAGTGAGATCAACAACTGGTGGTCCCTCAACCTGTGGAGGACTATCTTCTTCTTGTGACTCATCAGTAAATTCTTCCTCATCAGAAGATGAATAATCTTTCTTTTTCTTCTTCTCTGGCTTATTCTGATCAATCAGGCTTTCCAATTGATTTGCCAAGGTATCATATTTTTCAATCATCCCATCAATCTTCTTCAAATAAGGAAGATCGGGGAAAAACCATCGAAAGGAATCTGAGATGCTTTCAATTGTTTGGACAAATCTACTAAATCAAAGAATCTGTACCATCTCCTCTTAACCTCATCTTCATCTAAAATGTTTCTAATCACATCTTCTTCATCTAAACCCTCATGCTCCTTGATCACACCAATGTTTGGGATGTAAGTCATCTTGGCAATCTTGATGAAGCCCTCAGGATCTATGTGCCTACAAGCACCAGTAACCATTTTGAATTGTTGTAGCCATGCACTAATTTGAGGAAAAGCCCTCTTTCCTATCAAGAAGTCACCTACCCTGAGTTGCCTGGGTCTGAATGTACCCTTTTTGTGAGGGGCCAGAAGCTCTCTATTTGTACACATCAATTGCCAAAAAAATTCCAAACAAGCCACTCTCAGAGGCACACATTTCGGTAATAAATGTGGGGGTTGGGGACAACCATAAACTCTGATAATTGTGGAATTATCTCCTAAATAGAAGTCACCCCAATTATGATTTCCATCCCACTTATCCACATACTGCAGTGGTCTTAAAAGCCTAAGGACTCTAGGAGATAGCCTGGTGACATTTATGCCTAGCATCCTGATAATTGGAAAGATAATGAAATTCTGAAAAACACAAAAATCTGCTTCATTGGAGGTAGAATTCCATATTCTCACCCACAACTGCACTGGATTGTGCTGATCCTTGAAAGTGAACCTTGGTTTTAACATGTTTAAATCAAAACTGTTGATGTTGAAAAATAGAATCAAATGCATTAATAAAGAATAATTTATGAACTCAATAGGACTTTTACTTTCTTTGACAGACATCAGCCCTTGATGTATCCTATCAATCACATACTGAATGTAATCATAGTCAGTGTTTACCAAGGAATTTTGAATATCCAAGATAATCATCAGCAAGTCAGCTGGTAAAAACTCTGCATCCCCATCAATTCCCAAAACTCTACATAACGCATAGCAAGTATATCTCATATAATGATGGAGGGATTTGAACTGGTATGGGGCATTCATGTTAGCAAGAAGGGGGGCTATATATTTATCCTATTTTGGCATATGTTTAACCAACTGGTCTTTTACGGACCCTATATTGCTTCTGTATCTTGCCTTTTCTTTGTTCAAATCAATCTCAGTTGAAAAGGACATGTATAGACCAAAAGCTTTCATAAAAGATCCCCTATCAAGAGTAACTAAGGGTGATTGGTCTTCTTTTCTAATTGTCCTTGAGATAGGGTCATAACTTCTGGCTAGGGCAACAATTAAATCAACATCTAGGAAAACATCAGGGACAACTATTACAGACAGGAACATGCTTATTTTTATTGCTGTAAAAGAAGTTGAAAATAGTGTAACCTGAGAATTCCGGAGTGATTGGGTCTCTACACCATCCCAAAAGATCTTCAAACACGTCATCAATAGCCCTCTTGTTCTGACTGGAGCCCGGCAACAGTTTCAAGAATTCATCTGAAAAATTTGGTTTATTCTTGTCCTCACCAGTTTTGGACTTGGCCTCACTACTAGAAGACGCTGCACTCTTCTCAGGTTGACTCATCCTTGCTACAGAAACACCTTCAATTCTTTGTATCTCAAATGTTTTATGCTCAGAAATTCTCTAGACAAACAGAAACTCTTAACAACTGAGACTGAACAAATAAACAATGAGCTTCAACTTATTTATCGATATGAATCCAAGGTGTGCAACTACCATAATTAATGCAAATCTCCTTAATTGATCCCATATTCAATTTTATGTACCCTCAGATTTCAAATTTCAAGCTCGCCATGTCCGGATGTTGACAGATAGATTAAACTACTTGAAAACAAGGTGAAGAGGCAATGATCATGATTCTGTACTTTAAAACTGTTTGCGTCATGCAATCTTTCTTCTTGAAGCTGATTTGATGGCTTACTAGTTTCATGTCTAGATTGACAAAGTACTTTATCTATGTGGCAACGGTTCCTTTTCTTTTCCCTTTATGACCTTTTCCATCTGAGCCCATTTAGCGAACCGGCGACTATTGGCTTCTCTTGGTCACTGAATATAATGCTAACCCTAGCTAGCAACCGGAGAACTGGCAACCACTGGCTTCGTGAGTTCTCTGAATCCCTGTTTAATCCTGGTTCAAATTTGGAGAACTAGCGACTACTAGCTTCGTGGGTTCTCAGAATCCTATCCTTAACCACCCATGCATTTCACGAATCAACGAACAAAGGGCTCCCACTTAAACAGTTAACTACAATTACCATTTGGCGAACTAGCAAACAAAGCCACCTCCCATTCTCTTAATATTATGACTGACGGTCAATTTTCTTGGAGATCTAGCGAACAAAGGGTTCGCGCATTCGCTTAAAGATATACTTAACCACTTGATTCTCTAGAGAATTGGCGAACCCCTTTAATCTCTGATTCGCTGAATCTTTCCTTAATCATCACTTTATACTAGGATTCGAGATTGACCGTTGATCTTCATCAATCGATGGCTATCGCTAGTTCTCTGAATAACAAAAACCTTAACCATTTAATTCCGAGAATCAGCGAACAAAGAGCATTCGCTAGTTCTCCAAATACTCCATATCATTGAAAATTTCATTTCGAGAATAAGCGACTGAGACCTTAAAACTTATCATCCATTGATTTGCTTATTCGCCAGATTCTTTTAACCTTTATCCTTTTATTAAGAGAACTGGTGACCACTGGCTTCGCTGAATCGCTAAATTGTTTAGTATGTCACCAACTTATTCTGAGAATAAGCGAATGTGAGAAAACTTATCTCCACTGAAATCTTTTGGGCAAACCATCAGAACCGCCAAATTTAGAGGATAGCACTATAAGTATTTAGTCGCTCATTCGCCAAATCAAATATGCAGGACCCACAGATATTTTGAGATTAAAACAGGGCCGTTGATCATGAAAACAATCCACGGTATTCACTAATTCTCTAGTTGACACGACCCTTGACTGCCAAATTCTAAGAATAAGTGAACAAAGTGTTTGCTGAATCGCTAGATTGTTTCACAAGACAACCAAAGATTGCGAGAACTGGAGATAACCCTCATTCGCTAGTTCTCGGAAAGGAAAATGAAACTGCCGAAGCACTTGGAGACTTAGCGAACAAAGTAATCAAAAAGCGTGGCTTTAATGCATTCACCAATTTGCTGGATGTTTGGGATAACCGCTAGAAGATCTAGAGAACTGGTGACTGATATTAATAGTGAACATGAATTTGACTCATTCGCTAAACCGCCAGATTGTTTTGAAATTTGATAAGACACTTCCTGATTCGGCGAACACTTGGGGCAAATAAGCATATGCACAAATAGAAACTTAAGTGACTTAAAGGTAACCAAGAAAAAGAAACAAGAGGGCCACATGAAGTTTAGAAATGAATTGGAAACATTTTGAAAGACAAGACCTAGGGTAAGGGTTTTTCTGAACATGTCAAAAACCATTTTCACGACACTTTACAAACCCTAGTCCAGGTATAACACTCGCATGGAGACTTAAACCAGGAATTGGACACTATACCTCAAAAATTTTTTAGGATACCCAACAGTGGCTCTATCTGAGGATGCTTGATTGTAAGATCATAGCAAGAAACCATGAATCTCTGGGAGGCAGACCACAAAACCTGAACCTAAAACAAGAAGCAAACACACCTATACATATAATACAAGCCTACTATGCATGGAATAAGAACTTTCAACTGAAGAAAAATTTCAAAAATTGTCCATGCACTGGCAATTCTTGCTCTTCACCATCCATACCTTGCAAAAAATAAGAATCTTTGCCATGAATCTGACAAACAATGAAGGGACCCATCCATAAGGACTCATATTTTTTATGCTTCCCTTTGTCTTCATATCTAGCATTCCACTGAAGAACCATGTCACCAGGCTGAAATTTTCTCACAGTAGCCCTTTTATCAAAAAGATATTTCATTTTTTGCTGCAGTTTTATGTTATTTTTCTGCCCTTCCCTTCTTATCTCATCCAACTCAATCAGCTGAACCATCCTATCTTGCAGTGGGTTACTGATTTCAATATCTTCCTCTTGCATAAATTTGTAGATGGGAAGGAGATTATTAATTGGCAATCTTGTCTTTGCACCATATACCATTTCAAAGGGGGACTTCCCTATGGCTTTTTTCTCAGAAATTCTATCAGCCCATAGTGCTAACTTTAACTTCTCATGCCAACTTCTTTTATTCTTTTCCAAGGTCTTCTTCAAGATTTGCAAAATGCTCTTATTGCTAGACTCAGCTTGTCCATTGGCCTGTGGGTGATATGGGCTTGAATAAGACAAGATAACTCCCATTTCATCACAAAAATTAGTAATTTCTTGAGACCTAAAACTCATTGCATTGTCTACAACCAATTTAATTGGGACACCAAATCTTGTGATTATGTTGTTCATCAGGAAATCAATTACCATAGCACTTGTTGCTCCTCTAGTGGGAATAGCTTCTATCCACTTGGTAAAGTAATCAGTAGCCACCAAAATGTGACTATGTCTTCCACTGGACTTTTCATAGAACTCTCCAATAAAATCCATACCCCACATTGCAAAAGGGGTTTTTGCAACAACTGGATTTAATAATAATGCACCTGAAAATTTTAGTTTCTTTGAGAACCTTTGACAGGGTTCACACTTTCTAACATAAGAGTGAGTGTCTTTAAACAATACAGGCCAATAATATCCTGCCCTCAAAATTTTATGAGCTGTTGACCGAGCAGAATAATGCCCTCCACACATTCCAGAATGCATTTCTTTTAGCACCTTCTCTGATTGGTGTTCATCCAAACAAAAGAGTAAAATGCCATCATTGTCTTTCCAGTACAAATCACCTTGAATGAGGACATATCTTTGAGCCTGTAATCTCTAGCTTCTTCTCTGATTATCATTCAATTCAGGTGGACATTTAGCATTTTTAATAAAATAAAGAACATCCTTGTACCAGGGTTGCATCTCAATACTAGTAACTGTATCAACATTAGCAGCAACATTGTTTATCTGGATAAGGTCCATGTTTTCCTCAGTCATTAACTTGGCAAGTCCCAATCCTCTTACCAATTTGGTAATATGAATCTCAAGGTCAAACTCTTGAATCCTGTTTATCCATCTACATCTCTTCCCTGTGACTTCACTCTGTATCAAGATATCCTTTACTGCAGCATGAGGTACATAAGCATTAACCTTTGCACAAACCAAATACAGTCTGAAAGCCTTGACTGCTTTCACAAGTGCATAAGCTTTCTTTTCCATTATTTCATAATTTAATTCAGCAGATTGCAAAGACTTGCTGAAAAAAGCTATAGGATGTTCATATCCTTCTTGATCTTTCTGTAGAAGGACAGCTGCAATAGTATGGAAAGATGCAAAAGAAAATAGAGAAAAAGGTTTTAAATAGTCAGGTGATACCAAAACAGGAGCTTCTTGAATTGTTTGTTTAATTTTTTCAAAAGCCTGCTGAGCTTCCAAGCTCCATTCAAATTTCATTCCCTTTTTAAGGAACTTTACTATTGGCTTGACCAACTCTGCAAAGTTAGCAATAAATCTTCTCACAAAATTTATCTGCCCCAAAAATGATTGCACACCCTTTATATTCTTTGGTGGAGGGACCTTTTTGATGGCCTCCACTCTTTCAGGATCAATCCTGACTCCTTCTTTTGATACTATGTGTCCCAGTAGCTTTCCTTCTGTCACTGCAAATTGACATTTCCTAGGATTCAAGGACACACCAAACTCTAAGGCCTTGAGAAAAACCTTTTCTAAATGAGAACAATGATCATCAGCCCTTTTGGAAAAAGCAGTGAGATCATCTTGATATACTACCATTAAGACATTGATCATTTCTTTGAAAGCAACATCCATGGCTCTCTGAAAAGTTGCCCTAGCATTTTTTAGACCAAAAGGCATGCGAACATATACATAAGTTCCCCAAGGAGTTGTAAAGGCTGTCTTGAATTGCTCTGATTCTTTGACTAGCACTTGGTTATACCCTGAGAAACCATCCATCATTGACAGGAGTTCACATCCAGTCACCCTATGCAGCATGGCCTCCATATTAGGCAATCCATAATTATCCTTGAGTGATGCCACATTTAGGTTCCTAAAATCAACACAAAGCTGGATGTCACCATTCTTCTTCCTCACTGGTACAAGGTTTGAAACCCAAGTTGAGTGCCTAATTGGTTCAATAATACCAGCATCCCTCAGTTTTGTCAATTCAACTTGCATTTTGGTGGCCAGTAAAGGATTAATGGGTCTCTACTTTTGTCTAAAGGGTGTGGTTTCCTCCTTTAGAGGAACTTCATGCTGAAATAAATCAGCCCTATAAGCTTTGAGGTCATCATATGACCAAGCAAACACATGTTTGTACTTTTTCAAAAGTCTAATCAAGTTGCCTCTGATCTCCCTATTCAGTTTCTTTCCAATGTATACCATTTGTGGGGAATTTTCTGATCCTAGGTTTATCTCCTCTAAGTCTTCCAATTTTGTATTAGACTTTTGGGACAGAAAACCATCATTTATTTTAAACATTCCCTCCAGTTCTACTAGTCCTTTGGGTATATGATTAGAAGGAAATTGAACTATTTCATTTCCCATGATGCATTCTTTTCCTTCAATACATTCCTATACCTCATTGAAATCTATTTTTTGACCCTCATATTGATCCAGGCCTTGAAGGAATCTAAGGATATCAAGATCATCCTCAAAAACTTGCCAATTGTACACATTGTCAGGAACTGTAGGCCTAGTTTTAGTTTCCAACATGGAAACACCAGAGAGGGTGATATCATTATTTTTCAAAGCAACATTAGCAAGAAAATCTGCCATGATGTTATTTGACCTCTCTACCCAGAGCAAATTAAAAGCTTCAAAAAATTCTAATCTATCCCAGACAGCATGCTTATAAAACTTGAGTTTCTCATCCTTGGAGGCATATTGGGATCTTACTTGGGCTACAATCAATTGGGAATCACCGTGGACTTTTAAACATTTAATACCATGCTTTATGGCTACATCTAATCCCAAGATCAGGGCCTCATATTCAACAGTATTATTTGTACAACTGAAAGTCAACAAAAAGGAATACTTGAAAGTATTACCTGATGGGGAAATGAAAACAACACCAACTCCTGATCCTTCTTTGGAGCATCCACCATCAAAAAACATTTGCCACAAGCTATCTTGTTGCATCATCAACTCATCCACAATTGGGTCTGTGTTTTTCAACTGAGGTATCACTTCTTCAATCACAAAATTGTTCATATCAATATCTACAAAACAATTAAGGGCTTTCGGAGCAACCATTTCTACCATAACTGAGGAACGGGGCTCCCTGTACAACTTTACTTCAGTCCCATTCACTGGAATAGTGGCATAAGATAAATCTAGTTCCAACTTTCCACCCACTGCTACAGCCCATTGTCTTGACAATAACATGCCATAGTGAGGCTCTGTATCCACAACAACTACATCCATTTTGTATGTAGCTTCTGGGAATGCAGCAATTTTTACCTCAATTCCAACCAAAGTCCCCAAAATAGGCACTACCCTATTATCCATTGCATAACACCTGCCATTAGAAGTGTCAACTTGCAATCCTAATTCTTTCATTACATGATATGGCATCACAGTTGTGGCAGCACCAGAGTCTATCATACAATTTTTTAGCAATAAATCATTCAAAATTAGAGTGACATAAAATGGATTGATGGAAGAAGGTTCTTGTGTTACAATTGTCCCAACACATACATTTGAGATGGGAATAGGCTTTTTTATGGAACTCCCTTCCTCTTGTTTGGTAGGTGCAAATCTCTGCTCATTTATAAGAGCCAAGGCTGTTGTCTTGTGCTCTTCTATTTTCAACATTTCAAGTAGAGGGATGGACACTTTCATCTGAGACAACGTATGTCTCATATCAAATGCAGGGGAATCAGCAGGAGAATCAGATTGATGCTTTGTCCTACCAGTTTTCTTTTTCATCTTGTCAACACTAACTTCCTCCCCTTTCTTCTTTTCACCCACAAGTTCTTGATCCTTGCCATCTATAACATTGGGTTTTGGGAAACCCTTATCTTGAGGACTACCTTTGATGAATACTGATCTAGGAATTCCTTGTTCATTATCCACCTTTCTGTTCCTCAAATTGTATGAGGATCTTGCTTGTGTTATGGTAGCCACAGTTAAGTTTTTGATTTCCTCTTCACTGGGCTTCCTCCATTGCTTCATCTGATCTAGATCCTACCATATGAGTTTTATAATCATTGTTATCAAATTCTTCAGGGTCAGATTGAGTAAATATTTGTTGCTCATAATCAGAGAAAATCTTTCTCTTATGATCAACATCTAGGCAGCTTGCTTCATCATCTGAGGACACAAAATCCTCTATTGGATCTATAGTAAACATGTTAATGGTAGGCTTTTCAGATTCTTCATAATCTCCTGCACATAAGTTATCAGCCCCTTCTCCTAAGGCTTGGGCCACAGCACACTGGAAAGGTGAATGAGGCATATTACAAGCTACACACCAAGGAGTAGTTTCTACATTGTGTGTTGTGTTTTTCTTTAAGGGATCTGGGGTATCTCTCCCCTTTTGTAATTCATTGCTATCGAGAACAGGCCTCCCATCCTTCCAATTAGTTTTGTAAGGCATGTCTCTCAAATTAGGGGCCTTGTCCTACCTTTGATAAGGGGGTCTTGCATCTTGAAAGTTTCTACCACCTTTATCAAATCTTATTGGGAACTCCTTGTTAGCACCCGGTCCTTTATCCATCCTATCCTCCTCTTTAAAAGGCCTTGCATGTTGTGGCCTGGTCTCTTTCCACAATTTACCCTCATCCCTCTTGTACATTTGGCCAGATGCCTTTCGATTACTCTCAATATTTATGGCCAATTTAAATGCATCCCTAAGGGTGCGGGGATTTTTATCTCTTAGGAGATAAGACATTTTACCATCCATGGAATTGAAATAAGTTGTCATGCAAACTGCATCATCCAACCTCAATACCTGGAACAATTTGTACATAGCCTTTTGAAACCGGCTATTGAACTCTGACATGCTCTCATTATAATTTTTCTTGATATTATTGAATTCATTGAGCATGTAACTAGAATTCATATGTTCAGCATACTGCTCTTTAAAACTCCTGACAAATTCATCCCATGAAGCAATACTGTTCTCAGGTAACCCTCTGTACCAATCCCTAGCATCTTCAATCAATGATTGAACAAAAAGTTTCATAATTACATCTTCATGTTCGATCTCATAGTCATTAACTTTATCTGTGAAAAACTTCAAATGCTCTTCACAAGTAATAACATTATTCCCAGTGAATAATGGGATCTTCTTCCTGATTTCATTAGGAACAGCATTGGGTTGACCAGGAATACCATCAAAAAATAGGGGCCTATACCTATCCAAATGAACTGGTCTTCTTGGGATATTAAGTTGATTTGAAGGGGTTGTTGCAGCATTTTGACATGGCACATTTCCCACTGTACCTCCAGCTATAAAGGGAACTTGACTAGGAAATTGTCTAGATGGATATTGTCCAGAATGAAAGGCTTGAGTATTTGGAATTGAAATGTTAGGCTAACTGGATGAAGTTGTTCCTATGGTAATAGGGATAGAACTACTAGTAGATGTATTCATGTTAGCATGTAGAAAGGCAATCTTCCTCTTCATTTCATCTGCAGCAGCCTCCAACTCAAGTTTCTCAAGTTGCATAGCCAAATCCTCCTTTGCTTTCCTAGCTCTGTCTAAATTTGTACTCGCTTGAGTAGGCACATCAAGAACGGGCACAACCTTCTTTAGTTCATTTATAACAACACCCACCACCTTTTGTTTTCCCTTATCAGGGATTTCCTTGGGGGCAATTTTAATCTCCTTGTTTTTTTTTATTTTAGAGGGATTCAATTGTCTTAAAACATGGCCTGTTCCCTCAAATTCACTTTGTTGGGGCCTAGTATCCTGAGCTTGCTTTCTCAAAGCTTGCATATCACCAAACAAGTCTTTATCCAAACCTTGTACATCCTGGTTTAGATCACTAACATGGGTCTCATTTCTCTTGGTTCTCTTGAGGAGTTCTTCCCTTTCCAGAAGCAATTCACAAAGCTATTGTTCCCTTACCTTCGTTCTATTAGCAATTTCTGCTAATTGTTCACATTCCTTTTCTCTCAAGGCAATCACTTCCTCTCTTAACTTCTCAGAATCATATGAAGCTATTTCAGCGGTAGAGGTTTCATCTGGTTGTTCAAGGGTTTCTCTAGCAGGGAAAAAACCTACTTCTGTGACTACTTCTTTCTGCATATAGACCTCTGGTGTGACCCTTTTGACATGATCAGGATCGTCAGAAGAAAAAAAGAAGTTTCATGAGGAAGTGGAACATGAAATCTTTCTCGAGAAGGAGCCTGGGAACTAGCATTATTTTGGCCTCTCCTAGACCATTGCTTTCTGCTTGGTGTGTGGAGTTCATCACCTATATTGTCTTCTGGATGATCCTTATAGTAAGACCTAGTGTTCCTTGGTCGACTCATGGTAAATGACAACAATTTTACAAAATTTTGCAACTATTAGCAATTGGTAACACAGATTTCTTTAGAGTTGCCACCCACTACTCAAGCGGGAATCAAAATTTATTTCTACTAGTCTACAAACATACAATAGACAAGATTTCCACTAACCTATTGCAAGCTATCAAAATAAGTCCCCAATAGAGTCACCAATTTTGTTAGTGTTTGAACCTGCAGATTAGTCAATTACTCAAATAATCCCAATGGCTATAACCTAGCAAGTTACAAACTACTAAGGTATTAAGGTTAAGACCTTCTTCACTTTGAGTAATATATACTCAGGCGGGTGTACCTCTATCAATTCAATGTTCAACTGAGCTCTGAATTGAGAACTTGCTCCTTCACTGCTTTGTTACTACCTTCAAAATTCAACTCAATAAGTTTCTAAAACTCTGAGTATAACCCAAATTATCTTGATACACAACATCATGATATGGACTATATAAACAGCAACATGAAACAATGGCTTAAGGATATTCATCCTTCTTCCTTTTAGAGTTAAACTCAGGGAAGGGTTAACCTCATTTATTGCTTCTTCAAAGCATTGAAATACATATTTATGAACTTGTCATAAAATGTCTCAAGTCTGGAAATTATGCATATAAAGTAAAATTTCAGTCAATTATATCTTGGATGGTAAACCAATGTAAATGGATCTAAAACCAGTCCCTTATCCGTTGGGCATCAGAGTCGAACTCTACCTTCACATATATCTATTAAAACAAATACAATGAAACTCAAATGACATGCCTAACATATCATTGTTCCCATTCCTACACCTGTCATCAAATCCACATATAAATATTTAATTCCCAGAGACCTCCCCTAAGATTTTACTCTTTCCTTGAAAGAAACTTAAGCTTAACCCCTACATTCACCTTGTGAAAGATGTACTTAAACTGTCTTACAATCTAAATACATAAGGAAACTAAAACACTCCACATGTAAAGACAATCAAATGATAGTAACAAAGCTCCAGTGTATTGTATTAATTGATCAAATACATTGATACAGTCTTCCTTGATTTCAAGAAAATAAGGTTCTATATTCTGGACCTCTCCTTTAGAAAAAACATTTTCCAACCTCTATCTTCAATAATAACTGACTATTTATACTAATCAACCATCCTGGAATCCTCGAAAGGATGCAACAAGCTTCAGATGGCTAATAGAAATTTGCACTAGAAAACAAAAGAAAATACAAACAGAAAGATATTTGATAAAGACAGCAAGGCATATTTTTTCAATTCTAAACAATCTTCCGCAGCTGGCACCTTTGTTTGTAGATATTTTCAGAGCAGTTACCAAGTTTTTTATATGAATGATGACTACCATTACAAGCTAATTTACATCATTCTCTATTTGAACACGCTCTCCCTCAAATTCTGGATCAGGTGCCAAGTGCAATCTATTCTTCTTCCTCCTCTATCAGCTCGATAACCGGTTTTTTCTTCTTCTTTGTTATTAGCTTTTCCCAAGCTGCCACATCATCATCAGATGGCCAGTCGTAACTCTGCAGCTCCTGTAATAATTTGACTTGCCGTTCCCATGTAGAATCAGTCACATTTTTAACTTCTACTATAAACTTAATACAGTCACTTTCAACTTTGAATAAATTATCAATTATATTGTTAGTTCTTTCCACATCCAAAGCCTTATTATCTTTTAGGAAGGCCTCTTTCTTGATTACCAACTGACCCATTGACAACTTCCAATCTTCCAGCTTGACCACATTTCCATTGTCATCATATACCGGGGGCAAATACTTGCTGTAGTCTTTATCAAACATGGCTAACCTAGCCTTTACTTGGTTTGACTTTCCTTTGAAAAACTTTGACGCAGCACTTATTAGGCCAATCCTTTCAAATACATCAGTCACTACTTTTGGGATATCAGGCCTGTGTTCTTTTAAACTGTCAAGTTTATCAAACAACAAATTCCTCCCAGACCAAATACTATAGAGTGGCTCCAAGGTGGCTAAATAGTCATTCACCTTTTGATTGGTCTGATGTAATAGGCTGACTGATTTATGAACTGCATCCATCTTGTCCTTTATTTTGTCTTGCCTATACTACACTATTTTGGCTATAGTGTCCAGGGATGCATCCAATTTCACCTTTTCCAAGTCTTCAGCAGGTCCCTCAGGTGCTTCCAAATTTATCTGAACAGGTACCTCAACTTGCAAAGGAGGAGGAGGAATTATTTTTGAGGCTTCTTCAAGTTTGACCTTTATTTCTACCAGCTCATCTTCCAATTGTTTGATCTTCATCATTTTCAAATCTCTGTCCTTGGCTACCATGCTTGAACTTTCAAACAATTTAGCATATCTTTCTGACAGCTGAGCTGTCTTGGCTTCATTTAGATTAGCCCAATGAGTTACTGCCTTGGAGACTTCAAGGTCTGTTGTATTTTGTACAGTCCATATAATCTTATTCCCCTCCATCTTATCCTCTATACTCAATAGAGATGGCTTTTGGGTTTTGGGGGCCATAGACCACATTGCAACAGCTTGGGACTTAGGGTCATAGCCACTTCCTCTTATCATGTCACCAATGTGAACCTCATATGATAGGCTACCCTCTGGTTGCTTTCTCAATTGATCACTGAGGAATGCAGAAGTCAGATCCCATCCTGGGGTTAACAACATTCCACTTGATTTAACCAATTCTCTGGCTTCGTCCACTGTTATAGGATCAAGGCTAGGATCATATGAAGCAAGAGCTCTCAAAGTTTCTTCACTTGGCTCCATACCTTCAGGCAGAGCTTTCTTTACTTCTTGCTGCTTGTTCCAAATGAGAAAACTCTTGAACTCATCAGTCTTAATAAATTGATCATCCCTCAAGAATTCCTCCTGATAGACCTCTCTGATATCCTTCTCCAACCACAAGGACTTTTCTCTGCTTTCTTGCTCAATGGCCATTTTCTTGCCTGCTCTTATTGCTTTCCTCAATTGATGATGATATGGCCTATCACCTGGTACAAGAGCAGATGCTCTGTCAATTTCCTTTCTTTGTTTTTCATGCCTTGAAGGTTCACCTTCCTCAAGCCTTTGTTTCTTCAATGGTGGCTCTGAGATATCCTTTATTTCTGGTTGATCTTGAGTGAGATCAACAACTGGTGGTCCCTCAACCTGTGGAGGACTATCTTCTTCTTGTGACTCATCAGTGAATTCTTCCTCATCAGAAGATGAATAATCTTTCTTTTTCTTCTTCTCTGGCTTATTCTGATCAATCAGGCTTTCCAATTGATTCACCAAGGTATCATATTTTTCAATCATCCCATCAATCTTCTTCAAATAAGGAAGATCGGGGAAAAAACCATCAAAAGGAATCTGAGATGCTTTCAATTGTTTGGACAAATCTACTAAATCAAAGAATCTGTACCATCTCCTCTTAACCTCATCTTCATCTAAAATGTTTCTAATCACATCTTCTTCATCTAAACCCTCAGGCTCCTTGATCACACCAATGTTTGGGATGTAAGTCATCCTGGCAATCTTGATGAAGCCCTCAGGATCTATGTGCCTACAAGCACCAGTAACCATTTTGAATTATTGTAGCCATGCACTAATTTGAGGAAAAGCCCTCTTTCCTATCAGGAAGTCACCTACCTTGAATTGCCTGGGTGTGAATGTACCCTTTTTGTGAGGGGCCAGAAGCTCTTTATCTGTACACATCAATTGCCAAACAAATTCCAAACAAGCCACTCTCAGAGGCACATACTTTGGTAATAAATGTGGGGGTTGGGGACAACCATAAACTCTGATAACTGTGGAATTATCTCCTAAATAGAAGTCACCCCAATTATGATTTCCATCCCACTTATCCACATACTGCAGTGGTCTTAAAAGCCTAAGGACTCTAGGAGATAGCCTGGTGACATTTATGCCTAGCATCCTGATAATTGGAAAGACAATGAAATTCTAAAAAACACAAAAATCTACTTCATTGGAGGTAGAATTCCATATTCTCATTCACAACTGCACTAGATTGTGCTGATCCTTGAAAGTGAACCTTGGTTTTAACATGTTTAAATCAAAACTGTTGATGTTGAAAAATAGAATCAAATGCATTAATAAAGAATAATGCATGAACTCAATAGGACTTTTACTTTCTTTGACAGACATCAGCCCTTGATGTATCCTATCAATCACATACTGAATGTAATCATAGTCAGTGTTTACCAAGGAATTTTGAATATCCAAGATAATCATCAGCAAGTCAGCTGGTAAAAACTCTGCATCCCCATCAATTCCCAAAACTCTACATAACGCATAGCAAGTATATCTCATATAATGATGGAGGGATTTGAAATGGTATGGGGCATTCATGTTAGTGTAGACACCAAAAAATCCTTCAGAAAATAAATTATTTTTGTTTTCTGAAAATCCTTGATGACATCATCATTTATTAATTAATTATTTATTTAATTAATTAATTTATTTTTATGGCATTAAATCCCTCTCTCTTAATTAAAAATCTTTAATTAAGGAATCTAGCCTAAAAATGTCATTTGGACATTATCCCTAATTTATTAATTATTTTAATTAATAAATTGCCCAAAAACCTCAAAAATAAATTAATTTATTTTTAATTTATTTTTTATCCCAAACTTGGCCAATTTTCTTAAGACCACTAACCTCTTCCAAAATCTTCTAATCCCTTCTTAATTTCGATTAAAAGGCTAATCCCATCTTTTCTAACCCTAATCCCAAGGTTAAATATTTAATTAAGGTTAAATATTTAATTTCCATATTTATTGAAAATACTTTAATAAATATTCCTAAGACTTAAGCTTTTGGAATGAATAACCTTTTATTCCAAGGAGAAATCTAGACTCTTCTAGAATCTTCTCAAATCCACCCTCTTCACCCATCCTAATCTCTTTTTTGTCCTAATCTAATCCTAATCCTACCCTTAAACCTTTGTGCAATCCTAACCAAGCTTAAGACTTTCCTAAACCAAAGCAAAGTCTTTCCTTCCAAATATCTCAACCACAAAGCATTTATTGCTTCCCCAAAGTCTTCAAAGCCTCTTAAAGCCCATTCATTGCTCTTACAAGCATTTATTGGAGAGTTATGAGCTTGGAGCCCCCTTTGTTGACTCCTCTTTGCCCTTCCCTTCATCCACTCACCTTGTGACATGTGTCACCTCCTGATTGGCTGAGAGCTAGCACAATCCATGTGCTTCCCTTTGAGTGAATCTTGGCCTCTCTTAAGGATTTCAATCCTGGCCATTCATTCCTCCTACCCCAAGCCTTAGAAATCCTATAAATACCCTCACTTCCTAAGGCAAATCATCTCTCAACTCTCAAACTCAATAGCAAAGTTATAATGCCATTTTCATTCTAGCATAAGCATAAGCTCATCTTTTTTAGATCATTTTCAAGCTTAAATAACATCTAAATTAGCTTAAATGGATTAACATAGATTCATTTCTTGTTTTAATCTTAGTTCTTTCATTTAGCTTTGCATATTTGTGTGTTCTTGAGGCCTTTGAGGCAAAATAGGTTCCTCATACCTATTTTGTGTCATTTTGGGTCTTCTTGATCCTCAAATCATCCATCTTGCATGCTCCAAGTGCTTGAGTTTGCACACCCACATCCCTCTATATCTAAGCATATCAAACGGTGCATGGGCGCATCCGTTTTAAGCTTAAACTGAGGTGGCTTTGATTTTAGTTTGTTTACCTTTGAATTTGATTTGATAATATGCTATGACATTTGTTTGTTTTTGGCCTTCAAAATAGGTTTAGGTGCACTCACAAATCCTAGTCTACATTCTGGCACGCCCGGTGGGACTCAAACCACAATCATTTTGATGAAATTACACTTTATATGCTTTTTTTTTGCAGGAAATAAAGAAATGTCGCCTTCATGAAAAGAAATGACGCCTACAGCAATTAAATGTCGCCTTCAAACAAAGAAATGTCGCCTTCAACAAAAGAAATGTCGCCTACAAGGAATTCAGTCACGCCTTCATGAAATGAAATCATGCCTTTGAGGAAAGAAATGACGCCTGTGAACTCTGTTTTCACGCCTGCATAACTAAGATTTTCCTGTTGTCGGCAATTTCTGTTACGTCCCAGAATTCTTCTTCTGTCGCCTTCTTTTAATTAAATCACGCCTGTAACTAAAAAAATCACGCCTGTGGTTTTTTATCTGTCGCCTTTTGAGGTACAGAATGTCGCCTGTAGGAATTAAATGTCGCCTCTGAACTTTTCAGCGTCGCCTATAAGCTGGACAGTGTCGCTTTTTGTTTTTTGCGTGGAACTGGTTTTTTTCATTTCTTTTATTACAACAAAGGTCAAATTCAATCTTGAATGACATTAAAGAAATGAACTTAGGTCCTAAGTGTCATTGTCAATTTGAAAATCAAACCAAATCTTGAATGCACTAAAGGAAACAAACAACTCTATTCCCTCGTCTATTTCAGATTTTAAAGCAAGCAAACAAATTCAATCTTGAGTGATCTAAGGGACAAAACAAAACTTTTTCAAAAGTTCTTAAGACAACACGCACACTCAATCTTGAATGCCCAAGTCAAAAAACTTGCAAACGCTCGATTTACTTTTTGGAGAAAGGAACAAATCAAAAGCTAATCACGAGTGTCTTCATTTTCAAAGTTCAAACATCATTTAATCAAATTTGGGAAAATGAACAAAATCTGCTTGATGTGCATGTAGGAGTTTTTCAATTCTTGCATAATCCTTGTTAGAATAAGCAACGTGGAACACTTGAACTTGGACAAGTTCACTTGTTCTACTTTTAGCGAGGCCTGTCCAAGGAGAAGCGCTTCCTCCTCAGAGAACGACCTCAAACCGGTATCCCCCCCGGCCGGTATACAAATAAGTGAATACCAAAAGAATCACTTACATCTCCTAATCGCCGGGCGTTCGTGCCAAACACGTGACTGGGGATGGTAAACATTCCTCTCCCCCAGCATAATTGGCAAGGCTCTTAAGTGAGTCATGGATGATCAGCATAACCGGGTATGGAGACACCACGGAATCATTAGCAACCTGATAAAATAGAGGCTACCCTATCTACATCCGAAAGTATCAAAATCCTTGTGCAAGGACCGATTCCAAGGGGTTTACCGGGTCGCCTCAAGATTACTCACCATTTGTATTCCCTTCTGGGGGATACCAAGCTGTGGGCAAGCGATTTTGATACTCACCTTCCTTAGGTAGATCTGTTTGAAGTGCTTGACAGTCAAAGACTCCGTGAAAACACTTGTTGAAACATACACTTTCAAAGCTTTGTCAGAGTCAGTTGCCTTTGTTTGTATCCCGCAGGGTTGCTTTTTCCCTTGCGGAGATTGCTTTGACTTTAACCTTTGCCATTGGAAACCTTTGCCTCAAAATCAGAAAACCTCTTTTCCAAGTGATGCCCAGCAAGAACAAACATCCTAAAGCAAAGTTGCCCAAATCCCAAGCCTATCAAGAGCAAAAAGTTTCCAAGAAGAACGCCAAGACCTATCAATCCATTATCCAAGCAACCCAAGCAAAAGAAAAGTCTCAAGCCAGACTTGAGAACATTGCCCATAACGCCCGCATCAAACAGTTCGCCTTCCGTTTCCAAGTTAACCATCACTTTGTCAACCTTGAGCCAGAAGATTAGCCAATCCTTGTTCATGTCTTGTTCCATCTTCAGATCTTGAAATCTTGTCTCCAACATGCCTTGCATCTTAGTTTCATCCTAGTTTCACCCTTTGCATCAGCATCAAAACCTTAGTTGCATTTCAAAACATCATAAAGTTGCATTTGCATTCATCTTCCTACCAGCATTCTAGAATCCATCCTTGTCATTTGCATAGAGCATTGTCCCTTCAGCCTTCGGTACCTTTTCCACCAGCATCCCCCCATCAGCTTTCCATATCTTTCCGGCAGATCCATCATCCTTTGTTCCAAATCCAGAGATCCACCAACACTTAGTGTTCTACCTTTTTGAGTTGTTCCTATCCCATATCTTAGATCAGAGACCATCATCCTCTTTTTGACACAACGTGTTGTCATAAAGAAATCAAACCTTGTCCTTGCATAGCCATCATCTCGAGCAAGAGATTGGAGTGTATTGATAAGAAACTTGTTGACCGAAGATCATCAGTCTATCTTAGGTTGACCCCATCATATCTCTGATCCTCCATTTGGGAAAAACAGCAGCTCATTTGTTGACCACTCAGTAATCTTTCACCAACTTTCCACCAGCAACCTATCTTTCCTCCACCATCTTGATCCATATTAGTTCCATCCAGCTTCCATCATCACCATCTTGATCCCTGTCTTTGCATTTGCATCTTAGAAGTCATCATCTTTAGAAGTTCATCAACTTTGCATCCATCAACATCTTTTAGCCAAACATCTTGCATACATTTAGCACTTGCATCTCCATGCCTGTTGAGACCAGATCTCGGAAAAGAAGAAGCATGAATCCTTATCCACCAACAACCTCATCCGATCCCAACCTTTTCACCAACGCCATGATGACCTACAATCCCCAGATCCAAGCCATTAACCCATGTGAAGATCCAAACATCCCTTCATCCCCCTTGGTAAACCAAGCATTTGTAAATCCTCCAGATAGCCCACTAGCAACCAATGCCCTTGTACCACAACATCAACAGAGCACGTTTGTTCACTACCTGCCAGAAAGTACCTCCATCCCACCATCTCTCTATCCACGCATCCCTATCAAAACTATCCAAGTTCCAGCCCAAGCGTATTCTCCGTTTGTCCAATCATTCCTCGATCCTATCATGCAAACACCCCAAGAGCTTTCCACCATTCCCCTTTTCTTGCAAGGAAGCCTCACCAGTCCTACAACACAAGCTGCAGCACCATCCACTCCATCTCATACCCCTTTTGCTTCATCATCTGCTATGGCTGCCCAAGCCCAAAACCAACACTTAACCCAAAGTCAGCTTCCACCTCTCACACAAGCTTTTACACCACCGCCATCCGCAAGTCAAGCAATGCCTTTCATCATCAAAGGAGCACCGTCACCTTTCACCCCCCAAGCACCCGTACCTTCTTCTTTGGGGTTAGCGCAATCGCTCCCCATTCCAACCTCATCTTTCTCTTGGGTGTTTCCTTTATTTTCCTCCTCACAAGCATCCGCTCAACCACAACCTCAACAAGCTCCTTTATCTCAACCATCATTCATGTCCCAAGCTCCCGTTGCTCCTACCATTCCATCATCCGCTGCAGTCCACCCTAACACAAGCTCTCAATGGGGCCTTACGCAAGAAGAAATGAAGGCATGGGGGATCCCATCTCAATCCCCTACATCTATGGTTGCAAGTCAACAAACCACCTTCGCCCAAGCAGCACAGCAGCAACTACCCCAAACACCGCCGGCTTCAGGCTATTCATCCCAAATCCCAAATACCTTCCAGCAAGTTCCACCACCTCAACAGCCAACTTTCCCCAGCTATCTTACCCCATCACCCTTTGCTTCTAGCTTTCCAACATCTATTCCACCTTTAAGTAACGCAGGCATGCACCCAGCTTATATCGGTCAAACCCAAAGCCAACCTCAGCAACTACCACCATCATACCCGCAAGCAGCATCATTCCAACAGCCTCCCCCACAGCAGCCACATGTCCCCTTTCAGCAAACACCCATCATTCCTCCACAACAGCAAGTCCCTTGCTATCAGCCTCAGCAACAAATCCCTATCATCCCCCAGCAACAACAAGTTCCCACCCATCAGTTACAACAGCAAGGTCCAAATGTCCCATATCAGTAAGCAGTCCCACAACAACTGCCAGTTCAACAACAGCAAGCAGCCCAACAACATCAAGCGATTCCATATCATTTACCACAATATCCTCCTATGCCACACTAGCAATATCCCCAGCAACCATTACCCCAAAATCAGTTCCAACCCATTTATCCACAGCAAGCACCATATCCAGTTCCGCAGCTTCCATCACAAGCAGAAGTCTCAGTTCCCTCGCCACTCAATGCTGAGTGGGAAGCAATGAAAAATGCTCTAAAGGAGCTCCAAAGTGGAACAGAGAATAAAACATACAAGTTCGAGGAGGTATGCTCATATCCCTTCGATCGGTCCATAGCAACTATCCCTTTCCCCAAGCATTTTGAGATGCCCAAGTTTGACAAGTATCGGGGGAAAGGAGATCCAGTAAACCATATCAAAGAGTTCTACATGGCGTGCCAAGAAGTGGCTTACAGTGATAACTATCTCCTGCGCCTATTTCCCAAAAGCTTGGGAGGAACTGCTGTTGAGTGGTTTTACAAAATACCACATGGGACAATAAACACCTTTGCTGAACTCTCTGAGAAGTTCATCACACACTATGCCCATAATGTGGAGAATGAGTTGTCCTTGCTAGACCTATGCAACTCAAAGCAAAAAGATGGAGAAAGCCTTACAAAATACTTGCAAAGATGGCAGAATCTTACAACCAGGTTATCATATCAGCCGCCAGAGAAGCATCTAACAAAGATCTTCATTGATAACCTGCATCCAAAGCTATCCCATCACATGCAAATGAACTATCTCCAGACATACCAAGACATCAAGAGCAAAGGCATAGGCATCGAGAAAGCTCTCCTAGACGAAGGCACTATTCGTCATTTCAAGGATGATTCCAAGAACAAACCCAATAATGATAAATCCTGTTACTGGAATCGTAACAAGAATGTTGTTATAGATGGAGCCACTGACACTAAAAATGTACAATTCGTTGTGGCTAGTCCTACACTAGCTCAAACATACCAACCGCCACAAGCACCCATCTATTAGCAACCACCAGCTCCTGCATATCAAGCACCTATTTATCAGTAGCCTCCTCAAGCTCATCAACCCCCTGTGCAACAGTATCAGCAACAATACCAACAGCAACAGCCAGCACGTCAAGGCAATCCTGTTAACACAGTTAACGTTGCCCCAAGGCAGAACAAATCCAACAATCAGAACAATCCAAAGAGGACCTTCACACCTTTGGGTGAGCCTCTGGATCAGATCTTTTATCGGCTAGCTAAAGCAAATATGATCACATCTCTGCCCATCCCACAGAAGGATGACAACGCACCAAAGTCTGATTGGTATAAAGAACATGAATACTGTGATTATCATCGTGTGAAGGGGCACACAACATTGAAGTGCATGCGGCTTAAGCACTACATCCAGGATCTCATTGATCGCAAGGAGATCCAGGTCGATGCACCAGCTCAAGCTTCACCCAATGCCGGTTTGCAAATATATCAAAATGTGTTCCCTCAGCACGATACCGGGAAGAATCAAGCCAACGCCAATCAGCCCCAAAATCATGGCAAAGGCAAGCAAGAAGATCAAACAGCGGCCTACATCAACTATGACAAGTATGTCGGATGCATAACTCAAGTTGAGCCCATCCAAGATGAGCCCACCATCAATACCATCCACGTCAGAGGGCCGGATCGACAATGTGCTGCAACTACCCGCAGTGGTAGGATAACTGTTGCCGGTGCTCCTCCGAGGTCAGCTGCTCCTCCAAGGCCAACATCTACTGCATCCACAGCACAGTCTAACACCAGGCCAGCATCAAATGCACGCACAACACAGCATAATGCACCAAGAGCACAATACAATATCATAGAGCATCTTGGGAACATGCCGGCCCAAATATCTATCTTGGATTTGCTCCGCACATCACCCATCCATCAGGAGATCCTGGACAAAGCTCTAAAAGAAGGCCATGTCCCCACGGACATTAACACAACTCAGTTTGAAACTCTTGTGGGACACCTATCAGCAGCATGTGCCTTGTCCTTCAAAGAATCTGATATACCAGATGTTGCTCTTGACCATACTCTCCCCCTCCGCATTGCTGTCATGGTCAGAGATTTTGCCATCAAATGAGTTCTGGTGGATAATGGCTCAGCCCTCAACTTGTGCACATTAAAATTCATCAAGAAGATTGGGTTCACAGAGGCCGACATACAACATGAGCAAATCACTATCAAAGCATATGATAACTTGGAGCGTACCTCTGAAGGTACTATGACTTTGCCTATCCAGCTAGGCCCAGCAACGCAAGATACTCTCTGCCACATTGTTGATCTTGACCTACCGTTCAATATCCTCCTTGGTCGTCCATGGATCCATTCCATTAAAGCCGTACCATCTACTTACCATCAGTGCATCAAGTTTCCACATCAAGGCATTGAGGTTACCATCCACGCTGACCCTAACCCCTTCGCATACTGCCTTGCGATGGAAGCATCTTTCCCTCATTCTACTCATTGTCCTGGAACCGATATTGGTACTTCTATCGCTAGCTCATCCCGATCCCATCGCGATCCAGAGACCATCCTCTCTTCCACCTTATCATCCATCAAGATCAACAACCAGGGTTGTGGCGAATACAGCCTCAGTGATGCATTTGCTGTAGGGGCTCTTCCACGTGATCCACATACTCAAGGGCGCCCAAGTTGTCAAAACAAGCCTGTTGAAGAATATTATAAGCTCAAGCAAATCGGAAACATGACTTTTGAGTCTCATGGCAACATCAACAACAAAGAAATGGATCTAGATATTAACAAATGGTTATACAAAGATCCCCCATCACGTGACACACAACTTCTTGAGTACTTCAAAGAGAAATATCCAATCCCATACAAAAATGTCACAGAACACTATAACTATCAAGGTGGTGGTCTAGGACCACAAGAGGACGGAAATTTGTTTCCTATCATACCATCTCAAAATCCAGAACAGCAAGGACTTGGCTTTAATACCTCTCGCCTGCTTGAACAAGAGCCCAATACCACAACTGTGGGCACTAACATGACCAACGCGAACTTTTCGAATAGCCAGGATGACCTCGTGGAAATCGAAGACATCCCCGAAGAGAAAGACATCCGATCCTACGACGATATCTTTGCCGATGACACCCTCCTAGGGACTTCTGTCCTCCAACAACTCTCCATTAACCTCATAGATCTTCCCCTCACAAACCCCGACCTCATAGATTGGGACCAACCAAGCATCACACATATCGACGAGTTTCAAAGTGCACAAGCACTCCTAGAATTCATGGGGGCATCAGGTCCAGCAAGCAATCAGGATTCAACATCAACCTCTGTCTATCAGCTTCACCCAGAAGGATATTTTGGGGAAGAGGCAAGCTTTAGTCGCAAAAATGAAATAGCAAGAGAACATCATGAGTCTTTATGTGAAAACCCCCTTGGGGCACATTCTGATTCCAAAATAGTAAAAATAAAGGGCGTATCTTCTAGTGAAAACTTGGCAATTCAGGCGCTAGAAGATGAAGCCTTGCCTCTTCCCCCTATCCACGATTATAGACCAGAGCAGTTGTCGATCATCATAGAGGAGACCAAGCCAATCAACTTGGGAACAGAAGAATGTCCAAAGATCACCTATATTGTAGTCAACCTAACAGAAGGAGAAGAAATCGCTCTCAGTGCCTTGCTCAAGGAATCAGTTATCAACTTTGCATGGTCATACGCCCACATGCCTGGGCTTGATCCTAATCTTGTCGTTCATCATCTAGCAGTGGATCCTAATATCAAGCCAGTGAAGCAAAAGCTAAGGAAAATGCATCCAAAGGTAGCATTGCTCGTTAAAGCAGAGCTTGAGAAGCTCCTCCAAGCTAAGATCATCAGAGCAATAGATTATTCAGAGTGGATCTCTAACATGGTACCCGTCACAAAGCCTTCTGGCGACATCAGAATATGCACAGATTTCAGGGACTTAAACAAGGCATGTCCTAAAGATGACTTCCCATTGCCAAACATAGACATGCTTGTAGACCTCACAGCAGGTCACGAAATGCTATCACTCATGGATGGCTTTTCAGGCTACAATCAGATTCATATAGCAGAAGCAGATCAACATAAAATAGCATTCACAACCCCATGGGGTACCTTTTGCTACAACATGATGCCATTTGGGCTAAAGAATGCAGGAGCAACATATCAGCGAGCAATGACAGCGATCTTCCATGACATGATCCACAAGATCCTTGAAGACTATGTGGATGATATCCTTGCAAAATCCAAAACAAGGGATGAACACCTCAACATCCTAGAATGTGTGTTTGATCGTCTGAATCATTATGGCTTAAAGCTTAATCCTAAGAAATGTGTCTTTGGTGTTACATCTGGCAAGCTTCTAGGCTTCATCGTCTCTAGATGAGGCATAGAGATTGATCCTAAAAAAGTAAAAGCAATAACAGAGATGCCTCCACCAAGAAATCTCAAACAGCTCAGAAGCCTACAGGGCAAGCTTCAATCAGTTCGGCGATTCATCTCTCAGCTAGCGGATAAGTGTCAACCATTCTCACATCTCTTATGCAAAGACACCAACTTCAAGTGGGATCCCATATGTCAAAGAAGCTTTGATAAGCTCAAGGAGTATCTAGCTAATGCTCCAATCCTAGTACCACCAGTTCCAGGATGCCCACTCATCCTTTACATCTCAACAACAATTACAGCACTAGGGGCACTCCTAGCACAGCATGATGATGAAAATAGAGAACGAGCTATCTACTACATCAGTCGCACTCTTGTGGGCTATGAGCTTAACTATTCACCCATGGAGAAAGCATGCTTAGCAGTGGTCTTTGCCACTCAAAAACTTAGACATTACATGCTTAGCCACACAATCAAGTTCATATCAAAGGTGGACCCTCTTAAGTACCTGTTATCAAGGACAACCCTCACAGGCCGTATGGCAAAATGGGTCATGTTACTCAACGAATTTGACATTCAGTATGTAGATCGCAAAGCAATCAAAGGGCAAGTCATTGCCGATCAACTAGCAGAAGCACCACTGGTGGATGCCTATCCACTAATCATGGAATTCCCTGATGAACACTTATGCATGATTGAAGAGCAGCCCATGTGGAAACTATATTTTGATGGTTCCAACAAATCCCATAGCTCTGGGGCAGGAATCCTATTCGTCACACCTCAAGGTGACTATATTCCAAAATCATTCAAGTTGGGATTCCCCTGTACCAACAATATTGCAGAATATGAGGCACTCATCTTAGGTCTCAAAACAGCTATCCAATGGAACATCACAGAACTACAAGTCTTTGGAGATTCACAGCTCATTATCAAGCAAGTCCTTGATGAGTATCAGACAAAGGATGACAAATTGCTACCCTACAAGCAACTGGTGGATAAACTGAAAGAGCATTTCCTACATCTACAATTCAATCAGATCCCAAGGCTTCAGAACAAAGCAGCAGATGCAATGGCAACCATCGGATCCTTATTGGAAATCCCACGTGACGCAACGCAGTATGAATTTCTAGTCAAGCAGCTACATTCACCAGCTTATGAGAACGCAGATGCAGACATGGTGTGTGTCTTGGTTGGTCCTCAATCCCCATGGTACCACGACATCCATGCATATCTAAAAAATGGTATCATATCTCCCCATCTCACCAATAACCAACGCCAAAACCTTATTCGCAGAGCCTCCCGCTACACTCTTGTAGCCAACACCCTATATCGTCGTGGGTATCATAATGTCCTATCTAGGTGTTTAGACTCAAACGAGGTCATCCTGGCCTTACAAGAAGTTCACGCTGGAATTTGCGGTGCCCACACGAGTGGCATGGTTCTAGCGAAGCAGCTGCTTAGAGTTGGATATTATTGGCCAACACTGGAACATGATGCGTGTGAATTTGTCAAGAAATGTCTCCCATGTCAACAGCATGCCAATTTGATACATGCACCAGCACAAGATCTACAGCCTATTGCACCACCGTGGCCTTTTTCATGTTGGGGCCTCGACCTCGTTGGCCTGATCACCCCCCTCTCTTCGGATGGACACAAGTATATCATAACAGCCACTGAGTACTTTACCAAATGGGTTGAAGCGATTCCGCTCACCCTTACTACTGGCATCCAAATATCCAAGTTCATCCTCTACCATATCATTTGCCGCTTCGGCATACCATCTACCATTTTCACAGACCATGGCACACCTTTTGAAAACCAGCATGTGGATGATCTATGTGCCAGACTCCACATCCATCACCATTTCTCCAGTCCATATTTCCCTCAAGGAAATGGCCAAGCTGAGGCAACTAACAAAACTATCTTGAAAATCCTCAAGAAGGTTGTCAATGATTCTGGTCGTGACTGGCACCTCCAAATCAATCCTGCCCTTTGGGCCTACCGCACTTCTTATCGCACTCCCACAGGCACCACCCCATACTCCCTTGTATATGGTGCTGAAGCCATTTTTCCGATCGAGGTTGAGCTCCCATCCTTGCGCGTCTCCATGAAGAACTATACAACTGATGAAGACTATCGTGTGGCCCGGCTCACACAGCTGGATCTGCTAGATGAAAAGAGACAGCAAGCTTATGATCATTTGGTTGCATACCAGAATCGACTCAAAAGGAGTTATAACAAAAAGGTCCATCCTAGACAATTCCAAGTCAGTGACATGGTCCTTAAAGAAAATCAGAAGGTCCTAGCAAATAGAGAAAAGAAAGGCAAGTTTGAGCCTACTTGGTTGGGCCCCTATGTTGTCACCGCATCCTTCGGCTCGGGAGCCTATCAGCTATCAACACCAGAAGGCGAGCCCTTGAATGATCCTATCAACATCATCCATCTGAAGAGGTTCTATGCCTGAACCTGATCCTGCATATATCAGAAAATCCAAAAACATTCAAAAAAGCAAAAAAAAAAGCAAAAAAAAGCAAAAAAAGTAAAAAAAAAAAAGAGAAAGAGAAAATAATCGTCCAACGGTGAAAACTTGGCAATTCAAGCGCCTTGGACAAGTATGTTGGTGAAAACCTGGCAAACAGGTGCCAACATAGTAAACTGAGCTATTTATCTATTCAGTTGTCCTTTCAGCTACCGTCCTCATCCTCCATTCCATAACAGATATCCCAGCAGTTCCATCTCCCCTATCTTCCACGCATTCAGCTTCCATCTTCCTCCAACCCATCTGCAATCCATATCCTATTCCAAAGCTTTGTACCATATCTTGTACCATATCCTTTTCCCTGTATATATCCTTCTTGTCTCCGTCCTAGTGAGAGTCCCGCTGAGTGTGATCTTCCTATCCCCAATCCTGAGCTTCTGTACATATCCCTTGTGCATATCATTCCTCCTTGTTGTACATAGCCTTTGTCCGTCCTACAGCAGCATATGATCAAATATCTTGTCCCATCCCCAGCCTCAGAAAACTTTTAGTCCCACTCGGGCCTTGTGCTTCAGCAACATCAATTGTCGACTTATCCTTGCTCATCCTGATTATTCCTTGAACTTCAGCTTTTGCCAGCAAACAACTACACTTATTCTCTCACCAACCCATGGGTCCTTGAGGATATATCGTTCCTCCTGTCTGACCTAATCTTCCATCCTGGTCCTTGAGGATATATCGTTCCTCCTGTCCGACCAATCTTCCCACCATCAATCAAACCTAATCTCTCTCCTTGGCAAAGGATGTCTTTTTGGAATTATCATTTTGATCTTGGATTTTTGTCCTTTGGGTCTTCTTAATCTTTTTGGCTTCTCATTATCCCACCAGGGTCACCACGATTCATTATATCACGGTGTGCTGCGTGTGCGGATAATCTGGGGCAAGGTCTTTTGATCTTTCGCTTTTGCCTGTGAGTTAGTTGTGTGTTTGTGGTTCCTTTAGCATCGGTTTCACCATGTCGCCTCTGCGCTTCATGTGTGATGTTGGGGCAACCCTGTGTGTTTGTTCAGCGTCAGTCCTATGCAACACTGGTAACAAGGCCTCGTGATCCCAGTATCCTTGGCAGGTCTCTAGCATTGCTATATTAAATCTAGGTTGTGCACTCCCGTTTGCACTTGGAGCTATCTGGTCCCTTGCATTTATCATATAGATTAATCTTGCATCTTTTCATATAGCTGCATCCTGCATCTTGCATTTCCATCTCATCTTGCATATCATCCATATTTGTTCTTAGAAGTGAGGTTATTTATCTCCCCTTTCTTCCTAGGCCCTTCCTTCCTCGTCCCGTCGGGCACACTCTGTCCCAGGGCGTAATCCCTCTTTCTCCTTGTCCCACTGGGTGCATCTTCCATGATTTTGTCCCACCGGGGCATGTTCCTCTTTCTTCTAGTCCACCCGAGCGTCATACCCTCTTCTTCTGATTCTAGCCTTGGCATCTTGTTTTCTTGTCTTTGACGCCATGCCACTTGCGGCATCGCATCAAAGAGGGGCAAAATGTAGACACCGAAAAATCCTTCAGAAAATAAATTATTTTTGTTTTCTGAAAATCCTTGATGACATCATCATTTATTAATTAATTATTTATTTAATTAATTAATTTATTTTTATGGCATTAAATCCCTCTCTCTTAATTAAAAATCTTTAATTAAGGAATCTAGCCTAAAAATGTCATTTGGACATTATCCCTAATTTATTAATTATTTTAATTAATAAATTACCCAAAAACCTCAAAAATAAATTAATTTATTTTTTATCCCAAACTTGGCCAATTTTCTTAAGACCACTAACCTCTTCCAAAATCTTCTAATCCCTTCTTAATTTCGATTAAAAGGCTAATCCCATCTTTTCTAACCCTAATCCCAAGGTTAAATATTTAATTAAGGTTAAATATTTAATTTCCATATTTATTGAAAATACTTTAATAAATATTCCTAAGACTTAAGCTTTTGGAATGAATAACCTTTTATTCCAAGGAGAAATCTAGACTCTTCTAGAATCTTCTCAAATCCACCCTCTTCACCCATCCTAATCTCTTTTTTGTCCTAATCTAATCCTAATCCTACCCTTAAACCTTTGTGCAATCCTAACCAAGCTTAAGACTTTCCTAAACCAAAGCAAAGTCTTTCCTTCCAAATATCTCAACCACAAAGCATTTATTGCTTCCCCAAAGTCTTCAAAGCCTCTTAAAGCCCATTCATTGCTCTTACAAGCATTTATTGGAGAGTTATGAGCTTGGAGCCCCCTTTGTTGACTCCTCTTTGCCCTTCCCTTCATCCACTCACCTTGTGACATGTGTCACCTCCTGATTGGCTGAGAGCTAGCACAATCCATGTGCTTCCCTTTGAGTGAATCTTGGCCTCTCTTAAGGATTTCAATCCTGGCCATTCATTCCTCCTACCCCAAGCCTTAGAAATCCTATAAATACCCTCACTTCCTAAGGCAAATCATCTCTCAACTCTCAAACTCAATAGCAAAGTTATAATGCCATTTTCATTCTAGCATAAGCATAAGCTCATCTTTTTTAGATCATTTTCAAGCTTAAATAACATCTAAATTAGCTTAAATGGATTAACATAGATTCATTTCTTGTTTTAATCTTAGTTCTTTCATTTAGCTTTGCATATTTGTGTGTTCTTGAGGCCTTTGAGGCAAAATAGGTTCCTCATACCTATTTTGTGTCATTTTGGGTCTTCTTGATCCTCAAATCATCCATCTTGCATGCTCCAAGTGCTTGAGTTTGCACACCCACATCCCTCTATATCTAAGCATATCAAACGGTGCATGGGCGCATCCGTTTTAAGCTTAAACTGAGGTGGCTTTGATTTTAGTTTGTTTACCTTTGAATTTGATTTGATAATATGCTATGACATTTGTTTGTTTTTGGCCTTCAAAACAGGTTTAGGTGCACTCACAAATCCTAGTCTACAGTTAGCAAGAAGGGGGGCTATATATTTATCTTGTTTTGGCATATGTTTAACCAACTGGTCTTTTACTGACCCTATATTGCTTCTGTATCTTGCCTTTTCTTTGTTCAAATCAATCTCAGTTGAAAAGGACGTGTATAGACCAAAAGCTTTCATAAAAGATCCCCTATCAAGAGTAACTAAGGGTGATTGGTCTTCTTTTCTAATTGTCCTTGAGATAGGGTCATAACTTCTGGCTAGGGCAACAATTAAATCAACATCTAGGAAAACATCAGGGACAACCATTTTTCCCAATCCTAACACCCAACCATTACTGACAGGAACATGCTTATTTATATTGCTGTAAAAGAAGTTGAAAATAGTGTAACCTGAGAATTCCAGAGTGATTGGGTCTCTACACCGTCCCAAAAGATCTTCAAACATGTCATCAACAGCCCTCTTGTTCTGACTGGAGCCCGGCAACAGTTTCAAGAATTCATCTGAAAAATTTGGTTTATTCTTGTCCTCACTAGTTTTGGACTTTGCCTCACTACTAGAAGACGCTGCACTCTTCTTAGGTTGACTCATCCTCGCTAAAGAAATACCTTCAATTCTTTGTATCTCAAATGCTTTATGCTCAGAAATTTTCTAGACAAACAGAAACTCTTAACAACTGAGACTGAACAAATAAACAATGAGCTTCAACTTATTTATCGATATGAATCCAAGGTGTGCAACTACCATAATTAATGCAAATCTCCTTAATGGATCCCATATTCAATTTTATGTACCCTCAGATTTCAAATTTCGAGCTCACCATGTCCGGATGTTGATAGATAGATTAAACTACTTGAAAATGAGGTGAAGAGGCAATGATCATGATTTTGTACTTTAAAACTGTTTGCGTCATGCAATCTTTCTTCTTGAAGCTGATTTGATGGCTTACTGGTTTCATGTCCAGATCGACAAAGTACTTTATCTATGTGGTAACGGTTCCTTTTCTTTTCCCTTTATGACCTTTTCCATCTGAGCCCATTTAGCGAACCGGCGACTATTGGCTTCTCTTGGTCGCTGAATATAATGCTAACCCTAGCTAGCAATTGGAGAACTGGTGACCACTGGCTTCGCGAGTTCTCTGAATCCCTGTTTAATCCTGGTTCAAATTTGGAGAACTAGTGACTACTAGCTTCGCGGGTTCTCGGAATCCTATCCTTAACCACCCATGCATTTCACGAATCAGCGAACAAAGGGCTCCCACTTAAACAGTTAACTGCAATTACCATTTGGTGAACTAGCAAACAAAGCCACCTCCCATTCTCTTAATATTATGACTGACGGTCAATTTTCTTGGAGATCTAGCGAACAAAGGGTTCATGCATTCGCTTAAAGATATACTTAACCGCTTGATTGTCTGGAGAATTGGCGAACCCCTTTAATCTCTAATTCGCTGAATCTTTCCTTAATCATCACTTTATACTAGGATTCCAGATTGACCGTTGATCTTCATCAATCGATGGCTATCGCTAGTTCTCTGAATAACAAAAACCTTAACCATTTAATTCTGAGAATCAGTGAACAAAGAGCATTCGCTAGTTCTCCAAATACTCCATATCATTGAAAATTTCATTTTGAGAATAAGCGACTGAGACCTTAAAACTTATCATCCATTGATTTGCTTATTCGCCAGATTGTTTTAACCTTTATCCTTTTATTAAGAGAATTGGCGACCACTGGCTTCGCTGAATCGCTAAATTGTTTAGTATGTCACCAACTTATTCTGAGAATAAGCGAATGTGAGAAAACTTATCTCCACTGAAATCTTTTTGGCAAACCATCAGAACCGCCAAATTTAGAGGATAGCACTATAAGTATTTAGTCGCTCATTCGCCAGATCAAATATGCAGGACCCACAGATATTTTGAGATTAAAATAGGGCCGTTGATCATGAAAACAATCCACGGTATTTGCTAATTCTCTAGTTGACACGACCCTTGACCGCCAAATTCTGAGAATAAGCGAACAAAGTGTTTGCTGAATCGCTAGATTGTTTCACAAGACCACCAAAGATTGTTAGAACTGGAGATAACCCTCATTCGCTAGTTCTCGGAAAGGAAAATGAAACCACCGAAGCACTTGGAGACTTAGCGAACAAAGTAATCAAAAAGCATGGCTTTAATGCATTTGCCAATTCACTGGATGTTTGGGATAACCACTGGAAGATCTAGAGAACTGGCGACTGATATTAATAGTGAACATGAATTTGACTCATTCGCTGAATCGCCAGATTGTTTTGAAATTTGATAAGACACTTCCCAATTCGGCAAACACTTGGGGAAAATAAGCATATGCACAAATAGCAACTTAAGTGACTTAAAGGTAACCAAGAAAAAGAAACAAGAGGGCCACATGAAGTTTAGAAATGAATTGGAAACATTTTGAAAGACAAGACCTAGGGTAAGGGTTTTTCTGAACATGTCAAAAACCATTTTCACGACACTTTACAAACCCTAGTCCAGGTATAACACTCGCATTGAGACTTAAACCAGGAATTGGACACTATACCTCAAAAAACTTTTAGGATACCCAACAACCTTAACCAACATACTTTGTTGTTGTAGTAGTGAAGATTTGGGGGTGTCATCCCCACTATATTTTTTACCTTCTAACAAGGGTTTCTATGTTATGAAAATATATGTGTTATGAGTATGAATTTTCATGAATGATTTATTGTTTAGATTACATGCAAATTACATTTTCAATTACTTGAATGTATGTTTTAGACAATGGATTCAGTTGGTTAAATGCTATCTAGTACTACAAAGTTTTAGTCTTAAAAGTTTTGAAGGTACCGATTCACCCCTCCCCTCTTAGTACTTATCTTTCCATAATCCCAACAGATATTTGTTTGAATGGAATCATTACTAGTACCCTGTTAACTTAGAAAGCCTACCTAATAGAGCCATGTTTATGAACCAAATTTAACTATAGGTAGATTTCTTGAAGTGGATTCTTGTTAAAAACCCATGATAACGTTTGGTACATTTCAAATATTTTGTGTTTAGAGGGTTTAAAAGACAAGTGTACTTGTGATTCCTTTGCTTGAAGATACATATAACAAAGAAGAGATATCCATTTGAAAATCATCTTATATTTTAAAAAATCTTCTCAAAAAGAACAATCACGAAAATAGAGGAAGCTCCATTGACTCAAACCTTTTTTTGATGTCGATTTTCATGAGATCACATAAACTAAAAATATCATTACAAGAATATGAAACTTGCATAACACAAGAGGTCCCTGGGTTTGTATTCCAAAACCCTTTTATTAAAATGCAAGAACAAGACAAAAGTCTCCCCAACCCATTTGAGGAAAGAGTCAATCAAATGGATAGAAATAATGACTTTTATGACTATGTCTATGGGAGAAACAATAAAGAACAAGATACAACTACCCAAGGAAACTAATGTTAGGAATAGTTCCAAGAGATAACTGGGAGGGGGGGGGGGTGAATTAGTTATCTACAAGTTTCAATTATTTATCCAATTAAGTATACTTAAAAATTAAAAAAAAAAATTGAAAGAACACTTGAACACAACACAAATATTTTGGTTACGAGGAAACCCAAATAGGTAAAAACCCCGGTGGGAATTGACACCCACTAATAATCTACATTAGTGTTTTATGATCCTTGTTAGAAGATCTTCAAGCCTTTTAGGAGTTGTCTTTACAATGCATTTAGTACAGTGACCTGGTCAAGGGTCGTACCTTTTTAGGAGTCTTTTACAATTAACCCTATTAGGGGTGAGGACGCACTATCTAAGAGCTCACTACTCAAAGGGGTGAAGGCTACAACCTTCTGAATAATAGATAGACACTATATCTAGATCTTGGTGAACTGCGCTTTGACCTGCTATCTGGATCAGTTCCAACATATAGCATAAAATCTTTACTTAGTCACATAGACCTTCTGCTGATGGCTCAACACTTCACACACTCTGCTCTACTCTTCACATTCTACTCTAAACCATGTCTTAGCAATCACAAATGATTGCCTATAAATATCTTTCCTCTAAATGATATAATCAAGTTAGCCTATTAGAACCACCTTGAAATCATAATAGAAAAGCAATAACACTCTCCAATAATGTCTCAGTCGGCTTTACTAAGCATGCAACATAAACTGGGACCTATCTAAATAAATAAGTGTAGACGCACGCTACACACTATTGGCTCTACCAAATTAACTGAAACTTTCTCCTCAAGATGAATTAAATTATGCACTCTTAACCAAGTATTCATAACTCTTTTCCAATTACTAATCCAAGCGTTCATATCGAAATGATAGGTGCAACTCCTGTACCAACATAATCTATGTCAACTCTTCTGAATAAACATAGGAAACTACTATTGGTGAATAGCAACTACATAACTTCACTTCTACTGCACATTAGACTCTACGTCCATGAATGTAACATCAATAACATGTATCCATCTCATATTCAAAGGCACAAGGCTGCATGATGATTGTACGGACAATTACTCACAAAAAATTGCCTGTAACTCTGTCGGGAACACTACTGACACAAGCTACTATATAACTATTTGTACTAACAATTAACCTATGCGCCCATGATATCATGCTGATAACATGTCCATGCTACTTATACTAAAATCTTACTACATAATTCCTCCACGCATGCTACTTACCATATGTTGTCATTAATGGCAAACATACAGTCAGCACTGGCTTGCTGGCAAGTCTCCAACAATCTCCCCCTTTGTCATTGATGGAAACATATGGAATGAAAAACACCACCAATCCAAATGAGAAATTATTTTATAAAATTCTCCATTTCCTCATCAAAACTCCCCCAAGGATGAATCCTCCATCTACTACAATATTCTTCAACATTCTCCATTTTCTCAACTGAGCTGCTTCCATAACATAATACTACTCCTTCTTGGTTCTATGTGTGCTCCCCCTTTGATACTATTTTTCATGATATATACTACTCCCCCTTTGACATCAATGGAAAAGGGCACCAAATTATTTTAGCTCTGGTACTACTCCTGAAGTAGAGTAGTCAACCTTCCATCATTCACTAAGGACTGATGCCTTTTCTTCTTTTTCTAAGCAGAATCAGGGAAGGGAATTACTCCCAACTTCTCCCTAAGATACTCAAAAGTATCCTTTAGTAAAGGCTTTGTGAATATATCTAATAGTTGTTCCTTTGTACTTACATAATCCAATTTGACTTCTTTCTCTACCACTTTTTCTCTAAGGAAGTGATACTTGATCTCTATGTGCTTTGTCTTTGCATGCATCACAAGATTTTTTGACATATTTATAGTGCTAGTGTTATCACAATGAATAGAAATAGGATAATTAATTTGAATACCAAATTCCTTTATCATCTATTTCATCCAAACAATTTTGGAACAATTCAAAGCTGCTATATCATACTCTACTTTTACTATTGAATGGGAGATACAATTCTGCTTTTTGCTTGTCCAAGTGACAAGTCTATCATCAAGAAACACTGCTCCACCAAATGTACTCTTTCAATCCTCAACACATCCCACCCAATTTTCATGTGTATATACACAAAGCTCAACATTCTCTAAGTCGGGATACCATAGACCATAATCTATAGTGCCTTGCAAGTATCTAAATATTCTTTTTACTGCCATGAGGAGACTTTGTTTAGGCTTTGCTACAAATCTTCCAACTATGCCAACTGCTTTAAAAATATCAGGTCTAGTTTGAGTAAGATATATGATTTTTCCAATCATAGACTTGTACAATGTTGTATCTACTATTGGAGAATCATCTTCTTTTGTAAGCTTGCATCCTATTATCATAGGTGTACCCACTGGCTTGCAATCATCCATCTTGAATGTCTTCAAGATCTCTTTCACATATTTAGTCTAATTTAGGAATATACATTTGTTTGTTTGCTGCACATTCAATCCTAAAAAGTATTTGAGAGGTCCAATCATGCTCATCTTGAAATCACTATGTATTTCCTTAGCAAATTCTACGCTAAGTTTGTCATTACCCCCAAGATAATTGTTGCCATATTTTTGCACATTTTGGGAAACCTAATTACTAGATGAGCTTTGTACCCTAGTTTGCATTATTATGTGATCTTGATTAGATTTGTGTTCATTCATTGCAAGTACATGAAAGAGAAAGATAAATTACTGCATCTAAGATTACATGTCTCATATCTTGAGTATGTTGTGTAGAAGAAAGAAAGAACTGAAAAGAAAAACACTCATATGAGCTCACACATGTTGTGAGCGTAGCACATGTAGGAGTTGCACAAATGAATACAAGTATACATGAATTAAGGAGCTAGATGCAGGGGTACCAGACAGTGCCTGGTGGTGAGATGTTGATTCTTCTGTGTGCCTGGTGTGCTCCCGTGATCTAGAACCTACAAAGAGAGAAGAAGAAGGGGTTAGATCCAATGGATCTAAGAAATGAATAGTGCCACAACATCTATAAATATGCATATGTGTACTCAGTCATTCACCTCTGGCATGGGCTGTGCTCAGGGCATGTGCAACAAGGAGCTACCAAAGTAAGGGACACTATGTTTTCACTGACATGTTTGTTTCATGTGCAGATATAGGGGAGCTTATCCATACTGATTCTGTGAATGACTTGGGCCCTTGATGCAGATCACGATAGGAAAAATTCAGGTTTCCTATTAGGTGATTGCATCAAGGGCCAAGAGCACACATAGTGTGTACATATGGGGGACATTCAGATGATCCAGCATCAAGAACAGAATAGAGCACTGACATTTTCAGAGGGCTACATGGCATCTAGTTTTGAACAGAGCTAATGGAAGAGTACACAAATATATGAAGAAGATACGGCACTCTGTTGCATAGGTGTTCACATGGCACATACATGTTGAGGGCACACAATCCACAAATTTAGAAAAAGGTACAATAGAGAATGCTTAAAGATTAACTCAATACATTGCATTTAGGGCATTCATGTGTTTCAAAGTTGCATTCTGTGATAATGCTATAACATAAAAATTGTTTTAAATCTGCATTTATGAACCAGTAAAAGAGGACTTCCATGTCCCAGGAATCCAAGTGATAAACATGTGCACATTATCATTGCCATGGGTCTATTATGTAAACACATAGTGGTGGCACAAATCAAATGGAAAATGCTCAGAGAGGGCATAGATCAAGGATTGATAGTAATAGTTTCATTATATCAAAGCTGCATAATCAGATGGGCAATATTAGCATAATGTTTCTCAAGGCATAGTACTAGTGTGCAATAGTGGGATTTGCATGATATAACCAGCAATGGGATGACACCTCCAAAATAGAGATGGGAATATCAATAATAGGGCTATATTTATTCAACAGTGACAATCAAGAAATGTAATAAAATAGTGCAATGATCAACATATTACAGTCGATGCCCTTGCTGTTAACAGTAAGCATGCCATGCTCTAATCAGAGAATGGTGCCCTGATGTGTACTTAGGCTAAGAGGTCAACAAAAATATGGTAATATGTACATAGCAATATGGTAGTGCCCTAGCTCAAGTTCATAGGCTTTCAAACAACAAATACATAACTAATGCCATTTTGCAATCATACAGAGGAAGCAATTCAAATGTGCCATGAGTGAATGCAAAAAAGAGATATACAATCAACACCATTACATGCCATTGTCATAGACAAGAAAATCAATGTAGTAAATTATGGGCCTAGTTTAGATGGAAGCACAAAGTGCATATAGAAAGCATGCAATGGCTTGTACAAAAAAGGGGGGTACAGTGCCCTCAAAAACAACATTTTGCACAGAGACTTCAACAACAATCAAATAATAAGCATGCTACTACAAAAACAACAGTGCTATTCCTGAATTCAAAGCAAAACGGTACCCTTGAAGACAAGTCTCTAGCCCGTATCATGCCACAAATAGTGCATCAACGCTGCACTTAAAATAACAGTATCATATGTTGTTTTCAGGCCACCATGATGATTCAAAATAGAATGCAAAAGGAAAGAAATAATAAGATGATATTGATCAACACAACAGACAGTTTCACGGGCCTTCAACAACAAATATATTTAGTGCCCTAGCTCATTGAGCTTGTGGGCTTAAATGTAATGAACAACAAGCCTCACTTTCTTAATGCCCTAGCCTTAGCATCATCAGGTTTTCAATAGCAGTAGGCCATCAATGCAACAACAAATTCAACAAAAGGGAAGAAAAACTATGCCCTAATCGGGCTATGTACCAAACCATGAAAAAGATATGCAATGAAACAATGCCATGTATGTAATCAGACAAAATAGAGATAGAAAATTCTTCGATGCCATAGTGTGAATGAACAAGTGCCTACCTCAAGATATCATTATGCCAAGAGGGGATGTTTTCTGTTTCTATTTTCAAGAATAGAAGGTTGCCATTCAAAGACTATAGAGAGGAGTCCAGTAGATGCCAAGTGTCAAGTTGCAATTGCCATAGTTGTTGTGTTGCCATTTCTGAATGTGTAGGGTTTCATATATGATATCATATTTCTTTTGTCTCCCCTTTTAGGGTTGAGCAAACATTACTCCCTTTGCTAAGTTATTTCTTGGGCATAGGTTTTTTCTTTTTATTAATATGGTTATCTTTTTGAGATAATTATATTAATTATCTTTGATGCCCTAGGTTCCCATAGAAGTCATTGTTGACTTAGGGTAGTGAATGTTATATTGCAATCATGTATTCATGTATGGGGGGGGTTTTTGTTTTTGTTGATATTTTTGTAATGTGGATTAAATTAAAGTGTAAATATTTTAGATTTTCCCCTCTTTATTTGAGTTGAGACTATCTTTAATATATTTAGAATCCACTTGATTTTAGTAAGGGGGAAATTTTTTTTAATGTTATAAGTCAAGGCAAGAGCCTCATTGTAACATATTTGACATATGGCATTTTATAAGCCTTGTCAGAATATCATTTATTCTGCATGACTTAGTGGGTCTTTGGTCTTCCTTTTGACTAGCTATTTTTAGGGGCCCACTTTTTCCATCCCCCTAGATTCTTGGGAATTGGGCATCCAAATTTTAGAGTGATGTGATCATGGTCCTAGTGGTAGAATTTTCTATTCTTGGTGAAGTAGTGAACTTTAATGCAGATTCTATAGATTTTCTTTATATGCCTCTCACCTTTGGTGATTGAAGGTTGGTTCTTCCTTCCCTCATTCTCATGAGGTGAATGTTGTAGCTCTTGGAGAAGCAATCTGATATTTTGAATCCTTTTATTCCAGTTAATAGTAATTGTCCTTCTTTTTCTATAGCTTTGTGAGTTGATTTGATGAATTTGATGTCATGTATTGTGATTAAAATTTGATCCTTTACTTGATATTACATCCATTTTGATGTTTGCAGGCACCGGTTTTTCCTTAAAGTTTCAAATCTATGTGCATCTATATGTGTTTGAGTTGTGGAATCCATTTTCCCTTCTCATTTACAATCAGTACCTGATTGTTTTCTAAGGGGAAAAATCAGTTTTGGAAGAGTTGTGGTGTTTATGTTATGTGCTGGATTGTATTGTGAGTTTGCTTTTTTAGTTTGTGGATCTATCTTGTTTGGTGAATCACCTAAGTTAGATCTTAGTCATTTCAATTTCATGTAATCTCTCTCCCTTTCCCTTCAAGTTTAGTTCAGTTCAGGTGATACAAACGGGGAAGCCGGCCCTTAATCTGAGGTCTATTCTCAGTGAAGCAATCCCACATCCTAAGAGTATTCCCATGTTTCACGGGATTGTTAGGTTTCATACTTAGCCATCACAGGTGCAATCCCTAGTGAAAACAATAATGTCATCAACAAATGTAGCTACAAGTAGTAAACCTTCAGATGTCTCTCTGATAAACAAATTACAATCTTCTTCTCCCTTTTTGAATCCAATTTTTGTTAGATATCCATCAAGTCTCTCATACCAAGCTCTAGGGGCTCGCTTAAGTCCATAGAGGGCTTTCTTCAATCTGCATACCATATCAGGTTTGTTTGATAAGGTGAATCCTTTTGGTGATCTCCAATGATGTCATCCTTAGAGTGATATCTAGATGTATACTTTGGAACTTTAGGTGATACAAACTCATCTTCCTTCTGAGTTTCTTCTTCACTTGTTTCAGGGTCATTGAACATTACATTAATACTATCAAACATCTCTTCAACAATTATCTCACTAGTGGAAGGAATGGGTTCTTCTTCAATCACAGGTGCATAATCATGATATCTTTCTTGAACCATAAAATTTTCATCAATCTTAACATGAGCACTTTCAATGATCTTCTTCAATCTCAAGTTAAAACATCTATAAGCTTTACTTTTAGTAGAGTAACCAAGCAAAATACCTTCATCACTTCTTGCATCAAACTTGCTTATTGCTTCATCTCTCTTGATGTAGCACTCGCTTCCAAAGATTCTGAAGTATTTCACTATGGTAACATTACCAAACCATAGCTCATACAGTGTCTTGTCTGTGCCAAGCCTCAATTGTATTCTATTGATGGTATAGACTATTATATTCACCACATCTCTCCAATAGGTGTGTGCAACATTTCCTTGAATCATGATGGTGTGAGCTGTATCAAGGATGATAATGTTCCTTCTCTCTACAATCCTATTCTTCTGAGGGGTTCTAGGTGCACTCAATTGTCTCTTTATGCCATGTTCTTCACACTACTCATAGAATCTGTCAGAGGTGAATTCTCCTCCTCTATCCAATCTTAGACACTTTATCTTTAGTCCAGATTCATTCTCAACCTTAGCTTTGAATATTTTGAACTTCTCAAATACTTTTGACTTATCTTTCAAGAACACAACCCACATCATTCTAGAATAATCATCAAGAAATAAAATGAAATACCTTTCACCATAGTATGAACTTGTTTGAGTTGGTCCACATAGGTCTGTATGAATCAGATCCAACTTATTTTCTATAGAATTATGCTTGCTCTGGAATGAATTCCTCACATGCTTTCCCATCACACAATCCCTACAAATAGTATCAACTGGCTTTGCTATGCTAGGTAGATCTCTTAATGCCTTTACATTGCTTATTTTTACTATGTTATCAAAATTGATATGACATAGTCTTTTATGCCATAGCCAACTATCATCTACTTTAGCAACAAAACAACTGGCTTCAAAATTAAGCTGAAAAACATTACCTTTGGTCTTTGAACCTTATGCAATCATTACACCATCCTCATTATTAATGATGCATTTTTTGTCTTTGAACTCCAATCTATAACCTTTTTCAAGAAACTGTCCAACACTAAGAAGGTTATGCTTCAAACCATCTACATAAAGAACATCATCAGTGTTGTTCTTTCCATCCAATGTAATAGCTCCTCTACCAATGATAGGTTTAGGAGTGTTGTCTCCAAATCTAACCATACCACCATTGTATTTGTCCAGATGAACAATTCTATCTTTATCACCTATCATGTGATGTGAACAACTGCTATCTATAATCCAATCTATCCTTATGTCTTTTTGTGAAATCAATGCTAGCTCTTGTTCCTTTTTCTTATCTACATGATCCATAATGGAAATGAATCCAATTTCTTCTTCAACTAAATCATCATCAAAAACTCCATCCCTAGGATAGTAACATTCTTTTGTATACTTAGGCTTGTAGTTAGTTTTGAATTTCTTCACTCTTGTAGGACACTTGGATGAAAAATGACCAATATTATTACATGAGAAACATTTGAAAGGTAACTGACCTTCATACTTTCCTTTTCCTTTTCTTTCTTTCTTAGCAATCATATAAATGATATCATCTATCTCTTTGTCTTCATCTTCATCATCAAAATTACTAGAAGTGTTCGAAGATTTCTTACCATGGACTCATGCTTTGAAGGTTGTCTCACTTTTAGGCTCTATCTTTAATCTTGAAATCTTGGAAGTTGAAATTTTGTTGATCAAGGTCTCTCTCTTGAAATTTTTTGTAAGCTGCATGTTCTCATCAAGGATGTTGATCTTGTTTTCATACTCTACTATAAGAGTAGTCATCAACTTATCCATAGTGTCTTCCTCTAAGATCTCTCCACCATTGTTCCTGATTCCAACAATTGCTTCATTAATCCTTTGGTTGTAAGCTTTGATGTTTTCTTTAGGTAGCATCTCTAATGCATTGTATCTTTTTTTCCATGTCTTTATACGTGCATTCTTTGCTTGTGTATCTCCTTCAAACATGTCTTCTAGGTGCTTCCATATCTTTTAGGCTATGTCTACTTTCTTTAACTCTAAGAACTCATTATCAGATAAGGAATTGATAAGGCCTTCTTTAGCTATTGCATTCTGATGGAACAAATCCTTCTACTTGCTAGTAGAATCATCCTTTGCAAGATCTTCTAAGGAGGGGATCTTAATATCTTTGATAGCCACTTCAAAAACTTTAAAAGTAATGCACTAAAAATGTGTCACCATTTTGTTCTTCCAATCAGGATAGTTTTCTCCATCAAACTTAGGACTATCTTTTTTAAGGAATGTAATCTAATCAACCTCAAGTTGTTAAACTTTCTCTCTGAGTCACTTGGTTCTGATACCAATTGTTAGGAATAGTCCCAAGGGGGGGGTGAATCAGTTATCTACAAGCTTCAATTCTTTATCCAATTAAGTATACTTAAACATTAAACAATAACATAATGAAAGAACACTTGAACACAACACTAATATTTTGGTTATGAGGAAACCCAAATAGGTAAAAACCTCAGTGGGAATTGACACCCACTAATAATCTACACTAGTGTTTTATGATCCTTGTTAGAAGATCTTCAACCCTGTTAGGAGTTGTCTTTACAATGCATTTAGTACAGTGACCTAGTCAAGGGTCAGACCCTATTAGGAATATTTTATAATTAACCCTCTTAGGGGTGAGGAGGCACTATCCAAGAGCTCACTGCTCAAAGGGGGGAAGGCTACAACCTTCTGAATAAAAGATACACACTATATCTGGATCTTGGTTAACTGTGCTTTGACCTACTATCTAAATTAGTTCCAATGTATAGCATAAACTCTTTACTTGGTCACATAGACCTTCTGCTGATGGCTCAACACTTTGCACATTCTGCTCTACTCTAAACCATGTCTTAGAAATCACAAATGACTGTCTATAAATATCTTTCCTCTAAATGATATAATCAATTCAGTCTGTTAGAACCACCTTGAAATCATAATAGAGAAACAATAACACTCTCCAATAATGTCTCAATCGGCTCTACTAAGCACACAACACAAACTAGGACCTGTCTAAATAAATAAGTGTAGATGCACGCTACACACTGTTAGCTCAACCAAACTAACTGAAACTTTCTCCTCAAGATGAATTACATTATGTGATCTTAACCAAGTATTCATAACTCTTCACCAATTACTAATCCAAGCACTTATACTAGAATGATAGGCGCAACTCCTGTACCAACATAATCTCTGTCGGCTCTTCTAAATAAATAGATTAAACTGCTATTGGTGAATAGTGATTGCATAACATCACTTCTACTACACATTAGACTCTGTGTCCATGAATGTAACATCACTAACATGTCTCCATTTCATATTCAAAGATGAAAGGCTCCATGATGACTATACGGACAATTACTCACAAAACACTTCTTGTAACTCTATTAGGAACGCTATTGAGACAAGTTGTTATATAACTATTTGTACTAACAATTAACCTCTACGTCCATGATATCATGTTGATAACATGTCCATGCTACTTATACTCAAAGCTTACTGCATAAGTCATCCATGCATGCTACTTACCATATGTTGTCATCAATGACAAACATATAGTCAACACTAGCTTGCTAGAAAATCTCCAACAACTAAGGGGTAAAGGAAACAACTAAAGATAAAGCCAATAGGGCTGCCCAAGACCCCAAATCTCTTGAAATAATGGAAAATCATTTAGAGAGAAACAAGGATAGATACTTCCTTAACCTAGCCCAATAAGGGGTTAAACTTTGTCACGATTATGACACAATGACATTAAAAAAATATGAGGAAGAGGAAAATATATTAGGTGAAATGAAAAAACAACTTAAGATGTTTCAAAAATAAATTGACACCATGAAGAAAGTGGTCAAACCAAAACCCTTTTCTATTAAGGCCTTGTGCCATTTTCCTTTTGATCAAAACTTGGTTATGGTGCCTTTCCCTCCCAAAGTGGTTTTTCCTATATAAAACAAGTACATGGGTAAATATGACCCACAAGACCACCTAAGGGAATTTTGTGCCTTGAGTATTGAGTTCATGCACCATACTACCTATTTAATGCATCTATTTCCAAGAAGCCTAGTAGGCCAAGCCATGGAGTGGTTTTCAAAATTACCAAAAGGAATAAAAACTTTCAAGAGATAGCCTTCAAATTCATGATTCACTACTCTTATAATATCAAACACAAAATCACCATGCTCAACTTATGTGACACAAAAAAAAGGATGGTGAACCTTTTCTAGGTTTTATCCAAAGATGGGGAATGATTTTCGTGAGATATCCTAGAAGCATACCTGAAAAGGAGAAGATGGAAATTTCCATGTACAAACTAAACATGGAAATTAATTATAGACTTCAACTTCAACATCCCCATACATTCTAAAAGATCATTGAGAATGGGATACAGATTGAAGAGGTGTTGGTCAAAATAGGAGAGATCAAACTCTTTATAGAAAACAAAGGTTATACCAACACCAGTAATAATAATAATTTAAATAATTATAATAATAACAAGGAAGCTAACAAAAATAACAATAAATCAAGGTTTTGGTTGAAAAACACAAATAAGAACCTTGTAAATGATGGGGTTGTAGAAGCCAACAACCTAAAATCTATCCCTTTTAACTTATTGTGTGGGTCAAACCAAATGAACAATGTAAACCAAACGACCAAGACACCTTTCAACCACAACAATAACTCTCTCAAAAATCAAGGTGGAAACAAAACTAAGCCTTTCTTTGCTTCATTTCAAAGGATAAAATTCGCATTCATGGGAGAACCCTTGGAAAATGTTTTGAGAACACTTGTGGCTAATAAAATCATTGTCTTACCTGAATCAAGGCCATATGAAGCTCAAGTTAAACCCACATGGTGGAACAATGAACATCATTGTGAGTACCATAGAAACAAGGGACACAAAACCAATTAATACATGGAAAGTAAGCATTTAGTCTAGGATCTAATAGACGATGACACAATAAAGATAGAAGGGCCTCAAAACAATGAAGATCAAACTACCTTTAAGAACCCTTTCTTGAATCATGAAAAAGGAGAAACATCAAATGCTAATCAAAATAACAATAGAGGAAATGAGAAAGTGAACTTTTCACACACCTATGACAACACCATAAAATCTTTGAATGGGTGTGAAAATTCCATCAATGTGATAGTGGTGAAGGAAAATCAAAAGGAAGAGGCCTCAATAATTATGACTAGGGCACAAGCATCTAAAATGACCTTGCTAAGAGGTGCCCCTAGAATCATTGTACCAAATCAAACATCCTCCTCATTAAAGCAATAAAATTTAGTAGATCAACTCCATTGAAATCCCACACAAATTTCTATTTTGGAGTTTTTAAAACTTTTACTTACTCATAAAGAAATTTTTGAGAAAGCCCTTGTTGAAACCAATGTTCCCTTGAATTTGGACGTGGATAAATTTTAGAATATGGTAGGACACCTAGTTGCACCTCATTATTTATCTTTTTCAAGAAAGATGATATATCCTTAAATCATCCCCAAAAATTTCCATTTCACATTGAGGTATTTATATATAAACATCGGGTTAAAGGGGTCCTCATTGATAGAGGAGATGGTCTAAACTTTTGTACTTTATACCTTGTTAAAGCCATAGGGTATTCTGAGGAAGCTATACACCCTAAAAGAAAAATAACCATAAAGGCTTATGATGATGAAGAGAGATCCTCTAAAGGGATAATAGTGCTCCCTATCCAAGTAGGTCCTATGTAAAAGGAGACTATTTTCCAAGTGCTAGATTTGAAATTAACTTATAATATTTTATTGGGAAGACTATGGATACACGAAATGCAAGCAGTCCCCTCAACGTACCATTGATGCTTGAAATTTCCATGCATGGGGCAAGAGATCATGGTGTGTGGAGAGCTAAATCCATTTCAATATTGTAAAAATATCAAGCCCATAAATGATTCATTGGTCCCTCATAATGCATAAGGTACTACATCAAAACATATAGAGCAAGGAAAAAGTTTGAAGGACCATCCTTCAATAAAAGGAAAAGGAGAGATGGATGAAGAAGAAAATCTTGTTCAAAACAATTAAATTCCCACTAAATTAGCTACATTGACTAAGGGAAAAGAGAAATTTAGTGAGGAAAGTCCTAAAGAAAAGGAAGAAGAAAATAATTCAAAATCTACCCAAATTCAAATAAAGGAGACTCATTAGAAAAAGATGGACACCATGATGAAAAACTTAAAAAAAAAAATGCAAGATTAAACATAATGGTGTGGGAGAATATTCCTTATCTATAATGGATTTTCCATTATATCCTAAGTCTCATGGGAAACCATCTAGCTTACATCCACCTCAAAAATATAATAATCATTTTGTAAGGGCTAATACTTCTTCATCCATGGATGAATAGGACAATGAAATTTTGAAGTGGCCATATAAGGATGATGAGTCAAGTGCTCATAAAAAAAGAATCCAAAACATTAGCATTCCTACTCATCAATATGGAAAAGGTTTTCAAATTATGCAAAAGATAGGTTACAAAGGACAAGTACCTTTGGGTAGAAGAAATGTAGAGTTGATTGAACCGATAGAAATGTCTCGAAGGGATGTCAAGGAGAAGTTAGGATTGGGGTATCTCGAACAAGGATACACTCAAAAGAACCACTCCATATTCTATGAACAAATTCTACAATTAGACTCTCAAAGTGATGAAGACTCAAACAAATGGGAGTGGTATTCATTGTTTAGTGAATCATGCCAAGATAAAGAAGTAGATGTAGTAGTTCACACATATGCTACTAATCAAGGAAAAAAGAAAGAGGTAACCTCAAGATAAAGTTCTAATCAAGCTTTGAGTTCTAATCAAGAGGCTTGAGAAAATGCACCAAGTCAAGAGGTAGAAGACTCTCAATTGGTAGGAGAACCCTATGTACCATCATGGACTCCAACAATAAAAGGATCTAGAAATAGGTTTAACCCATGATATTTTTACCCACCAGAAACCCAAGAGGATTCAAGTGAAGAGGATCTTAACCTAATTTATTTAGAACACTTAAAAGAAGCACATATTATAGACTTAAGTGATATAATGTACGAACCTTCTAATGAAGTCATGTCCCTAAATCCTATCAATCCAAACCAAAGCATTGATCCCTTAAACCTCGTATATCTAGAACTCATTGAATGCAATTGCATAGAACCAAAAAACCTATGTACATTCCTAAATGAAAAATATTTGACCCTATACCTAAATGTGGTTGAAAAATCTTCTACCAATGAATATCAAGAAGAAATGATGAAGGAAAGTATCCAATCTCTCAGTTCAAAAATAAGAGAAAATGAATTTTGTTTTGAAAGAGTCTAATGGTGAAAACCACAAGGTAGAAGGATTAGACCAAAAAGAGAAAGAAATAAAGGACATTTCCAAAGGTGAAAACCCAATTGTGGCACCTAAGAAAGATAGGTTGGATACTTTTCCTAAACATTATGAGGAGAGATCACCTATCCTGATAGAACCAACATAAAAGACCAATATTGGGACCGAATCAGAGTCAAAGGTCATACATCTAGCAACATCATTATCAAATGAAGAAAAAGAGGAATTTATAAAATTATTCAATGAAAGGAAAGTAAATTTTGTGTGTTCTTATGATGATATACCAGGATTAGATCCAAATTTGATCATGCATCACTTGAACATAAAAAAAGGGGTAAAACCAGTCAAGAAAAAGTTAAGAAAAAATGCACCCACACATCGCACTTGTCAAAGTGGAATTAGAAAAGCTACTAAAATTTGGGTTCATAAGAGAAATTGACTATGCTAAGTGGATATCAAATATTGTGTTTGTTTCAAAAGCAGACAAGAACATTAGAATTTGTATAGATTCTTGAGATCTCTAACCTCCCATGTTCAAAGGATGAATTTCCTTTACCAAGTATAGATGCTATAGTGGATTTGACAGCAGGTCATTCAATGTTTTCTCTCATGGATGGGTTTAGCTGCTAGAACCAAATTAAAATTGTACCTAAAGACCAAGATGAAATAGCTTTTACATGTGCATGGGGGACATTTTGTTGGAATGTTATGCCCTTTAGTCTTTAAAATGTAGGAGAAACCTATCAACGAACCATGAATACCATATTCCATGATATGATGTATAAATTTCTAGAAGATTATGTGGATGACATACTTGAAAAATCCCACTCAAGGGAGGAACATCTACCAATCTTAGAGAAAATATTTACAAGGTTAGAGTAGTTCAAGGTGAGACTCAATCCAAAGAAATGTTCCTTTGGGGTACAATCTAGAAGTTTACTAGGGTATATAGTCTCAGCAAAAGGAAATGGGGCCACCTAGAAATATGAGTCAAATGAGATCACTTTAAGGGAGAATCCAATCAATCATAAGGTTCATATCACAACTAGCAGAAAAATGTCACTCTTTTACTCAACTCCTTCACAAGGACATAGTGTTTAGATGGGATGATAAGTGTGAAGAATCTTTCAATTTACTCAAAAAGTACCTAATGAATCCACCAATTTTGATGCCACCAATAAGATGAAAGCCTTGATTTTGTACATTTTAGTGACAAAACATTCTTTAGGGGAACTCTTGGCTCAAGAAGATGAAAATAGAAAAGAGAAACCCATTTACTACATAAGAAGAACCTTGGTGAAATATGAGTTGAATTACAATTTCATAGAAAGAGCATGTTTGGCAATAGTTTTTGCTTCCCAAAAGCTATGACATTATATGTTATCTCATAAGATCAAACTAATAGAAAAAAATTGATCCCTTAAAGTATCTTCTAAGAAAAAAATCTTTGACGGGAAGGTTGGCCAAATGGGTCATGGTGTTGAGAGAATTTGATATAGAATATGTGGATAGAAAGGAAATCGAAGGCCAATTCATAGCAGATCAACTAGTAGAGGCACCATTAGAAGATGAACATCCTATTCAGGTGGAATTTCCATATTAAGAAATATTCAATGTTGAAGCAAAAACATGGAAATTATACTTTGATGGTTCTTATAATCAACATGGGTCAAGAGTAGGTATACTATCGATTACACCCCAAGGTTAAAAAATCCCTAAATCATATAAGCTACTATTTCCATGCACAAACAATATAGCTGAATATGAGGCATTACTCATTGGTATCAAATTGGCCTTAGAATGGAAGGTGATAATAGAATTGTAGATATATGGGAATTCTCAACTAGTCATAAACCAGATAAATGATGAATATCAAACAAAAGATGACAAGTTGATACCTTATAAGATTATGATAGAAGATATCAATAAATAATTTAACTTGATCACATTTGAGAAAGTTTCTAGAGAAAAGAACAAAGCATTAGATGCCATAGCTACATTGTCTTCTATCCTCCAAATGTCAGACCAAAGTGTAAGATACAAATTATTGGTAGAAGAAATGAGACAACTAGCATTTGACCCTTCCAATTTCCACATCATTTTCCTTTTACTAGGACATGAATCACCCTGGTATGGATCCATCTATACTTACTTGAAATCCAAAACCCAACCTTTGGACCAAACTTGAAACAAAAAAGGAACTTCATAAGACAAGCCTCTCATTACACCCTTGTATCTGATACATTGTATCACAAGTGTCTTGACAAAATGATTTTAAGGTGTGTAGAGAAGGAGGAATCAAAATTATCCTTAAAAGAAATCCACGAAGGAATCTATGGGTCACATTCAAATGGATTAACCTTAGCAAAGAAACTTATAAGGATAGGATATCATTGGCTTTCCATGAAGAAAGATGCATGTAATTTTGCAAAGGCTTGTAAAAAATGCCAATATCTGTAGCACTAAAAAATGGACAAGTGCTTAAAAATCATTAAAATTACAAATTCTTAATCAAAATGTTCTAATTCTCATAAAAAAAGATAAAATCAATTTTAAATGGACATTTATTAATCAAAATTGGACAAAAATCATTAAATCAAAGGAAAAATCAAATCATGACATTAAATAATTAAATACAAGCTTAAAGGGGTGAAAAACACTATATAATTGATTTTAATCAATTAATTGTATAGTTTTAAATAAAAAATCAAATTGAACCTATTCCCTTACATGGCTAATTTAATTAATTGATGGAATTTAATTAATCATAATATCTTTCAACAACAATTTGAGCAACCAATGAGAATTGAGGAACAAAAGCACATGGATCACTCCAAAATAGGCGAATCTCAATCACACATTTCAACTTTGAATCTCATCCACTCAAATTTGTCTATTTGTGCAAACCTTTGAGACAAACATTTAAATTGTCCCCCCATTTAAAAACATTTCAAATTTTTTGACTCAACCAAGGCTAAATCATGATTAAATAACTCTACCCCCTACCCTTGGGATTTTACTATAAATAAGAGTCATTTTGAGAGCAATAATCATCTTAGAAATTCATTTGCAAAGCATCACCATTATAGGCAGTTTATGAGCAATTGAGAGCATTTGAATTATCTTTGTATCAATTTGAGAGTTTGAGAGCTAGATTAAGCATTGTACTATCATATTTCTCATTCTAGGATTGTCACTAGTGGAGAATAGGCTGAGAGCTTCACTTACCAAACTTAGATAAAGAACCATGAGATGTCATGGATGTTAATTTCAATTCTTAGCTTAAATTTTCATTGTATTTTTCTAGAATTGTAGTTGATTATCCTAATTTCATGAAGGTGTTAAACATACACACACAATATCATGGAAACCTAATTCATGTACCATCTCAGGAACTACATCAGATGACTACACCTTGGCCCTTCTATCAATGGGGGTTGGGTTTAATAGGGATTATTTACCCACCTTCATCTAGTGGTCATAAGTTCATTATAATTGCAACTAAATACTTCACCAAATCGGTCAAAGTTGTGCCATTGTCTACCAAAATGGGAAAATAAATATCCATGTTCATATTGAACCATATAATTTGCAGGTATAGAATCCCTCAAGCCATCATAACACATAATTCTAAACACTTCAAGAATAAGGATTTAAAATAATTGTGCACAAAATTTCATATGATACATCATTCATCCTCAATATATTACCCGCAAGGAAATGGACAAGCAGAGGCGACTAATAAAAATATTTTGAAAGTATTGAAGAGGACAATTGAAAATTTAGGGAGAGATTGGCATATACAGATAAATCATGCTTTATGGGTATATAGAACAAGTATGAGGATGCCAACAAGAGCTACACCATTCTCATTAGTTTATGGATCTCAAGTGGTACTACCATTAGAGGTTAAAATTATATCTCTAAGAGTTTCATTACATGGGTTGCTAACTGAGGAAGAATATAGGGTTGCTAGATTGCAAGAATTGGAATTGCTTGATGAGAGACAGAAACAAGCCTTTGATCATCTCAAAGTGTATCAGAACAAAATGTCAAGAAATTACAATAAACATATCAAACCAGGGACATTTCAAATAGGTGATTTGGTATTGAGAGAAAACCCTAAGAATCAGGTAGAAAGAGAGAAGAAAGGGAAATGGGAAGAAAATTGGTTAGGTCCTTTTGTTATTACTTCTTCTTTTGGAACATGTACATACAAGCTAGCTGATTGTGATGGATAGGAACTACAAGAACCGATCAATAAAATACACCTAAAAAGGTTTTACACCTAAAGTAGATGAAAGAGTATCAAAATATCAGATGAGGAAGCATCTTATTTATTTTGTATAGTCAAAAGTGATCCTGAAAAATTTCAAAAACATTGAAAAATAGAAAAGAAGAAAAAAATAAAAAATGCAAAAAAGTTCAAAAACAACAAAAAGTGATCCTAAAGAAATAAAAAATAATGGAACGTTGAGCATGAAGAAATCCAAAAACATTCAAAAATGATCTTGAAAAAGTGTTGTCTTGGTGAAAACCTAGCAAATAGGTGCATTGATGATAAAGAAAAAAAGCATAAAAAGATAAAAAGAGCAATAAATTCAATCAGTGAAAACGTTGTAAATAGGTGCCATTGAAAGTCAAGTCAATTCTCATTCCTAGCCATCCTTGTAGATATTGCATTCGCCAGCATTTGTAAATATTGCATGATAAAATCCCGAAGTTTCATTTGAAAAATACCTAAAGCTTTCGTCAAAGACCTAAAAAGTGTCCAAGTCCAACAATGCAATGAAATCAAACTAGGGGCAAATCTGTCATAAAAGAAAGAAGGATTCATCAAACTGATATCAATTGACACAAATCAATCTCAAGAAAAAACCTAGATGATCGATTCAAATCCTAATCCAAATGATGTTTTGACAATGAAAACTTTTGATCCTTGATCTCACAATGACCTTACCTTTATCAGGATTGAAATGAACAATCAAATATGAAATGGATGAAACTCTACTTGAAATATGGATTTGAAAAATAATGCAATTTTTTTTTCTAAGTGATTGCTTGATTGGTGAAATCATGTCTTTTTATAAAATCGATGAAGTCTTGGACTAGATAAGGGATGATAAAAGCATGATATTTTATTGATTTCTGCATAAGTGTTCTAAGATCAAGGTTTTAAAATATGTATTATTTGTTTAATGACATGATCATTAAAGAATCATTGAGGACATGTACATATCATGGAACCAAGATCTCTATTTGTTAAGACAACATGATACCTTGGATATTTTGATGTTCTATATCGTAATCCTAAAATCCACTTGCAATATTGAATCTGACGAAAGTGATATTCATACTATCATGGTTGTATCTAACTAGTGACAATTTTACCATCTTTAGGCATGTAAGACGGAAGGAAAATGGTATTCATATCATCATGGTTGAACTAGTGATGATTGTACCAATTTAATGTCTCAAAAATGACCGATGATGAAAATAAGCATCCTAATTTTGAATAGTGACAACTAGCTAAATTCATACTAGATTAAATGCATTTAGTTTGCATGGATCCTTTTCTCAAATCTAGTTATTAAAGATAAAATGGAATGGAGTTAAGATAAAATGAAAAAAAAAATCATCATTACTTTATGTGATCAAATGTGTTGGAAATCAAAAAGTCAAAATCAAACTTGCATTAGATTAAAGTGCATTAGATTAAATGACATTAGACTAATTGCATCATAAATTAAGAAAATATTCATTTTATTATGTTGCATTCATCATACTTCATTGCATCAAGTTGCATTCATTATAGTTCATTGCATCTTGTTGCATTCATTATAATTCACTGTATCAGGTTGCATTCATTATAGTTCATTGCATTAGGTTGCATTCATTACTAAAGTTCACATCATTAGATTGCATTAACCATCATTCTTAACCATTAAGTTGCATTCATTATAGTTCATTGCATCAAGTTGCATTCATTTAAGGTTCACTTGATTTAATCATTCAATTTCATTAATTACAATAGGTGCATCATATTAATCATTAAATATCATTAGGTTATTTTATCATTCATTAAGTTAGTTTGCATCATTAGGTTAATTGCATTAATGATCATCTAGTTTTCATTAGGTGCATTCATTCTTAAGTTAGTTCATACATTAATCATTAAATCATCACATAATTGCATTAAGTGCATCACTAAGCATTATCCATTAATTATCATCATATTATTACAACATGAAATTCATCCATATCATTACATCTCATCATCCATAAAGCATTAAATCATTAAAATCCATCCATAACATATCATTAAAACATTAAATATTTATCATTATAGATCATTAATCATTAAACCATGTAATAAATGCATCCATCTAATCTATGTCATAAATAAAACATCCATCCAAATTAAACTAAGTATAAGCATGTGCATTCATAAATTTTGTATCTAAAAAACATAAAAAATAAAACATATAGGGATAAGATCATGTAAGACTGCATATCATAAATCATCAAAAAAGAAAATCCAACACATAATGACATCATATAAAGTAAAGTCCATAATAGAAAATCAGATTCCATAATGGTATCATCAAAGTCTGTATAAATCAAAGTCTGCATCATATAAAGTATCCATCAATGAGTAGAATCTAACAAAAAATATGTAAAATGTAGAAGTCTTGATCAAGAATCATAAAAAATACAAGTATATCAACCAACAAAGGAATATCATATCAATCAACTACCACCTGCACCCGCACCTGCACTACCATCTGTGTCAGGACCATCAGGACCTAGGACAAGACCCTTGCTCAAGCTAGCCTATAGCCCATGCTGAGTCATAGCAGCCATAAAGGTTTGCATCATGGTGCTCAGCTACGTGACTATTGGCAATTTGGCTAAGTAGGATATCACAATGTTGTCATTATGGAAACATATATTTAGCATTGAGACAACACGATCAGAGGAAGAAGTTTTGTATGAGAACACATGGAAATTGTCTAAGTATAATAGTGTTTATTATTAGGAATGGGATCACTGAGAGGGGGGGCGGGGGGGTGTGGGTGAATCAGTGTTCTATATTATTAATCTTTTTTTTCTTCTTGAAACTTAGCCCAATTAATTAATTATGGAACTAAATATTGAAGCAAGTAAAGTAAACAACCATAACACATAACACTAGATATGATTATAGGGAAAACTTGGCCAAAGGAAAAACTCCAGTGGAAATTAATACCCACTAATAATTTTACTTGTGTATTATGAACCTATTAATGTTCCTTTGCCCTATTAGGAGAAGTCATTACAATGCTTTAGTACAATGACCTGGTCAAAGGTCATACCCTATTAGGAGTCTTGAGGTAACAAACCCTGTTAGGGGTGGAAGGCTCATTGCCAAAGCTCACTGCTCAATGAGGAAGGCTACAACCTACTGGATATCAGATACACACTATATCTACAAGATGAATTGCTTGTCTGATCAGTTCCTTTTGTGCACTAATGCTTTAACCTCTTGTAAATATCTATAACATCTTTACTACTCTTAACACATACTTTGCATACATTTTCTCTTTTATTCCATCTTGTATAGGCATCTCATACTCTAATACAAAAGTGCATGTCTTATATATAGGTGCAACCAAAACTATTTACTAAGTCGGCCTATAACCTATTACATACAACGCTTCCAAATGAATTGGCTCAAGAATGTTTACATACATTTATATTAACATGTTTAAAACATAAATACAATATTTTCATATCCTTAACAAAACAAAATAATACTCTCTAATCAAAATATTTCGTGTCAATTGCATGCTCTATTCTGTTATGTCGTTTACTGTTTGTGTCACTTTAACTCGATGTATCTTCTTCATACTATCACTTCTGATCATGCATTATTAACCATAGCTTAATAACATACTCAAAAGATTATCTTTAAAGGCTCATACCAAAACTTGATCATACACATGTGTGTTGATACTCTGTTCATCAAGTGCTTCACTAATTGCTCTGTCTTCCATACTTAACCAAATTCTGATCTTCTAATTTATTGTCCTGACCTCAAAACTTCATATGACTTTGTTGCCATAATGACAACACTAAACTTAGTCATATACACTATTATAGTCAACTTTCCAACAATCTCCCCCTTTTTCATTAATGGAAACAAAGGAATATGGTGAAGTTTCTAAACTACATCTTTACACAAAAAACTTTCTAACATATACTCTTATCTTTTTTTTTGAATACTCTACATCTATCTTATATCTCCCTTATACATATTATTCTGCTACTCCATATTACTCTACTCCCTCTTTTACATTAATGACAAAGGTTCTAAAAAATGAATCTTCAAGTACTTTTATAGATAGTACACTTGGGTATGCAATATTAAGGTTTTGGATCTCTTGCTGCCAAAATGCCTTTAGTACATCAACTATTTGTAGATGGGCACATTATGCATAGGTTAGCTTCTCCATATTTTCCAATTTTGTACATAGACCTTGATCATATGTCACAATAGTGGCATCTATCTCCTTGATGTTCTAATTCAACACATCTAGAGAGGGCACTAGTGCATGTCTCAACTGTGTTTGCCTAGCCCTTATTTTCCCAATCTCTTTCTCTGCCTTTTCAATTTTATCTATCTAACCTTAATAGACATTATTGCACATGTTAATATCCTAGGAGGGATCTTCTGCTAATTTTCTCATAGCTTCCATCAAAGATTCAGCTTCCTGGATCTTCTTTGAAAGGTTTGAAGTAAGTTTGTCTTTATTCATACAATCAATAATTATTTCCCTTCCTTTTGATGTGCTCTCCTTTAACATTGCTTGACCAACCTTAAGATAATTGAGTTCAAGTGAGAAATTTTCTATCGATTCATTTAGTCTCTTCTTGAGATATTTCTCCTCTACAATCTTAGATGCTGCTTCTTCAAGGCTTGAGAAATTTGCTTTAAAAATTGATAGGATGCTACTTACATCATCCACTGAATGAAATTTTATTACTTTCTTGTCCTCAAGAAGTAGGCTATTCAATATACTTACTGATTCAAAACATAATGGATTCCTCATTACTTGTTTCTCCTTTTCTTTCTCCATGGCAAACACACTTATCTTTATTAAATCTTCTTCTCCCCATGAGTCTAAACTGGTTGTATCAGGGGTCAAACTTGACAACAATGAAATTGAGGGCTTGGGTGTGATGAGTGTGTTGTCCATGATTCCAATCTTTACCTTCACTAGTAATTCAACAGAGGGCTCTTCTTTAGGCTCATCTTCCTTTTCTTCTTCCTATCCAGTCAAGTCTTCAATTTGCACTTCTTCTTGTTTCTTAGGAGACTCATCAACACGTAGAATCTCTACTTCCTTAGTGCTTACAAATGCTTCCTCAAACTTATCTAAGTCCTTGTCAGATGTCGCCATGGATATCTCAACATTATCAATCACAATGGTGTCATCTTTTGTTTCCATTGCTTTAGTAGGCACTGTCATTGTGGGTGCAAAATCCTGTGAACTTGTCATCGGTGCATTAGGGATCTCTAACTCCTTTTCTTGCTCAGTGGGGGCTTGGGTTGCAGGTGCAGAAGGTGGATACATGTTTCTATCCAAAAATACCTTCTCAAATGCATTTTTATTCTCCTTTGCAACCAACTCATAGTCTTTGTTCATTATCTCTAGAGTTCTAAGCTTGGTTCTAAGGTGAGGCTTCACCAAATCCAACAACAATGATTTATCTTCAACTAAACACACTGGGAAGTTATCATCTAGTGTCTTTTCTATGATTCTCATGTCCTCTTCAATGGATTTTGTTTTCAAAGTGTCAAGTATGTTTCATACTTGATCAGGAAGGACTATCTTAAGTTCCAAGACTAACTTCTTGAACTTAATCATATGCTTTATTATCATACCATGAATCTTTGATTTATCTATCTCATGATATTTATCATAGAACTTAGCAATTTGATCAATTCTTCCTTCATCTACTACCTTGGTTCTCAACACTTCAAGATTCGGTCTGAATCCTACATGAGGAGATGCTTAAGAGTTTCTTTCTTTGATTCTTGATGATCTTGATGATGGATGACTTGCAGTGGTCTTCTTCTTTCTCCTAGTCATCTTTCTTGGCTCAGGTGATGGTGTGGACTTCAGATCAATAGTAGGTGTAGGCACAAGAGTGTTTTCTTCTATCATTTTCTTCTTTTCCTTGGGATCATCAAACTTCTTTCTTTTCATTTTAGAAGAGGGTGTGCTCTCAAGTTGCATTACAATATTGGCTTCCCTAGCTTTATCCAAGTCTTCTTGTGTAACACCATGGATTTTTAGAATGTCTGAGGTTATCTTGGATGCTTTTCTCTTTTTTGCTGCACTGTATAAGACAAAGTCTACTTGTCTTGTCTTTTCTTCATAAGTACCCCATCTTGGTTCATTGGGATCCTTAGGTGCTAATAAGAGGACTTGTGCATAACCTTCCAAAATGTGTTCCTCTACCTCATGACCAAGTGGATGGATCCACTTAGTCCTAGGCTCCACTATTTCCATGCATGTGATATCAGTTTCCACCATGAAACATATACTGTCCTTATACTTCTCCACTATACTCTTAGGTATCCTATACCTTCTCTACATTCTAATTCTGAATGTATTTATTTATAAGTCCATGAAATCCTTCAAGGTACTCTCTGATGTTGCCTTGAATGAAATTTGTGGCAATGTAGGTAGGCTCTTGTCAAGATAAAGATCTAACACTTTACCAACAATATGGAAGTACATGTAAATTATTAGTGACCCAAATCTGAACACTTTTCTCATATCATGCTTGATAGCCCTTATGTTATCCAACAACTATGCGCGCAAGATTTCACAGAGGTTGAACTCTCCATTTTCCTTTACTATTCTTATGGCTGCTAGAATAGTTTTTGTTGACACACTATTCACTCCGTTAGCATGCTAAAACTTGTATCCAAGTATCATCGCCATGAGTTTTATATCCTTCTCCTCTATTGGCTTAATTTTCATGCTGCTCTTATCACTCTGAGACTTACAAGCTTTCTCAACTTGTTTCTTGACATCCTTACTAGTAGGAAGAATGGCGCCTATCTTGGATAGTCATGTCATCTCATAAATGAGATCTGAAGTGATGCAAACTAGAACTTCTATCCAAAATAGGTCATCATGAATTATGCTTAGTAGTATTTTGATCCATTTAGACTCATAGAACTCATATGCCATCACATATTCAATAATTGAGTGATTTGCAAGGTGCGCAAACTCATCCGTGAAAATCATTTTTGGTTTCATCATTGACTCTAAGTGTGACCTAATCTTGTCCAATCCTACAGGTTCCTTCTTGCAATATATGTATGTGTGTATATCTTCTATGTGCATAACTCCCATCAGAGTTCTATTGAATGCCCCTTCTAAATCATTTAGGACTGACTTAAAAGGATTCTTCTTGAAAATGTATCTCTTCCTTTTTGTAACATCAAATACAACTAGAGTGGCCATTTCCTACTTGATCAATGCTTAAATAGGTTTCCAAAGGGTTTCTAAATCGTTGCATCTAAACAAGGGTTTGTAACCAAATTTCACACTTCTTCACTGATAAACCAACTACAATCCTTCAACACTAGCTGCTTGATCTTGTGTGTTCTCCAAAGGCTCAAACTTGAATGCAAAAGTGACGATAATAGATCTTTGGTGACTATAAAAATAACTTTCTACAATTAATGCTTTCTGTGTAAACATAGATTACAACAGTAAATTCCAATCTTTATTCCTACTGATGATCAGGCTGTGTGATGTTACATACTACTTCAACTAGTATCCAAACAACTATAACCAAAGGCACATACTCTGAGAGTGAGTATACCAGCCGCGCAGGGGTCTAGAGATAATCTAACTTCCCCTATGACCATGAGGGTCATTCATCTAGAATTAGAAGGTGCGTCCATTGAGGATGCATCTACTACATATTCATCAACATTATTTTTCTTTACTTCCATCCAAATCTTTCTCACATCTTCTATAGCTTTCACAAACTTGACTTCTCCAGATTCATCCAAAATTGATCCTTGAGACTTATTAGGTCTTTCTTGTCTTTTCTCTTATGATCTACAAAACTTTGAGATGTGTCCAACCTTATTAAAAGAGTGAAAAATAACTAGAGGCTTTATATTCCTTGGTGCATTGATGTGAGTTACCATACATAATTGTCTAGTTGTATGACCATTATAATTCCATATCTGACATGTAATGTTTTGAGGACTTCTAACATTTTGCTATAGATGATTTCTCTAATTTTGATGATTCTGATTTCTTTGATTTGATCTACAATTCATAGCTCTATGACCAAAATTATTGCATGAATAACACTAACAATTGAAGGCTCTTACCTCTTTACAATTTTTTACTATATGTCCATACTTGTTATAGGCATAACAAGTTCAGTTTACTAGCTTGCACTCATCTTTAGATGGTTCAGCTTTAGCTTTAGTATGATTTTTAGTCTTCTTAGCTTTTTTAGATTCTTCTAGTGCTTTCATTCTTTGTTGCATATCATTGATTTGATTTTTTACTTCATTGAATCCAATACTAGTGGTATCTGCTTTAATATTCTATGCATATAACTGTGACTCTATTTGATCCTTACTTGTGTGTTGCAGGGGCATCCAAGGTTAAGGTAGGGAATTTTGTGTCCTCGATAAAACTGCATGGAGTGTTTATATTTTGGCTGGTGTTACTCAATTACAGCCTTAACCAACGGTCTTGGTCATTGAAGGAAGCTTGGTCACTAAAGGAACTCGGTAGTCTCTGGCACTCGGTGAAATTGTTACTCAATCATGCCTGTGGTGCTCGATCGACACTGGTGCTCAGTGATGCCTAGCATGCTCAGTAGTTTTACTATCCCTCGGTAGTTCTGACTTATCGACTGGAATTCTATGAGATTTGTTGAGCCGACTTGGTGAATTAATTGTTGGTAGCCATTGTCTTGGGCCGACATGCAAAATTAAATGTTTGTATACATTTGTAAGCCAAATTGTATGGCATTTAATTATTTGTTTTTGGGAGTTAAGGGTTTCATCCAACTGACTTGTGGTCGATGATTAGTATTTAAGGAGGGCTTGGGTAGATGTTTAGGAGAAAAAATTGGTAGATTTGGAGAGCTGAGACATTAGAGTAGATCTAAATGTTAGATGCATAGCTTGAGAGAGAAGTTGTGGAAAAGTTCTCAATGTTCTTGTAGATCAGATTGTAGTCTAATAATCATTTTTAATAGAGCTAGGGGTTTTGTATACTTTTGAACAAGGAGATTGCTTGGAGGCTTGCGAGCTCAAGTTTAGATCTGCCTTAGGGTTTCCATCAGCTTCTAATTGTCTTCAGAGCTGAACTAGCTGAGATTGTATTAGATCTGGTTTTGGATCTTGCAGAATTATTTCATTTTGTAATTAGCCCTAACCCGGAAGGGCTTACAGTTGGGCATGTTAATGCAAATTACTTGAAACATTTATGGTGTTGTCTGTTGTGTTGATTATTTCATTGTGTAATTCTATTGGCTACAAGGTTTGGATTGTCCTTCATTGGATCCACAATCCTTGACTGCATTAGGTGGTATCAGAGTGAAGTTTGTTCCTGTTAGAGTGAAAATTTGATCTTGTTGAAGTAGAAGCTTGACCTAGCAAGGCTAATCTTGTGAAGTTGATCTTATTAGAGTAGAGATTGTGCACAATCTGAATTACAAAACTAAAGCACTAAACTTGTGAAATTGTGCCCTAGTTGTTTACAAGATTGCAGGTTGAGATCTGACTTGTTACAACTTGGAAATTGTCACAAGGTGGTCGGTGAGGGTTTGTTGCAGAGCGTTTCTCTTTTTCTTTAAGGATGCCTCTAAGAAGATTGGACCCTAGAGTTATTTCTGATCTTTGTGATACTATTGAATCTCGGATCATAGAGAAGGTGAAATCAAATTTCAGATTTGAGATGGAATTGATGAAGAATGATATGGTCATCAAGATCATGAGAACTATTGCTGGTATACCTCAAAATGTTGGTACTGAGGATGGCTATGAAGAAGCTACTAAATAATTTGAAACTACTAGATCTAGTGGTGATGACCAGAGGAATAGATCTGGTGAAGATAGAACTCCTTGGTTTAGTAATTACCAAATGGAAGTTTCTACTTTCTCTGGTACTTTGAAGATTGATAATCTGATTGATTGGATTGGTGAACTTGAATATTTCTTTGAGCTAGAAGAAATTGAAGATCCTCTTTGGGTGAGACTGGCACAAACAAATTTGAAAGGAAATGCTACTCTTTGATGGAAGGAACTATAGAGAGACCAAGAAGATGAAGGTGAAACAAAGATCAATCAGTGGAGATTGATGGTGACTAAGTTGAAAGCGAAGTTCATACCGACTGACTATGAGCTTGACTTGTTTAAGAAGTTGCAAAATTTGAAATAGAAGGGTTTGTCTATTGAAGATTATATCGAGGAGTTCTACAAACTTACTATTCGGTCTAGACACCAAGAGCTTGGTAAGGAAAAGGTAGCTCAGTATGTGAATGGTCTGAGATTCAATATTTAGGATGAGCTTGGTATGATGAAGATTGATTCTATTGAAGATGCTTATCAATATGCTCTAAAGGAAGAAGATAAGTTGAAAAGGAAACATCCTAGTAACTCTTGAGGGAAAGAAAAGATTGATCACTCAATGAAGGAGAAACCGACTAATGTAGAAGATGAACAGAAACCTGTGGAACCAAAGAAGAAGATAGGTAGAGTTATCTTTAAGGGTACTTTCTATAACTGTGGAGAGGAAGGAGACCATTCTTTTGAGTGCACACAGAAAAAGGTTGACCGAAGAACTATTGTGATGAATGAGAACATTCAGAATGAACCTGAATCAGAGAACTTGCTGCTTCAATGAACATTGGTCGATACCAAGGATGAACCTTGTTAGAGGAGTAACTTGTTTAGGACCCGATGCAAGACTGAAGGTAAACTCTATGATGTTATTTTTGATAGTTGTAGTACTGATAACCTTGTTGCTGAGGACTTGGTTCATAAACTTGGTTTGAGTAGAATGAAACATCCTTGTCCTTATAGGCTTAGCTGGTTACAAGATGTTCATGCTTTGGAAGTTAGAGAAAAATGCTTCATTGATGTTCAGATTGGCTAGTACAAGGATTTTGTGCTTTGTGACATTGTGAAGATGAATAGTTGTGATATATTGCTCGGTAGACCTTGACAATATGATTGTAGAGATATTTATGACTGTGTAAGGAATGTGTTGGTTAGAAATCTCATTTTTTGTTTTTTGCCCTAAATTTATGGATGATCTTGAAAAAATTGCAGTCTTTAGGGTTTGCTAGGTCTAATTACCTTTGAAAAATCATAAAAACTCTAGTTTAGGTTGTCAGCATTCTAATTCTCTGTTACTTTATCGGATGACTTAAGTCTCAAATTTTTAGGTGCACTTCTATTTTCCTTTTAGTCGCTGAGTCTCCTTAAGGTATAGGAATATTCCCATTTGTCTAGCGAATGCCCAAAAGCCTTTGTCACCCGATGTCGTGAGCTTTTCAGAATATTCCTTATTATCTAATGACTTAGCATTTCACCTTTAGTCTCCAGATCTCGCAATGATAGTCTTGAGATCTAGCGACTACTATATTTGATTTATCACTAAGAGACTATAGTCACACAATCTCCAAATTGGTTTTTCCTATGGTTGGGAGATCTCTCATTGATTTATTTAAGTGGCCTTTTATCCTGTGATCATGAGTTTTATCTTTGGTCGCTGAATCTCGAGATGGAACAATGGTCTTCCTTGGTAGTTATCTCTGGGTCTCATAATAATATGATGGTTTATATTTTCATTTAGTGATTGAGAGTTCTATTGGTCATGTGATCTCCTAATGTTGATGGCTATCTCTCTGGCGGTTAGTTATTGTACTACGCAGATGTCGCTAGATCTCTCAATGTGGTGGTTACGTGACAAAGGATTGTTAGATTTAATGAGAACCATTGATGATTTTTGATCGCGTGGATGGTGCTTGATCTCCAGTCTTAACCCAGAGTGAAGAAATGTTCTCATGACTTGGAGAATGCCTCAGTCATGTGTTCTTGGGATTAAACCTTAGTTAAGCGAAAGATTGTGAGATTTAGCAAGAAGTCTTTGTCGCCAAGTATCCAAATTTTCCCGAGGTCAAGTGAGGGTTAATGAAGTGTTTTGTCCCTACGGTTATGATTTTATTTAGCAATGTAGTGACTTTTTTGGTCATGTGATCTCAAGTTCTTGATAGTTAAGTGGTAAGCTTTCAGGGATTCAGCGACATAGTTTTATCAGGGTCACGGGGTCAGGCGGTTAGTTATGAAATCTTCTCGTGACTTAATCTGGACCACTGGATGAATTGAAGGATGAGATCAATGGTGGTCACGTGATCTCAAGAAAGAAGTCAAATAGTTAAAGTTTTATGAGATTATGAGACTTCAGGTTTGTCACCAAATCTCTAGGTCGGGTGATCGCTGAAAGTTTTCAAAGACAAATATATTACCGTGACTATAGTTTTTGACTATGGTCACCAGTTCTCAGAACATAATAAATTAATGTATCCCTTCCTTTAGTTGCTAGATCTCAAAATGGCTGGGTCACCTGATCTCAGAATGAAGTTTGAAAATTCAAAAGTATTCTGTGACTACGAGATTTCCTCTTAGTCACCAGATCTCAGAATACCTTTTTAAAGCGCTAAATTTGTAAAATGACTATGTGCCTTTTTCTTCAGTTGCCAGATCATGGAATGTTCAAATTTAAAATTTCTTAGCTATGGCTAGTAAATTAGAACCTTGTGTGTGTCGAAGTAATGGAAAAATTGATGTTTTGTTGGCTAGAGATGTTAGACGTGGTGGCACATTCAATGCTGCAGGTTAAAACAACTAGAGGTGGCTCATTTGAGAGTTATGAAGCTTATTGAAGAAGTACAGAGAGCTAGGTTTTCTAAGCTTTCCAGACTTGTAGTGTGATCAATGACTTTGCAGAAGAATTTCTAGAGCTACAGTTAGGATGAGTCAGACAATAGCAAGCAGAGCTTCTACTAGCCAGGGGTCGAAGGAGAAAGTAAAGGAAAGTTTTTCAGATGAATCTAGCACTCTCTTGCCTAGTTCTTCTCAAAATAAGGTCAGTGATGATATTTTTGTCGATGACCTATCTTACTATAGGGATGCTAAAACTCTAGAAATAATAGGCATGTGCATGTTTACATATTTTTACAAGAACCGTGATAGTGTTATACCAGTTTCGAACCCTTGGACTTCAGGGTTGGCCAAGTTGATTATCCTAGAGGTTTTTCTAGATGTGGAGTTTCTCCTCATGCTATCTTAGAGATATGATCCTCTCTCAAAGACCATTAGAAAAGAGGATGGTTCACCCTTGATAATCTTAGACCAAAATTCTTTCATTAATGATTTCGGGATTCAGTTTCCAATGTCCATGAAAATCAACTTACAAGCTTTAGCAAATAGATATGTTAGAGAGGCTACTCTGGTCTCTAGGGAGATTAAGAATCACATGCCGAAGGAGAATAAAAACTATATTGCACCTATGGCCGGATCGATTATGTATGCCTGCAAAGACCTGAAGTTTTATGTGAAATACATTGCATATGGGATATGCCAGGTTTTGGGCATTGATGCAGGTCCTGAGAGGATTACATCTAATATTTTGATGTTGGTGATGGATTCATAGAGCCATATGGTGAGCAAGGGGTATGACTTTATTGGTTATATCATAAACAAGATGCATGAGGGTTTTCTATCCTTGAAGAATTTCACCTCTAGTTCTCAACCCAGGTTCATGCATTACTCCCTGCTGATGCATCTAATTGTGTATCCCAATTATGGCTTAATAAATTTGAGTGATCTCAAACCACAAATGATGTGGAATGGATAGCCTAACCTAGTTCAGTTCTAGTTTGGAGTCTGGAGCCCTTCGTGCCCTAGGTGAGATTTTAGTGCTTTTGAGAACTGGATTGTGTTCCCCATTCTCTAGAGTTTGGGTGTGAATTGCTCAAGATTACCCACCAAGGTCCTGTAGCTGGTGAGACCCCAACAATTTATTCATAATTAGACCAAGGGTCACAATTGGGGAGATATTTACTATGAGACAAGCTATACAATGATTAGGGTTTATGGATGCCCTTAGCCTTCTCATCTACTCCCATTCTATATACCACCAAGAGTTGCATTTCTAGAGTTTGTCTGGCAACTCATGTTGACAAAAAGAGAACACTTGGCTTCCCATAGAAAGGGGACTCTCACTCCTCGGCACTTTAGGGTGCATTATATTAGAATTGGGAAGGGAGCATTCAGTAAAGTAAATGATTGGTTAGAAAAGTACAAGATGTTTGCAGCACCACATAGGTATGTGGATACAGAAGGTTTCATGGCTACTGCAAGGAAATACTACATGCCCACCATTCCTTTCAATAAGCTACATGAGAAGTATCCTGAAGAAGATGTGATCAGAAACATCATTAAGGATGATGAGGTGGAGAAAAGAATTAGGCAATTGGATCGGTTACACAAAATTGAGGAGTTTAAAGGAAAAGGATTGGTATTTGGATTTTTCTTTCCTACTTTGCCTTACTTCCAAAGACTTGAGCAGATGATGGCTCAATTTGACACACTTGTCAAATCCATGAGGGATCAAATTGATCATGCTAATCAGGGAAAAAAGGCCCATTCAAAATCAAAATGTGATGAGGATAGTGATGGTGGCTACCCCATATATAGTCCACCCACTATGGAACAACCAATGGTCAAAGGGCCTAGGGAGGAGAAAGAAAATGTAGATCTTGCTGAATTGCCTAGTTCTGAGGATACTACTAAGACTCAAAAGAAAAAGAAAAAGTTGTTAACTGGTGAGCCTTTATAGAGGAGGAGGAAAGACAGAGTGAGTGCCCTCTACATAGGGACTAGCTTTCATCACCATGAAATTAGGAAAGTAGTCAAAGAGGCTAAAAGGAAACAGATGTATGAAATAGAAGATGTAGAGTTGCATCTGGCTTTAGGCCAGGATGAAAGATTAATTGGGCAAGATGCTTTCATGAGGGATGATAGTTTTGTGAATTCTGAGGAATTCAAAAGTTTCTTGTTATGGCATAAGCAGTAACAGGTGGCTTCAAGTGTACAAATAACTAAGGAGGGTCAAGTGCCTGATGAGGCATTACAACTATTGAAAGAATATGACCCTGAGGAGGAAAATCTTACTCCAGATGAGGCCAAGAAATTAGTGAGAAAAAGTAATATGTTACTTGTGCTGGGGTGGAGTTTGTATACTGACTTCATAATAGATCAAATAAAGAGACAAGAAGATGTTACTCTATCTTCTGAGACCCAAGTAGGGGACATAATAAAAGGATTTGGGTATAGCCCAAAAAGTCAAGCCTTGGGCATGTGGAGTCTGTATCCAAAAGACAAGAAACCACAAATTTTGAATGTAAAAGAACAAATGAAGGGAGATAAAATAGTGTGGTTAATCCAGAATATAGGGGACTTGGAAATTTCTTAGGTTTCGACCCAATTTGGAAGATTAAATGAGGATAAAACTAAATAACTATCAAAGAGATATGGCAACCTCTTGGAGGATTACAGTGCCCTAGTGAAGGATAGGGACTTGCAGATAATAAAAGTCACAACATTAGAGAAGCAGGTAGAGGAACTGTAATTGCAAATTATAAATACCCCTATAGTAGCCCCTACACCTCCTCAAAAGCCAGTGGCAATAGAGGCACAAGGAATGATAGATGAGGAGGTGGTAGTTGAATTGAAAAAGATCAATGATGAAAAGAATGAGGTAGTATTGCAAGCCCTATTGAGTGTTTTGCAACACAGGTTGAAAACAATCAAGGATAAATTTGACCTAGTTTATAATGCTTATGGAAAATTGCCAAAATTGCAAAAGGAGGTCAACAGTTATGTGCAGATTTTGAGTGAGTTTCATACAGTGTGGTCTGTCAGGGCACCACTTTTTGAGACATTGATTTTTGCTCAATCTATGGGGAGTGACATACCGGAGATAGTCGTAGGATTTGGTGAGGAGATTGATAGAATTAAAGCCATTCTACCACTTTTCAAGGGTAAGGAAAATTTGATTGAGGCTAAGATAGCCATGCTCAGCTCCTGTACCAATAGATTCATCCCCTCAATTTTAAGTACAGATGGGACAATAAAGAGCCTTGATAATTGGAGATCGGATGTTGATCTTCTACTACCTAGGAAAGAGGCATTTTTGGGTGAGAATAATAGTGTTGATTTAGAGAGCTTCAATAACATCTTAGATGAAGCCATCAAAGCAGAGGTTGACCTCACTAAGTTTGTGTCAGATGTTAAGGCAATTACAGATGCTAGATGGGAGAGACAAAAAGCCCAGATACAACTTGTCCAAGGTTTTAATTAGCTAACAAAGGAACACGTAACTACATGGGATGAAAAGATAAAGCCCAAAAAGGCTAGATCTGTCGCAATTGATTTGGATATTTTGGATGAAGATTGAAAAGGACATCTGACACACCTGACACTTGATCCAAGGATTACCAGATTGATAAGCTATCATTCAAGAATGGTATAGGTTAGCCTGAAATCATGGTCACCATGTCTCATTGAAATCAAGGAGCTATCATAAATATTTTCTATTGAGGATGTCAATTTTTGAGTAGCCAAAGATGTACCATGATCTAAAAAAGTCTTGTCCTTTCACCACCTGCGGGTTGGTTGTATATTTTGTTGTATTTTTTTGTTTTAATAGGAGTTAGGTTTTCCAACCACCCAAAGCTTGTTGCATTCCCATTAATGAGGGAATTCTAAGGTGGTTGTGAGAAGGCTATAAAGAGTTAAAATCTCATTTTGTAAAGAGTTAGTAAGAAAAAAAATGGAGTAGAGATTGAAAAGATATAGAAAATAGAACCGGATTGCTTAGGAGCAGATCACCAAGCTTTGTGTCTGATCTTCTAAGTAATGGAATTGTGAATGTAAGTCACAAGTTGATTTTAATACAAATACATTGCAAATTCTACCATATATTGTTGTTGTCTCTTTGCTTATGTATTTTACTCTTGTATGTTTTTCATGTTAGGCATTTGAAATATACCAGTTGTAAAGCAACCTGCTTGACTGTTTTATGAGCTTCTTTCAAGGAAAGAATTAAATGTGCTTATATTTCATCTTGGAGAGTAAATATATTTGTATGGATCTTTGATGATAAAAATATTTGGTTAACATAATAGTTTGTAAGGAAACCTATTTGGAGTTGTAGTAGTGTGTAAGGCATACTATTGTGTTTCTGTTAGGGTTTACTTGTTGAGTTGCATTGTGACTCTGTTGCCCTTAGGATTAGGCATTGGTTTGGTATTTGTTCCTCACAAGCTATATCTTTCATTGATCTTAGGGAAGAAGTTGAAACATTCACATTATTTATCAATACCTTTTATTTTCATGTTTATTGCACTTGATAGATTGGATGGTGCCCAGGGCATTTAGTTCATATTTCCTGATTCTATAAAGAGAGAATCATATTAGGTTGCCCCTCCTTAAAAGGAAGAAGGATGAGAATCCTTAAAGCACTGATTATTGCTTCATTCATGGTCACACTTTTTCTGGTAAAATTTTGCATTAAAGTGATTAGAGTCATATGCAAAGTGTTCTATAGGTTTATGCATTAAGAAGACTAGAAGCTGGTTAGTGTCCACTCATAAGAATGCTGCAAAGATAGTCATTATTAAAAGGTAATACCTGCTTGAGTCTATGGAGCTCAAAAATGATGGAGGATCTTATCCAATCCTCAGCAATTAGGTCTTTCTCTTGTGGGAATCAGTCTCAAGGAAAACAAGTTCAAACATCATTTTATGTCCTACAAGAAAAATCCCTAACAGAATGTATTTACTATTGAGAAGAATGACATGAAGTTTTCACTAATACCTTTGATGGATACAATGCTCAGTAGGAGAAGCCTGGGTATTGGTAGCCGAGTTGAGATTGTGGATCCTAAGAAAATGAATGATCAGTATGAAGAACTGACCTGTACATTGTCAAGAAAAGACTTGAAGAGACAGGAAACTGAAGTGGAAGACTTTGCAAGTAGAAAAGGTGGAGGACTTGTATGTGAAGATCCAGTTTGGGATTTATGTGTTGAATCTTGAAAGATGTTCTTCTCACATATGAACATCTTTTGGAACCTAAGGTGTCTAATGCAGGGGCATCCAAGGTTAAGGCATGGCATTCTATGTCCTCAGTAAAAATGCATGGAGTGTTTATATTTTGGCTGGTGTTACTTAGTTGAAGCCTTGACCGATAGTCTCAGTCATTGAAGGAAGCTCAGTCATTGAAGGAACTTAGTAGTCTCTAGCACTTGGTGAAATTGTTACTCGGTCATGCCTGCAGTGCTCGGTCGAAACTGGTGCTTGACGATGCCTGGTGTTCTTGGTAATTTTACTATCACTGAGTAGTTCTGACTTATCGACTGGAATTTTGTGTGATTTGTTGAGTTGACTTGGTGAATTAATTGTTGGTTTCCATTTTCTTGGGCCGACATGTAGAATTAAATGTTTGTATACATTTGTAAGCTGACTTGTATGGTATTTAATTATTTATTTTGGGGAGTTAAGGGTTTCATCTAGCCGACTTGTGGCTAATGATTAGTATTTAAGGAGGGCTTGGGTAGATGTTTAGGGGTAGAACTTGGTAGATTTGGAGAGCTAAGACATCAGAGTAGATCTGAATGTCAGATGCATAGCCTAAGAGAGAAGTTGTGGAAAAGTTCTTGATGTTCTTGTAGATCATATTGTAATCTGATAATCATTTGTAGCAGAGCTAGGGGTTTTGCATACTTGGGAACAAGGAGATTGCTTGGAGGCTTGCAAGCTCAAGTTTAGATCTTTCTTAGGGTTTCCATCAGCTTCTAATTGTCTTCGGAGCTGAACTAGCTGAGATTTTATTGGATTTGGTTGTGGATCTTGTAGAATTGTTTCATTTTGTAATTGGCCCTAACCCAGAAGGCCTTACAGCTGGGCATGTTAATGCAAATTACTTGAAACATTTATGGTGTTGTCTATTATTTTGAGTATTTTGTTGTGTAATTCTATTGGTTGCAAGGTTTGGACTGTCCTTCATTGGATCCACCATCCTTGATTACATTATTATGTGCAATTTGTCCATATGATTCTTTGCTTCAGTCAATTCAGATTCCACCTTTTTCTTGATGTTTTCTAACTCCAAGATTTTCGTGTTGGCTTGCCTCAGTTCTTCATCCAACTATTTGTTTTCTTTGATCTTCTCTTCATAGGCTTCTTGATTATTAGTTATCTTTTCATCTAACTCTTCAATCTGATCCTTCAAAGACATGCTTTCTTCATTCATCTTTTTGACTAGTTTTCCCAAATCATTGTTTGAACAATCCTTCAAATCTTTTCTAAGTTTCTTGATGAATACTTGTGTGCCACTAACCTTCAATTTTAGTTCTTCAATTTCTTTTTCAGATCTATCAAGATCTTCAAGAGTTGCTTCAAGATTATTCTTCAGATCTTTTACTTCTCCTGTATCCATGATCTCCTCAAGTGGTTAAACTTATCTTCAGAGGACCAAAGCTCTGATACCAATTATTAGGAATGGGAACATTGAGAGGGGGGTGAATCAGTGTTCTATATTATTAATGTTTTTTTGCTTCTTGAAAATTAGCCCAATTAATCAATTATTGAACTAAATATTGAAGCAAGTAAAGTAAACAACCATAACACATAACACGAGAAATGATTACAGGGAAACCTTGGCCAAAGGAAAAACCTCAGTGGGAACTAATACCCATTAATAATTGTACTTGTTTATTATGAACCTATTAATGTTCCTTTTCCTTGTTAGGAGTAGTCAATACAATGCTTTAGTACAATGACTTGGTCAAAGGTTAGACCTTGTTAGGAGTCTTGAGGTAACAAACCCTGTTAGGGGTGGAAGGCTCACTATGAGAGCTCACTGCTCAATGAGGAAGGCTACAACCTCCTGGATATAAGATACACACTATATCTGCAAGGTAAACTACTACTATGACACTACTTGTCTGATCAATTCCTTTTGTGCATTGAAGCTTTAACCTCTTGTAAAGATCTATAACATCTTTACTACTCTTAAAACATACTTCACAAACTTCTTCTCTTCTATTCCATCTTCTATATCCATCTCATACTCTAATAAAAAAGCGTATGTCTTATATATAGGCGCAACCAAAACTATTTACTAAGTCAGCCTATAACCTATTACATACAATGCTTCCAAATGAATTGGCTCAAGCATGTTTACATACATTGATATTATCATGTTTACAACATAAATACAATAGGTGCATAGCCTTAACAAAAAAAATAATACTTGCTAATCAAAAAATTTCTTGTCGACTACATGCTCTATTATGTTCTATCGTTTACTATCTGTGTCACTTCAACTCACTGTATCTTCTTCATACTATCACTTCTGATCATGCATTCTTAACCATAGCTTAATAACATACTCAAAAGCTTATCTTCAAGGGTGCATACCAAAAATTGATCATACAAACATGTGCCAATTATTTGTTCATCAGGTGCTTCACTGACTACTCTGTCTTCCATACTTAACCAAATTCTGATCTTCTAAGTTATTGCGCTGACCTCAAAACTTCATATGACTTTTTTGCCATAATGAAAACACTAAAATTAGTCATATACACTAGTATAGTCAACTTGCCAACATTTATCTCTCTACACAAAGACCATTTTGATTAGTTAATTCATAGGAGCATGTTTAGTGCATGCACACTTGAACACATATCACTAGAGGTATATTGAAGATACATCTAAGAGTGCAAGTCTGTACGACACGTACAAAAAGAGATATTGATGTTTTACAAAGACAATGTTGAGCCAACCATACCAAAGCAGTGATCAGTAATTGATTATATTGAGTTAATGGATTTTATTTTTTATCAAAATAATGAATTAACTAATTAGGGATGATATCATAGATGTTAACCCTAAGGAAGCATGAAATGATTTTATGTTTTGAGGAGAGTATAATGTTTTGTAAGCGAACAGGAAAGTTATCTTGTAATAACTTGTATATAAGTAAGTAAATGTAATGCAAAGTTATATTGTTGTGATATGATAAGATATGATGCAAAAATTGTAAGTTGTAAGAAAGAAATGATACAAGTAATGTATGTAATGCGAAGTTGAAAGAAAGTATTGTTTATTAGTGCCAAGAGCCTAGAAAGCTAGATCAAAATATTAAAGATATTCAGTAGCAGTAAAAGTTTTTTGTATTTTGCCTTTTAAATCTAAAGTTATCATTGTGTATTTCATGTTTGGGAAGTGAGCTCATCTTGCATAGATGTATGTTTTGCAATAAAAACTCCTAATAGGGTTGAGGCTTCTAACAAGGCCTAAAGTACTTTAACCAGGACAGACACACTATATGGATGTAACAGACTCCTAACATGGTCAATATCCTTAACCATTTACTTTTGATTAGTGGATTAGTGTTGGGTATCATTCCCACTGGGGGTTTCCCTTGGTTGGGGTTTCCTTGAGAACAATCATGGTGTTATGAGTTCATTTTTTTGTTATGCTTATTTTTTAGTTTATTTAGTTTAGTTTCTTATGCAAGCTACAAATTAAATATATCCATAATTGGGAAAAATTAAAAGTTTATGAAATACTAATTCACCCCCCTCTTAGTATTTTCTATTTCTAACAATTGGTACCAAATCTTAGTTACTCAAAACAAATTTATTTGGAGAAGGCCTAACAGCTTGAGTAAGATGTCTATGGATATGGATCAATTGCAGAAAAATCTTGATGAAGCTCTTGAATAGATTGATATTGTTAGTGAAGAAAGAGATACACTAAAGGACAAATATGATAATGCGAAAGATTACATTGATAAACTAAAAGAGAAGTTAGAAGATTATAAATCAAGGAAAGAACCTACAAGTCAAATCAAGGACTGTGATGAAATTTCAAAACTGAAGGAGGAGAATGAGATTCTTAAACATGAACTAAAAATTGTAGACCTAAAGTTAAGCTTGAAAGATGATAACAACAAAGATGAATCAAATTTGAAATCTAAAAATGTAGACCTGAGATCTGAACTTAAAAAAGTGACATCTGAATTTGAGACTAAAAAATTATAGTATGTTGAACTTGTGAAATACAACACAATTGTGAATGGAGAACTAACTCAATCTAAACAATATCTTCAGAAACTGTATTCTAGTAGTGAGAAAATTGATGAACAAATTTCTTATTAGAAACCCTCTTATGAAAAAATTGGTCTTTGATACTTTGAAGTCAAACTCCCAAAGATGATTGAAGAATGTAAAGAACCAGATCCAGAATAGCCTGAGAACAAAGAAGAAAAGAAACTAGATGAATCCAACAAATCTAAAGATGTACCTAACCCACCTAAGCAAGATGAATCACCTAAAGAGATGTAAAGAGAAATCAAAGGTAGATGTTTTTCATGCAATTCTTTTGGACACATGAAAAGAGATTGTACATGTAAGAAATTCAAACCTATCTCTGGTTATTGTTATAATTGTCATAGTTTTGGACATAAAGCTATTGATTGTAAGAAACCTAGATCTAATGACAATGGTAATAGTAGAATGTTTAGAAATACTAATCCTGCATATAAGAGACCTAATGGAGAAATGAACACTACAAGAAATGGAGTTGTGTGTTATAGATGCAAAAAATTTGGACATATTGCCAAAAATTGTAGATCACAAATCAGTCAGTCAAGACTGAGATATGGAAACAATGGAATAGTTTGTCAAATATGAAATAACATGGGTCACACAACAAGGTATTGCAGAATGAAAAACATGAGAAATCCTAATCCTAGAAGAAATGTAAACTATACCAGGAGAAATGTGAACACCAACAACATTCAGAAAGAAAATGTTGGCAATTTGGCTGAGTTGGTTATATAGACATTGTCATTATGGAAACATATGATCCGCATGAAGATCGCACATGTCAGAGAGCTAGTATGATAGAGCGCAATGCAAAATTGTCTAAGTATGAGACAATGTTTTTACTAGTGAACCTGGAGATAGTTTTTGTTTGTGATGTTGATTGTAGTAAGTTAAGTGCTTGTGCACTTGAACATAGACTCTATGATGGCTATTGAAGACTCATCTCAGAGTACAAGTCAGTACGGCATGTACAGAAGAAGTTATGATAGTTTTACTAAAGACAACGTCAAGCCGACATGACAAAATATGAAGATAGAATTGGTAAAGATTTAAGGGATTATTTTGTTTATCAAAATAATGACTTAACAATATAAAGGGATGACATCCTAGATGTTAACCCTTGGATAAAGTTTATTTTTTAATATGAGAGCCAACTGGAAAGTTATTAATGCTAATAACTTGTATAAATGTAATTGTAATTGTAAGAAGGTAATGATGTAATATGATGTAATGAAGTAGTGATATGATGTGAAATATATGATGTATATGTAATAGTGAAAGAGAAGCGAAGAGATATTGATGCAAGAAGTATAAGGTTATGTACCTTAAACTTCTTTTGTAATCAGTGTATATTGTACATTACTTGTTTGGGCAGTGGGCTCATCTGGTAATCACATTTTTTACTGGCAACTCCTAATAGGGTTGAGGCTTATAACAAGGCCTATAGTCCCTTAATCAAGATTGAGACACTATATGCATGTAATAGACTCCTAATAGGGTCAACATCCTTAACATGATACTTTTTATTAGTGGATCTTTGTGGGTACTATCCCCACTGAGTTTTTCCCTTGGCTAGGGTTTCCTCAAGAACAAATAATGTGTTATGAGTTCTTTAGTTTTATTACTATGCATGTTGTTTAGCTTCTTATGTTATGCATGTGTAAAGATAATATGTTATATCCATAATTGGGAAAAAGATAAAGTTTTTAGAATACTGATTCACCACCCCCCCCCTTCTCAGTATTCCCTATTTTTAACAATTGGTATCAGAGCTTAGTTACTCGGAGAAGAATCTTGAAGAAGCTCTTGAAGATTGTGATGAAAAATTAGAAAAAGAAAATGAGATCCTTAAGCATGAACTGAAGATAGAAAATTTGAAGCTTAGTCTGAATAATGGAAATGGCAAGAATGAAGCAAATCTGAAATTTGAGAATGAAAGTCTAAAGACTAAAAATGAAGGACTAAAATCTAAACTTTGTAAAGTAACATCTGAACTTGAGAAATATAATAATATTTTGAAAGGTGAATTGACTCAATCCAAACAACAACTTGAAAGGCTATATTCAACTAGTGAGAAGATTGATGAACAAATATCTTATCAAAAACCATTCTATGATAAGACTGGTCTTGGATTCAACACTTTTAAAGAAAATGAAGAAAGCAAAGAACTGGATCTGAAAATATCTGAAAGCATAGATGAGAAGAAGTTTGATGAGATTAACAAGTTTGAAGATACACCTAAAGAAGAAGAATCACCTAAGCAAGAGGAATCACCCAAAGGTATGCAAAGAGAATTCAAAGGTAGATGTTTTTCTTGTAATACTATTGGTCATATGAAGACAGATTGCACAGGTAAGAAATTCAAACCTCTTAATGGTTATTGTTATAATTGTCATGGTTTTGGACATAGAGCTATTGAATGCAGGAAACCTAAATTTATTGAGAATAATGATGGTAGTAGAATGTTTAGGAATACTAACAATGCAGATAAGAAACCTACTAAAGATATGAATAGAAGAAATGGAGTAATATGTTATAGATGCAACAAGGTTGGACACATTGCTAGAAATTATAGATCACAGATCAATCAGCCTGGACCAAGATATGGAAATAATGGAATTGTTTGTTAGATATGCAACAAGATTGGACATACAACAAGGTTTTGTAGAATGAACAATAGAGTTTTTCATCCTAATCCTAATCCCATAAATCATGCAAGAAGAAATGAAGATGCAAGTAATAGTTAGAAAGGATGCTGTAGTAAATCATATGAAGTGAGGTTTATCAAAAGTACATATCAAGGAGACATATTCAACATTGAAGGTAATGAGGAAGGTGAAGCATTAAAAGGTAAGAATGAATCTTTACCTAACCCATCTCAAAGTACTTAATTTATGAAAATTGCAGTAGAATAGGAACTTAGATTAGTGTAGAAGTAGATATATGATGAACTAAGTCTTGCACAGTTAATGAAAGGTAGTATATGATTTTCTAATGCTATGGGTAAGAGCACAAAGAAAAATATTATGTTTTATGAGATCGCAAGAAGTTTTAAGTTTTGTAGGTTAGCAAATACAACTTTTTGGAAAGAAGCGGCAAAAGAATTGAATGCGATGTCAGATCTATGTGAGATTGAATTAATAAATGGTCATGATCGGTATTATTTGATCATCAAAGAAAATTCAAGTGTTAAGGAGATCAAAGAGTAGTGATTGGAAGCATTTTTCAAGGATTTGGAGAGGAATTTTGTGCCAAATCTACACAAGCCCTAAAATCATGAAATTGAGGTATTTTACTTGATAGATCTTTAAATTAGTGAAGGAATTAGAAGAAATCATGGATGTTTCCTTAAATCACAATGTCAAAGACAAAAATAGACCTAAGTTGAAAAGGAAACCAATAGAACCCTTGGAAGATGATCCTAGGTTAGCTTTATCATCCGTACCAGATGGAGTTTTACATCTAGAGAATGTCAGAAGTTATCTTGGATGAAAACTAAAGACTATTAGTGATAGTGATTTCACCAATGAATATCAGAAGATTTATAATCAGGACATGACATTGAAAGATAATGAAATCATTAAGTATGAATTGCAGGATGAATTTGACAATGAAGAATGTACTAAGATAATCTTAAGCAGAGTTCATAATGGGAAGTTTTGGTTAGAAGATAGAGTGATAGATATCACAACTGATCTGATTCATGAAGTTACTGGACTATCTAAAACTAGAGCCATTCATTTAAATGAGAAGAACATGAGGAAAATAGTCATAGACAACACAAATTCATCTTATAATGGTAGAGGAATTGTGATTAGTAAGATCAAACAAGATGATGTTAGATACTTATGCAAGATCCTAACCACTAATTTTTGTGCAAATTCAAGAGAGGATGACATGGCAGCTGGAATGATACATGTAGCTTATGTAATGTGTGTTGACAAGGTACAAGTTGATATGTGTGAGATTCTGAGAATTCAACTGTTTGAGAATTTGGAAAAGATTAAGAAAACTAAGTATACATAGTTTAGGTTCTCATCCTTAATCACCTATATGTTTTTTCATCTATTGAGAAGATTTCCTTACACCATTGGAAATGATTGGAATGATGGCCAAACTACAATGGAAAGGATTAACCTAGTATATAGAAGGCATGTTATTGACAAAGTAAATGAGAGTGCAGTACTTGTAATCAAGACATTTTAGAATGTAGTGTCTAGAAAATCAAGGATCCCATAGTCTCTTGTGGAGAAGTATAAAAATGAGATATGTTTCATGGTTGATATTGAATTTACCTACATTGAAGTAGTAGAACCTAGAATAGAGTTCATAGACCCTCTTGGCTATGAGATATTTGAGGTAGAGACAAAAGAGTATGTGAGCAGGTTACTTAAGTATAAGTTGGACACTCACTGTAATAGGTTTGGAACCTTTGAGGAGAACTTCAACTCCACAAAGACCTTACTTAAGGAGAAGTAGTCTACGAAAAGAGTTGAGAGTACTATAAAGAAAATCCTAAAAGATACATGGATGAATGAGCATGAATTCTTAGTAGAAAAGCAAACAACAATAGCAATTAGAGATATTGGACAAAAATAAGTTTTGTCTGTTCCACCTTTATCATCAATTGCAGCACAGCAAGAAGAAACACAAGTTAAGGTGAAAATGGAAGAAATTGAGAAGGATCAAGAAGAAAAGATATCCACTTCCTCCACACCTAACAAAAGAGTAAAGGAGAGTGCTACTGGACTGGGTAAGAGACATAAAACTTTAGTGAAACCAGTTCCAAGGAAAATTGTAGAAATCAAAGATGGTGTCACCTCTATTAAGAAGAAAACTTGGAAACCTAAAGTTGAGAAACTTAATGAGTAGATCATTCAGGATGGAGACTTTACAAGATTGAATAAGTATTATGAATAAGTATTATTTTTTATAATAAGAAGTTTGATACAATTTAGGGTAAGATACCTAATGATTTGTACAATAAACTTGTGAATAGGAAGAAGAGAGCATCAGAGGAAGACAGGGCTATTAGAGAAAAGCTTGTAAGGAAGATTTGTGTTATAAAAGATGAAGCACACTTTGGTCAGATCATGAAAGCTTTAAGCACCCATTTGAGAACCAAGAAGAGAACCATTCAGATTATGGGAGGCTGATATGAAGAAGTTAACTCAGAAATAGAGAAAGCAATAATCAAGGTTATGACAGAAAATGCTGGAGAACCATCAGTTGTAGTAGAGCAAGTAGGTGAAATAGAACAAGAGGACATTCCCTCTCCACCAACCATTAACATTGAAGATGAAACCATGAATTTAGAAGGAAAAAAGATCACTTTGGATACTGATGATAATGTATTCAAGAATCTAGAAAACATTGTTGACAATTTGGCTTTTGAAGAGCAGGAAACCACCAAAGGAGAAGAGTGAATAGAGACCACAGTTGTAGAACCCCCAGTGATAGAAAAACAAGTACCTATTCCCACTAAAGAAGATATTAGTCTTACTCCTGAGATTTGAAAGAAGAATCAAATTGGATCTATGATTGAGCATTTGGGAAAGGAAGTAGATGATGATGATCAGTTGGAATTGATCACATCCTTGAACAAGATCATTAGTAAGAAAAAGAAAGTAAAAATTCTTAAAGGATGCTTGAAGGAACTTACTAAGAAGTTACAAGGCATTGTAACTACACAAATTGTAGAAGATGACCCTCTAGAGAAAGCAAAGAAAGTAATGAACACTTTTGACAATGAATTCACAAATTTATTTGATATTGCAAAAGTGAAAGCTCAAGCAGCCTATGAGGCCAAAATGCTTTTGAACATTAGCCAAAATATCAGGAATGATATCAACAATCTTGATATCTGTATAAAGGACTTGAGGAAGAATTTGGAAATAGGAAAATCTTTGTACATCTAGTGTACAAAATCAGAGACCTTGACAATAGAAGAAGATCAGAAGATGAAGATGAAGAAAGCAGAAATTCAGAATGAAACTAACTTTCTTTCAAGCCACAATGTGAAGGTATTTGATGTTGAGAAGAAAATTCGTAAGTTATATGATGAAATCAGAATTTTGCAAGATGAAAAAGATAGGAAAATGAGAAGCTTCACTCTTTTAAGAGAGCACACTTCTATGAAGTTAAGCATTGTTGAAGGGCAATTGGATGAATGTCTTTCAGCTAAGACATCTTTTCAAAAGTTTAACTTTGAGAATCTCCAAGCATGTGAGATAACATCTTATGGTTTGAGTGCACTACTCAGTGTGGTAGATTCCATTAAGAAATCATGGGAGAAGGAATTAGAAGCTATAAAGATTGATTTTGCAGATTGTGTTGCAAGCCTACTGGCTTTGCAATATTGAATCAAGGTATAATCTTTTTGTGATACAATTTTGTAACCCTCCTTACCTTTATTTTGTCATTGTTGTCAAAGGGGGAGAGATATATAGCAGAAAATTGATAACTAAATGATAAGGATTGATACTCTTAAGGGGATTATTGTAGTAGAGATAAAGTTTTTTTTGGAGTTATAAGGATAGTATATATTTTATACTATGGCCACAATTTTGAGATTTTGAAGTTGTACACTTAGCCAATTTTCTCATATGTTGCCACCAATGACAAAGGGGGAGATTGTTGGAAATTTGGCTGAGTTGGTTACATAGATATTGACATTATGGCAACATATGATCCACATGAAGATCACATAGGTCAGAGAGCTAGTATGACAGAGTGCAATGCAAAATTGTCTAAGTATGAGATAATGTTTTTACCAGTGAACTTGGAGATAGTTTTGTTTGTGATGTTGATTGGAGTAAGTTCAATGCTTGTGAACTTGAAAATAGACTCTATGATGGCTATTGAAGACTCATCTCAGAGTGCAAGTCATTACAGCATGTACGGAAGAAGTTATGACAGTTTTACTAAAGACAGTGTCAAGCCGACAGGACAGAATATGAAGATAGAATTGGTAAAGAGTTAAGGGATTATTTTGTTTATCAAAATAAACACTTAACAATATAAAGGGATGAAATCCTAGATGTTAACCATTGGATAAATTTTATTTTGTAATATGAGAGCTGATTGGAAATTTATTAATCCTAATAACTTGTATAAATGTAATTGTAATTGTAGGAAGGTAATGATGTAATATGATGTAATGAAGTAGTGATATGATGCATATCTAATAGTGAAAGAGAAGTGAAGAGATATTGATGCAAGAAGTATAAGGTTATGTACCTTAACCTTCTTTTGTAATCAATTTAAATTGTACATTACTTGTTTGGGAAGTGGGCTCATATGGTAATCACATTTTCTACTGGCAACTCCTAATAGGGTTGAGGCTTCTAACAAGGCCTAGTGTCCCTTAATCAGGACTGAGACACTATATGCATGTAATAGACTCCTAATAGGGTCAACATCCTTAATAGGATACTTTTTATTAGTGGATCTTTGTGGGTACCATCCCCACCGGGGTTTTCCCTTGGCTAGGGTTTCTGCGAGAACAAATAATGTGTTATGAGTTCTTTAGTTTTATTGCTATGCATGTTGTTTAGCTTCTTATGTGATGCATGTGTAAAGATAATCTGTTATATCCATAATTGGGCAAAAGATAAAGTTTGTAGAATACTGATTCACCCTCCCCCCCTCTCAGTATTCCCTATTTCTAACAGAAAAGTGTAGTAAGTTGAAAGAAGTTGAGTTTGTCAAAGCTACAGATCAAGCAAGTACACTCTGTACACAAAAAAGTAGTGCACTTCTATGAATCATTACAATCAAGAACACTCAAGAATGAGGTCTCAAAAATTGATCCATAGTTCTTTATGCATGAAGTTGCAAGATTGTAAAATTTCTATCAGCTAGAGCTATGAAGCTAATGACCTTGCTAGTCAACCACACAATGAGAGATTCAAATGAGAACAAGGGCAAGAGTGCCAATATCCCCAAGAATCAAATGAAATGAAAATGCAAGTAAGCTAAGAATGAAGATGCAAGCTAAGCTAAATGATAACAATGCAATGCTTGAAAGGAAGTCTAATCTATGAAATGAAAGTACAAGCTAGACTATGAAAGGAAAGTACAAGTCTTACAATCCCTCCTAATTAAGCTATGTGGGATTAATCTATTGCATAAAGGAAATCTATACTAAGAATGCCATGATTATGAAACTATGAAAAAAAACTAAATGAGATGCAATAACAATGTCTTCAAAGCTTGGATGCAAGGATATCTTTAAAGAGCTCCAAATAACCTAGAAAACCTACAACATAATATTAGTATTCAAAAATGCATATGAAAATGAAGAAGAGAGCTCTCCTTTTATAGGAAATGAAAAGGAATGGACCATGGAGATTAAGAGGCAAAAGACTTAATCAATGGTGGAGCATCAAAGAGGAGAAATCCATGTGCACAAGTATCCTCCAATGAGAAAATAAGAGTTGACTTTTGTGTCCATATGAGACAAAAAGTGCTTTTGCCCTTTTTATAAAATAAGAATAATGCTTTATTTGTGCAACTTAGGATAAGAGGAAAAGGTGGGGCTTTTTATTTAATAAAAGGGGAGAAAATATTCCTTTTAAATAAATAAAGACTTAGGATAAAATGGTTAGCCCAAGGCAAATAATCGAAAATGATAAAATAGGATTTGATCAAGGAAATTGATATAATTGATAAAATGCTGATTTTTGAAAATATTGATTGAGGGATTTGATAAATTGCTGAATGGGGGCCCAAAGTCTAGGTGACCATTTTAGGGTGCATACATTTGCCCCTCTTTGACTAATGTGTGATCGATTTGGGATCAAAAAACAATCCAGATGTGTGTTCATTTTGGGAACGCATCAGGACAAAGATAAGCAAAAGCTAAAAGACAAGACCAACACCATCGCTGCTAGGTGCAAATCAAGCCTTAGACAAAACTATCACCATCACTGCTAGGAAATAATCAAGTCTAAAAAATAGGAGATAAAAATTGGAAGACAAAATCACCACTGTCACTGCTAGGTGATAATCAAGTCTCAAAATAAGAATCTCAAGCTAAGCTGAATGATAAAGTTGAATCAAAGATTAAAGCTAATAGCTACTATCCCCTTGGAATCAAAATAAAAATTAGGTAGACGAGAATAGGAAATTGATAAACTTGATCAAATCACTAGAAATCATAATCAAAAAATATGACAATAGGATAACCATCAAGCAGTGAAAACATGCCTCGGGTTGACTAGGTTTGATTGGGAAAGATATAGGATAAAAATTAAGGAAAACCTAAGAGAAATAAAGTGAGTGAGAATGAATGATAGACTAGGAGGTTTGAAAGAGATGGGGGTGAAGAAATGAAGATGCCCCAACAAATATTGAAGGATCAGGCCTCAAGTGATCAGCCAACTACGTAGAAGAGGGTGAAAATTTTTAAATGCAATTTTGACTATCAAGATTAACTCGGATTTCAATTTTGAGTCCAAAAATGGATCCAGGACGTCAAAATTAGTTGAGGGTGCAATTTTCACACAATTCTGAGTTATTTTTAAAATTAGGTCAAAAAGTCAAAATGCTATATAAGGGATGAAAAGGATGTGATATGAAAGACAAGAAGTGAAAGACATGATCGAAGAAAAGGAAAGGTGAGCTCAGTTGAAACAAGTCCATGAAAGATGAAAGGAGAGCTCTCTTCATGTGCAAGATGCAAAACTAAACTACCATGAACCTAAAAATGCAAGCTACTATGAAAAGTGGTTGACTTGCAAGGTCACAACACTTATAGACATCTAATTATCATCATCGAGCATTATTGGTAGCGTCGTAAGATCATACAATACCCACTAGTATGACTATGGGTATATGAATATGATCTATATTAGATGAAATGTGGGAATCCCACCTAGGCACCAAAGACATGTAAGTCAAGATGACTAGTGCAGTGAGATTACCTAGGTTTACTATAGCGAGATTATGCTTGCATCAGGACATAAGAAGGTCAAGATGGCTATAAGCATGCACTCATGAAATAGTCAAGGATGATGCTTTGTCAATCCCTAGTGTCAAGTAGGACCAGCATAAATCCTCATGATAGTTAGGATCAATGAAATATATCCACAAGTAGATAAAGAAATAAAAAAATTTCTCATACCCTCAGTCTTCTAGCTATGCATCATCAAAAACTTCTCAGGGAGAGACCACTTGTCAAAGAAATCATCATAGACAACACACAAAGAAAAATAAAGTCAACATATCACAATTGAGTTGATTGTTTAAGTGCGTGTGTTTTGGTCATAGAGTCAAACTTCAAGCATAAAATTTTCTAATGGGTGATATCGCATCATACTTAGAGTGGTGGGTAAGAAATCTGACAAGTGTTGAGAAACACTCGATGCTAGGGTAGTGTTGAAAAACACTATTTGGGGTGGTTTTGAAAAACATCTCTATGTGAAATACCCCAAGAGACAAACACACCTAAAGGACCTATGCGAACAGGTATGCCCCCTAGACAAAGACAGAGACCAATTCAAAACCAAGTCAAATAAGGTCAAGGAATGATGGAGAATGGCTAAGTGTCAAGGATGCATGCTAAGAGACAAGGGTGCAATGGCCTCAAGTAGCGCCTGTTTCCAGATTTTCACCACTTGGAGATTTTTTTTTATTTTTTTTTATTTTTTTGTATTTTTGCTACCAAGGCGCCTATTTCCAGGTTTTCACCAAGGCACTTTTTCTATTTTTTTGAATTTTTTCAATTTTTTATTTTTTTGATGAGACATCAAATTGCCTAATGCTAGGTTTTCACTAGGATGCTCTTTTTTTAGGACTTTATATGCTTTTTAGAATTTTTTTCAGCATCATATATGAAATTTTATTTTTGAAATTTTTTTAGGATCAATAAATATGGACAAAGGATGCCCCCAGACAGAATAGGCATCATGGATAGAACTTCTTGAGGTGCAAAACATTAATAGGATCAGGGAGCTATTCACCCTATTCATGAGATAGCAATTAAGAACCTGTCCCAAAAGTAGCAGTAATAATGTATGGGCCAAGCCAATTAGATTCAAATTTGCCTTTTTGTTCTTGATGTTGTTGGTTCTTAGGATTCTCACACAGGACAAGATCTCCTACTTGAAATTCTATAGGGTGAACCTTCTTATTGAATGCTTTGGACATACGCTTTTGGTAGACTCTCATGTGATCAAAATATGCTCTTTGTTTCTCATCAAGAAGTTCCAATTCTTGCAATCTCATGGCACGATAATCTTCATCTGTAATCAAACCTTTGAGAGAGCTTCTAAGTGAAGGAATCTCAACTTCTAAAGGTAATACTACTTCAGTACCATAAGTGAGGACAAAAGGAGTAGCCCCTGTGGGAGTACATATACTCATTCTATAAGCCCATAAGGCTGGATTGATCTGTAAATGCCAGTCTCGATCATTCTTGTGAACTGTTCTATGGAGAATCTTAAGAATGGTTTTATTAGAGGCCTCTGCTTGTCCATTTCCTTGTGGGAAGTAAATGGAGGACCAATGCTATTTTATCTTGAATTTCTTGTAAAGGTGTGTAAGGTCCTTGTTTTTGAACTAACCTCCATTGTCAGTGATTATCTCAGAAGGTATCCCAAACTGACAAATGATGTGATTCAATATGAACAAAGAAATTGTCTTTCCTGAAGCAATAGAGAGTGGAACGACTTCTACCCATTTGGTAAAGTAGTCAATAGGAGTGATTATGAACTTATGTCCACCTGATGAGTTGGGCTGAATTTGCCCAACAAGGTCAAAGGCCCAGCACTAAAATGGCCAATGAGAAATAGAAGGAATAAGCTCCCTACCTAGAGCATGAATTAGGTTTCCATGTTTCTGACATTTTTCACAAGATTTGGCAAAAGCTATAGCATCCATCTGCATTGTTGGCCAATAGTACCCCACCGTAAGCAACCTTCAGGCCATGGAAAGACCATTGGAATGTCCTCCACAAATTCCCTCATGGATGTCAACTAATGCTCGGTCAGACTCATCCTTTTCCAAGCACCTAAGCAGTGTCCCATCTAAAACCCTCCTATACAGATCACTAGAGATAAGGGTATGTCGAGAGGCATTACAGACAAGGTTTCTCCATTCAAATTGGTTAAATGATTTGGGAATGATGCCATCATGAAGGTATGATTAGATAGAACCATATCTGGAAGACTCATGAGTGACCAAGGTACAAATGACATGGCTTTCAGAGGAGTTAAAGATGGGATGGTGTAGCTCTTCCACCAGGAACTCAAATCTTGATTCGTGTTGTTCCAACTGAAGGAGTGAAGTTAATGTAGCCATAGCATTTGCAGCCTTGTTTTCCATTCAAGGGATTTGTTGAAATGTTACAAATGTGAAATAGCGTCGCAATGAATCAACCATCTTTTTTTAAGGTATCATCTTATCATCCTTAGTTTGGTACTCTCCATTCACTTGGTTGATAATTAATTGTGAATCCCCGAAGACATGCAGCTCCATAATTCCCCATTCTATGGCCATTTTCAATCCATTGGTTAAGGCCTCATATTCAGCAATGTTGTTTGTACATGGGAACAATAATTTATAGGATTTGGGAATAGTACACCCATGAGGGGAAACAAACAACACTCCAGCTCCTGATCCATTTTGCATATTTGAACCATCAAAGAACATCTTCCACGTTCTTGTAGTCATGTACATTACTTGCTCATCTAGAAACTCAACTTTCATTGGTGCTTTGTCTCGAATTGGAAAATCAGCCAATTGGTCTATAATGGCTTGTCCTTTTATAGCTTTACGCTCAACATACTCTATGTCAAATTCTAAAAGAATCATCATCCATTTAGCAAGTCTACCTATGAGAGCAGCCTTACCAAGAAAGTATTTTAGAGGATCAATTTTGGCTATGAGGTGTATTGTATGTGCAAGCATGTAGTGACACAACTTTTGGGAAGTAAACACCACCACAAGGCAAGACTTCTCAATACTAGTATAATTGACCTCATAGGAAACAAGCATTTAGCTTATGTAGTAGATGGCTCTTTCCTTCCCCGTATCATTAAGTTGAGCCAACAATGCCCCCAAGGAAGATTCTATCACTGAGATGAACAAAATCAATGGTTTTCTTGGGATAGAAGGCATCAAAATTGGAGGATTAGCCAAGTATTGTTTTATTTGATCTAGGCTCTTTTGGTAATCCTCATTCCAAGCACATGTGGCTCCCTTATGCAATGTCTTGTTGAATGGTTGTGGTCTATCTACAAGCTGTGAAATAAACCTCCGTATGGATTGGAGTCATCCTTGAAGACTTCTCATCTGACTAATGTTCTTAGGAGGTGGCATATCTAATATGGCTTGAACCTTCTCGGGATCCACCTCTATTCCTTTGGCTGAAATTATGAATACTAAAAGTTTACTTGAGGTAACCCCAAATGCACACTTTTTTGGATTCAATCTTAACTGGAACTACTCCATTCAATCTAGAATTACTTCCAAATCTTGTAGGTGTGTACCCCTTTGATTAAACTTGGCCAAGGTATCATCCACATAATCTTCCATGTTTTTATGCATCATATCATTAAATATTGTGGTCATAGCTCTTTGGTATGTGGCTCCTACATTTTTTAATCCAAATGGCATGATGTTCCAACAATAGTTTCCCCATGCACATGTGAAGGCTGTCTTTTCTTGATCCTTAGGAGCTATTTTTATTTGGTTATAACTAGAAAAACCATCCATTAAAGAGTATATCTCATAGCTTGCAGTCATATCCACTATCATGTCTATGTTAGGGAGTGGAAAGTCATCCTTTGGGCATGCTTTGTTAAGGTCTTTGAATTCTGTGCATACATGAATGGACCCATCAGGCTTTGAAACTGGAACAATATTTGAGATCCACTCAGCATAGTCAATAGCTCTAATAAATCCTGCTCCTAAGAGCTTTTCTAATTTAGCCTTAACAAGGAGAGCTATGTGAGGATGCATTTTCCTCAACTTTTGTTTTACTAGTTTAATTCCTAGAGCTATAGATAAGTGATGCATAATAAGATTAGTGTCAAGCCCTGGCATGTCTGAATATGTCCAAGCAAAATTAATTTTCTTTTTTCGTAAGAATTTTGTGTATGCCTCTTTTTCTTGCACTGATAGAGACTGAGCTAGATGAATCATCTATGGAGCCTCTTCTATATTCAAATTTACTGGTTGTGTAAGCTCAATAAGAACTAAGGACCTGTCTTGGAAATAACTCGGTAGGTTATTAAGTACCCCATCCTTAGGTGCCTTGAAGAGGTTTTCACCTTTGGATACATCCTTTCTTTTTACTTTTTTGGGTTCTGACACCGCCACATAGTGGTTTACCTATCACTAATGTGTCAAGTTTCCATACAATGGCATAGAAGTCTGCATACCAGGTGACAGTACCTTATCTATTAATGTCATTTGAGCAAGGGCCCATGTTCCCTTAAATAGAGAAGCAAACAATTTTGGGGCAGCTCTTGAGCAATGTAAGGATAAATTCAAGTCCATAGACCTTGGTATGGGAGGATATCAAATTGAATCCTTTACAAAGTTACCAATTTCACCTAGGTCCTATAGTAAACCATCACAAGAGATGCATCCCTCATCTTCAGCCATGACTCTATTAGATACTTTTGTAGAATCTTCAGTACCTATTCAGGATGAGAAAGAAGAGGTGGCTGTTAGAGATTGGATATATAGAGAAGAAAAGTACCTACATAATGAAAAATTTTCCCCATCTCCTAAGACTTATGGGAGAGGATACACATTGGTTACCAACATGGGATACCCAGGTCATGGCCCTCTCAGTCACAGGCTAGATGCCAAGGTTGAACCACTCAACCATGCTCTTTTTGGTCATAGGACTAAGTCAATGGTTGGCCTGGGGTTTGATAATGGAAAGAATAAAAGTATTCCTATCCTAGCTACAACAGATAGTGATAGTGACTCAGATTATACACCCAATCTCCAAAACCAACAAGACATGTTTGATGATTGGGTACCCTCAATAGCTCTCCTTTGGGGAGATTCAAAAGATTTGACAATTGATAGTCCTCCCATCCTAGCTATGATGGATAGTGACTATATGAATGCTAGATTGACAATGGAAAGCATTTCTATCATAGCTGCGATGGATAGTAACAATGCTAGTGCTAGAGAAGGGGAGATCCTTCCCAACCTTGAGGCTTCTACATCATGAGGCCCAATAACTGATTCAGAGATAGACTCACATGAGTTCAAATGGGACTCACTTTTAGATGGAATAGTTGATTTAGATATGGATGTTGTTCATACCTATAGTACTCAATCTGACATGACCGATGAACCTAGTGTAGGACTAGAGGACTGGACTCCTCAAATTGCCTTAGTGGATGATGCTTCATTTGGTAGGACAAGTCCTAATTCAGGTATCTTAGAGGGAAACTTGACAGATCCTAACTATGCGATCACCGAAGATAATTCCTTTCATATCAATAATGTTGAACCAGTCATTGACCTACCCCTTGTAAATCATCATTTGATTGATTGGTCACAACTTTTCCAAGAGCCTCAACTCCTCACTTTTCACAATGACTACGAGATAGCCTGCTACTTGAATGCTCTTGAACCCATAGTCTCTTCCACCAGTGAACCTACAACAACTATGATGGAGCTTTATATTAAGTACCTCAGTCACAAAATGAAAGAAAAGAAAAAAAAAAAGAGAAATGGTTCTGATGGTGAAAACCACTATTGCGATGTTAGAACCCAAAAAAGTAAAAAGAAAGGACGTATCCAAAGGTGAAAACCTCTTTGAGGCACCTAAGGATGGGGTACTTAATAACCTACCAAGTTATTTCCAAGATAGGTCCTCAGTTCTTATTGAGCCTAAACAACCAGTAAATTTGAATATAGAAGAGGCTCCATAGGTGATTCATCTAACTCAGTCTCTGTCAGTGCAAGAAAAAGAGGCATACACAAAATTCTTACAAAAAAAGAAAATCAATTTTTCTTGGACATATTCAGACATGCCAGGGCTTGACACTAATCTTATTATGCATCACTTATCTATAGCTCCACGAATTAAACTAGTAAAATAGAAGTTGAGGAAAATTCATCCTCACATAGCTCTCCTTGTTAAGGCTGAATTAGAAAAGCTCTTAGGAGCAGGATTTATTAGAGCTATCGACTATTTCGAGTGCATCTCAAATATTGTTCCAGTTTCAAAGCATGATGGGTCCATTCGCATATTTATAGACTTCAGAGACCTTAAAAAAGCATGCCCAAAGGATGACTTTCCACTCCCTAACATAGACATGATAGTGGATATGACTACGGGCTATGAGATATATTCTTTAATGGATGGTTTTTCTAGTTATAACCAAATAAAAATAGCTCCTAAGGATCAAGAAAAGACAGCCTTCACATGTGCATGGGGAACCTATTGTTGGAACGTCATGCCATTTGGATTAAAAAATGAAGGAGCCACATACCAAAGAGCTATGACCATAATATTTCATGATATGATGCATAAGAACATGGAAGATTATGTGGATGATACCTTAGCCAAGTCTAAGCAAAGGGGTACACACCTACAAGATTTGGAAGTAATTCTAGATTGAATGGAGTAGTTCCAGTTAAGATTGAATCCAAAAAAGTGTGCATTTGCGGTTACCTGAGGTAAACTTTTAGGATTCATAATTTCAGCCAAAGGAATAGAGGTGGATCCTGAGAAGGTTCAAGCCATATTAGATATGTCACCTCCTAAGAACATTAGTCAGATGAGAAGTCTTCAAGGATGTTTCCAATCCATACGAAGGTTTATTTCATAGCTTGTAGATAGACCACAACCATTCAATAAGACATTGCATAAGGGAGCCACATGTCCTTGGAATGAGGATTGCCAAAAGAGCCTAGATCAAACAAAACAATACTTGGCTAATCCTCCAATTTTGATTCCTCCTATCCTAGGAAAACCATTGATTTTGTACATCTCAGTGATAGAATCTTCCTTGGGGGTATTGTTGGCTCAACTTAATGATATAGGGAAGGAAAGAGCCATCTACTACATCAGCTGAATGCTTGTTTCCTATGAGGTCAATTATACTAGTATTGAGAAGTCTTTCCTTGCGGTGTTGTTTGCTTCCCAAAAGTTGCATCACTACATGCTTGCACATACAATACACCTCATAGCCAAAATTGATCCTCTAAAATACTTTCTTGGTAAGGCTGCTCTCATAGGTAGACTTGCTAAATGGATGATGATTCTTTCATAATTTGACATAGATTATGTTGAGTGTAAAGCTATAAAAGGATATACCATTGTAGACCAATTGGCTGATTTTCCAATTCAAGACAAAGCACCAATGAAAGTTGAGTTTCCAGATGAACACATAATGTACATGACTATAGGAACATGGAAAATGTTTTTTGATGGTTCAAATATGAAAAATGGATTAGGAGCTGGAATGTTGTTTGTTTCCCCTCATGGGTGTACTATTCCTAAGTCCTATAAGTTATTATTTCCCTGCACAAACAACATTGCTGAATATGAGGCCTTAACCAATGGATTGAAAATGGCCATAGAATGGGGAATTACAGAGCTCAATGTCTTTGGGGATTCACAATTGATTATCAACCAAGTAAATGAAGAGTACCAAGCTAAGGATGATAAGCTAATCCCTTACAAAAAGATGGTTGATTCATTGTGACGCTATTTCACATTTGTAACATGTCAATAGATCCCTAGAGTAGAAAATAAGGCTGCAAATGCTATGGCTGCATTAGCTTCACTCTTTCAATTGGAACAACACAAATCAAGATTTGAATTCCTGGTGGAAGAGCTACACCATCCCATCTTTGACTCCTTTGAAAGCCATATCATTTGTACCTTGGTCACTCACGAGTCTTCCCAATATGGTGCTATCTATTCATACCTTCATGATGGCATCATTCCTGAATCATTTAACCAATCTAAATGAGGAAACCTTGTCCATAATGCCTCTCACCATACCCTTATCTCTGGTGATCTGTATAAGAGGGGTTTAGATGGGACACTTCTTAGGTTCTTGGAAAAGGATGAGTCCAACCAAGCATTAGTTGACATCCATGAGGGCATTTGTGGAGGACATTCCAATGGTCTTGCCATGGCCCGAAGGTTGCTTAGGGTGGGGTACTATTGGCCCACAATGCAGATGGATGCTATAGCTTTTGCCAAATCTTGTGAAAAATGTCAGAAACATAGAAACTTGATTCATGCTCCAGGTAGGGAGCTTATTCCTTCTATTTCTCATTGGCCATTTCAGCATTGGGTCTTTGACCTTGTTGGGTAGATTCATCCCAACTCATCAGGTGGACATAAGTTCATAATCACTCCTACTGACTACTTTACCAAATGGGTAGAAGCCGTTCCACTCTTTGTTGCTTCAAGAAAGACAATTTCTTTGTTCATATTGAATCACATCATTTGTCGGTTTGGGATACCTTCTGAGATAATCGCTAACAATGGAGGTCAGTTCAAAAACAAGGACCTTACACACCTCTGCAAGAAATTCAAGATATAGCAATATTGGTCCTCCATTTACTTCCCACAAGGAAATGGACAAGCAGGGGCCTCTAATAAAACCATTCTTAAGATTCTCCATAGAACAATTCACAAGAATGGTCAAGACTGGCATTTACAGATCAATCCAGCCTTATGGGCTTATAGAATGAGTATACGTACTCCCACATGGGCTACTCCTTTTTCCCTCACTTATGGTACTGAAGCAGTATTACCTTTAGAAGTTGAGATTCCTTCACTTAGAGTCTCTCTCGAAAGTTTGATTACAGATGAAGATTATCGTGCCATGAGATTGCAAGAATTGGAACTTCTTGATGAGAAATGAAGAGCATCTTTTGATCACATGAGAGTCTACCAAAAGCATATGTCCAAAGCATTCAACAAGAAGGTTCACCCTATAGAATTTCAAGTAGGAGATCTTGTCCTATGTGAGAATCCTAAGAACCAACAACATCGAGAACAAAAGGGCAAATTTGAACCTAATTGGCTTGGACCATACATTATTACTACTACTTTTGGGACAGGTGCTTACTTGCTATCTGATGAATAGGGGGAACAACTCGTTGATCCTATTAATGTTTTGTACCTCAAGAAGTTCTATCCATGATGTCTATTCTATCTGGGGGCATCCTTTGTACATATTTATTGATCTTGAAAAAATTCCAAAAAAAAAAAAATTCATATATGATGCTGAAAAAATCCTAAAAAGCATAAAAAGTCTTGAAAAAATACAAAAAAATGCAAAAAATGCAAAAAATTCAAAAAAAATAGAAAAAGTGCCTTGGTGAAAACCTGGAAACAGGCACCTTGGTAGCAAAAATACAAAAAATTGAAAAAATAAAAAAATAAAAAAATCTCCAAGTGGTGAAAACCTGGAAATAGGTGTTACTTGAAGCCTTTGCACCCTTGTTTTTTAGCATATGTCCTCGACACTTAGCCATTCTCCATCATGCCTTGACCTTATTTGACTTGGTCTGGAATTGGTCTTTATTTTTGTCTAGGGGGCATACCTATTAGCACAAGTCCTTTAGGTGCGTTTGTCTCTTGGGGCTTTTCACAAACAGGTGTTTTTCAACACCACCCCAAATAGTGTTTTTCAACACTACCCTAGCGTTGAGTATTTCTCAACACTTATCAGATATCTTACCCACCAGTCTAAGTATGATGCGATATCACCCATTAGCAAATTTGATGCTCGAAGTTTGACTCTATGACCAACACACACACACTTAAACAATCAACTCAATTATGATATTTTGACTTTATTTTTCTTTGTGTGTTGTCTATGTGGATTTCTTTGATGAGTGTTCTCTCCCTATGATAGTTTTCAATGATGCATAGCTAGAAAACTAAGGGCATGAGGGCATGTTTTATTACTTTTTTTTCTTGTGGGTATATTTTGTTGGTCCTAATTGTCATTAGCATTTATGCTTGATCCACTTGACACCTAGGATCTATAAAGTATCATCCTTGACTATTTCATGAGTGCATGCTTATAGCCATCTTGACCTTCTTATGTCTTGATGCAAGCATAATCTCGCTATAGTAAACCTAGGTAATCTCACTGCACTAGTCATCTTGACTTACATGTCTTTGGTGCCTAGGTGGGATTCCCACATTTCATTTGATATAGATCATATTCATATACCCATAGTCATACTAGTGAGTATTGTATGATCTTATGATGCTACCAATAATGCTCGATGATGATAATTAGATGTCTATAAGCATTGTGACCTTGCAAGTCAACCACTTTCATAGTAGCTTGCATTTTTAGGTTCATGATAGTTTAGTTTTGCATCTTTCACATGAAGAGAGCTCTCCTTTCATCTTTCATGGACTTGTTTCAACTGAGCTCACATTTCCTTTTCTTCGATCATGTCTTTCACTTCTTGTCTTTCATATCACATCCTTTTCATCCCTTATAGAGCATTTTGACTTTTTGACCTAATTTTAAAAATACCTTAGAATTGTGCAAAAATTGCACCCCTAGCTAATTTCGACGTCCTGGATCCATTTTCAGACTCAAAATCAAAATCCAAGTTTATCTTGATATTCAAAATCACATTTCAAAAATTTTCTCTTTCTGCTGTGTAGTTGACTGACCTTTTGAGGCATAATTCTTTGATCTTTGATGGAATTTCTTCCTTTTCATGTCTTTCACACTTCTAGTCTTCTAGTCACCCCATTTCTTTTCTTCTCATTCATCACTAGGGCATTTTTTCATTGCCTAATGGTTATCCTATTATCCTTTATCTTCGATTATGATTTCATTATGATTTGATCATCTTTTATCAATCTGTTGTTCTCCTCTACCTGATTTCAATTTCGATTCTGAGGGGGCAGTACCTATTGGATTTAATCCTTGATTTTCTTGATTTAGCTATCTTTTTATGAGATTTCACTCAACTTGATATTTTTATCTCTTATTTTGGATGTGATCCAAAAATGAACTCATGTCCAGAATCTTTTGTTTATTTTTGTCTGGGCGTGTTCCCAAAATGAACACACGTCTGAGTTGTTTTGTGATCCCAAAATGAACTCACATTTCAATTCTTCTTTGACTGCATGTGTTCCTAAAATGATCACACATTAGTCAAAGAGGGGAAAATGTATGCACCCTAAAATGGTCACCTAGACTTTGGGCCCCCATTCAACAATTTATCAAATCCCTGAATCAATATTTTCAAAAATCAGCATTTTATCAATTATATCAATTTCCTTGATCAAATTCTATTTTATCATTTTCAATTATTTGCCTTGGGCTAACCATTTTATCCTAAGTCTTTATTTATTTAAAAGGAATATTTCCTCCCCTTTTATTAAATAAAAAGCCCCACCTTTTCCTCTTATCCTAAGTTGCACAAATAAAGCATTATTCTTATTTTATAAAAAAGGAAAAAGAACTTTTTGTCTCATATGGACACAAAAGTCAACTCTTATTTTCTCATTGGAGGATACTTGTGCACATGGATTGCTCCTCTTTGATGCTCCACCATTGATTAAGTCTTTTTCCTCTAAATCTCCATGGTCCATTCCTTTTCATTTCCTATAAAAGGAGAGCTCTCTTCTTCATTTTCATATGCATTTTTGAATACTAATATTATGCTGCAGGTTTTCTAGGTTATTTGGAGCTCTTTGAAAACATCCTTACATCCAAGCTTTGAAGACATTGTTATTGAATCTCATTTAGTTTGCTTTCATAGTTGCATCATCATGGCATGCTTAGTATAGATTTCCTTTATGCAATAGATTAATCTCACATAGCTTAATTAGGAGGGATTGTAAGACTTGTACTTTCCTTTCATAGTCTAGCTTGTACTTTCCTTTCATAGATTAGACTTCCTTTCAAGCATTGTATTGTTATCATTTAGCTTAGCTTGCATTTCCATTTCTAGCATAGTTGCATTTTCATTTGCATTTTCATTTGATTCTTGGGGATAGTGGCACTCTTGCCCTTGTCTTCATTTGAATCTCTCATTGTGTGGTTGGCTAGCAAGGTCATTACCTTCATAGCTAAATGAACAAATATTGAGCCCAACATCCCCTGGGTGGGCGCCAGAAATGTACACACAAAAGTAGTGCACTTCTATGAATCATTAAAATCAAGAACACTCAAGAATGAGGTCTCAAAAATTGATCCATAGCTCTCTATGCATGGAGTTGCAAGATTGTAAAATTGCTCTTAGCTAGAGCTATGAAGCTAATGACCTTGCTAGTCAACCACACAATGAGAGATTCAAATGAAGATAAGGGAAAGAGTGCCAATATCCCCAAGAATCAAATGAAATTCAAATGTAAGTAAGCTAAGAATGAAGATGCAAGCTAAGCTAAATGATAACAATGCAATGCTTGAAAGGAAGTCTAATCTATGAAAGAAAAGTACAAGCTAGACTATGAAAGGAAAGTACAAGTCTTACAATCCCTCATAATTGAGCTATGTGAGATTAATCTATTGCATAAAAGAAATCTATACTAAGAATGCCATTATTATGCAACTAGGAAAGAAAATTAAATGAGATGCAATAACAATGTCTTCAAAGCTTGGATGCAAGGATGTCTACAAAGAGCTCCAAATAATCTAGAAAACCTCTAGCATAATATTAGTATTAAAAAATGCATATGAAAATGAAGAAGAGAGCTCTCTTTTTATAGGAAATGAAAAGGAATGGACCATGGAGATTATGAGGCAAAAGACTTAATCAATGATGGAGCATCAAAGAGGAGCAATCCATGTGCACAAGTATCCTCCAATGAGAAAATAAGAGTTGACTTTTGTGTCCATATGAGACAAAAAGTGCTTTTTCCCTTTTTATAAAATAAGAATAATGCTTTATTTGTGCAACTTAGGATAAGAGGAAAAGGTGGGGCTTTTTATTTAATAAAAGGGGAGGAAGTATTCCTTTTAAATAAATAAAGACTTAGGATAAAATGGTTAGCCCAAGGCAAATAATTAAAAATGATAAAATAAGATTTGATCAAGGAAATTGATATAATTGATAAAATGTTGATTTTTGAAAATATTGATTCAGGGATTTGATAAATTGCTGAATGGGGGCCCAAAGTCTAGGCGACCATTTTAGGGTGCATACAAACTCAGTATATCAAGAAATTAGAAATGTAAATTATTTGAAAGTAAGTACATGAATCATTTCCAAATTCATCTCAACATAATTAAGCATCAAATTTCATGAATTATGTATTAAAATAAGCATCTGAATAGTATAGAGTTTAGAGTAAGTTGAATTAAGCCTTGTGAAGTTAATATGAGCTAGAATATGATATAAGGAAGCTATGGTTGAGAGCACATGAATTTATGAACATGTATGCAATTACACGAAAAGAAAGACATTTTACAGGTAATCAGGAACAACTTTTGGCATGAATGAACTTAAGAAATTATTGTGATGACAATGTCTTGAAAGATTTGAAGGATAAAAGTGGATTATTGAGATCATTTGATCATTCAAGTGTTTACAAGAGATATAGAGAGCTAGCTAGTGGAGATTGAAAGTAGTTTGCAAGTTTTAGAGATAAATTCTTTGGTAGATCTATGCAAATCCCTAAATCACAATTCCAAGGTATTTTACTAAGAATTCATTATTAAAGTAGTTACTTTTTAGTGGAATCATGGATACATCACTAGTTAACAACATCAAAGACACATCTAGACCTAAGATAAAGAAGGAATCAGTAGAGCCCTTAGAGGAAGACCCTAGTTTGGCTTTATCGACCTTTCTAGATTGAGTTTTACATTTGGAAAATGTAAAAGGGTATTTGAAATGTAAGTTTGAAATAGAAGGAGATGCTAGTTTGACCATGGAGTATAATAAGATATACAAATAGGACATGACCTACAAAGAAGGATTTGAACATTTAGGTCAAATGGACATTATTAAGTATACATTTCACTATGAATTTCAAAATGACGAATGGACTAAAATCATTTTGAGCAAAATCCATAATGGAAATTTTTGGTTGGATGATAGAGTTATAAATATTATAACTGATCTTATACACAAGGTTATAGGATTGTCTAAGATAGGAGAAATTCCTTTAAATGAAAAGAATGTTAAGAAAATAGTGTTGGATAACACCAAATATTCATACAATGGAAGAGGTATAGTCATAAGAAATATTGAACAAGATTATGTGAGATATGTATGTAAGATTTTAACTACAAAATTCTGTGCAAATTCTAGGGAAGATGACATAGCAGTAGGCATGATACATGCAAACTATCTTATGTGTATTGACAGAGCTGATGTAGATATGTTTAAGATTCTAAGAATTTAGTTGATTAAAAATCTTGAGAAGATCAAGAAGACTAAGAATTCCCAATTTATATTTTGATCCCTAATCACCTATATGCTTTTCCATCTGTTGAGAAGATTCCCTTACACTATAAGAGCTGAATGGAATGATGGCAGAAGTTCAATGGGCAGGATTAATAAAGTATATCTCAAACATCCCATTGAAAAATTAAATGAGAGTTCCACCCTTTTCATTAAGACCTTTCATAATGAAATGAAAAGAAGATCGATAATTACACCATCTATTATTGAGAAATACAAAAGTGAAATATGTTTCTTAGTGGACATTGATTTCACCTACATTGAAGTAGTAGAACTAAGGATAGAATCTGTAGATCCTCTTGAGTATAAGATATCTGAAGAAGAAGTTGAAGGATATGTAAGAAGAATACATAAAATCAGTTTGGATTCCAAAATTTTTATATTTGGAACATTTGAAGAGAACTTTGTTACAACACAATAGTCACAGGTGTATAAATTGGCAAAGAAAAGAGTAGAAAACACAATAAAAAAGATCCTAAAGGATACAGGTATGACTAAGCATGAATTAAACATTGCAAAGAAGACATCAACAACTATTAGAAGTATTTTCTATACCATCCTTGACATCCCATGAAGCCCCTATTGAGGATGTTCAAAATGTTGATGAAGATATTGTAGAATTGGATGTGCCAGCTGTAAGGAAATCCACTAGATCCAATTCTACACCGACTAAGAGAGTTAAAGAGATGGAAAGTGGACCAGGAAAGAGACATAAGGCTATCTTTTCTCTAGTAGAAAGGATAAGGACTCCAAAATTAAATCCACAAGTAGATGAAGAGGTAGGCAGTCGCAAGAAGAAGCAGTAGAAGCCTAAGATTGAAAAAGTAAACCCCTTAATCATTAATGAAGGAGATTTCACCAAGTTGAATAAGTATTGTGAGTTATATAAAAAAATTTAGAAATTAAATCTTGAGAATGTAGTCATCAGACACATGATTCTCATTGATAAGAACTTTGAAGACATAAAAGACAAGACTCTAGAAAATCTTTATGAGAAATTGGTTGACAGGAAAAAGAGAGAAATAGAAGAAGATCAAGTTATAAGAGAAAGAATTGTGAGAAAGATTTTTGAGATAAAAGATGAAGACCACTTCAAAGAAATTATGAAAAGACTTAGCACACATCTGGGAAGGAAAAGAAGGATAGTTCTGATAATGGGAGGAAACTATGAAGAGATCAACAAGGAAAATGAGGAAGCAATCGTAAAGCTATTGACCTCTGGACTAGAATAGATATTCAATGAATCTAAACCTATAACAGAAGCAGAACCATAGACACAATAAACACCAATTTCATTACCCTCCATCCACATTGATGATGAGTCTATGAATATTGAAGGAACAAACATCACAATAGATAGAGAAGATAACCCATTTTTTTATGACCAAGATATAGATGTTGGCAATTTGCAAGAAGCTATTGAGCAGAAGGATGAAGTAGCAAGTATAGAAGATGAAGTAGTAGAGACAAGAGAAGAAGAGAAGAAATAATAATTATAGGTTAAGATAGCAAAAAAGAAAGTAGTGCAAAAATAATAGATTAAATTAGTTTCACCACAGAAGAGAACTACAACCAATCTATCCAAGGAATCATTTTTAGAAAACTTGGGAGCTGAAGTTGATGATGATGATCAAATACAGCTGATCTCACCTCTGAATACAATCATTGGAAAGAACAAGAAGGTGAAAATCTTGGAAGGAGCGTTACTTGAAGTAACCAACAAACTTCAAGGAGTTATATCAACTCAAGTTAGTGAGGTTCATCCCCAAGCCAAAGTAAAAGAGGTAATGAGAATCTTAGATAGTGAATTTATTAATCTATCATATATTGCATCAGTAAAAGCTCAGATAGTTCATGATGCATAGTTATTTCAAGTCACTTGTACGAATATTAGGAATGATTTGGATGTTAATATGATTTAGAACAATAGAGAGGGGGGGGGTGAATCAATTGTTCTTAGGTCCTGATGTATAAAAAAATCACATAAAATTATCCTTAAATCAGATCCAAAACCAAAACAAACTCGGTCATCACTGATTCAATAATAGAAACATCTAACAATGCAATCCACTACCCAACTGTAACTTATCTTGCAAAATATAGTAATGTTCAGATCTAAACATACACACAAGTATAAACACCAGGATTTATAGTGGAAACCCAATTTGGGGAAAACCAATTTGTAACATGCTACTATTATTTTCACTCTTCTGAAGTGAGCTCAGTAAAAAGCCAACCCTGTCAAAGGTTACAATACACATTGTCAAATGTGACCCGGTTAAAGGATTTCAATCACCCTGTGAAAAGTGAGCCTAGTCATAGGACTTACATACACTCCATTAGAATCAAACCTTGTTCAAAGGATTTAACATATGATTGTTAGGTCAACCTCTACTAAAAGTATTTTGACTATTACAATGGTTAGAAAGTAGCAGCAGTATTATCTGAAAAATATACAACTCACTTTGCAAATATCAGATCTGATTTCGTACACTAATGCTAGTTTACTGACTTTGAAACTTTGTCATTTCCATCTCTGATCTGCTCAGAACTTTTCTTCAAGCAATCACCACACTTCTCCTTTATCCTTTTCTACTTATTCAATCAATAAAAATTTCCTCTTCCAGCATTCTCTATTCACCATATCCATCCATATCACAATGTTTAGGCTCCCCTTATATTTTCCTTAGTTAGGTTAACTCATCTTTTGCCACTTAATCTCATTCATAGATCTTAGGGTTAGGTTAGATTCATTGAATCTACCCACTTTATGTTCTTCGGCTCCTTTTCTAGAATCATCTCAAATCTCTTAAAGATTTACAATAAAATATTTTACAATGCATTTAATGCTTCCAAACAATCAATAAATAAAGTCAGCACGTTTTACATAATCCAAGAATTCAACAATGTTGGCTCCAAAATTAAATTCTCTTCAAATATAAAATTGTTGATGCTCAGTCAATACTGTGATTGTTCACTTGGTCTTCATATAGAACACTCGATCAATACTAAAACTGTCTCCTCGGCTTGCACTATCTTCCTCAGCAATTTACTGATGCTCGGTCAACACTATAATTTTGCTTGGCATATACTAACTCGGTTGACACTAACATCACTTGGCTTAAACATGATTTTTCCATTCTTTGCTCGGTTAAGCCTACCAGTTTAGTCTTCAATCTTACTAAGATAAACAATACATTATCTCATCGTAGTGCAACATAGTCAAGTACACTTTGTAGTATCAAGATAACTCAACCTTTCCCTAGGTGCTATTGTTACCAACCTTGGTTAGCCCCTTAGCAACACTCAAATAGATATAGTACTTTCCTAAGTAGAAACAATCTTACCAATTAAGGTTTGACATCAATGACAATACAATAATTGTTTCAATTGAGTTTCCAACAATCTCCCTCTTTGGCATTGATGGAAACACCATATGATATCACCTGAATAACACATGGATTACCAACCAATCCAAAAACTTATCTGTCCATCAGAAAATTATTTATAATATCCTTAGCTTCATTCTGATTCAAAATCTTGTAAGCCTCACTTCTATGACTATCAGAAGTATTCAGATCTCCCTCTATCCTAATTCTTCATTTTAGTTCATCAACTCTTGCCTTTTAGTTCCATCATCTCATCAACTCTTTCTTTTGTATCATGTGTTATCATATTAGTACATTCTCCCTCTTTGACAAAAATGCCAAAGCAGCAACTAAAACATACATCCATCAGATGTAGATAATATCTGTGCAGCTCAGTGTTTTTCCCTCTATCATCTTGCTTATGACTGATTCCTTGTCTTTGCTTCTCTTCACAACTCTAGGGTAGCCTTAAAGTGTGACAATCTTCTACATCAATTTGTCAAATGTTTTGTTGTAGCATACTTGATGTAGTGCTCCTAGCTTGTCTAGGTAGCCTCAGTTAGGGGAAGAACCCCTAATTGACTTCTCAAATACTCATGAGCTTCTCTGGGTAAAGCTTTAGTGAATATGTCTGCTAGTTGTGCTTTTGTATTCACATATTCCATTCATACTTCTTTGTCTTGTACTAATTCTCTCAAGTAGTGATACTTGATTGCAATGTGCTTGGTCTTAGTGTGCATCACTAGATTCTTAGAAATATTAATAGCACTTATGTTGTCATAGAAAATAACAACAAGTTCAATGATTTCTTCTTTCATGCCTATCAACAATTGTTTTATCCATACCAAGTTTGAATAGTTCACTACAGCAGCAACATACTCAACCTCGGTAGTAGATTGGGAAATGCAATTTTGTTTCTTGCTTGTCTAGGAGACTAATCTTTGTCTAAGAAAGAAAGCTCCACCACTTGTACTCTTTCTTTCATCTACATTTCCTACCCAATTAGCATCTGTATAAACTCAGAGTTCAAAATTTTCATCCTTCTTATAATATAGACCATAGTCAGGAGTTCCTTTCAAGTATCCCATAATTCTTTTCACGGTCATCATATGTGTTTCCTTATGATTGGCAGAGAATCTTGCCACAATCCCAATAGCTAATGCAATATCTAGTCTATTGTGTATAGCATACTGCAATTTTCCAATCATGGATCTGTATAGAGTTTGATTCACTTCTGCAGTATCATCATTCTTAGATAACTTTTGTCTAGTAACCATGGGAGTTACCATTGGTTTAGCATCTTCCATCCCAAAAAATTTTAGTATTTCATTAACATATTTAGACTGTGTAAAGAAAATTTCATTCTTCTTGTGATATACTTGTAAACCAACAAAGAACTTGATCTCACCAAACATACTCATTTCAAATTCAGTTTGCATTTTGTTTGAGAAAATTTTACATAATACACCTTGTCCTCCAAAAATAATGTCATCAACAAAATTTTTTTCCAATAGGATACCTTTACCTTCTTCATCCTTCATGTATAGATTGCTTGTGTCATTTGTTCTTGAAAATCCAATCTATATCAAGTAGTTGTGCAACCTTTCATACCATGCTCTAGGTACTTGCTTCAATCCATATAATGCTTTGTTTAGTTTTCACACCATGTGTCTTCTGTTTGGATCAATAAAACCTTCTGGTTGTTCTATATAAACTTCTTCTTCTAGTATACCATTCAAAAATGCAGACTTGACATCCATTTGATATACCTTGAAATCTTTATAAGCAGCATATGCAAGCAAAGTTCTTACTCCTTCCAATCTAGCTACAGGGGAAAATGTCTCCCCATAATCTATTCCTTCTTCTTGTGTGTAGCCTTTGCATACCAGCCTAGCTTTGTTCCTAGTGATTTCACCATTTTCATTCATCTTATTCTGAAATACCCACTTTGTTCCTATAACATTCTTGTTTTTAGGTCTTGGCACTAGAGTCCAAGTATCATTCTTCTCAATCTAGTCAATTTCTTCATTCATTGCTTGTATCAAGTCTTCATTCTCCAATGCTTCTGTAGTTGTCTTCGGTTCAAATTCACATAGTAGACATGTTGGATCCTTCTTACTTTTGGTCTGGATTCCAATATCTTTGTCTCCAATTATCTGTTCAGGCTTATGATGTCTTCTCACATATTTTTCCAAAATAGGTTCAGTTGTTCTCTCCTCTATTTCATCATGTTTCTCAATAACATTGTCAGATTCAACTTCAGAATGCTTGACAACCTCTTCCTAATACTCAACAACATTTTCTTGTAGCTCGGCATGTTCTTGTTCTCTCTCGATACTATTTTCCTGATGCTCGGTAGCTTCTATCTATCGCTTGGCATTGCTTACTCGAGACTCAGAATCAAGTGCAAGTCTGTTACTTGCCTCTTCTTCCTCTTCAATGTATACAAAAGATCTATAATCTTCTGGTTCTCTTTTACTATCAGCTTCATTTCTTTCTGCATACTCATCAATTTTGACATTCACACTTTCCACAATTTTGTTAGTGTTAGAGTTCAAACACTTATAAGCTTTACTTTTTATGGAATACCCTAGGAATATGCCTTCATCACTCTTAGCATCAAACTTTCCACTCCTAGTGTCTTTTAATATATAGCACTTACTTCCAAAGATTCTAAACTATTTAACACTCGGTGCATGCCCATGCCATAATTCATAAGGTGTCAGATTTGTACCTTTCTTGATCTATACTCGGTTAAGAGTGTAGATAGAAGTGCTTATAGCTTCTTTCCAATATTTCTATGCCACATTCTTTTCAATCATCAATGTCCTTGCACAATCCAAGATAGATCTATTTCTCCTTTCTGCTATACCATTCTGTGGAGGTGTTCTAGGTGCAGAATTATGTCTTTTAATTCCTCTATCATTGCAAAATAGATTAAATTCATTTGATGTAAATTCTCCACCTTGGTCAGATCTAAGACATTTTAGGTTCCTACCTATCTCCTTTTCAACCTTAGCCAAATACCACTTAAAATGTTGAAAAGCATCATATTTTTCTTTTAGAAACATTACGTGCATCATCCTAGTATGATCATCAACAAATAAGATAAAGTATCTAGCACCACAGTAACTTTGTACACCCATAGGTCCACAAAGGTCAGTATGAACCAAATCTAAAATGTTTTCAGAAGTAAAGGTTTTGCTCTTGAAACTTGACTTTGTCATTTTTCCTAACTGGCATTCCTTGCACATCACATTCTCAGGTTTCTTCAATCTAGGTAGACCTCTTACCTTTTTCTTCTTACTTATCTCTACCAGATTGTCAAAGTTAACATGACATAGCCTTTTATGGCATAACCAAATGTCATCAAGTTGTGCAATTAAACATGTTTCTTCAGATAGGTCAAGATAGAACAAATTACCTCTAGTCTGATCTCCACTTCCAATCATTTCTCCAATAGCATTAAATATTTTAGCTTGCTTGTGATGAAATTCCACTCGGTAACTAGTTTTTTTAAGCTGAGAAACACTTAACAAATTGTAATTAAGACCTTCAACCCAATTTTTATTTTCACAAGATATCTTATCAGTTAGTTTAATCAAACATTTTCCTCTAACAGGACATGGTGCATCATTACCAAATTTTACACTTTTACCTCTATAATGATGTAAGGTCTCAAACTTATTTTTGTCACCAGTCATGTGATGTGAACAACCACTATCAATAATCCATTTATCATTCTTGTTCACATAGGATATCAATGCAATTTTCTCATCCTCATTAGATTCATCTTTCATTGCAACATAAACTACCTCAATTTCAAATTCATCACTATCAGTGTCAGTCTCTTTTTCAGCAATGTAACAAGATTTCTTACCTTTTCCCTTGTAGTCTCTATTCCATTGGTAGCTTCTGTCATCTTTTCTATTTTTGTGTTTTCTTTTCCTTTCATCATCGTCATCCTTCCTATCAGGACATCTAGCAGCTATATGACCAACTTTATTACATGCAAAACATATAATAGAGAGTTTACCTTTATACTTTCCTTTTCCCCTTCTTAGTCTTCTAGCCATAAGAGCTTCTAGATCTTATAGGTATTCATCAGAAGTGTCACTGTCACTTTCACTATCACTTTTACTTTCACTTTCACTAATGCATCTTTCTTTTTCTTTCTTTGGCTTGTTTAGAACTAGTTGTGACTTAAAAGCACATTCAACATTTCCAATGCTTCCAATAGTGAAATTATCATAATTAGAGAGTTCAAAAGAAGTCAGCTTACCAACCAAACTTTCCAAAGTAAGCACATTAGTAGAGTTACATCTAGATTCCTGAATAGCTGAGATCTTAATAGCATATATAGGACGCAGGGTTCTTAGTACTTTCCCAATTATAGTTTCATCATCAATAGTCCCATGAGCTCCTCTAATAGCATTCACAACTTCTTTTATTCTACTACAATATTGTGCAATGTTTTCACCTTCTTGCATTCTCATTTCATCAAACTTACCTCTAAGACTCTTAGCCTTTGCTTTCAGCACATTCAAGTCACCACCATAGATCCTTGCAAGAGTGTCCCACATATCCTTTGTAGTTGTGCAATCCTTAATGTCCTCAAATTCTGGATAGCTTAGGGAAGATGTAATTTCTAGCATTGCTTATTATGTTCTTGTTTAGCTCTCATTTCTTCAGTAGTCAAAGGTGCAACAGGTGAGACATAACTATTCTCAATGTAGTACTTTGCAGAGTCACCAATATCAGCCAGATGCAGCTTCATCAAGCTTTTCCATGCAGGGAAATTTTCCTTGTTCAGCTTCGGTACCTCCTTCTTATACATCCTGTTCATTTGCTTCAAGCCCCTTTAAACTTGATATCTGTCAACACTAATAATAAACAACTTGGTTATGATACCATTGTTAATATGATTTAGAACAATAGAGAGGGGGGGTGAATCAGTTGTTCTTAGGTCTTGATGTATAAAACAATCTCATAAACTTATCCTTAAATCATATCCAAAACCAAAATGAACTCGGTCATCACTGATTCAATAATAGAAACATTTAACAATGCAGTCCACTACCCAGCTGTAACTTATCTTGCAAAACATAGTAATGTTTAGATCTAAACATACACACAAGTATAAACACTAGGATTTATAGTGGAAACCCAATTTGGAAAGTTTGCATATTCAAACCTTAAGGCATTTGAGATAGTGTCCTATGGAATATGTGCATTACTCAATGTTTCTGATTCAGTCAAGAAGACATGCGACAAAGAGATTAAAAATCTGAAGGCAAATTTTGTAGATTGTGTAGCGAGTCTTCTAGCCTTGCAATATTGAAATCAAGGAGGTAAATCAAAATTTTGTCTATGATATACATATAATTGACACCTTTGATTGTTGTCAAAGGGGGAGTAGTATAGTATGAAAATTATATATATATATATATATATATAGAAGATATAGATATGTGAAATAGTATGAAGTATACTCTTAGGGGGAGTATCATTTTGGAGAAATAAGTAGACATGTATGATCCAAAAAAATTTGTAATGGTCGTATGTTACACTTTTTGAAATTTTATGATTAAGTTTCTTTTTTGGGGACTTACCCAAATTTTCCATATGTTGCCACCAATGACAAAGGGGGAGATTTTTGGCAATTTTGCTAAGTAGGATATCACAATGTTGTCATTATGGAAATATATATGCAGCATTGAGATAGCATGATCAAAGGAAGAAGTTAAGTATGTGAACACATGGAAATTTTCTAAGTATAATAGTGTTTATCTATCTACACATAGACCATTTTGATTAGCAATATTTATATGAGCATATTTAGTGCATGCAGACTTGAACATAGATCACTAAAAGTGTATTGAAGATACATCTAAGAGTGCAAGTTTGTACGACATGTATGGCAAGAGATATCGATGTTTTACAGAGACAGTCTTGAGTTGACTAGAATAGAGCAGTGATCGGTAATTGATTATATTGAGTTAAGGGATTTTTTTTTTTTTCAAAATAATGACTTAACTAATTAGGGATGACATCCTAGATGTTAACCCTAAGGAAACATGAAATGATTTTATACTTTGAGGAGAGTATAAAGTTTTGTAAGCCGACAAGAAATTTATCTTGTAATAACTTGTATATAAGTAAGTAAATGTAATGCAAAGTTATATGGTTGACATATGATAAGATATGATGTGAAAATTGTAAGTTGTAAGAAAGAAAAGATATAAGTAATGTATGTAATGTGAAGTTGAAAGAAAGTATTGTATATTAGTGAGAAGAGCATAGAAAGCTAGATCAAAATATTGAAGATATTTAGCAGCAATGAAAGGTTTTTGTATTTTACCTTTTGTATCTAAAGTTATCATTGTATAATGCATGTTTGTGTAGTGACATCATCTTGCATACATGTATATTTTGTAATAACAACTCCTAACAAGGCCTAAAGTCCTTTAACCAGGACAGAGACACTATATGGATGTAACAGACTCCTAACATGGTCAATATCCTTAACAAGATACTTTTGATTAGTGGATCAGTTGTGGTTATCATCCCCACCAGGGTTTTCCCTTGGCCATGGTTTCCTCGAGAAAAATCATGGTGTTATGAGTTCATTTTTTTTTTTATGTTTATTGTTTAGTTTATTTAGTTTAGTTTCTTATGAAAGCTACAAATTAAATAGATCTATAATTGGGAAAAAGTAAAAGTTTGTGAAATTCTGATTCACCCCCCCCTCTTAGTATTTCCTATTTCTAACAATGACCTATTGCATAATAGCATTCACATCATATTGTAAAGAATGGACATACAAAACCAACCTATCAAGTGCCTGAGAGGATGGTGTCTAAGCTGATGGTGTTTGTAATGATGCATGAGGAGGTAATGGAACCTTTGGAATCTATGGCATCTATGGCCCAATCTATGCTCTAACCTATACTATAGCCTATGTAGCCAAATCAAGGGAAAGCTTCCTATATACCCAAGCCCTATGTTGACCCCATCCACCTAACCTCACCCCATCCACCTAACCTCTAGAATAAGCCAGGGTAATGATAAAAAGAATTTCCACTCTCCCATCTCACTTGGCCCTACTAGCATGTCTACCCCACTGACCTCCTCTTCCTCCACCAATGTCGCCACCATCATCATCATGTGACCTATTGTCTATGCTAGGAAGAGGCTTTTCTAGATTAGTAAATCATGAAAATGGGTTCTAAATGAACTAGTAGGTATAGTCATTGGTCATATTGGCATCAACAATATGCTCCCTCATGTCCTAGGCCAAGTGTTGAAGGCTTAGGAGCTCATCTTGTGCTATATGAAATTCTATCTGAGGACCCTAGATGGATTTCTCTACCTGTACTTGTGCATGTAGTGCTAGCCCCTATGGCATACCCTCTACTTGACCATACTGCCAGAGGACTCTATAGAAATAGAAGTTCTCTATAATCAAAGGTGTACACCCTATCATCTAATAGTCCATACACATGAAAGGAAGCCTAGCCACATCCTTAGACCATGGCTCACATCCAAGATATGGCCTCCCTGTCACCTGATCCAAGTCATCGATAATATGTCACCAATAGTCTAGTTTTTCCACATGAGCCTAGACAACCATACCCTCATATATGAATGCAAATGACCACTCAAGGTCTCATGGTCATACCTCTATAGTATGTGTGATAGGGAGATACTCTCAGTTCCATAAATGAAGTAATACTACACCAGCAAAAAGTGTAGTGCTGTGCCTATAAACAACATCATGCATATCATGGTATAGTTGCACAAGGATATAAGAACCGTAATCAAATCTATGAGGATGGCCAATCATGTCCTCTAGGATCCAACCCTAGCCAACCACAAAACTATGACCTCGTTAATTAGGAAGCAAGAAACCACTAATTTGTACTCCAAGTACTATGAGAAGAATAATAAATGATGTGAACTTTGCACATAAGATACTCTCATCTCTGATCATGGGATCACCAAATAGCCATCTACATAATGTGCCATCATAGAACTGGTCATAGTACACTATCTCTTCAAGTGTAGGAATCCAAAGAAGATGATACACATCCTCGGGAGTGATGGTCATCTCTCTTAGTAGAAAATAGAAGGTTTTACAGTCAAAGTTCCATCTCTCTTCCATAGCTGTTAGTAACCCCTGATTCACTCAAAATCAAGGAATAGAAAGTAAGAATGAAAGACCACATCACCCTATTAGTCGATGCTCCTTTCTAATTAGATCATTGATCATATCCAAAGGCCATGGATACAACCCTCAGATGGCTAACTTCTAAAGGGGAGCCTATGGAAGCAAGTTAACACTACATCAATAATCAAATCATTAATGTTGAATCATCACAAGTTAGTTCTGACATCTTAATAATATATCAAACCATTATCAATTTTCCTAATTCTACTAAGAGAGGACAGAAAATTCATCATCACCATCAACCAATCATGATTGACAATCAAAACTCATCATCATGTGATAAAAATTGACACCAAACAACTTGTTTCATCACATGACTCACCATTCAAGATAACTGGAAGATCAATGCAACCAATCAAGTAGGACGACTAACTGAAAGTGCTAAAAATTTCAAAAAAAAGGTTTACATGCTATTTCATAGCTTGTACGTGCTAAAAGGAAAATGTGTCATTAAATTGTTTAAATGCACAATTAAAACTATCATACACTCTAAAGTAAGGTATATGTGCTATTAAATTTTAAAAGTGCTACATGAAACATGTGCACGCACTACAAAAATTATCATTTGCATAGAGCTAATCATACACTGTTGGAGATTTGCCAGGAGGCCAGTACTGACTATATGTTTGTCATTGATGACAACATATGGAAATTAGCATGCATGGAAGACTTATGTAGTAATATTTCATTATATGTATCATGGACATGATATCATGGGTGCAAAGGTTAACTATTAGTACAGATAGTTATATAGTAGCTTGTGTCAGTAGTGTTCCTGAGAAAGTAACAGGCAATGTTCTGTGTATGGTTGTTCATATAGCTATCATGGAGCCTTGCGCACTTGGATATATGTTGAAGAAATGTTAGTGATGTTACATTCATGGACACAGAGTTTGATGATTAGTAGAAGTGAAGTTATGTAGTCACTATTCACCAATAGCAATTTCATGTCTTTATTCAGAAGAGCCGACATAGATTATATTGGTTCTAGAGTTGCACCTATCATTTTGGTATGTTCCCTTGTGCATCTACAATTATCTTATTAGATAGGTCCTAGAATGTGTTATGTGCTTAGTAGAGCTGATTGAATTGTTATTGGAATTTGTTATGGTTTCTCTAATATGATTTCAAGCTGGTTCTAATAGGCTGACTTGATTATATCATTTAGAGGAAAGATATTTATAGGAAGAAATTTGTGATTACTTCAGTGTGGTTCATAGCTGATTAAGAAGAGTAGACAAGAGTGTGTGAAGTGTTGAGCCATTAGAAGAAGGTCTATGTGACCAAGTAAAGTATTTGTGCTATACATTGGAACTAATCCAGATAGTAGGTCTAAGCGCAATTCACCAAGATCTAGATATAGTGTGTATCTATTATTTAGAAGGTTGTAGCCTTCACCCCTTTGAGCAGTGTGCTCTCAAATAGTGTGTCCTCTCCCCTAACAGGGACTATTGTAAAAGAATCCTAACAGGGTCTAACCCTTGACCAAGTCTACTATACTAAATATATTGTAAAGCAACTCTGAATAGGGTTAAGGATCTTCTAACAAGGATCATAATACACTAGTGTAGAATATTAGTGGGTGTCAATTCCCACCGAGGTTTTTACCTATTTGTGTTTTCTCATCACCAAAACATTGTGTTGTGTTCAAGTGTTCTTCCATTGTATTTATGCTTTATGTTTAAGTTTACTTAATTGGATAAAGAATTGAAACTTGTAGATAACCGATTCACCTACCCCCCCCCCCCAGTTATCTCTTGGGACTATTCCTAACAATTGGTATTAGAGCCAAGTGCCTCATAGAGAAAATTTAATAGCTTGAGGTTGATTAGATGGAATTCTTTAGAAAAGAAAGTCCTAAGTTTGATGGAGAGAATTATCTTGATTGGAAGAACAAGATGGTGACTCATTTGTAGTGCATTGATTTTGAATTTTTTGATGTAACTATCAAAGTAGTTAAGATCCCTACTTTAGAAGACCTTGAAAAGGATGATGCTACTAATAAGAAAAAGGAATTATTTAATCAAAATACAATAGCCAAAGAATCCCTTATCAACACCCTATCTGATAGTGATTTTTTAGAAATAAAGAAGGTAGATACAACCCACAAAATATGGAAGTACCTAGAAGACATATTTGAAGGAGACTAACAAGCAAAGGATGCACATAGAAAGACATGGAAGAAAAGATACAATGCATTGGAGATGCTACTTGAAGAAAATATTAGAGCTTACAATCAAATGATCAATGAAGTAGTTGCTAGAATCAAGAACAATGGTGGAGAGATCTCAGAGGAAGACATTATGGACAAATTGATGACTACTCTCACTCCAGAATATAAAAACAAGATCAACATCCTTGTTGAGACCATGTAGCTTACATCAAATTTCAAGAGAGAGAATTTGATCAGCAAAATCTCAACTTTTGAGATTTCAAGATTGAAGACAGAACCTAAAAGTGAGACAGCCTTCAAAGCAATAGTTCATGGTAAGAAATCTACAAACACATCTAGTAATATTGATGATGATGATGATGAAGAGAAAACACTAGATGATTTCATTGCTATGATTTCCAAAAGAGAAAATAAAGGAAAAGGAAAATATGAAGGTCAATTGCCATTTAAATGCTTTTCATGTAATAAGATTGGTCACTTTGCATCTAAATGTCCCTTAAGAGCCATAAAGTTCAAAAATGACTACAAGCCTAAATTCTCTAAGGAATGTTACTATGCTAGAGATGGAGCTTCAGATGATGATTCAACTGAAGATTAAATTGGCTTTATTGCTATCATAGAGAAAATGAACAGTAAGACAAATCATGAAGATAATAAAGAGAAACAAGAGCTAGCATTAATTTCCCAAGTTGATATAAGGACATACTGGATTATAGATAGTGGTTGTTCACATCACATGACAGGTGATAAAAAGAGATTTGTTCATCTGGAAAAATACAATGGTGGCATGGTTAGATTTGGAGATAAAACTCCTAAATCCATAGTGGGTAGAGGAGCTATCACCTTGGATAGTAAGAATAGTACTGATGATGTTCTCTATGTAGATGGTTTGAAACATAGCCTTCTTTGTGCTGGACAGTTACTTGGAAAAGTTTATCAGTTGGAGTTCAAAGATGACAAATGCATCAGGCTCAAAGACTAGAGGTAATGTTTTCCAACTCAATTCAGAAGCAAGTTGTTTTGTTGCTAAAGTTGATGACAATTGGTTGTGGCATAAAATACTATGTCATATCAATTTTGATAACATAGTAAAGATAAGAAATGTAAAGGCAATAAGAGATATACCTGGCATAGCAAAGCCAGTTGATACTATATGTAGGGAATGTGTGATGGGAAAGCATGTGAGAAACTCATTCAGGAGCAAGCACAATTCAGTAAAGAACAAGTTGGTTCTGATTCATATAGACCTATGTGGTCCAACTCAAACAAGATCATACTATGGTGAAAGGTGTTTCATTTTGTTTGTTGATGATTATACTAGGATGATGTGGGTTGCATTCTTGAAAGGTAAGTCAGAAGCATTTGAGAAGTTAAAAATGTTCAAAGCTAAGGTTGAGAATGAATTTTCCTATAGATAAAATGTTTGAGATTAGATAGAGAAGGAGAATTCACCTCTAATAGATTCTATGAGTACTATGAAGAACATGGCATAAAGAGATAGTTGAGTGCACCTAGAACTCCTCAGTAGAATGGAATTGTAGAAAGAAGGAATAGGATCATCCTTGATACACCACACACCATCATGATTGAAGGAAAAGTTGCACACACCTATTGGAGAGATGTGGTCAATACAATAGTCTACACCATCAATAGAATTCAATTGAGGCATGGCACTGACAAAACACCATATGCTCTATGGTTTGGTAATGCTCCCATAGTAAAATACTTCATAATCTTTGGAAGCAAGTGCTACATCAAGAGGGATGAAGCAGTAGGCAAGTTTGATGCAAGAAGTGATGAAGGTATTTTCCTTGGTTACTCTACTAAAAGTAAAGCTTATATATGTTTCAATTTAAGATTGAAAAAGATCATTGAAAGTGCTCATGTTAAGATTGATGAAAAGTTTATGGTTCAAGAAAGATATCATGATTACTCGCCCATGATTGAAGAAGAACCTAGACCCTCCACTAGTGAGACAGTTATTGAAGATATGTTTGACAGTATTGATGTGTTATTTAATGACCCTAAGACAAGTGAAGAAGATACTCCTAAGGCTGATGAGTCAGGATCACCTAAAGTTCCAAATTTTACATCTAGAAACCATTCCAAGAAAGACATCATTGGAGATCAGAGCGAAAAAGTCTTAACAAGATCACAAGCAAAGAACTCAGCTAGTAGTGAAGTAGTATGTTTACTATCTTAGATTGAACCTCTAAGTGTTGAAGATGCATGTAATGATTCACATTGGCATGATGCTATGAAAGAAGAACTTGATCAGATTATTAAGAATGACACTTGGGAATTGGTCCCAAGACCTAGTGATAAGAATGTGATTGGAACAAAGTGGATATTTAGAAACAAGATGAATGAAGATGGTATAGTAATAAGAAATAAAGCAAGGTTAGTATGTAAGGGATATGTGCAAAGAGAAGGCATTGATTATTCAGACACATTTGCACCTATGAGCAGATTAGAAGCTATTAAGTTGTTTCTAGCTTATGCTATAGTAAAAAACTTCAAAGTTTATCAAATGGATGTTAAGTCAGCATTCTTAAATGGAGATTTGAAAGAATAAGTATACATTGAGCAGCCAGAAGGATTCACTTTATTAGACAGACCTGATATGGTATGTAGATTGAAGAAGGCCCTCTATGGACTTAAGCAAGTCCCTAGAGTATGGTATGAGAGACTAGATGGATATCTAACAAAGATTGGATTCAAGAAAGGAGTAGCAAACTATAATTTATTCATAGGAGAGACATATGAAGGTTTACTACTTGTAGCTATATTTGTTGATGACATTATCTTTAGAGGCAATGACAAACTTAGTGTTGAATTTGCTAAAGAGATGCAAAAGGAATTTGAGATGAGTATGATTGGTCCTATCAAATACTTTTTGGGACTAAATGTGCAGCAAATAGAGAAAGGTATTTTCATTAATCAGTCTAAGTATGTGAAATAAATATTAAAGAAATTCAAGATGGATGATTGCAAGCTAGTAGGGACACCTATGATCACAAAATGCAAGCTTACAAAATAAGATGACTCTCCTACAGTAGATATGACATTGTACAAGTCTATGATTGGTAAACTCATTTATCTTACTCAAACAAGACCTGATATTTCAAATGCAGTTGGCATAGTTGGAAGATTTGTAGCAGAGCCCAAACAAAGTCACCTCATGGTAGTAAAAAGGATATTTAGATATTTGCAAGGCACTGTAGACTATGGTCTATGGTATCCTAATTCAAAAAATGTTGAGCTTCATGTGTACATTGATGCAAATTGGGCAGGATGCATTGATGATAGAAAGAGTACATCAGGTGGAGCAGTATTTCTTGGTGATAGACTCATCACTTGGACAAGAAAGAAATAGAATTGTATTTCTCAGTCAACAATAGAAGCAGAGTATGTTGTAGCAGCCTTGAATTGTTCTACAATTGTTTGGATCAAATGGATGATAAAAGACTTTGGAGTTCTGATTGATTATCCTATTGTTATTTGTTGTGATAACACTAGCACTATCAATATGTCAAAGAACCCTGTGATGCATGCAAAGATAAAGCACATTGAGATCAAATATCACTTTCTAAGAGAGAAAGTGGTAGATAAAGAAGTCAAGCTGGACTATGTGAGTACTAAAGATCAGTTGGAAGACATATTCACAAAGCCCTTGCCAAAGGATACTTTTGAGTATCTCAGGGAGAAGTTGGGAGTAATTCCCTTCCCTGATTCTGCTTAGAAGAAGGAAAAGCATCTGTCCTCAGGGACTAATGGTTGGTTGACTACTCTACCTCTAGAGTAGTACCGGTGCTTAAACTGATTGGTGCCATTTTCCATTGATTTAAAAGGGGGAGTAATATATAGTCATGAAAAATAGAAGTAAAAAGAGGAGTAACATACTAAGGGGGATTAGTATTCATTTATGACAGTAGTTCAGTTGAGGAAATGGAGAATGTTGAAGAATATTGCAGCAGATGGAGGATTCATCCTTGGGGGAGTTTTGAAGAGGAAATAGAGAATTTTATAAAATAATTATTCATTTGGATTGGTGGAGTTTTTCATTCCATATGTTTCCATCAATGCCAAAGGGGGAGATTGTTGGATATTTGCCAAAAGGCCAGTACTGACTGTATGTTTGTCATTGATGAAAACATATGGAAAGTAGCATGAGTTGAAGACTTATGTATTAATCTTTAAATATATGTAGCATGGACATGATATCAGCATGATATCATGGGCACAGAGGTTAACTGTTAGTACAGATAGTTATATAGCAGCTTGTGTCAGCAATGTTCTTGAAAAAGTAACAAGTGGTGTTCTATGTATGGTTGTCCATACAGTTATCATGGAGCTTTTCACACTTGGATATATGTTGAAGACATTTTAGTGATGTTACATGCATGGACACAAAGTCTGATGATCAGTAGAAGTGAAGTTATGCAATCACTATTCACCAGTAGTAGTTTCTTGTGTTTATTCAGAAGAGCCGACAGAGATTATATTGGTTCTAGAGTTGCACCTATCATTTTGGTATGCACCCTTGGAGTTAAGCTTGGAGAAGAGTTAGTGATGTTTAGTTAAGAGAGCATGAAGTAATTCAGCGTGAGGAGAAAGATTCAGTTGTTTTGGTAGAGTCGATAGTGTGTAGCATGCGTCTACAATTATCTTATTAGACAAGTCCCAGAATGTGTTGCGTGCTTAGTAGAGCCGAATGAATTGTTATTGGAATTTCTTATGGTTTGTCTAATATGATTTCAAGGTGGTTCTAATAGGCTAACTTTATTATATCATTTAGAGGAAAGATATTTATAGGCAGTCATTTGTGATTGCTTGAGTGTGGTTCATAGTTGATTAAGAAGAGTAGAGAAGAGTGTGTGAAGTGTTGAGCCATCAGAAGAAGGTCTATGTGACCAAGTAAAGTATTTGTGCTATACATTGGAACTGATCTAGACAACAGGTCTAAGCACAATTCACCAAGATCCAGATATAGTGTGTATCTATTATTCAGAAGGTTGTAGCCTTCACCCCTTTGAGTAGTGTGCTCTTGGACAATGTGTCCTCTCCCCTAGAAGGGACTATTGTAAAAGACTCCTAACAAGGTCCGACCCTTGACCAAGTATACTGTAGTAAATATATTGTAAAGCAACTCCTAACAGGGTTAAGGATCTTCTAACAAGGATCATAATACACTGGTGCAGAATATTAGTGGGTGTCAATTCCCACCGGGGTTTTTACCTATTTGGGTTTTCCTGTAACCAAAATATTGTGTTGTGTTCTAGTGTTCTTTCATTATGTTTATGCTTTATGTTTAAGTATACTTAATTGGATAAAAAATTGAAACTTGTAGATAACTGATTCACCCCCCCCCTCTTAGTTATCTCTTGGGACTATTCCTAACATACACACTAGGAAATCTGAAAAGCAAAATTCTAACCTAGGGTTTGTGCTTGTACGTGCTACTAAAGAGCATAGGTGCACTAAAACTCTATTATATGCACTATTAAAAGCTCTATACACGCTATTTCTTTAAATTTTGAAAAAAATATAGTTTTGCCTAGAAAATTCCAAATTTTTTAAAATAAAATACATGGAATTGACAAAAGAGGTTTCCTAGGGTACTCACTAGAGGTCGATAATCTAATGGGCACTGATAACATTGGTCACACTCAAATCTATGATCTCTATATGACACTACCATCATCAAAGCTTAGAGAGGTCAAAGAGTGAAAAGTCAAAATGAGGTGAAAATAAATAGTAAAATTGACTTTTCACCCCTATATATAGCCATTTGACCTAAAAAGGGGTATTTTTAGCAGAAAATTGACCTAGGGTTGAAATTAAGCACCAAATCATCCAAATCAGGGGTATTTTTTATCAGACCATCAATAAAATAATATTGAAAGTGAAATTGAAATTGAAATTATATCAAAATTAAAATATTTAACGAAATTGAACAAAAATGCAAAATTTATCACCCAAATCAAATTTCATTTCATTTATGAGGGGGTGTACACTCAGATAATCATTGATACAATCAAATTAGTGGAATGATCATTCAACACAATTTTTTTTGCATTCATCAGTGGGGCATTGAAATCAGTGGATCAAGTCAAAACATGCATCACATCAAGGATCCATCATCAGAATGATCATCAAGACTATCAATTAATTAGGATTTCACTAGGGAATTTGCATCTATCATTGGAATCAAATAAACAGTTAGGGACCTACATCAGCATATTGGATATTCTTTGAACCAATGCACTTTGCACATCGATTCAAAGAGGGGCATTTGTAGACACCTAAAAATGGTTAAGATCAAATCAAGTGAGAAACTAAGGAAAAATCAAAGCATTAATTGCAATCAAGCCAAAATCAAATATTAATTGGAAATCAAAAGCTAATTAAATCAAATAAATCAATTAATTATGCAATTAATCTAATTAATTGTATAATTCAATTAAAATCAAATCATTCCATTCAAGGGGTACACATGGATAAAGAAATCAATTATATTCAATGAATTAATTCCTAATTTCTCTCATCTACCACGTGGGAGGAAATTACCTCAACCAATAGGAATTAAGGATTGGACTCACATGGATTAAGAAAAAATTGTATCTCAATCACTCATAACATGAGAGCATCTTGACCACTCATTTTGTCTCATTTTCCCAAGCTTTGAGGAAAAAATATTTAAATTGTCCCCATATTTGAAACCATGGACTTAACCTTAACTCAACCATGATTAAATCAACTCCACCCCCTATGCTTGCTGAAATCTATAAATAGAGGGCTAAAAACATGAGAAAATGATCCCCACATTTGAGAATTGCATCCAAGTTATTGCAAATTTGAGTGGGAAAGATATTTTAGGCATAATTAAGCATAGTTTCTTGGAAATATGCTTTTATTATGCAATCATTTAGAATTTGTTAGGTAACTGGGAGGGGGGTGAATCAATTAATTCCAGTTATCCTATAGTCCCAAATGTTCCAGATGTATAGATTCAAACTTTTCAATCAAATTATCAACTCAGTAAGCTATCAACAATATCTTCCTCTTCATATACCAATTGACAGTAAATTCAATATTGTATTTACTGATTTGACTAGTTATGAAATGTGTAAAGAAATATAAAAATTCAACACATTTAAACTTTGAAATGATTTGTTGGGGGTCTAAGGATCCTTTGTGTGGTAAGGTCTTTTCCTTCATGGCTATTGCTGGAAGGCTGGACTTCATTAAGGCTAAGATTGTCTCTTCCTATTCTATTTTGTTTTTTGTCATGGTCAGTTTTGTCTGTCCCTTGGCCTATGACTTTATTTGGTGCAGGGACTATTCTTTCTCCAACTTTCTTCCTCTATGAAATACTCCTATTAAGGGGGAGTACATCCCTATTGAGGTGGGTTTTTTTTGTGTGGTTTTTTGGTGGAACAATCCTTCTCTGCTTTTGCTCTCTTCTTTCCCAAATCCTATAGAGGGGGAAGAACCTATTGAGGTGGAAGCCCATCCTATAGAGGTGGATAGTGGTTGTTGGGTGGAGTCTAGTAGCTATGAGTGGTTTCTTCCTTCTTTGAAATACATGATGGCTCTTTGGAACTGGATGGAGGATGACCCTTCATTTAAATGGGAGGAGAGGGTTGTTTTGGGATACTAGTTTAGTGTTGGGGATATGCCTTTGGTGTTGGAAGGTCTATGGTTTTGGGATTTTATTCATTCCAAGCCTAGTACCAAGTGGAATGATGTTGAAGGTAATCATAGAGCTAGCTCCTTGATGCAGATTGTTATGGCTCTAAGTACTAGATGTCTTACTAAAGATGTGGTTGAGGGCATCTGTGTATCTTAACTGTTAAAGTTTTTGGGGGTTGTTACTTTGCTAGATTCTGGTAGGAGTATGCAGATGAATGCTAAAAATTTTCAAGGGCCCATCATGGATGATGGTTTTTGGTTATGGTTAAAGGCATATATTGGGGCTATTTTACCCTATGATGGTGGTGTTGAGGTTTTTGGGTTCCTTGTTAAAACCCTGGATATATGTTTTGGGAGATGTAATTCTCTAGAAAACTAAATGGTGTGAGGCTTAGGCCTATTTTTTGGGTAGTTGGGAGCTAAGTGTTTTATCTTTAGTAGTTGTTGTTTCTCTTTTTTGTTCTAGGCTATTGGTTTCAAATAATCAACCTTTTGCAGTGATTCACTTTGTTTGGGTTCCAGATTCCCTCCATAAATATGAGTGTAAAGGGTTTCGGGGCCCCTTCAAAACCTATTTTTACCATAATAAAAAAAATCAACACATGATCAAATACACATAACACAAAGATTTTTAATGTGGAAACCCTGTTAGGGGAAAAATCACCTAGGATCGGTAACCCAAAAATAATTCACTCTTCTGAAGTGATCTCGGTTATGACCCAACCCTATTAAAGGTTACAAAACACACTATAAGGTGTGACTTGGTTAGAGGATTTATCACTGACAGTTCTCCTTTGACCATCATTCACTATGGGGTCAACAAGAAAATAATCAACATTCATTAAATGTCATACTGAAAATGAAAAGACTGTTAAGTCTCATTCGGTTAAAAGATTTTCCTGTAACAATGGTTAAACTGATACAGTAATGATCTGATTCAAATATAACTAAGATTTGTAGTTTTTTAGATCTATGCTAAGCTCAAAATACCTCTTCTGATCAATAATAAATTCAATCCTTCATATCCTCTAAATTAACTTCACTCAGTGTATGCTTCTTTGATGCTTGATAATGTCTGTAGTTCAGCTTGGTTCTATCTTCAACTAGTTTGATCAGAGGTGCATGAAAATAATCCTTTCACATGAATTCTCCTATAGTAAGAATAATTCTTTAGACTCAATTATGAATATCATGTCTCTTTAAATAGACATCATAAACTATTTTATTCTCATCTATTAAATTTTGCCTCTTAATCTCCATCATTCATTTTGTCTCTTTGAGCTTCCTTGACATTTGTGTCAATAACACATTTCATCCTTCTCCATTCAATCACTCTTGAATTTTATCAATCATTAGATCATCATAACAAACTTTATCTTCTACCGTGGAATCATAAGTATATGTCCAGCTCATCAATTCAGTTGGCTATTATAAAACTTTATTTGTTTCTTTCACGCGATCAATACATAATGTGTTAGTGATAACTAGCTCAGTTGATACTGTACTTGATATACACTGCACTAGCTCGGTGTATACAAAGTTCTTCATTTACCGACCACATAAACTTGTTCAGTTATGATCTTCAATTTGCAACAAAATCATGTAATACGATCAAGTCAATGATATGATACCATAGACTCATCAGTAAGTTACCAAATGTATACCATAAGCATATCTTTCATATCCATCTCATCTTCATGTAGATATCTTATTCCTTTACCATTTTCTTCTTTAGATGTTTGTAACCATCATGATAAGTATAGTAAAAAATAGTTGACATCAATGACAACATATTGACTAATTTAATTGTCTTACATATCACTTTAGTAGATTGGTGACCATTAATCACTGTCTTTCACTTGTCCATTCATTCCATCAAGATATTCAATCATTTGTAGGTTAACAATCTCTCCCTTTGGCATTCATGGCAACACAATATGAAATATGTCATAGAATACCAAATATCTATTCTACAACTATATAAACAAATGTTGTAGCTCGGTAAGCTCTCCCTAGCTTGTACATTTAATATGTTTAATCACTACACAACATTCCATGTAGACTCTCCCTAAGGATTTGATCTTCTTCTTCTCATTGATTCTCTCACCTTTTGATTATCTCTCCCTTATAATATTTCATTGATTCTTCTCTCCCTTTGACAACAATGCCAAAAAAAATAAACATATTTGTAGTAGCCAAAATATTATCTCGGGTGTTCGGTTAAGATCAAGTACCTTCATGTACCGATATACAATGTTCTTTGTTCTAGATTTTCACAAGCTTAGGAAACCTAAAGTATGAACCATATGCATCAAAAAAAATTGATATTATGATAAAGTATAGGTTGATGCAACCTTCTGATCACCTTTAGTGGTCGATAGACAGGGGATGGACACCTAGTCTAGTCCTCGAGTACTCAAATGTATCCATAGGTAAGGGTTTGGTAAATATATCTGCAAGCTATTCTTTTGATTTCAAAAACTCCAGTTTCACTTTCTTTTCTTGTACTTGTTCCCTTAAGTAGTGATACTTTATAGATATATGCTTTGTCTTTGCATGCATCACTGCATTCTTGGAAATATTTATATCACTGGTGTTGTCACAATATATTATCACTATATCAATGATCTCTTCATTCATACCTTTCCAAAGTTATTTTATCCATGCAATGTTTGAAATTAGCAATAGTAGCTACATATTCTACTTCGGTAGTGGAATGAGAAGTACATGCTTATTTCTTACTTATCCAAGTAACTAATCTTTCTCCCAAAAAGAATGTGCCATCGGTAGTGCTCTTTCTGTCATCAATGTTTGCAGCCCAATCTACATTAGTGTAAAGTTGTAGTTCAAAATTGCCCTCTTTCTTGTACCATAAACCATAGTTCTCAGTGTTCTTCAAGTATCTCAAAATCCTTTTAACAATAGTCATGTGTGATTCCTTAGGATTAGTAGAAAATCTTATTACAATCCCAACTGCATGTGCAACAACCAGTCTAATATGCACAACATACATCAGTTTTCCAATCGTTGATCTGTATAGTGTCTAATTTACCTTTTTTGATTAATCATCCTTTGTTAATTTTCATTTCATGACCATAGGTGTACCCATCATTTTTTAATCTTCCATTCCAAAGGTCTTCAATACTTCTTTGATGTACTTTGATTGTGTAATGAAAATACCTTCACTTTGTTGTAGAATTTGCAAACCAAGAAATAATTTAATCTCTCCAAATGTTGACATTTCAAATTCTTTTCTCATTTCATCATCAAATAATTTGCAAAGATCATCATGTCCTCCAAATATGATATCATCAGCAAAAATTTCAGCAATAAGAATCTTATCATCAGTTTCACTTTTCAAGTATAAATGGTTGTTGTCACTTGTTCTAATAAATCCAATACTAATAAGGTATGAATGCAGTCTTTCATACCATGCTCTTAGTGCTTGTTTAAGTCTATATAGTGCTTTGTGCAACTTACATACCATGTTCTTCTAATTTGGATCAATAAAACCTTCAGGTTGTTCAAAGTATACTTCTTCCTCAAGTATTCTATTCAAAAATGCATATTTGACATCCATTTGATATACTTTAAATCCTTTGTAGGTAGCATATGCAAGAAATATTCTAACTCCTTCAAGTCTAGCAATTGGTGCAAAGTTTCACCATAATTAATACCTTCTTCTTGTGCATATCCTTTTCATACAAGTCTTTCCTTATTACTAGTGATTTCACCATTCTCATTTAGCTTGTTTATGAATATCCATTTGGTTCCAATTACATTCTTATCATTCGATCTCGGTACCAATGTCCATGTTTTAATTTTTAGTATCTGGTTTATTTATTCATTCATGGCTTTAATCCATTCATCATTCTCAAGTGCATCTCTAACATTTCTAGGTTCAAATTCACAAACTAAGCATGTGTTGTGTCTCAACTTACTTCATGTCCTCGTGCCAGCTTGCTTGTCTTCAATAATCTGATTCGATGGATGGTGTCTTCTCACAAATTTTGCTAAGATTTTCTCTCTTCTTTGTTCTTTAGTTGGTGTAGGATCAAGATCATCCTTGGTAATATCTTCCTAATTCTCAATCTCTATATGTTGATGCTCGGTATCTTGATCTCGTCGCTTGGTAATTTCAGCGTATTATTCAGGTAGAGTGTCAAGTTGCTCAATGTCTATAAATCTACCATAGTCTTCCAGTTCCTTTTTTCTTTCTTCATCATTTTTCTTAGCAAACTCATCAACTCTCACATTTTCACTTTCAACCATTTTGTTAATTTCCTTGTTCAAACATTTGTAAGCTTTTCTTTTAGTAGAATATCCTAAGAATATTCCTTCATCACCTTTTGAACCAAATTTCTCATTTCTATCATCTTTCAGAATGTAACATCTACTTCCAAATATTCTAAAATAACTTACATTCAGTGTGTACCCATACCATAACTCATAGGGTGTCTTGTTTTAATCTTTCTTTAGTTGTACTCGGTTCAATGAGTATACAATAGTACTAATATCTTATCTCCAGTAAATTTGTGCAACATATTTTTCAATCATCAGTGTTCTAGCACAATCAACAATTGATCTATTCCTCCTTTCAGCAATTCCATTTAGTTGTGGTGTTCTCAGTGCAGAAACATGTCTCTTAATTCCATGCTCATTACAAAAGTTAGTGAACTCATCAAAAGTAAACTCACCACCTCTATCTGATCTCAAGCAATTTAACTCTTTTCCACTTTCCTTTTCCACTTTAGCTTTATATCATTTAAACATCTTGAAAGATTCAGATTTTTCTTTCAAAAACATAACAGTCATCATCCTAGAGTAGTCATCAAAAAATAAAATAAAATATATTCTCCATAATAACTCTGAGTTCTCATAGGACCACAAAAGTCGCTATGGACCAACTCTAAAATAGCATTAGATGAATAGTTTTTTCTCTTGAAACTAGATTTTGACATCTTTCCTTTTTGACATTATTTACACATGACATGGTTAGGTTTAGATAAGCTCTACATGCCTCTAACTTTTCTCTTCTTATTGATTTTAACCATGTTGTCAAAATTTACATGACATAATCTTTTGTGCCATAACGAAACGTCTTCATTTCTAGCTAATAAACAAGAAGTTTCATCATTGTCAAGATAAAATATATTACCTTTTGATTGTTCACCAATACGGACCAACTTTCTAGTCTCATCATAGATTTTCACCTTTCTACTTTCAAATGAAACTCGGTGACCTGAGTTATTCAACTGTTCTACACTCAATAGATTATAGTTAAGTCCTTTCACCCAATATGCATTCTCACATCTGATCTTATTGTTCAAAAAGATTGATCCTTTTCTTTTTACTAGATAAGGTGTATCATTTCCCATTTTAAAAGATCCACCATTATAATATTCAAGATATTCAAATTTGTCCTCATCACCAGTCATATGATGTGTACAACCACTATCAATAATAAAGTATCATTCTTTCTAACTTTAGAAATAAGTGTTGTTTCAATATACCTTTATTCTTCTTATGAATCTTCTTTCAAATCTATGAATACCAACTCAATATCTTCATCAGTGTCAGTGTCATTGTCATCATCTTCAACAAGGTAGCATGCTTTCTTGCTTTTATAGTCTTGGTTACTTCTTCTATCATATTGTCGGTTTCCTCTATGTTCTTGGTTATCTCTTCTATCAAACTTTCTTTCACCAAATCAGTCATTGTATTTTTAATCTCCTTTATTGTTAGGACATCTAGCTACAATGTGGCCAAGTTCTTTACAGTTAAAACATGCCAGAGGTAATTTCCCTTTTTACCTTCCTTTACCTTTCTACATTCTTCTAGCCATTAATGCCTCAAGTTCATCAAGTTCATCTTCATCACTATCACCATCACTCTCATTTCTTATCAGGTGTTTACTGCTTGATTTACCAATTTTCAAGGATGATATAAATGCAGACTCAACATTTGGAACAATATTGTTATCAAAGTTATTCAACTCAAAAGTAGCGAGTTTACAAATTAGGCTATCAAGTGTAAGAGTGTTACTTGGGGCTGATCTCATTTCATGGATTACAGAAACTCTAATAGCATAAATAGGCAACAAGGTTCTAAGAATTTTACTCACAACAGTGTCTTCATCAATAACACTTCCTACTCCTTAGATAGCATTGACAATCTCTTTAATTTGATTGTTGTACTATGAAATGCTTTCTCCTTCTTTCATCTTCATGTCATCAAACTTTCCCTTAACACATTTACATCTCCTCTATGAACTACTGCAAGTTTTTCCCACATTCCTTTAGCAGTAGTGCATGTCTTGTCATCTTCAAATTCAACATTTGATAAGGCAGAAAAAATCTCTATCATTGTGGAATTATGTTCATGTCTATCTCTCATCTAATCAACAATCAAGGGACAATTTGGTTGTATATAATCATTGCTCAAGTAGTATATTGTAGATTCACTAATTCCAAATATATGTAGTTTCATTCTGCTTTGCTATGTCGAGAAATTATCTTTGTTCAGCTTTGGCACCTCTCTCTTATACATCTTGTAGTCCTTCAAACTTTCCTTCCAAGCAACCAACACTCTGATACCAATTGTTAGATAACTGAGAGGGGGGGTGAATTAGTTAATTCTAGTTATCCTACAGTCCCAAATCTCCCAGATGTATATATTCAAACTTTTCAATCAAATTATCAACTCAGTAAGGGCCCGTTTGGGTGCTAGAATTAGACTGGATATTCTAGAAATAGATTTCCAAATAATGTCAATTCCATGTTTGTGTCCATCCAAAAAATTGGAATTGGAATTTCAAAATTCTAATTTTGCCCCCAAAATGGGCATTTCATCTTCCACACAAATAGGTGGAATTGGAATTTTGAATTCCAATTCCAATTTTTATAAAACCAAATTTAATATTTCATGGGATCCGTGACTATAAGGATGTATATTATATTTCTATAAGGATGTATATATATACATGTGTGTATATACATACATGTGTATATATATACATATATATATATATATACACACAAGGGTGTATATGTGTGTATATATATAAATGTGTGTCTATGTATATACACATACATGTGTGTATTTGTGTATATATATACACATGTATGTGTGTGTGTGTGTGTATATATATATATATATATATATATATATATCTGTGTTTGTGTGTGTATACACATGTATGTGTATGTGTATATATACACACACATGTGTGTGTATATACACATGTATGTGTGTATATTTACACACATATATGTATATATACATGTGTGTGTATATATACATATGTATATATAAACACATGTGTGTATATGTGTGTACGTGTGTATATATATACATGTGTGCATATGTGTATACATGTGTGTATATACACACATGTATACACATATGCACACATGTGTGTATGTTTATATATCTATATATACACACATGTATGTGTGTATATATATAGACATATGTACACACCATATTTAAAGAAATTAAAATAAAGAATTAAAATTCCTTATGCATCTTCTTAGTCATCTTCTGGGTGAACCAAACGGGTCAGCCCATATTCTGGAAATCATTTTCAGGATTTGTATCTTCCAGAATTGCAGTATTTTCTAGAATTGACTGGAATTGGCATTTGGTATTCCAGCACCCAAATGGGCCCTAAGCTATCAACAATATCTTCCTCTTCATTCACCAATTGACAGTAAATTCAATACTATATTTACCAATCTAACAATTTATGAAAGGTGTAAAGTAAAATAACAATTCAAGACATCAAATACACATAACACAAAGATTTTTAACATGGAAAACCTATTAGGGGAAAACCACCTGGGACCGGTAACCCAAAAATAATTCACTCTTCTGAAGTGAGATCGATTAGGAGCCAACCTTGTTAAAGGTTACATAACACACTGTAAGGTGTGACCTGGTTAGAGGATTTATCACTAACAGTTCTCTTTTGACCATCATTGACTATGGAGTCAATAAGAAAACAATCAACATTCATTGAATGTTGTATTGAAAATAAAAAATTGTTAAGTCCCACCCGGTTAAGAGATTTTGTTGTAAAAATGGTTAAATTGATACAATAATTATCTGATTCAAATATAACTAAGATTTTCTGATTTTTAGATCTATGATAAGCTCAAAATACCTCTTTTGATCAATAATCAATTCAATCCTTCATATTCTCCAACTTTACTTCACTCAGTGTATGCTTCTTTGATGCTAGGTAATGTCTACAGTTTACCTCAGTTCTATCTTCAACTAGTTTGATCAGATGAAAATAATCCTTTCACACAAATTCTCTTGCAGTAACAATAATTGACTAGACTCAATTATGAATCTCATATCTCTTTAAATAGACGTCATAAAGCATTTTCTTCTCATCTATTAGATTTTTTCTCTTAATCTCCATCGTTCATTTTGCCACTTTGAGATTCCTTGATAGTTGTGTCAATAACATGTTTCATTCTCCTCCATTTGATCACTCTTGAATTTTGTGAGTCATTCGATCATCATAACAAAATTTATCTTCTTCCTCAAAATCATAAGCATCAGTCCAACTCATCAATTCAGTCAACTATTATAAAAATTTATTTTTTTCTTTCACTTAGTCAATATAGAATGTGTCAGTGATAACTAGCTCGGTTAATAATGTACTCAGTATACATTGCATTGGCTCGGTGTATACATAATTCTTCATTTACGGACCACATAAACTTGTTCAGTTCTGATCTTCAATTCATAACAAAATCATGTAATACGATCAAGTCAACAACATGATGCCATAGACTCATCAATAAGTTACCAAATGTATACCATATCCATATCTTTCATATCCATCTCATCTTCATGTAGATATCTCATTCCTTTACCATTTTCTTCTTTAGATGTTTGTAACCATCATGATAAGTATAGTCAAAACTAGTTGACATGAATGACAACATATTGACTAATTTAATTATATCTTACATATCACTTTAGTATCTTGGTGACCATTAATCACTCTCTTTCAGTTGTCCATTCAATCCATCAAGATATTCAATCAGTTGTAGGTTAACAAAATTTTCTCATTTTAGGACTGTCACTAATGGAAGTTTGTTGAGAGCTCATCATTAGCATTCTTAATTAGAGAGATATAAGATGTTTATTGGCTTTATTTTCATTAAATAGCTTACTAATTGTTCAATTTTAGCTTATTTTGATTCAAATATTTTCAAAATAATCCTATAAAGGTACTTTTTGTACAACGATACAGAAGCCAGTTACTGTTGAGAAGATCAACCCTCTAAATCCAAAATACAAAGTTCCTCCAGCCATTGGTGTTGAAGTAGACAAAACCAAAGCCCTATTTCTTATCTCACCAAGAGTTATTTTGATTGAAGACGTTCAGGCCTTCATTCATTGCAAGATTGATAATTTATGTCAAGCAAAAATTAATGCATCATATAAGAAGTTGTGTGTAAATAGTAATCTGAAAAGTGATCACACACACCTACAAACCAAGGGTTTGGTTCATGCAATGCATGTACCGATGGTATTCAAGCATGAGAGGATAAGAATCATATTAAGAAAATTTCATAATAGGTTCATGTGGCTTGATGGGCCAGTAAAGATAACAAAGGATGTTCTACATATTGTTACTAGATTTCTAGTCAGTGATAGACTGAGAGCCTATAAGAAGATGAATAAGAACAAACTCTATGAGATGAAAAAAGCTAAATGGGATAGAAGAGGCTTGAAAATTTCTACACTGAAAGACCCTGAACAAAAAATTTCATCAAATATAATATCATATAGGATATTCTAATCATCTTGCGTAGATAGTGTACCCTATGGAGCTATGGATATTGCATACAAGATGGTGAAGAAGGATATGAAGATTGACTTATGTGAGATTCTATTGAAACAACTTGATGATAATATGAATACCATTCGAAAGGCAAAGTCAAACACACTGAAGTTTTGATAGTTGTTGGTATGTATATTCTTCTACTTTCAAAATTCATTTCCAACAATTGGTGAAGTCACATGGAGTGCTGATAAACCAATAGTTTATCAAATTAGTGATTTTATTCAAAGCATGGGTGATAATTTCAATGTTATTATGGATGACTATTTCAATAAATTCCAAGCTTGAATGCATAAGAAGTTTAGGATTCTACCACAATTAGTGGAAAATTTTAAACATGATTTATGTTTTGAAGTGGACATTGATGTATGTATCATAAGGGTAGTGTTGGTAGTATTTTCAATTTTTCAAGGTTGCATTTTGATGTTTTGCTTCTGTGAAGGTTTTCCCTATTTTTGTGATAAATCTCCTACATTTTCCTTTCCCAGAGCTTGAAATATAGTCATAATGGTGAAAAACCCTAAGTGTTAGGTTTTATTTATGCTCAGAGATCCAAAAAACCCTACAAAAGCCTAACCAGGTTCTATTTTGTTGTTTCCTTTTTCAAATCACTTAAAAAAACCTTTAAGCATGTGAACTTTTCTTTTCCTGGTTAGTCGCTCAGTCTCCTAATGATTTTAGCATATTCCTTTTAGTTTGGCAATTCCCCAAAACCCTTTGTCATGTGATCTCTTTAAGTGTTGAGAATATTTATTTTCTTCAGGTGACTCAGTGAAGTGCCTTTAGTCGGGTAGTCTCTGAATGACCCCATGGAGAATTACGAGATCTAGCGACTATACTATTTAAATTTTTTAGAGTGACTATAGTCACCCACTCTCCAGATCAAAAATACCTTCAATTGGGTGATCTCTCAATAAAATGATGAAGTGATAAAATATTCAGTGATTATGAGACTAACTATAGTCACTAAGTCTCCAAATGAAAGATAGCAGTGTATTTTCCTTGAGTCACCAGGTCTCCAGGTTCTCGAGTGGTTAGTTTATTTATCTAGCAACCTAGCGATTATAGTAGTCATGTATTCTCTCGATTCTTGCGGTTATATTTCAAACATTTAGCAATCCAGCAACACGGTTATCTCCTGATCTCATGATGTAGCGGTTAAGTCACAAAGTATCTAGCAACTCAGAGAGGACTGTAAGATGAAGAAAAGATCAATAGTTGGCATTTAATCTCATAATCTAACTGAGGTTAAGAGAATTATCTGGTGACTTGGTGAATAAACGCTTTTGCATGGTCTCCAAATTTAACCAGGGTTAAGGAAAGTATTAACCGACTGGGAGGTGACTTCAGTTGCACAATCGCTAGATCACTAAAGGTTAAGTGCTTGCCGAGGTAAAAAGGTGAAAAATAATATGGATCCGGTTGCTGGATTTGGTGACATGTTCATTCTTGATTGGTCACCAAGATAAAATAAAGAAATAAATAACTATGAGATAGACTATAGTCGCTGAATCTCTAGATACAATAAATCAAAGCTATTTTCATTCAGTCGCTAGATCTCCAAATTTGTTCAGTCTCCAAGTCTCTTTAGAAAGTCAAAGTTAGAGTGAATTTTATGAGATTAAGCGACTACTGTTGATTATTTTCTTCAAAATAAGATATGACTGTTGTCTCACAATCTCTTAATAAAGATGATGTCATCTACAAATTGCAGAGACTGAGCGACTATCGTCAGATTAAGATCTAGTGGCTATCGTGAAGTCACGAGATGAAATGAGGATTTGAACAAAGTTATAGTGATTAAGAGACTTCTCTTTAGTCGCCAGGTCTCCAAATGGGTGAAGTCAGGTAGTCTCGAGAAAAATTTTAAAAATTCAACAAGTTCCAGTGATTAAGAGACTCACTGCAATCGCTGAGTCTCTCAATAAAGAGAAAAGGTAATAAGACTTGGAAAGACACTTGTCACTGATTCTCAAGATAAAATTAACAAGTGATAAATTTTGTAGCGACTGGGAGATAGACTATAGTCGCTAGGTCTCAAAATGAAAAATTAAAATTTTCAAAGGGTCACCAGATCAAGAGATAGAATCACAAAAGACTAAATCATTCAGTGACTATGATTTGTGACTATAGTCGCTAGGTCGTGGGAGGAAAGAATTGAAATATGAGAAAGTATTGAGAGCCATTAGATTAAAGATTGATGGTAGTCTCTAAGTCTCTGAACAAAGTCATAAAGAGAAAAATTATTCAGCGACCATGATTTTTGGCTTCAGTCACCAAGTCTCAAGATAATTTTTAAAAGATTTAAATCATGTAGTGATTGGCAGACTGGTTTTAGTTGCTAGGTCGCCAAAAATCAAATTTGATTACCTGTCACTTTCTTGGCTCATGGCTAGTGAATTAAAGTTTAGAACGTGCAAAGTAATGGCAGAAGTGACATGAATTATAAAGTTTGAGTGATAAGCGGGCTACTTCATTCAATTCTTTAGAATAAATATAGTTAAAAGTCACTCATTCTAAATTTACCAAGCATTCTGGTGAGCCATAGCTGAAGAATTATGAGAATTCCTGCATTTTTCAGCAATTAAAGAGTTCAGTAAGTTCAAAATTTTTAGAAGAATTTTTATCTGTAGTCAAAATGAGTCAGCCAACAACCAGTAGATCTTTTACCAGTAAGGGAGCCAAAGGAAAAGCAAACGAGAGTTACTTAGACAAATTTCTTCCTTTGCTGCTTGGGTCCTCACAAAATAAAAAGGTTAGTGACAAAATTTTCACTAATGATTTAGGATTCTATAGAGATGCAAAGACAAGTGATGTGTCTGGAATGTGTCTATTTAGGTATTTTTATAAGAATGCCAATAGTCCAGTACCGGTGTCGAACCCTTGGATGTCAGGATTAGCCAAATTCAGAGTACCAGACATCTTCCTAGATATTGATTTATTAATTAAGCTAGCTAATAGATATGACCCTTTGTCAAAAACAATAAGGAAAGGGGATGGCTCGGCTCTGGTCACTTTAGATAGAAATTCATTTATGAAGGCTTTTGGCATTCACATTCCAATGGCCATAGAAATCAACTTGTAGGCACAAGCGAATAGGTACATTAGGGAGTCAACCCTAGTTTCTAGGGAAATCCAAAATCATGTCCCAAAAGCCAACATAAACTATATTGTGGCAACAATAGGGGCTACTCTATATTTTTACAAGGATTTGAGCTTCTATATCAAGTACATTGCATATGGATTATGCAGGGTGTTGGGAATGGATGGTGGAGTAGAAAGAATTTCATCTGATATTTTAATGTTGGTACTAGATTCACAAAGTCTTCATGTAAGTAGAGGGTATGAATACATTGGGTATGTCATAAATAAGATGCATGAAGGACTGGAAGCTATCAGGAAAAGGGAGCATACTCCTAGATTTATGCATTACTCATTATTAATGCATCTCATTTTGTATTACAACTACAATATTATGGACTTGGAGTACCTCAAGCCTCAAATGATGTGGAATGGTCAACCTAATCCAGTTTAGTTTTGGATAAGGGCATGGAGTTTTACTTCAAGGGAGTGTGACTTTTGTGCTTTCATGAACTAGATAGTACAACCAGTTTTGTTTAGCTTAGGATTAAATATTTCTAGGCTTCCAGTTGAAGCTTTGCAATTAATAAGGCCTTGTCAATTTGTTGACAAGTGGCCTAAAAATCATAACAAGGGATATTTCTACTATGAGAAGACTTTTACAATAATTAGAGTCTATGGATACCCCCAACCCCCTCATGTTCTACCATTCTTTGTGCCACCAAGGATTTCTTTCCTAGAGATAATTTGACAACTTATGCTAACTGATAAGGAGCACTTGGCCCCCCATAGGAAGGGTACCTTCACCCCTAGGAACTTCAAAGTATGCAAATTCACAATTGGGAAGAATGAATTTAATAAGTTAAATGATTAGTTGGGCCAATATAAGATGAATGTTGCCATATATAGGTATGTGGATATAGAGAATTTCATTGTTATGGAAAGAAAGTTTTATACTCCCACCATCCCTATAAATAACAGACATGAGGAGTGTACTAAGGAAAAAATCATTAGAAATATCCTAGAGGATGATGAGGTGTAGAGGAGAGTAGAGAAACTCCAAGAATTTTTTTCATTTGAGAAAAGGCTAAACAAAAAGGGAATTCCCTTTGGAGGCTTTTACCCCACATTTCCATATTTACAGAGGCTAGATCAAATGATGGAAAATTTCAACACATTGGTCAATTCACTTGAGGACCAAATTGATGATAAAGAAAGGGAGAAGGAGAAGCATTCTGAATTAGAGTGTGAAGAGGACAGTGATGGCTATTCAATATATAGCCTTCCTATCATAGAACAACCAACCCCCTGTTGAACAAGGAGGAGAGGAAAATGCAATTATGGATTTGACAAAGCTTCTAAGCTCTCATGATACCAGTGAGCCTCCTCTTAAGAGGTAGAAATTGCAAATTGGGGAGCCTTCACAAGCCAAAGCTATAGAAAAGAAAAATATTAGGGTGGGAGCCCTTTTTACTAGTACAAGGGTATATGATCACCAACTTAGGAAGAAGATCAAGGAAGAGAAGAGGAAACAAAAGGAAACAATTGAAGAAATTGAGTTGCCCTTGGCTTTATGTCAAGATGAGAGATTAATCCAACAGGATGCCTTCTTAAAGGATGATGATTTTAATAAGTCAGATGAATTTAAAAACTTCCTCTTATGACATAAGAAACAACAGGTTGCATCAAATGTACAGATCATAGAGGAGGGTCAAGTACCTGATGAGGCCATCAAAGCATTGAAGGACTATGATCCTGAATTAGAGACCATCTCTCCTAAGGAAGCTATAAAATTAGTGAATGCTAGCAACATGTTGCGTGTACCTGGGTGGGATATGGCCTCAGCTTTCATTATAGATCAGATCAGGAGATAGGACAATCTAAGTCTATCTTCAAAAACCCAAGTGGGGGATATAATAAAAGGATTTGGGTATAGCCCTAAGAATTAGGCATTGCCTATGTGGAGCCTCTATCCCAAGGATCAAAAGCCTTCTCTTTTAAATATACAATAAAAGATGGATGGTGATAAGGTTGTGTGGTCAATCCACAACACAAGAGATCTTGAAATATCATAGGTGCTTACCCACTTTGCAAGATTGAATGAATAAAATGTTAGGAATGAATGCTAAATATTTGGCATCCATTTTGTAGTATTTGTTGTTCCATTCATGACTATGATTGTCAGTGATGTCAACACAGTGATCTTCTGGAGACTTGTAGAGAAGCAGACATAGTTTGAATTATCACATGTGGGATATTGTAGTTGGAGCTATATGATGTTGAGGATATACTCTTTGATATGTCATATGTCTATGGTTAAGAGCATAGATAGTAATTATTTTATTCATGTAAGTTATGAGCATTTTGGTGGAAGCAATATTCAGGTAGTGTTCCTGAGTAGCAGTTTGTGGAAATCAGATGATATCTCCTAATCGGGATGGAATCTGATTTTGCATAGTTAAAGGGAAGTTGAAGACACATTGATAGTGACATGGATGATAGCACAAACTTTGAGGTTGCATGAATGAAGATTTATTGTATTTGGAAGCTGATAGTTTTGTGTAATTTTGATGTAGCGTGTGGAAACTTTTATTTTGTAATTGTATGCCAAATCATTTGTAATTATTTGAGTGTGGTACAAAGGAAGGAATGTATTTCCTTATTTTTATGTAGAAGAGGATAGTAGTGTACGAATATGAAGTGAAGAAAAGAGCTAAATGTAAAAGCGAATTGTGAAGGAAGACATGCGAAGTACAAAGATCTAAAATTCAGATCTAGTGTAATAGTGAGTGCGGTTTGGCATAGTCAGAGAAGAGGTAACATATTATTCTATTCAATAATACAAATATTAGTTGGACAATGTGTTCAATGATCTTACCCTAAAGTTTTTTGGGTAGTGGGTCCTTATGTCTTCCATAAATCTTAATAGGGTTAGAATCTTTTAACAGGGATTCATATGTACTTAATGTATTTCATAAGACTCCTAAAAAAGTCCATCCTTTCATAAGGAATATTCATATTAGTGCATCTTTTGTGGGCATCATTCCCACCGTGGTTTACTCTTTGATCAAGAGGTTCCCTAGTCAACATATCTTGTGTCATTGTGTTATTGTGTATGAATATCTTTCTATGATTGGTAATTATATTGCTTATATGGTTTAATGCAATTGAAGATGATAAAAGTTATAATTATCTAATAAATGATTCACCCCCCCCCACCCCACTCTCAATTATCTTGGTGGACTTTACTTTCTAACAATTGGTATTAGAGTGGCAAGTCCTTGAAAATGAAGTTTAACAACTTAAGGAGATCCATGGCAAATTTTAGGAAAGAAAGCCCTAAGTTTGATGGAGTAAATTTTGACAACTGGAAAGAAAAGATGAAGACACACCTACTGTTTTTATGACCAAGTTATTGGTTGATTGCAAAGAATGATAAGACTATCATTGAAGAGGAGAATCTTGAAACATGTACTACTGATGCGAGAGATCTATTCATGTGTAATATACTTGCAAGAGAAGCACTTTTGATAGCCCTTCCAGAGAATGAGTACAGTCATTTAAAATGTTTGAAAAAATCTCATGAAATTTGGAAAGCTTTACACTCTACTTTTGAAGGTGATGAACATGCAAAAAGAGTTAGATTACATAATTGGATATGTGCATTTGAAGATATAAGAATGTTGGAAGATGAATCTATTAGAAGCTATATTGGTAGAATGTCAGAAATTGTTACAGGCATAAAATATTATGGATGACCAAAGACAGAGAATGAAGTGATATGGAAAATTTTGAGGACATTGACTCCTATATTTAAGAAGACAACATAGATAATTGAAGTTATACCTTGTACTAAAAACTTTACAAGAGAGACTCTTCTTGGAAGATTGGAAGCAGCAGAGATGAACCTGAGGTTATCAAGAGACATACCTAGAATGGAGACAACATTCAATGCTCTTAATGTTTTCCCTACTTTTTCAAGAAGCATTAGTGTGAGTAGAGATTATGATGGTAGCAATAGATCTAGAAATGAAGAAGATAATAAGATTGAAGAAGGTATTCCCTTGCTTGTGAAGAGAGAACCAGACGGTAAGAAAATATTTAAATGTTGGACTTGTCAAGAATATAGTCATTTTGCATCTAAATGTCCTAAGAGATTTAAAAAGTATAGAAACAATTTCAAACCTAGAAGATCTAAGGAATGTTATTATGCTAATGATGAAGATCTTGAAGCTAGTATAGAGAGAACTTTAAGTGAAAGTGATAATGAGAATAATGATGACATAGGATTTGTAGCAATTAAAGAAGAAAATTCTAAAACTAATGTTAAGGAAGAAAAAGCCTTAGTTTCTCAAGTTGAAAAGAAATTTGATTGGATTATAGATAGTGGTTGTTCACATCATATGACTAGAGACATGAAAAAGTTCATAAAGTTAAACAAATATGATGGAGGAGTTGTTAGAGTTGGAAACAATGTAGCTTGTTTGATTAAAGGTATAAGATCTATTACTCTTGATGGAAAGACTAATACTGATGATGTTTATTTTGTGGATGGATTGAAACATAATCTTTTGAGTGTTGGATAGTTAATTGATAAGGGATATCTAGTTTGGTTTATTGAGAAAACTTCTGTGATAAAGGATAAAGATGGAAATCTGATTGGAACTAGATCTAGAACCAGAGGTAATGTATTTCAATTGAATCCTCCTGAGATGACATGTTTGATTACAAAAATTGATGATAGTTGGTTATGGCATAGAAGGTCTTGTCATATCAACTTTGACAACATTGTGAAAGTAAGTACTATACTTGCAGTAAGAGATTTTCCTAAAATTATGAAGCCTACTAACATGATTTGCAAAGAATGTGTGATGGCTAAATAGAAAAGAAGTTCCTTTCCCAATAAGAAGTTTACATATACAAAAAAATTGGAAATTTTTCATATAGATTTGAGCGATCCTACCAGGACTAGAGGATTCTATGGAGAAAGATATTTTATGATTCTTGTTGATGATAAGAAAAGCACCAATGGTGGAGCATTTTTCCTTGGAGGAAGATTAGTTTCTTGGCTAAGAAAGAAGTAGAATTGTATCTCACAGCACAACAGAAGTAGAATATGTAGCAGCAGTAAACAATTGTAACCAGATAATTTAGATGAAGAAAATACTGAAGGATATTGGAATAAAGTTTGTTGAACCTATTGGCATACATTGTGACAACACCAGCATAGTTATTATGTCTAAGAATCATGTATTACATTCTAAGACAAAGCATATAGAGATCAAGTATCATGTTGTAAGATAGAAAGTTGCTGAGAAAGAAGTCAAACTTGAGTACATAAGTACAAAGGAGCAGATAGTAGATATATTTACAAAGCCTTTGCCTAAGGATACATTTGAGTATCTGAGAGGTATGATTGGGGTTATGCCCTAGCATACTTTTGAGAAGTGATGGAGTTAGTTGCATCCGTCCAGTGGTATATGAGCCTTATCTAAGCTAAGTCATGAGGACTGTAGTGAATGTTTTTTCTGAATTGTGTCTTTCAACATTGGATTTTTTGTTGACATAGTGATGAAATTTCTGTCATTGAAGTCAATGGGGGAGAAGTGTACATGAAAAAAAACTATTTGTACAATCTGAATAGGAAAATGAAGTAAGATTTGATTGATGAAGAGGATTTAAAGCAACAGTGTTGCAATATTGGGTTTTTGGAACATTGGTTGTTTTTTCATCTATGTTGCCATCAATGCCAATGGGGGAAATTGTTAGGAATGAATGCTAAATGTTTGGCAGCCATTCTGTAGAAGTTGTTGTTGCATTCATGACTATGATTGTCATTGATGTCAACACAATGATCTTTTGGAGCCTTGCAGAGAAGCAGACATAATTTGAATTAGCACATGTGGGATATTGTAGTTGGAGCTAAGAAATGTTGAAGATATACTCTTTGATATGTTATATGTCTATGGTTAAGAGTGCAGACAGTAATTCTTATATTCATGAAAGTTATGATCATTTTGGTGGAAGCAATATTCAGGCAGTGTTCCTGAGTAGTGGTTTGTGGAAATCGGATGATATCTCCTAATTGGGATGGAATCTGGTTTTTTGTAGTTAAAGGGAAGTTGAAGACACATTGATAGTGACATGGATGACAATGCAAACTTTGAGGTCACATGAATGAAGATTTATTGTATTTGGAAGTCGACAGTTTTGTGTAATTTTGATGTAGCATGTGGAAACTTTTATTTTGTAATTGTATGGCAACTCATTTGTAATTATTTGAGTGTGTTATAAAGGAAGGAATGTGTTTCCTTGTTGTTATGTAGAAGAGGATAGTAGTGTATGAATATGAAGTGAAGAAAAGAGCTAAATGTGAAAGTGAATTGTGAAGGAAGACATGCGAAGTACAGAGATCTGAAATTGAGATCTGGTGTAACAGTGAGTGCGGTTTGGCATAATCAGAGAAGAGGTAACATATTATTCTATTGATTAATACAAAGATTATTTGGACAGTGTGTTCAGTGATCTTACCCTGAAGTTGTTTGGGCAGTGGGTCCTTCTGTCTTCCATAACTCTTAACAAGGTTAGAATCTTTTAACAGGGATTCAAAATCTCCTAACAGGGATTCATATGTACTGAATGTATTTCATAAGACTCCTAATAGAGTCCATCCTTTCACAAGGAACATTCATATTAGTGCATCTTTTGTGGGCATCATTCCCACTGTGGTTTACTCTTTGATCAAGAGGTTCCCTAGTCAACATATCTTGTGTCATTGTGTTATTGTGTATGAATATCTTTCTATGGTTGGTAATTATATTGCTTATATGGTTTAATGTTGTTGAAGATAAAAGTTATAATTATTTGATAACTGATTCACCCCCCCTCTTAGTTATCTTGGCGGACTTTACTTTCTAACAAAAAAAATAAAGAAACTCTCAGATAAGTTTAAGTACTTATTTGAGGATTATAGTGCACTTGTGAAGGATAGAGAGGTGCACATCATGAAGGAAAAGGAATTGGAAAGGAATGTGGAAGATCTCACCCTACAAATAATCAAAATGCTTGTGGTTACCCCTCAACCACCTAAACAACCCCCACAGTTAGAAAATCAAAGTGCAAAAGGAAAGGAGGTTGTTGAGGAATAGACCAGTGTAGATCAGAATAAAGTGGCATTGGATGCCTTATTGAAAATTTTTCAGAATAGACTTGAAGTTTTGAAGGAGAAAGAAGATGTAGTATATGCTACATATAATAAATTGCCTTGATTACAGATATAGGTAAGCAATTTTGTTTCTATTTTGGATACTTATTATGGAACTTGGTTGGCAAGGACTTCATTGTTTGAAAGACTAGCAGTAGTGCAACCCCTAAGGACAGATATCCTGGAATTAGTTTCACAAATAGGGTATGAGATTGAGAAGATAAGTGTTGCTTCATCCTTCTTTAAGGGAAAAGAAAATCAAATTGAAGCAAGGATAGAAATGTTTGCACCTAGTTTCAATAGGTTCATTCCTCAAATCAAAGTAGAGGATGGAGCAATAAAGAATTTGGATACATGGAGATCAGATTTTGATCTCTTATTGCCTAAAAGGGAGGCTTTTCTTAATCATAGCAATGAAGTAGATATGGATCACTTCAATATAATTCTTGATGAAGCATTCAAAGAAGAGATGGATTTCAGTAAGTTCATCATAGATGTAAAGAAGGTTGTTGATGCTAGATGGGAAAGACAAAAAATAATTGCAAAGCATTCAACAGTTCCAGTGGCCAACAGAAGAATAGGTAACTACATGGGATAATCTTACAAAGCCAAAAGGGGGAAGCTAGGAATAGATGATATTGAAGATATAGAAGAAGAATGAGCTCTAGTAGTGCACTTGGTCTATGAGCATAGGGAGAGACACTATCATAAAGAGAATGATGTAGGTTATCCAGTTGGTGGTCATTATTCACATAGAAACTTTTTCAGTTGTTCTAAATACTGGTAGATAAAGGTGCAACTCAAAGGGAAACTCAACAACTGAAGAAACAACTTCTGGTGCCCTTTTCTCTATTTTTCTGTTACAAATTTAAGTATTTTGTAATCTAGTGCAAGTCACTATCAGAACCATCCAAAGCTTGTTGCATCCTTTTCTCAAGGATCCCAAGATGGTTTCTCTATATATAGAAATTTCTAACTCACACCTAGAGGTGGTGAAATACTGATTGTAATAGGAGTTTATAGATTGAATGTTTTTTATTCTCAAGAATCCAATTTTCTGAATGTACTAATACAAGAAGTTTATTAATAAAATATACTAAAGTTCCTTGTATATATTTTGGTATCTTCATGTGTGACTTTGATTTCTCTGTGTTTAAATTTGCAAGGTATTTTAGATACATCTTTCTACAAGGTAGATAGTGGGGTTGAATCTTGAGTTCCTTTCAAGGGAGGGGTAAATCTTGAGTGAGGTCTTTGAGATTTCATTTTTATGTATGAATTTGATGATATAATATATGCATAAGAAGATAATTTGCAAGGCATTTTATCTGGGGTTTGGGTTTATTTGAATTGAGAGATTTTTTGTAGATGTGCATTTGCTGACTCTGATGCCCTAGGATTTGGCACTGGTCGTAACTTGATTGCATTATTTTCACCATCAATTAATTAAAACAATGATTTAATTTACAGTTGTGAGAGATTCATATGATTAGAACTATATCAAGTATACAAGTGACTGTTGTGATATTTGAAGAATTTAATCTTCAAAGATAACACCCACCTATAGCTTAAAGCTCAAAGAGAAGAAGGATTAGAAATCCTTAATACCTTAGTGTTTACTATTGTTGATGCATCTATTGGGATGGCTAGAGTTATGAAACAAAGATTTACTATTTAGTTTTGATCATCTGCAATTTTGAACACTAACAAAATTGGTGACTCTACTAGAGAGCTAGAATATTTATGCAATAAATTTGCTAACATTTTTGCCGACTATTTATTATTGTATTTGAAGACCATTTTATCAATCTATTCCCACAAATTTGTGGGTGGCAGCTCTAAACTCTGTATTTACTAGTTGCTAGTAAAAGTTTTTGAAAATTTGAGATTATTTCATCAAAATAGTATGAGTAAGCCAAGGAATACTAGGTCTTATTATAGAGATCACCCTGAAAGTAGGATGGGTGAAGAATTACATACACCTAGTAGAAAGCAATGGTCTAGAAGTGGAACAACTAGCAATAATTCCCCTAGACCAGCTCAACAATACGTTCCAATTCCCTCCCAAAATGAGGTCCCATCATTTTCCCAAAATCTTAAATTCCTTAGAAGAATGAACCCTAAATTAGTTAGTCCTCCTCAGGAAGATGAGATTATAGACATTGGTTTCTTTCCTGCACAATAAAATCTAGAGAAAGTAGAAGATACATCTGCTGCTAAAAAAATCTCATGATTCTGAAAAATTGTGGGAATAAGTCATGTCTTTGAGGAAAAGGGATCGAGAATAATTTTTGGAAAAAACTAAAAGACAAAAGGAGCAGGAACAAGAGATTTATGAGTTACTCATAGAGAGGCAAGAACTCATAAGAAAGACAAAAAATAATGAGATCCAACAAAAAGGTCTAAATCAAAAGGTTACTAGTTTAGACAGTGAGTTGTTTGGGGATGTCCAAATTTTGAGACAAAAAGCCAATAACAAGGAGCTAAATATTGAGAGAGATGAGTTTGAAGGTGAAGGCCATGTCCTAAGATAGTTGCATCCATCAGAGATTAGGAGAAATGAGGATCTTAGAAGTAAAGTAATGGATGCATCTGACAAGGGAAAGCAAAAGATGGTTGGGATTAGCATAAATAAATCCAAAAAGAGTGATACTAATCCTAATACAATATCTTAGACTAGCTTAGATCTAGAGAAAGCTAGAAAATCCAAGGAAGACTTGGCCATCCAATTAGAAAAGATAGAATTGGAGGCACTTGCAAATGAGATGAAAAGAAAAATTGCTTTCTTGCATGCTAATATGAATACCAATGCTAGAAGTTCAATCCCTATTATCAGTGGGTCAATACCACAAAATCAATTAGCTGGTCCCATGCCAAATACCCAAGCCTCAATCTCTAAGCAAATAGTCCAAGGACCAATTCAAAGTGTAAATCACACAGTCCCATTGGCTGGTAATCTTGCTAGAATTACTGTGCATTAGAATACTGGAGGAGGTGGAGCCCAAGCTTCACAAAATTTTCAAAGAAGACCAGTTTATCTAGACAGATACATACATTATTCTTTGATGGTATTGCTGGTCAACCAAATGTCATCCCAAATGAGGTAAGAGACAAAATCCCTAAATTTACAAGAAATAATGTTATCACATGTGAAGATCATCTCAAGTCTTTTACTAATAAAATAAATGATTATAAGATTGAGAATAAGGATGTTTTCATGAAACTTTTTGTTCAATCATTAGTAGAAGATGCTAGAGATTGGTACAGAGGTTTACCTGAAAATAGTTTTACCTCATGGGATGATTTTATAAGTAGTTTTAAAGAACAATATGTTGAACATGTTAATTCTAGTTACATGCTAAATGAGTTCAGTAATATCAAAAAGCATGCAAATGAAAGTATGTCAGAATTCAATGGTAGGTTTCAAAAAACTATGTACAAGTTATTCCAAGTTTTAAGATTGGATGATGAAGTTTGTTTGACCACATAATTCAATGTTGTAGAGGGAAAGATGTCTTACCTCTTAAGAGACAAAAATACATTTAATTTTAGAGATTCTTTCAAATTAGCAATAAATATTGAAAGTAATAGGAAAGCATCTGGTTAAATGTATAAAAGGGATGAAGGTAGACTATGGAAAGAGACTAGGCCACATGTTGTGAAACCTGCCAAGAAAGATGACAAGGTTTAAAAATTGGCTAATGTTGTTAAAGATCTTTTTACTAGGTTTGATAAAGGTGGGAAGAGTTTCCAAGATAATAGACCACCTTATCAAAGGCAGGAAAGGTTCCCTAGGTTACATGATCAGCCATATAAAACAACTTGGAAGGATGGGAAGCCTATTTTTGACAACCATGAGCCACAAAAGGGTAGGGATACACCTAATCCTTTGAAAAGGAATACAACCCACAATGTGGAAAATATTTCATGGTGTGTGGCCTACAACATGCCTCATTCACCTTTTCAATGTGTTGTTGCTCAAGCTTTAGAAGATGAGCCAAAGATTTACCTTCAGGAGACCATGAAGGATTTGAAAAGCCTGCAGTAAATATGTTCACCATTCAAAGGGTGAAATAATTTTCCTCTTCAGATGATAAAGAGATAGTAGAAGATGTTGACCATAAAAGGAGAACTCTCCTTGTTTATGAGCAACAAATATTTTCCCATTCTAATCATGAATAATCTGATGATGAAACATGTCAAACAAATATGATTAGACCACAGATAGAAGGCACTCATTGGAGAAATCCTAGTAAGGAATAAATCAAGAATTTGATTGTGGCTACTATTTCTCAGGCTAGATCTTCTTACAACTTGAGAAATAGAAAGGTTGATGCAGATCGAGGAGTCCCTAGGTCACTCTTTGTCAAAAATGATCCTAAGAGTAAGGTTTCTCCTAAACCAGTTGCTTCTCCAAGAAAGGATAAAAATAACAAGCAGCAACCTATTATGGTTCAAAGTGCTAAGAGAAATGAGGAAAATATTACAGAACAAAGAAATAAAAAGGCTGGTGGAAGAAGAGACTTTTCTGATCTTTCTACTGGGGCACCAAATTTTGAAATGAGACATGCTTTGTCTTAGATGATGGTTTCAATCCATTTATTAGAAATGTTGAAAATAAAAGAGCATAAGGTAGAAACTTTGGCTCTGATTAATGAACAAGAAGGCATTCCTGTAGTGTCAAAAAAGGTGAAACCAGTGGCAAGACCTAAGATAACTAAAGGGGTCTCCAAATTTTGTGTTGGAAATATTGTAACCCAAGAGCCACCCTCCATTGATCCATTTTATGTCACTTTGATTGTGAATAATTTATTGTTAAAAAATTGTATAATAGACTCTAGTGCTGCTGCTACAATGATGCCTTACCATGTGATGAAGGAATTAGGACTTCAAGTTGATACATCTAATGGCAGATGGTATGCCATGGATAATAGAGTTGTTCCTATGGTAGGGATTTTGGTTGGAATAGAGGTAAAAATTGTTGCATTCCTTGAAGCCACTTACAAAATGGATGTTGATGTAGTTGATACCAAACCCCATTATGGTATGCTACTATCAAGACAATGGGCAGTAGCAGTAGGAGGAAAGTTACAACTAGACCTATCATATGCTACCATACCTATAAATGGTAATGAGGTAAATTTGTATAGAGAACCTCATTCCTTAGTAATGATTGAGATGGTAGCTCCAGAAGATCTAAATTGTTGTGTTGATATTGACATGGACAACTTTATGATTGAAGAAATACTGCCACAGCTGAAAAATTATGACCCAATTGTTGATGAGTTTCTCTTACAACAAGATGGGCTATGGTAGTTGTACTTTGATGGTGGATGGTCTAAAGAGGGCTTAGAAGCTAGTGTTTTACTAATATCCCCATTAGGTACTAGTTTTAAGTACTCTTTTCTATTGACCTTCTAATGCACAAATAACACTATTGAATATAAAGCTTTGATACTGGGATTAGATATTGCAATAAAGCATGGTATAAGATGTTTAAAAGTTTATGGAAATTCCCAGTTAATCATTGCTCAGATTAGATCACAATATGCTGCAAAGGATGATAGACTTAAGTTATATAAATATGATGTCTGGGATAGGATTGAATTTTTTGATGCTTTTAATATTCTATGGGTAGAGAGATAAAAAAATATTATGGTAGATTTCCTTGCAAATGTTGCATTAAAGAGCAATAATGCAACCCTTACTGGAGTATCAAAATTAGAGATAAAGAGTGGACCTATTGTCCCTAATAATATTTGTAATTGGAAAGTCTTTGAAGATAACAATGACATATTATGGTTTATTCAAGGTTTGGATCTATATAATGGTCAACAAATTGATTTTAATGCTTACCAAGAAATTACTGATGGAAAAAATTATGTCATGGGAAATGAGGTTGTTCAGTTACCTTCTAACCATATCCCCAAGGGTTTAGTTGAATTAGAAGGCATGTTCAAAATAAATGATAGTCACATGTCCCAGAAATCCAATGCCAAGGTGGATGACCTAGAAGAAATAAACCTAGGGTCAGAAACTTCCCCTCAAATTGTCTACAATGGGAAAAGTCTTAGTAAGAATGTAAGGAATAATTTAGTAAGATTGTTGAAAAGATATAAACATGTCTTTTCTTGGTCATATGGTGATCTCAAAGCTTATAGGGTAGACTTGTTTCAGCATGAAATTCCCTTGAAAGAAGACACCAAGCCTTTTAGACAAAAGAAAAGACCCATTAAGCCCTTATTAGCTACCAAAATGCAAACTGAGCTGACCAAGTTAAGGGACGGTGGTATAATTGAGCCTATAAGACATTCATCTTGGGTCTCAAACTTAGTACCAGTCAGAAAAAGGAATGGTGACATAAGATTGTGTGTTGACTTCAAAAACTTGAATGTTGCTTCACTAAAGGACAACTATGGACTGCCAATTAATATGGAGGATATGCTTCATAAAGTGACTAGCTCTGATCTGTTGTCCATGATGGATGGATTTTCAAGGTATAGCCAGGTGTTGGTCAAGGAATCAGAGCAGTTTAAAACAACATTTACCACTCCTTGGGGAACATATGTGTATGTTTGGATGCCTTTCAGTTTAAAAAATGTTGGAGAAACTTTTCAAAGGGCAATGGATGTAGCATTTAAGGACCTTATTGATGTTCTCATGGTTGTGTACCAAGATGACTTGAATGCATATTCTAAGAAGGCTGAGGATCATTGCAATCACCTAGAGAAAGTTTTGATCAAAGCTTTGGAGTATGGCATATCTTTAAATCCTAAGAAATGTCATTTTGGTGTCACTGAGGGAAATCTACTAGGTCATATAGTGTCCAAAGAGGGAGTAAGGATTGATTCTGAGAGGGTAGTGTACACTCAAAATGTGGACTTCTCTAAGTCATTACTTTCAAGAGGATCCATGAATTGGAAACCTTGAGAAAGTGACCTAGAGATCCCTAGGCATGGAGTCATAAGGGTGTTTAGAATACTCTCAACTAGAGCTATTAAGCCTATGACCTTGCTAGTAAACCATGCAATGGGAGATTCAAAGAGACAAGGGAAAGAATGCCAATATCCTCAAGAATCAAAATGGAAATGCAATGCAATGCTATGCTAGAAATGAAGATGCAAGAATGCAACTAAGCTATGAAAATAAAAGTATTACAAGCCTTTGCTAATTAGACTAGGTGAGTTAAGCTAGAAACATGAAAGGAAAGTAAACTAAAATACCATGAAAGCTAAGCTAAATACAAGAATGAAAGCTAGAATGCAAGATCTCCAAAACTCCAAAATCACCAAGAAAACCTGCAGCATAAGATTAGCATAAAGAGTGGGATCCTTTGAATGAGGAAAGAGCTCTCCTTTTAAAGATAAATGGACTGTGGAGATTAAGAGGAAAAAGATTTGATCAAGGGTGGAGTTTGAAAGTGGGAGCAATCCATGTGCACAAGTCTCCTCCAATGAGAAAGAAGTATTGACTTTTGAGCCTCATGTGAGACAAAAAGGCATTTTCTTCTTTTTATAAAATAAGAATAATGGTTTATTTGTGAAACTTAGGATAAGATGTAAGTGGGAGCTTTTTATTTAATAAAAGGGGAGGGAATTCCTTTTATTTAAATAAAGACTTAGGATAAAATGGTTAATCCATAGAATATAATAGAATAAATGATAGAATTAGGATTTGATTAAAGAAATTGATTTAATTTTGAAAATATTTGCAAACCATTGATTCAAGAAATTGATAAATTGAAGAATGGGGCCCAAAGTCTAGGTGACCATTTTAAGGTGCATACATTTTCCCCTCTTTGACTAATGTGAGGTCGATTTGGGATCACATGTAGTCAAAGAATGAAGTTGAAATGTGAGATTGATTTGGGATCACAAAACAACCCAAACGTGTGATCCATGGATGGGAACACATCAGGACAAAGATAAGCTGATTGAAAAAGACAAGGCCAACACCCCTGTAAATAGGTAATTGTCAAGTCTTAAGCAAGGTTGCCCCAAGTGAAGCAATTGATAGGATTGATAAAGCTGAATCAAGGATTGAAGTTTGATAGGTACTGCCCCTCATGATCGAAATCAAAATCAAGTAGATTAGCATAAAGAGTGGGATGCTTTGAATGAGGAAAGAGCTCTCCTTTTAAAGATAAATGGACCATGAAGATTAAGAGGCAAAAGATTTGATCAAGGGTGGAGTTTGAAAGTGGGAGCAATCCATGTGCACAAGTCTCCTCCAATGAGAAAGAAGTATTGAATTTTGAGACTCATGTGAGACAAAAAGGCATTTTCTTCTTTTTATAAAATAAGAATAATGGTTTATTTGTGAAACTTAGGATAAGATATAAGTGAGAGCTTTTTATTTAATAAAAGGGGAGGGAATTCATTTTATTTAAATAAAGACTTAGGATAAAATGGTTAATCCATAGAATATAATTGAATAAATGATAGAATTAGGATTTGATCAAAGAAATTGATTTAATTTTGAAAATATTTGCAAACCATTAATTCAAGAAATTGATAAATTGAAGAATGGGGCCCAAAGTCTAGGTGACCATTTTAGGGTGCATACATTTTCCCCTCTTTGACTAATGTGAGGTCGATTTGGGATCACATGTAGTCAAAGAATGAAGTTGAAATGTGGGATTGATTTGGGATCACAAAACAACCCAAACGTGTGATCAATGGATGGGAACACATCAGGACAAAGATAAGCTGATTGAAAAAGACAAGGCCAACACCCTTGTAAATAGGTAATTGTCAAGTCTTAAGCAAGGTTGCCCCAAGTGAAGCAATTGATAGGATTGATAAAGTTGAATCAAGGATTGAAGTTTGATAGGTACTGCCCCTCATGATTGAAATCAAAATCAAGTAGAGGATAGACAGTAATTGATAAATTTGATCAAATCACTAGAAATCATAATCGAAGATGAAAGATGATAGAATAACCATCAAGTAGTGAAGATATGCCCTAGTTTGACTAGGTTTGACTGAGAAAGATATAGGATAAAGATGAAGTCAAACCTTAGAGAGATGAAGTGAAGGAGATGAATGGAAGACTAGGGTAGTAAGAGAGATGGGGATGAAGAAATGAAGATGCCTCAGTGAAGATCGAAGGATCAGGCCTCAAACAGTCAGCCAACTGCGCAGAAGCGGGAGAAAATTTGAAATGCAATTTTGACTATCAAGATGAACTCAGATTTCAATTTCAATCCCAAAAATGGATCAAGGACATCAAAATTAGCCAGGGGTGCAATTTTCACAAAATTTTGAGGTGTTCTAAAAATTAGGTCAAAAGGTCAAAATGCTATATAAAGGGTAAAAAGGTCATTTTCAAATTCATTTGTCTTTTGTGATATTGAGAACTTCAAGAGATCAAAGAGAGATTATGGTTTAGTAAGTAGTGATTCCAATCTACACACATCAATTTGAGTGCAGTCAATTACACAACTGACCTCCTCACAATGGTGCCCTAGTAAGTTTTTAGAAAAACTAGCCTTTTGAGTTATTTTATGCATTTAAAACACATTTTTAATATTTCAAATTATACTAATGTGAAATATCTTACGATAGTTTTAAAGTATTGTGCACATGTTAGAGATTGTATCGTGCAATAGTTTGTTAACTAAAAAAGTATCACATGACCATTCAAGAAAGCATTGCGCAATGTTGGATGAAATGTTGTGTGATATAGGGTGAACTATCGCACCAAGCAATAGTATTGCACCACTATGTAACAAACTATCACATGATATAATTGCAACAAAAAGTATCGCAAGAGTATAATAAAAAGTATCGCATGCTTTTAATTTGAACCATATAACATGGGTACAGACAATTTTTGCATTTGATATTACTTGTACTATTTTTAGACATCCATCATGATATGTTCTGACATTTGGTTTGCAGGTTTATGGCTTGTAGGTTTATGGCTTGTAGGAGGCTTTTTCAGTGCTCACCATTAGAGCACTGAGGGTAGTTAGGTTACACTACATTAGGGATTTAGATACTCCCAGTAGAGATGATATGATCAGCATGGGATTCGGGTACTTGTTGGATATGCCCCATATACAGGCAAACCATGGTTTGTTGATGGGCTTGGAAGAGAGGTGGCACAACAAGCACAATACCTTCCATCTGCTGACTAGAAAGGTGTTGATCACATTAGAGGACATCTACCGGATCCTATGGATACCCAGCCATGGAGATCCGATGAGTACAATCATGTTTGTAGATGTTCATAAATGTAATGTTTGCATATGATGAAAACTGACATGATTTTCTATTAGCACAAGTATACTATGATCAAACTCCTACAGATGGGAGATAGGCCATCCAGGACCTCTTCCAAGATGTGACTATCATTGACAAGCATCTCAGCTAGGATCACTTGATTAAGGAGTATGGTCGGGACTACCCAGTGTTGTGCATCATGTGCTTGATAGTAGCGTAGGCCTTGATCACTGACAGGAGCCAGAGAGAGTTCCCACTAGGCTAGGGGAGATTGGTAGCAGATTTGGTAGCACACCCTAGATGGATGCCATGGGGCCTAGCCATCCTAGCAGACATGTACCATGAGCTACATGAGATTGTATATAGGGATGACAGATCTTGGGCATGCGAAGCTATCCTGGCTCAGTTATGGGTGTGGGAGCACATAGTCATTATGCGACCACATGTACATCCTCAGGAGTAGAGACACCCCTACATATATAGGTACATGGGATTTATTTCATAGCCCCATAAAGGAGATCTGACATACTATAGGAGGCTACTAGATGAGTTGACAGCCTTCAAGTGGAGGCCATACAAGTAGTGTGAGTAGTGGAGTGATAGGGATCACAAGCTTAGGTATATGATGTGCAGTTGGTCACTACTAGGTTGACATGTAGAGATTGTTGATTGGTTTGTTATCTCTTGGGTATGGAGGTAGTTTGGCTATCAGCAGAGGGTGGCAGTGGAGACTACCACATATGCCAAGTGTAGGGAGGATGAGGGACAGGGATGGCTGTCAATGCTAGACTATCAGCAAGCAGCATAGGAGACTAAAGGATTATGTAGAGAGCCATGGGATTATCTACCTGATATGGCCGATGTAGGTGTAGATGCTGTGTATAGAGCAGAGTGCCAGAGATAGCTATTTCCTAGGTTTACAGTTCTAGATGCATAGCTAGAGGAAACTGATGGTGATGATGATGATGATGATGATGATGATGGGGGAGACAGAGGAGGGGGAGGAGGGAGGAGAGTAGCAAAGAGAGGACAGGGATCCTGATCAGGTGGCTGGAGATGGTCATGGAGATAGTTATCCGATGATGAGGAGGGAGAGAGGATGCAACAAGACTAGTTTTCTGACAAGTGGATGTAGGATAGGAGCAGCCTACAAATAGGGGAGGAGAGGATCTATGTGATAGGATTCAGGTCTTAGAGACCAAGGTACAATAGCTAAGGACTGCTATTGCCATTTGAGATCAGCAGCTCCTAGATGCACAAGCTGAGATAAATCGGCAAGAGAGGGAAACATGGGCAGATGTCAAGGAGATCTGGAGGGAGGTAGCATGGGTAGCATATTACCATGGTCTATACATAGTAGCTGTGCCTAAGGGACAAAGAGTGCCACTCTACTCCAAGAGGGTTGGGAGATCAGACATGGCAGGTGACAGGATGGGCCCACGACCACCACCACCACCACATGATGGGGAAAGTCAGTCCCAGGTCTAGGCTTAGATGTTCAGTCATATCTTGAGACATTATCTAGATTCTGGATCCCATATTGTACTTGTATCATGATATATATATATATATATATATATATATATATATATATATATATATATATATATATATATATATATATATATATATATATATATATATATATATATATATATATATATATATATATATATATATATATATATATATATATATATATATATATATATATATATATATGAGATGATTGGATTTATGATGTATCTTGTGTACTTGTCTCATTTGTGATAGATGTTTCAGTATTATTGTCTTGTTATATTGCTCAAATGTATGATATATATGTTTATGAATGCTTATGTATAGTCTCTCTCATAGATGCATGTTTAGTTCTCATGTTATGATATAGACTCATGTTTGTAAAAAGGATCTCTTTATGATATAGATATGATGATAAGATTAACCCCTTGTGATGACAGGAAAAGGATGTGATGTAAAAGATAAGGAGCAAAAGACATGATCGAGAAAAAGTGAAAGGTGAGTGCAGTTGACCGACAAGTCCATGAAAGATGAAAGGAGAGCTCCCTCCACATGTAAGATGCAAACTAAACTAACATGAACCTAAAAATGCAAGTTACTATGAAAAGTGGTTTACTTGCAAGGTCACAAAGCCATTAGACTCTAATAATCATCATCGAGCTTTATTGGTAGCATCATAAGATCATAAAATATACACTAGTATAACTATGTGAATCTGAATATGATCTATATCAGATGGATATGTGGGAATTCCACCTAAGCATCAAAGACATGTAGGTCAAGATGACTAGTGCAGTGAGGTTCCTTAAGTTTAGTGTAACAAGATTATGCTCGCATCGAGACACAAGAAAGTCAAGATGACTACAAGCATGCACTTGTGAAAAATAGCCAAGGATAATACATTGTAGATCCTAGTGTCAAGTGGAACAAGCATGAATTCTCATGACAATTAGGATTTAACAAAATATACCCATAGGCAGAAAATAAATAAAACATGTCCTCATGCCCCCAGTCTTCTAGCTCAACATCAATGAAAACTATTAGGGAGAGAAGACTCAGCAAAGAAATCATCATAGACAACACACAAATAAATAAAGTCAAGAAAGTCTCAGTGATTCAAGTGTTTAAGTGCATGTGTGTAGGTCATAGAGTCAAACTTTGAGTATCACATCTTCCAGTGAGAAATATCATATCATTGTAGACTGCGGGTAGGATATCTGATAAGTGTTGATGCAAGGGCATGGTAGATACAAGTAGAATCAAGAAAAATTGAGTCCACTTGAATCAACAACAAGCCCTTCTCAGAGTTACACAATGGAAGCAATATAATATCACATGAAAGAAGTGAAATCATAATGGATATGAGACAATCAACTGGCAGCAACAACAGAGAATTTATATTATTTCTTTCAACATGCCCGGCTATGAGGCCTTCCGGGTTTTGGCCTTATACAATAAGAATTATGCAATTAGAACCATTGTGACCATATCCTCTTCTATGATTCTTCTTCTACTATCCTTCTACCATCTAGCATTTCCCTACAAATCAATCCAAGCTCCAAATATATAGCCAGCAAAGCCACAAGTTGGCCAGTCAGGCATTTAATTACATTATAGGTCCAGTCTGGAAGATTTAAATCAAAACTAATGAAAGAGTGATCACCACATGATGTGCCTAAGTATTTATGTCCTCAAATGATCCAATAACATTCCTTTAAGTACACAAGGCCCCATTTGATCACATGGAACCATGCATGAAGAAACACTCCACGTTTCACATGAAAACTGGCAGAAAATAGGTCCCCGAGAAAAATGGTCATAACTTTTGACTCATAATGAATTAGGACATGCACCTTTTGGAAAAGATATTAATTTAGGTCCTCTTAAATGAGCTAAGGGTTCATATTCTGAATCATTAAGGATCATGGGTGCCACCATGCACAATCAGCACCAAAATTGCAGGAAAATACAGTTCTGATGGCAAGGAAAATAGCTGTAACTTTGAAATAGTATATCCAATCCTTATGCAACCATAGGAGAAGGTTCCCACATAGGTCCTCAACATCATCTAATATTCACATAACATTAAACCAAAAAATGCAACAATTATAAGGAAAATAATAGAAAAATAGGTACAAAAATAGGAAATGTTTTTGGTTGAAGCAAGATTGCTCAAAGACCCAAGATGCTCCTACGTCAAACACCTGGGGTAAATAAAGAACTAATGTCCACATCAGGAACTACTCATATTCTAACCTAAATCATAAAGATCCAACTCAACTTGTGTAATCCATAAGCTATCTTCAACTGGCTTGTCTTTCCACTGAGCTAGATATTCCATGTAGTCTTTTCCTCTTGTACTTTTGCTCACTCTTCTATTCAAGATCTTCTCAATGTTGTCTTTGTTCTTCTTAGGATAGTCTAGATCATCTTCAATCTCATCATTTGATTCAAAGTACTCAAATATATCAGCAATATTGAATATAGGTGATATATCCATGTCCTCTGGTAATTCTACTTTATAAGCATTTCCACTGTCAAACTTCTTCAGAATCTTACAAGGTCCAAACTTCTTCATTTTTAGCTTGTTTTAGGTACCAACTGGAAATCTATTCTTTTTCAAATGAATCATAACCTCATCTCCAACTTCAAAAGATTTATGTCTCCTCTTGTTTACTCTCTATTTATATTTCAAATTACTATCCTCCAAATTATTTTTAACTTCATCATGTAAAGTTCTCATGTATACTGCAAAATCCTCAGCTTCAGCACTTTTTCTAGTTTCAGTAGGTAAATATCTCAGCTCTATGGTTCCCTTAGGATAAAATCTAGTAACAATCTCAAATGGTGTCTTCTTAGTGCTTCTATTCACTGAATTATTATATGCAAAATTTTCTTGTGCCAAAATCAAATCCCAATTAGCAGGTTTCTCTCCAACTAAACATCTCAACAAGTTTCCCAAACTTTTGTTCACAAATTTAGTCTATCCATCTATTTGAGGGTGAAATGTAGAACTAAACATTAATTCTGTATTCATCTTTTTGAAAAGTGTTCTCCAAAAGTAACTAGTAAACTTAGTATCTCTATCTAAAACAATAGATTTAGGCAAACCATGCAATCTTACCACTTTCTTGAAGAATAATTCAGCTACATGTAATGCATCAGATGTCTTCTTACAAGGTATGAAATGAGCCATCTTTGAAAATATGTCAACCACTACCAAAATAGAATCATTACCTCTCTAAGTTCTAGGAAATCTAAGAACAAAGTCCATACTCACATCTTCCCAAGGTCTATTAGGTACAGGCAAAGGTGTATACAATCTAACATTCTGACTAGCTCCTTTTGCTACTTGACAAATTCTGCAACCTTTAACCATTCTCTATACATCTCTATAAATCTGTGGCCAAAAGTATCTTTCTGAAATCAAACTCATAGTCTTATCAATCCCAAAATGTCCAGCAAGTCCACCACTATGTTTCTGCTTCATTATGTTCTCTCTCATAAATCCTCTAGGTATGAACAACTGAATTCGTTTAAACAACATGTCTTCTTGAATGAAATAATCAGTCCACTTATCACTCACTGTGTGTTCGTTACAAGCTTTCCAAGGTTTTGCAAAATCAATTTCAGTCTCATACAAGTACTTCAAATCATCAAAACCAAGTACCTCAATGCTCATTTCTGTCAACAAACTTCTTCTTTAGCTCAAGGCATCAACAACCTTATTTGACTGTCCACTTTTATGCTTCAATGAAAAGGAAAAATTCTGCAAGAACTCAACCCACTTCATATGTCTTTGATTCAACTTATTCTAACTTCCCAAATACTGCAAAGCTTTATGGTCAATATACAACACAAAATCTTTAGGCATCAAATAACATCTCCATTTCTTCAAAGCTTGAACAATAGCATAGAACTCCTAGTCATAAACTGAATATTTTCTTTTAGCATCATTCAACTTTTCACTAAAGAAAGCTATAGGTTTTCCTTCTTCACTCAAAACAAATCTAATTTCACTTCCACTAGCATCACATTCAACTTGAAAAACTTTACTAAAATCAGGCAAAGCAAGTGTAGGCAACTCTGCAATTCTTTGTTTCAATTTTTCAAAACTCTTTTGTGCTCCATGTGTCCATTTGAAATCCCTTTTATCTCCTCTCATAGTTTCAGTAATAGCATTAAAAATAGAACTAAAATTTCTAATGAACTTCCTATAAAAACTTTCCAATCCATGAAATGATCTTACATCTCCAACATTCTCTGGTGTAGGCCAATCAAGTATAGCTCTCACTTTCTCAGGATCCATCTTCAATCCATCAGCTGAAATTAAAAAACCAAGATATACAATCTCTTCTTTCATAAATGAACATTTATTCAAATTAATCAGCAACTTTCTTCCTTCAATCTCTACAATGCTTGTCTGATATGTTCAAGATGTTCCTCCTTACTCTTACTGAATATCAAAATTTCATCAAGATATACAATCACAAACTTACCCAAGAATCTTTTCAGAACTTCATTCATCAGCCTCATGAAAGTACTAGGTGCATTAGTCAAACCAAAAGGCATAACCAACCATTCATACAAACCTTCATTAGTCTTAAAAGAACTTTTCCATTCATCCCCTTCTCTGATCCTAATCTGATGATATCCACTTTTCAAATAAATCTTTTTGAAATACTTTTCTCCACTCAAACTATCCATTATGCCATCCATCCTAGGCAAAGAAAATCTATACTTTACTGTTATCTTGTTTATAGCTCTAGAATCAGTGCACATTCTCCATTCTCCATTCTTTTTAGGTGCTAATACAATAGGTACTGCACAAGGACTCAAACTTTCCCTAATCAAACCTTTCTCAAGCAATTCTTGCACTTGTCTATTCAATTCAGTCTTTTCATCAAGTGTCAACCTATGTGGTACTTTATTAGGAAAACTAGCTCCAGGTATACAATGACTTATACTTCTCATAGGTGGTAAACCATCAGGTACATTATTAGAAATGATTTCATGAAATTCATTCAAAAAAGGCTTAACCTCAGGTGCATGTTCTAACTCATATTGTTTCTCAGTCTTTCTTGGAATTAAAGAAAAGCAAACATTTTGTTCTTTCATTTCTCTTGCAAAATTTTTACCATCAACTAAACATACTCTGACTGTGGTACAGTGACTTTCATCAAACTTCTCTATCAAAGGCAATAACACTTGTTTCTTTCCATCCATCCAAATAGTATATTGATTCAATCTACCATCATGCAAAGCTTTCCTATCATACTGCCAAGGTCTACCCAAAATAATATAACAACAATCCATAGGCATAATATCACACAAGACTTCATCATGATAATTCCCAATTTTGAATTTAACAAGGCATTGTTCACTTACAAGTAGTTTATGCTCCTTCTAGATCCAAGCAATATGGTAAGGATTTAGATTTTTTGATCTCTACAATTGCAACTTGTTAACCAGCTCTTCAAATGCCAAATTATCAAAACTTCCCCTATCAATGATTACCTTGTAACATTTATCATCAATCTTACATCTGGTTCTAAACAAACTTTTCCTCAAAATAGGTTCCTCATCAGCTTCTTAATTCCACAAGATCTTTCTTAGCATCAAGTTCTCACCTTGTTCAGGTTTATTAGACATTTCCTCAACTTCTTCACAAGCCAAATTATTTCTACCATTACTTCCAATCTTCTTTCCATAGTTAGTACATTCAAAATTTCTATGTCCTTCTTCACCACATTTGTAACAAGTACCTTTAAACCAAGAGACTCTTCTCTTTTCCCATTATTTTTATTCCTAGAGTAATTACCTCTTTTAGCAGGTTCATCTTTCCATCCTTTATCTTGTGTTGCATTGTCAGATCTGCTACTTTCTCCATAAGATTTTCCTGTACTTCTCTAAAATCTGCCACCTCTTCATCTTTGTCTTTGTTCATGTCTCTCTGTTAATATCTCTTCAACCTTCAAAGAAAATTGGTATGCTTCTTCCACACTATCAATCTTCACATAACTGATCTCATCTTGAATTGATGTTCTCAGGCCATTCATTTATCTAGCCACCTTCTCAACTTCATCATCCACATCTCCAGATCTAATATCCAATTTGTAAAATTCCTTAGTATATTCTTTCACACTCATGTCCTTTTGTCTCAAATTTTGCATTTTTCTCATTAGCTAGAAAAAACTTCTTCTTCATCTTTCCAAGCATCTTCATCCATGTCTTGATCTTTTCTTTCCCTCTCTTCTATCTCTCAGTTTGCAAATGATCCCAAAAAAGAGATGCATGCCCTTTCAACTTTGTGACTACTATCTTAACATTCTTATTATCAGGAGTACCTTCATACTCAAAGTACTTATCCATCTCATAGATCCAATCCAAAAGTGTATCAGTCTCAAGTATTCCATCATAGCAAGGAACTTCAACTACAGGTCTAGAGTTAGCCTTAGACAAAACTCTCAAAAGCCTTTACTCATCTTGTTCAATTTCAAGTTCAAAATTAGGTGCTTCTTCTTCTTCTTCATCACTAACATCTTCAAGATGTGTGCCTCTTCTCTACGCTATCTCTATAGCTTCAAACCTAGTTGCAACCTGCCTCAACATATCCATGATAGCATTATCATTCCCTCTACCATGAACCATCTTGACAATCAAGTTCCAGCAAGATCGTAACCTTCTGCAAGTTATAGGTCAGATCTCAGATCTACCACCCTATAACCAATCCAATAAGGTTCTGCATGATCCAATCCACAAGAAAGAACTCACTCTAATACCACTTGATGCAAGGGAAAGGTAGATACAAGTAGAATCAAGTAGACTTGAGTCCACTTGAATCAACAACAAGCCCTTCTTAGAGTTACACAATGGAAGAAATATAATATCACATGAAAGAAGTGAAATCACAATGGATATGAGAATCAATTGGCAGCAACAATAGAGAATTTATATTATTTCTTTCAACATGCCCGATTGTGAGGCATTCCAAATTTCAGCCTTATACAATAAGAATTATGCAATTATAACCATTGTGAGCATATCCTCTTCTATGATAATTCTTCTAATATCCTTCTACCATCTAGCACTGCCCTACAAATCAACCGAAGCTCCAAATATATAGCCAGCAAAGCCACAAGTCGGCTAGTCAGACATTTAATTACATTATAGCTCCAGTCTGGAAGATTTAAATCAAAAATAATGAAAGAGTGATCACCACATGATGCACCTTAGGATTTAGGTTCTCACATGATCCAATAACATTCCTTTAAGCACACAAGGCTCCATTTGATCACACGGAATCGTGCAAGAAGAAACACTCCACATTTCACGTGAAAACTGGCAGAAAATAGGTCCCTGAGAAAAACAATCATAACTTTTGACTCATAATGAATTAGGACATGCACCTTTGGGAAAATATATTGATTTAGGTCCTCTTAAATTACCTAAGGGAACATAGGCTGAATCATTAAGGATCATGGGTACCACCATGTACAATCAACACCAAAACTACAGGAAAATATAGTTCCAATGACAAGGAAAATAGTTGTAGCTTTGAAACAGTCTATCCAATCCTTATGTGACCATAGGAGAAGGTTCCCAAATAGGTTCTCAACATCATTTAATCTTCACATAACATGAAACCCAAAAATACAACAATTATAATGAAAACAATAGAAAAATAAGTACAAAAATTAGGAAATATTTTTGGTTGATGCAAGATTGCTCAAAGACCCAAGATGCTCCTGCATCAAGTGTTGAGAAACAATTGACACTAGGGAAGTGTTGAAAAAAAAAGTTGGGGAGATGTTGAAAAACACCATTTGCGAGGTGTCCTAAAGACCAATGCATCCAAGAGCCCAAAACTAACACAATTATGCCCCCTAGACAAAGACAAGGACCAATCCCAAACCAAGGCAACAAGGACAAGGCATGATGGAGAAAGGCTAAGTGTCGAGGACGCGTGCTAAGAAATAGGTGCACAAAAGGCCTCAAGTAGTGCCTATTTCCATGTTTTCACCACTTGACACATTTTTTTATTTTTTCAATTTTTTTGTATTTTAGCTACCAAGGCGCCTGTTTCCAAGTTTTCACTAAGGCACATTTTCTATTTTTTTGGATTTTTTGCAATTTTTTTATTTTTTGGATTTTTTTCAGGACTTTATATGCCTTTTAGGATTTTTTTAGCATCATATATGAATTTTTTTTTGCAATTTTTTTCAGGATCAATAAATATGTACAAAGGATGCCCCCAAATAGAATAGGCATCATGGATAGAACTTCTTCAGGTGCAAGACATTGATAGGATCAGGGAGCTGCTCCCCTCTTCAATAGATAATAAATAAGCACCTATCCCAAAATCTATAGTAATGATGTAAGATCCAAGCCAATTAGGTTTGAATTTTCCCTTTTGATCTCTATGTTGTTGGTTCTTAGGATTTTCACGTAGGACAAGATATCCCACTTGGAATTCTCTAGGGAGAACCTTTTTGTTGAAGGCCTTGGACATATGCTTTTGATAGAACCTCATATGGTCAAATGATGCTTTACATTTCTCATCAAGAAGTTCTAACTCTTGGAGTCTCATGGTGCAGTATTCTTCATCTGTAACTAGACCTTTGAGGGAAACTCTAAGGGAAGGAATCTCAACCTCTAAAGGTAAAACTACTTCAACACCATAACGGAAAAAGGAGTAGCCCCTATAGGAGTATGAACACTCATTCTATAAGCCCACAAAGATAGATTTATTTGTAAATGCCAATCTCTACCATTCTTATGAACTATTCTATGTAGGATTTTAAAAATGGTTTTATTTGAAGCCTCTGATTGACCATTTCCTTGCGGGAAGTAAATGGAGGACCAATGTTGTTTAATCTTGAATTTTTGGCAGAGTTGTTTAAGGTCCTTATTTTTGAACTGACCTCCATTTTCAGTGATAATCTCAAAAGGCACTCCATATAGACAGATTATATGGTTTAGGATGAATAGAGAAACTATCTTGCTTGAGGCAACAGAAAGTGGGATAGCTTCTACCCATTTAGTAAAGTAGTCAATAGCAGTGATGATAAATTTGTGTCCACCTGATGAGTTGGGATGAATCTTCCTAACAAGATCAAAGGCCCAGCGCTGAAATGGCCAACGAGATATAGAAGGAATAAGCTCCCTACCTAGAGCATGTATCAGGTGACCATATTTTTGACACTTTTCACATGATTTTGCAAAAGCTATTGCATCAATCTACATGGTAGGCCAATAGTACCCCACCCTAAGCAACCTTCAGGCCATGGAAAGACCATTGGAATGTCCCCCACAGATGCCCTCATGAATGTCAACTAACACTTGATCAGATTCTTCCTTTTGTAAGCATCTAAGAAGCATCCCATCTAGACCCCTCCTATACAAATCATGAGAGATAATGGTATAGCGAGAGGTGTTTTGGGTAAGGTTTCTTCATTTAGAGTAGTTAAAGCTATCAGGGATAATGCCATCATGAAGGTATGAGTAAATGGCACCATATCAAGATGATTCATGACCAACAAGGGTATAGATAATGTGGCTTTCTTGTGAGTCATAGATAGGGTTGTTATTACTATTATAAATTTTTCCATCTCCATGCTAATATTTTTTTAAATAATCCTATTTGAGGGTCTAAGGGTTAGTCTTCATGCTAGAAAACCCTAAGTTTTAATGAGAGCCCTAGTTGAGCTGTGACTTTGTTATATTTGAGCGTTACCTTTTTTTTTTGGTTCACTAAAATCTCTAAATGAGCATGTGTTAATTTAACCCCCTTTATTTATCACTTCATGTGTTGAGCAGTTAGGTTATGATATTGGGACCCTTTTTAATATTTTCCACAAAGCCTAAGTCTTCGATTAAATATTTCCTAAGTATCACCCCTTTTTAATTGTGTGGCTGTCGTTGTTTCACAAGACTATTTGCTATCAAAATCTCTGACATGTGATATAGCAACAAGGCACCACCTGTCCTGGTGGACCCATCCTCAAGGTTTGCTGGTACATAAATGATAGATTGATCCAACAATTGTCATTATACCATTGGACCAAGATGATAATCATTTAAGCATCGCGGTGTAGTGACAACCGTCCAATGCAAAAGTAAACAAGACGGTAGGTGGGTCCTCAGGGTGCCAAGTTACATTGACATGGTGGTTTCTCATTGGTCAATGTTAGTTATGATATGGAATTTGTCAAAATTTCTGGGTGCCAATAGAGTAGGGATCCACTTGTCAGTCCTGTGTGATGTGGCAGTTTTTGATTCATAACAGATTTTTGATGTGTCATGGTGGGGCCTATATTTTTGGATGGTTAAGGTACGATAGGATCTCATGGCTGTTGTTATACCATTGGGATAAGATGCACACTTTTTAAGGTCAATGGTATAGTGACAACTATTGATCTTGTCTAAGGATGAGGATCATTCAATGGGTCCTCTATGTCAGAACTTTTTAATGATGTGGTTGTTTTTTATTGGCTGAAGATGTTGATGACATGTTAGGGTTGCCAGTGTGTCTGCCACCAAGGATGAGGTGGGGTTTTCAGCTTACTGACATGTCCGACTTGGTATTTCTTGATTTTTTGAAGGTTTTTTAAAGTGAACAGTGGGACCAAGATTTTGTTAAAAGGTAGCAATCATCCAATCAAATTGCATCAGCGGTCATCATTATATCTTGAGTTGGTTTTTTTGACAGTTTTGGGTTAGCACTTTAGCGACAAGGTGACACCTGTCCCCTCCAGGCAGAGTAAGGTTAAGTTATTTATTTCTTTACATGGCATTTTCAAAATGTTCTCATTGGTCGAGAACTAGCTTACGAAAAAGTAAAGAGGGCTTTTCTATTTGACTTGCCAACCGTCCGATGCACCGAAATGAAGATATATCAACAGTTAGAATTCAAATTTTTTCTCAGTGATGTCTTTCATGTCCTGTGAATACTGAGGCCACCAATTTTGTAGTAATGGCAGATTTAATGTGTTATGTGTGGATAAATTGTAAGGAGTTGGAAACACTATACATCATAATTCAACCGTTGTTTCTCTTTACCGTTCTCATAAGCTCTCTAGCGGATTAGATTTCTCTCTATGAGTGATTTCAAGTGAAGAATTTGCAAGTGCCTGGTAGGTCTAATTTTTTGAATTTAAAGAATTGCTTGAAGTCTGTGAAGAATTTGTGAAGGATTTTGTGTTGATAATTTTAGGGTTTTTCTTGAGAATTCATATATTGTTTTATAAAGCCCTAGTTTTAAGATGCCACCAAAGAGAAATTTGTCTGGTCAGATAAAGTATACCAAAAGAGGGATTTTTGAAGATTTGATGCAGTTACTCCCACATTCAGATAACAGGGAAGCTAGGTTAAAAGAGCCAATTCCAAGAAACCCTAGGGATTCTGTTGCAGATGGTCTCCATGATAGAGGGAATTGGATGAGAGATGCCAAGGTGGGCAAAAAGCACAATGGTCTTACTTTGTTTAAATCAGCTTATTCACAGAGAAATGCATGTGCCCCCTTGAGTAATATATGGCAATTTGACATTGGGAGATTGATAGTCCCTGGAGTTTTTGTGGATGCTGAGCTATTGATTCAAATTGCTAAGTGCTACGATCCTATGACAAAGTGTGTCAAGGACATAAATGGGAAGGACCTAATCAACATCATACAGGATGAGATTAGGGAGGTTTTTTCATTAAATGATCCTTCTGTCGGGTTAGAAAAGATAGACTTTACAAAATTTACAGAAATTTATGAGGCATAGAGAGATTATTTAAGGGCAGGGCCTCTGAGACAATTCTTAGATGAAATAAGATCTATGTGTGTTGTTAGTTCAAGCACGCCAGAGCCTTTTAGGCTAGATTTGTTTAGTAGGAGAGTGCGGGAGGTCTATAAATCATTGACCTTAATTCTAGGGCATGATGAAGCAACTCATATGCCAGTCACATACATGTTCATGATGGTATAATCACTACACCCCCAATTAGCATTGATCTTTGATTTTGTATCTCATTTAGCTGATTTAATTCATGAAGGGTTGATGGGAATCAAGGACATGAAGGTTAGTAGGCCTTTTGGGTGGTACTCAATGCTTATGCACATGTTCCTATACAAATGTGAGTAGTTCTTTAGCTCAACAATAAATATTGTGAAAGAGAGGAATGGAGAAACCCTTCCAGTGCAACTATGGACTACAGCCCTGTCATGGGATAGAATTGATGCTAGTTATATTGCATTTGATAGGGATTTTGCTTCTAGGCTTAGAAATCTTCTATTTTTTTACAATCCAAGGATCCCAAGAGAGTTGCTAAGATTAATTAGGCCAAAGGAGTATTTTCAGGACATCACCATTGTCCATAATTTTGGGGATATAGTTTTATATCTGGTTTCTATAGTTTTTAGAGTATATGGTTACAAAGTGTCACCATATATTCTACCCTATCAGGTCCCATTGAAGTTAGGATATGCCAAAATCTTGACGTAGATTGGGGACCTACAGGAGTCCACTCTCACTAGAAAGGGAAGGGGAACTTTCTTCCTTGATATAACTATAGCACATCAATATGTGATTACTAAAGAAGGATGGGTACATTTGAACAAAGTTTTGCAGCCCTACAGAATGACAACAACAGTGGTTAGATGTGCAGATACAGAAGGTTTCCTTTTAGGAGTGTTCAGAGATAAGGTGAGATGTGCTCTTATTGAGCATTAGTTTAATTTTCCAGAAGATGTAATTAGGAATGAGTTTGACCTTCAAACTCAAGAGATCAAGAAAGAAAAATGGGTCATCTATAAGAAGACTCTAGACTTCATTTAGAATTTTGATAGGGCTTATGACCCATTGAAAGGTTTTGAGCCATGGGCGAGGAAAGTAGATTCCCTAATGGAACATTTTGAGGGTATCATGCATGTGGTTAATAAAAAAGGGCTACTATAATCAAGATAGACCCTAAGAGGGCTATGTAGATTTTGAGCCAGCCCAAGTATATGAAATTGACCCCAAGAGGAGTCTATACAATGTAGAGGAGAAGTGGTTACACTGTTCTCATGCCACCACAATAAAGAAGTAAAGATATCCCCTCCACTTCAAGAGGGAAAAGACCCATTGATGATCCAGCAGTGCAAGGACCCTCTCCAAAAAGGCAAAAACAAGAAGAGGTAAAGCCAGGAGAGGAAGCTTATTATCCTTCTCAATCCCCTATCCAATTAGATGAACATGGGGTAGCAGAACAACTTGTACAATTAAGAAATGAGGGAAACATTTTTGTTTCCAATGATGATTTGTAGGAAGGGATGCCAGAGGCACCTAAGGAGGTGTCCATGGATCTTTCAATTGAAGAGTTTTAGGGTAAGCAGATGGACCCTATTTTGAAACAAGCTACCGATTCTTTCCTTGCTGATGACAAGTTTATCAAGACCAAGGCATTCTCCCAATTTCTTTGGAGGATGAAAATAAGTCAATTTAAGGAGATATGTGAAAATAAAAAAGAGGATTCCCCTGCTAGGGATATCATATAAATAGAGAATGAGACCAAGGTAGAAATGGTCAAACAATTTGAGAAAATTACTCCAAAGGAGGGGAGAGCCATGGTTCATATTGCAAGGGTCTTAATTCTACCAGAATGGGACATTGCTGATGCAATTGTCTTTGACCAGGTTAGAAAGAGCAAGGTGAAAAATCTTGCTATAGTAGAGCAAGCCAAATAGGCTACAAAAGGAATTGCTTTCTTTGAAGATTATGTAGCCCGAGTAATGTGGCCCTTGAATAGAGATGAAAAAAGAGGAAAGAGAGAGGATCTCTCTACAGGATATTCAGGCAGTTTACTAGTACAAAGGGTAGGAGAGAAATCTGGTGTAGAGGCATCAAATTTGATTTTGGAGATTGCTAAATTCAATGCCAAAGTGGCAGAGGAGGATGCCAGAGAGAAAGAAGAGCTTAGGCTCAAATTTGAAATGGTCCTTAAATCTTACAATGAGCTCAAGGTTGAGCTAATTCAGAAGGACAAACTGATTGCACAATTGTTATGGCCCTTAGATCATAGGTCTCCTCAGTTGGTGATTTTTGATAAGCCTATAGTGGCTTCATCTTCAAGCCCATATTTGAGCTACCACCATCCCCTTATCCAGAGCCAAATTTGGATGCAAGGGTTACCTGGGAGAAGCAAAGACTGACAAAAGAAACAAATAAGTTGAGAGAGATAAGAGTGCAACTTGAGAGAGAAAAGGATGAAAATATAAAGGCCACAGCTTTAGCAAACTAAAAGTATGAGGAAAAAATAACAGATGCAATCATGCAGTTTTCTATTGATTTAAAGCCCTCCATTTTTCATAGTCATGCCAGTAAATTATATTCTTTATTTGAAGTCTTGAATAAGGAGAAGACAGAGATGTCATCAATTTTGAAGAAGTGGATTGAAAGGTCTCCTAATGTAAAGTTATTTTGTATGTTGTCAAAAGGACAAGAAGAGCCTGATCCACTGATTAAGTAGTACATCAGATCGTCAAGAAAATGGAACAGTATGGCATCATTTTGGATAGTTTTATCAGAAAATCAAGCATGTTGAAAGCTGAATTGATGCTTTCAAACTATGAGCCGGTTCCTACCATTTTCACAAATAAAGTAAAATTTAAAGAAGCATATCAATGGAGAGAAGAAATGGATGCACTTTTGTCAGAAAGGGTGACTGGTGTCCTAAGTGGCACTTTTTCTATTAGTAGTGTTATCAAGTTGTTAATAAATGCTAAATTGATGTTTGACAATATTCAGCATAAGGTTACTCGGATTGAAAATGAGTGGGAACAATTATCAAAGAAAAAGGCTGAATTTGTTAGTTTTGAGCTCCCAAGCGAAGAGGTATATGATAGGTGGAGGTATCAGTACATACCTCATGTTCAAAAAATTAATACTCCACCAGCTTCCTAGAATGAGTAAAAGTAGTTACTTTTTGGGCCATGAAGGTTGTTGAGATATAGGAGAGCATTCATTGAATAAGGGGTAGCAAGATGTTGCAGATAAAATTTGTCAAAGAAAGCCAAGGACAACATTGGAGACAAAAAGAAAGGTGACTCATCTACCAATATCCCAACTGCCTGATCAAAATATCTCATCTATTTCATTAATGTATTTATTGTAAATTTTTTAGGTTGTTGAAAAGGTTTTTTAGGTTAGAAGTTTTGTAAGCCCTAGAATGATCGGTAGCTTGTTGCATCTCCTTGTATATAAAGGATTTTCCACAATCATTCTAGGCATTGATAATTTTAGGAGTTGAAAAGATAGAAATTCTGAAACCCTAACCCTCAGTCAAGGATTGTAATTTTTATCATTATTATCAAAGAAATAGAGAAGAAGTATAGGTCATTGCTGCTATTTTGCAAGCTCATTATCCAGAATATGATGTATACAACATTCAAGGTTATACTTCATACAAAATCTTAAATCTTTGTCTCTCCTTTGAGTTTATTCTATAAATCTTTAAGTCTTTCTGGGATTTATATGTATGTGTCTAGCTTTGAGTTCTGATCTAGGATTGGATTAAATACTGCTTTGAGTAGGATGTATGTTTACTGAATCTATTCAAGGATTTTCTATAAGTAGCAAAGGGTTGAGGTATTTGTATTTATGTTTGGAGGCCTAAATTAATCAAGTATCTTTGTATTCATTCTATCTTTCTGATACTTTGCCCAATGGATAGGGCACTGATCTGTATTTTTCTATCTTTGCTTCGTGAGGAATGATTTGAATCTAGTAATCCTAAAATATTAAATCATTACTAGTCATTTTACTTTTATTTACATTTACAGTTGTTCTACCCAGTGATGGAGATTCAATGATTAATAGGTTGTTACTTAGTACTTTCTCACTATTATCTATTGTAAGATCCAATATTAGATAAGAAACAGAGTTAAAACCATTGGATCAAGTCTACCCACCTTGGTTTTGTAGAGCCAAAAGTGAAGAGGGCAGTCTTGTCCCTATAGTTGGTCCAGTTGCTTATAGATTTCTCACATTTGGAACTAACCCATCCTTAATATCAGTCATAGGCATATTGGTATCTCATGGAGTGTAAAATCCTATCCAAGAACCAACAAGGGTAATGTAGCTCTTCCACTAGGAATTCAAATCTAGATTCATGCTGCTCTAACTGAAGAAGTGAAGCAAGTGTGGCCATAGCATCAGCTAATTTATTTTCTACTCTAGGGATTTGCTGAAATGTGACAAATGTGAAATACCATCTCAATGAATCAACCATTTTCTTATAAGGTACCAGTTTCTTATCTGTTGTTTGATATTCTTCATTGACCTGGTTGATTATCAACTATGAATCCCCATAGATATGTAGCTCTATGATTCTCCATTCTATAGCCATCTTTAGTCCATTTGTCAAAGCTTCATATTTAGAAATATTATTTGTACATGGGAACAATAGCTTGTAAGACATAGGAATCGTGTACCCATGAGGAGAAACAAGCAACACACCAGCTCCTGAACCATTTTGCATAAAAGATCCATCAAAGAACATCTTCCATGTTCTCTTAGTCATGTACATGAGGTGTTCATCTGGAAATGCAACTTGAATAGGTGTACTATCTTGAATTGGGAAGTTAACCAATTGATCGGCTATGGCTTGTCCTTTTATAGCTTTTTGCTCAATGTACTCTATGTCAAATTCTGAAAGAATCATCATCCATTTAGCAAGTCTACCCATGAGGGCAGCCTTACCGAGAAAATACTTGAGAGGATCAATTTTTGCTATGAGGTGTATTGTGTGCACAATCATGTAATGTCAAAACTTTTGGGAAGCAAACACCACTACGAGGCAAGCTTTCTCAATACTAGTGTAATTAACCTCATATGAAACAAGTGTATGGCTAATGTAATATATGACTCTTCCTTTCCCATTTTCATCAAGTTGAGCTAGTAATGCCCCCAAGGAAGATTATGTTGCTGAAACATATAGTATAAGTGGCTTCCTTGGGATAGGAGGCATTAGAATAGGAGGATTTGCCAAGTATTTATTTATTTGGTCCATGCTATTTTGACAATCCTCATTCCAGATACATTTAACTCCCTTATGCAAGTTCTTGTTGAGAGGTTGAGCTCTATCTGCCAATTGTGAAATGAACCTCCCTATAGATTGAAGACATCTTTGAAGACTCCTCATTTGACTAATGTTTTTAGGAGGTGGCATATCCATGATTTCTTGGACTTTTTCAAGGTCTACCTCTATTCCCTTTGTTGAAATGATGAATCCTAGTAACTTTCCAGAGGTAACACCAAATGCACACTTTTTGGGATTTAATCTTAATTGAAATTGTTCCATGCAATCTAGAATGACTTCTAAATCACCTAAGTGTGTTTCTCTTTGCTTATATTTAGCAAAGGTGTCATCCACATAATCTTCCATATTTTTATGCATCATGTCATGAAAGATTATTGTCATAGCTCACTGATAGGTAGCTCCTGCATTTTTCAATCCAAAAGGCATAACGTTCCAACAATAGGTACCCCATGCACAAGTGAATGTAGTCTTTTCTTGGTCTTCGGGAGCTATCTTGATTTGATTATACCCAGAAAAACCATCCATCAAAGAATAGATCTCATAACCCATAGTCATGTCCACTATCATGTCTATATTTGGGAGTGGAAAATCATCCTTTGGGCATGCTTTATTGAGATCTCTAAAGTTTTTACAAATGAAAATGGACTTGTCATGTTTAGAAACTAGTACAATGTTGGATATCTATTCAGTATAGTCAATAGCTCTTATGAATCCTGGACTGAGGAGTTTCTCTAATTTTGCTTTGACTAGAAGAGTAATGTGAGGATGCATTTTTCTCAATTTTTGTTTGACTGGTTTTACACTTAGAGCTATGGACAAGTGATGCATAATAAGATTAGTGTCCAACCTCAACATGTCTGAATAAGTCCATGCAAAATTAATCTTCTTCCTCTGTAAGAACTTGGTGTATGCCTCCCTTTCTTGTGTTGACAAGGACTGAGCCAAGTGGATCATTTATGGAGCCTCATCTATACCCAAGTTGATTGATTGTGTTGGCTCAACTGTTAGCTTGTGATGACTAATCAGGAAAGTACTATCCAGGAAAGTACTGTACACTTTTCCTCCTGACCTCACCGGGGTTCAAGGGCTGGGCCGGGCCCCGAGCAAGGGTTTGGGGGCGGTAGCCCCCAAGAGCAGGGGTTCAGGGGCGCAGACCCTGAGGAAATTTTTTTTGAGGCCGACTACTTTTTTTAGTTTTTTGGGCCGACTACTTATAACTCATTCTAACCCTAAAGCGGGAAAATATTGTATAATATGGCTTAGGGTTAGGGATTTTCTGTATGTATGATTTTAGTACTTGCGATAGAATTGGGCTGTAAGGGATTACGGATTGTAATCAGGTTGTAATCACTGGATAATAATAATATTGGACTCGCTGTTAGTGGATGTAGCCCAAGGATTGGGTGAACCACGTTAAATTTGTGTGTCTTGTGTTCTATTCTGTGTGGTTTATTATTTTCTGATATTAGTTATATTTGCACATAATTGTTATTTTCTGCCTTGTTAATCCTAACAAGTGGTATCAGAGCGAGGTTATTTCATTCATTCTTTCATCTATTCTCTGAAGCAGGTCTCATGAGTTAGTGGGAGAGTCTCTTGGTTAAGTGGGAGAAATGGCAGATGAGGGTAGGCTGAAGGTTGATAAGTTTAATGGGCAAAACTTCTAGTTATGGAAGATGTAAATGGAGGATTATCTCTATCAGAAGGATCTATGGCGGCCATTAGAGGGAGTAGCCAAGAAAGAGAAATCAATGTCTCAGGAAGATTGGGATATTTTGGATAGGAAGGCACTGGGGAGTATTCATCTATGCCTGGCACAATCGGTGGCATTCAATATTACTGAAGCAAAGATAGCTAAAGATCTGATGGAAACCCTAGCGAAATTGTATGAAAAGCCTTCAGCTTCAAACAAGGTATTTCTTATGAAGCGTTTATTTAATATGAAAATGGTAGAAGGTGGATCAGTTACTGATCATTTGAATGAGTTTAATATAGTTACAAGTCAATTAACCTCAGTTAAAATTACTTTCGATGAAGAGGTTAGGGCTCTCTTGATTTTGTGTTCTTTCCCAGAAAGCTGGAATGGCTTGGTAATGGCTGTTAGTAATTCTATTTCTGGTTCTAATACCCTAAAGTATGATGATGTTATTGGTGTTATATTGAGTGAGGAAATTCATAGGAAAAGCTCAGGGGCATCCACATCGGGTAGTGTATTGAACACAGAAAGCAGAGGCAGAACAAGAGATAGAGGAAACAACTCTGGAAATCATGGGAAATCAAGAGGAAAATCAAAGGGAAAGAGGTCCGAATCTAAAGGGCCAAATGATTGCTGGTACTGTGGAAAACCAGGTCATAAGAAGAAATATTGTTGGTCTTGGAAGAAAGATCAAGGAGACAAAAATGATGGAAACAAGGAGGCAAATGTGGTAAGTAACAAATCCGAAGAGGATGCTTTGCTCTTGTCCTTAGAAAGTATTGATGATTCATGGGTTTTAGATTCTGGGGCTTCATTTCATGCTACACCCCATAGAAGTTATTTTGTTGATTATGTCCAAGGGGATTTTGGGCTAGTTTATTTGGGAGATAATGAACCCTGTCAGATTGTTGGAAAGGGAAAAATTAAGATTAAGTTGCAGAATGGGAATCATTGGCTACTACAAGAGGTAAGACATGTTCCAAGGCTGAGTAGGAATTTAATTTCAGCAGGGCAACTGGGTGATGAGGGTTGCACAGTTACTTTTAATGATAAAAATTGGAAGGTTTCAAAAGGTTCCTTAGTAGTAGCAAAAGGTGTGAAAGTAGGCACCTTATATCTTTGTACAGGTCATACTGTTCCTTCTACTTTAATTGTTTCAGAAGATAATGAATGTTCAGGAACAGTGGCTGCAGTTGAGCAGGAAGAACATCAAACTATTGCTGTAGATTCTGACACAGCACTATGGCACAACAGACTCGAGCACATGAGTGAAAAAGGTATGAAATTACTTCATTCAAAGAAAGTTTTACCTAGTCTGAAATGTGTCAATATGGATTTCTGTGAAAGTTGTGTTTATGGAACACAAAAGAGAGTTAGTTTTGTGAAGAGTTGGAAGGAAAAGAAAAATGAGAGATTAGAGCTTGTGCATATAGATGTATGGGGACCAGCTCAGGTACCTTCCCTTGGTGGCTCTCTGTATTATGTTACATTTATAGATGATGCAACAAGAAAAGTATAGATTTATTTCCTTAGACAGAAATATGATGTATTTCAAACTTTTAAGAAATGGAAATGCTTGGTTGAGAATGAGACTGGTAAAAAGTTAAAATGTCTCAGATCTGATAATGGTGGTGAGTATTGCAGCATAGAATTTGAAGAATATTGTTCCTCTAATGGTATTCGTAGGCAGAAAACTGTACCAAGGACTCCACAAGAAAATGGAGTGGCTGAACGCATGAATAGGACAATAATGGAGCATGCAAGGAGTATGAGGTTGCATGCTAGGCTGCCCAAAAATATGTGGGCAGAGGCAGTGAACACCATTGTTTATTTAATCAATAGAGGCCCCTCTACTCCTTTGGACTGTGGTATTCCAGAGGAAACATGGAGTGGTAAGAAGGTGAGTTATTCTTTTCTCAAAACCTTTGGTTGTGAAGCTTTTGCACTTATAGACTCTGAAAATAGAACCAAGCTGGAAGCTAAGTCAAAGAAATGTGTATTTTTTGGGTATGGCATTGATGAATTTGGTTATAGGCTTTGGGATTTTGAAAATCATAAAATTGTAAGAAGCAGGGATGTCATATTTAATGAGAAAGTATCGTACAAAGATCTATTGCTGCAGCATGAGAAGAAAGAAAATGACTATGTAGTACTGGATGATACTCCACAAGTTCATGTTCCAGTAGTTCTTTATGCTCCGCAACAACAGCAACAACAAATAACACACACCCCAGTGAGTGTTAGACGGTCAACAAGGCTAAGTAGACCTCCAGAAAGATTTTCTCCATCTTTGTATTCTATTCTGTTAACAGATGCTGGTGAACCTGAATGTTATAATGAAGCTATGCAAGTGGATACAAAGCTTCAGTGGGAGTCTACAATGACAGATGAAATGGACTCTTTGCTGAAAAATCAGACATGGGATTTATGTAAGTTACCTATAGGTAAAAGGGCTTTACAGAATAAATGGGTTTACAGGATCAAAGAAGAGGATGGAGGTACGAAAAGATTTAAAGCTAGATTAGTCGTAAAAAGATTTGCACAGAAACATGGTATTGATTTTGATGAGATATTTTCTCCAGTTGTTAAAATGACTTCTATTCGTACTATTTTAAGTATTGTGGCTACTGAAGATTTGCATTTAGAGCAGCTTGATGTTAAAACAGCCTTTCTTCATGGTGATTTGGATGAAGAAATATATATGGTTCAGCCACAAGGATTTGAGGTCAAGAGTAAGGAGAATTTGGTGTGCAGATTGCAGAAAAGTTTATATGGCTTGAAGCAAGCACCTCGGCAATGGTATATTAAATTTGACACTTTTATGAATGGGCATGGATATAGTCAGTGTCATTCTGACCATTGTGTTTATTTTAAGAGGTTGGATGATGACAGCTACATTATTTTATGTTTATATGTTGATGATATGCTTGTAGCTGGGTCTAACATGGATCACATTAAGGGGTTGAAACAACAGTTAGCAAAATCTTTTGCTATGAAGGATTTGGGGGCAGCAAAACAAATCCTTGGTATGAAAATTTGTAGAGATAGGAAAAATAGGAAATTGTCTCTATCTCAGGCTGATTATATTGAGAAGGTGTTGCAACGTTTCTCTATGGAAAATGCCAAAGCTGTCAGCACACCTTTGCCTGGTCATTTGAAATTGACTAAGGATATGTGTCCCAAGACACCAAAAGAAGAGACTAACATGTCTAAGGTACCTTATGCTTCAGCTGTAGGGAGCTTAATGTATGCTATGGTATGTACTAGGCCAGATATTGCACACCCAGTGGGAGTCGTTAGCCGTTATATGAGTAACCCTGGTATTGAGCATTGGAATGCAGTCAAATGGATTCTCAAATATTTGAGAGGCACATCCAGTAAGTGTTTACACTTTGGGGGTTCTACTACTACTGTACAAGGCTATGTTGACTCAGATTTGGTAGGAGATATAGATAGCAGGTGGAGTACTACAGGTTATATATTTACTATTGGTGGGACAGCAGTGAGTTGGATTTCTCGACTACAAAAGGTGGTTGCTTTATCCACTACAGAGGTAGAGTATGTTGCTGCTACAGAGGCAGCCAAGGAGATGATATGGCTTCAATTCTTCATGGAAGAATTGGGACATCCACAAAAGGATAATTTTCTACATACAGATAGCCAAATTGCCATTCATCTTGCAAAGAATTCTTCTTTGCACTCAAAGACAAAACACATACAGTTGCGGTACCATTTCATTCGATCAGTTTTGGATGATGGACAGTTAAGGCTGGAAAAGATTCATACTGATGATAATCCAGCAGATATGTTTACAAAGGTAGTAATAAGGGAGAAGTTGAACTCATGTTCAGCTTTAGTTGGTCTTCTAGACTGAACAAAGTAAAGGAACAACTGAGTCCAAGGTGGTTCAATCCAGTGGGAGCCTCATGTGGGTAGCGGTATTGCTACAGGATCAGTCTCCAAGTGGGAGGTTTTTTAGTATAGTGTGGATACTGATCAGTCACCAAGTGGGAGATTGTTAGCTTGTGGTGACTAATTAGGAAAGTACTGTACACTTATCCTCCTGACCTCACCGGGGTTCGGGGCCGGGGTGAGCCCCAAGCGGGGGTTTGGGGGCAGCAGCCCCCAAGAGCAGGGGTTCGGGGGCGCAGCCCCCGAGGAAATTTTTTTTGAGGCCGACTACTTATAACTCATTCTAACCCTAAAGTGGGAAAATATTGTATAATATGGCTTAGGGTTAGGGATTTTCTATATGTATGATTTTAGTACTTGCGGTAGAATTGGGCTGTAAGGGATTACGGATTGTAATCAGGTTGTAATCACTGGATAATAATAATATTGGACTCGCTGTTAGTGGATGTAGCCCAGGGATTGGGTGAACCACGTTAAATTTGTGTGTCTTGTGTTCTATTCTGTGTGGTTTATTATTTTCTGATATTAGTTATATTTGCACATAATTGTTATTTTCTACCTTGTTAATCCTAACATCAACAAAAACTGAAGATCTATCATGAAAGTAACTCAGGAGACGATCAAGTACCTCATCCTTAGGCACCTTAGAGAGGTTTGCACCCTTGGATATGTCATTTCTTTTTACTATTTTTGGTTCTAACACCAACACACAGTGGTTTTCTCCATCAGAACTCTTATTCTTTTTTTCTTTTCTTTTTATTTTTTGACTAAGCTACTTGATGTCTAGCTCTATCATGTTGGTAGTCAGTTCACTAGTGGAATAGACTATAGGTTCAATTGCATTTAGGTAATAGGTTATCTCATAGTTATTTTGGAATGTCAAGAGCTCAGGTTCTTGATAACATTGAGACCAATCAATGAGGTGAGGGTTAGCAAGAGGTAAGTCAATGGAAGGTTTAAGGTTGTGAATACAGATGATGTCATCTCTAGTGACTGAAGAATCAGAGTCTGTCAAGTATTCTTCTAAGTTACCCAAATCAGGATTTGTCCTACCAAGGGAAGCATCGTCCACTAAGGCAACATGTGGGTTCCAATCCTCTAATCCTACATGTGACTCGTTAGCTACCTCAGGATGGGAACTATAAGTATGGATGACATCAACATCCATGTCAACTGTGGAAGAATCAGAGAAAGACTCCCATTCATACTTGTGTGAATCTATATCTAAATCCTGACTAGGATGTTTACACCATGCATGTTTATGATGTCTTGATGTGGAGGCTCTAATGTCACCAAGGGTAACATCATTTTGAACACCATTCTTGTATTGATGTTCTTTGGCAGGATCTTCTACACTTGATGCATCATGTTCTAGGCTTGAAACTATTGCATGAGCAACTGGATTGTCAGAATCTCCCCAAAGGAGATTGATGGAAGGGACCCAATCTTCACACATATCTTGTTGGTTTGTCAAATTTGGCATGTATTTTGGTTCACCTTCACTATCTGACTCATCAAGGATAGGATTATTTTTCTTGTTATGATTCTCAAATCTTAGGCCAACCATCCTCTTAGAATTGCATCCAAAAAGAGCATGATTGAGAGGTTCAGCTCTAGTATCCAATCTTTGACTAAGAGGGCCATGTCTGGGATAGCCCATCTATTTGAGAAAAGTGTATCCTCTCCCATAAGCCTTAGAAGAGGGAGAGAAAGTCTCATTGTGCATATATTTTTCTTCTTTATAAATCCAATCTCTAACAACCACCTCTTCTTTCTCATCTTGGATAGGCACTAAGGACTCTACAAATGTGCCAAATAAAGTCATGGCTGAAGAGGAAGGTTTCATCTCTTGGGAAGGCTTACCATAAGACCTAGGTGTGTGTGTGAAAATTGTACCTGATCTATAGACACAAGACTCAGTAAAACATTAGAAGTTAGCTATAATCAAAATCATGCAAAATTGAAAACTATCTAACCAAGCGATTTACTACCTTCTAATAGGTGCGAGATTGATGTTCTCAGATTGTAATCGAGATTAGTGACTTAGACAACACCTAAATGAAGGATTTGAATGCAAAAGATGGATATGAAATTGAATGCAATTAATCTATTTTTTTGATATTTTCTATGCAATAAGAATGATAAAAACTGATATGAATCTATGCTAATGTGAAATTGATATGCTATGAAAGCTATTGAAAATTGATATGCTATGAATGCTATTGAAAATTGATATGCTATGAATGCTATTGAAAATTGATATTCTATGAATGCAAAAATAAGATTGATCTCACAAAGATGTCGATTCGCAAGAGCTTTGATTCTTCAATTCCAATTCTCCAGCGTGATTGTGCAAAATATGAGATGCTTGGATGCAAATTTGAGAGATGATTGAGAGATGAGCTGAAGCCTTGATTTTATAGAAATCCAGGGCTTTGGAGGTGCATGGGAAAAAAAAGCCATAAATCACTCAAATAACTCTGGTTGATTTTTGAGTTATTTTTAAATAAAGGATAATTAACTCACAAAAACATGCAAAAGCTAAGTTTTAACTCAAAATAGAGTTTAGCTTTAATTGATAATTGATAGTTGTCTGCTTTTATGATTGTACATGTTTTATTTATGAATTAATTTAATAATAGAGTGATTTATTTTCAACTTAACTGCTTTTAAAAATAAAATAATTGATTTATGGGTTAATCAATTATTTAATCAAACTTTTATTAAAAACTATATTATTAAATAATGACAACTTGCTTTAATTAATTAAATAAGAATTTAATCAATTATTCATATGATATTGGATTTATTGTCAAAATTAAATAATACAATTAATAATAGATAGAATTAAATTTAATTACACAATTAAGTGGCAAATATTAAATCTAATTAACTAAATATGAAAATATTCAATTAATCAAACTTTAGGATAAATGTGATTTATTGCCAAATAATTATAAAATTAAAGATAATTATGATGATTAGGAATATTACTAGGAATATTTCCCGATGCAGAATTTAAGATAATTAATTATGATTCGATGATGTTTAGATGTGCCTTAGGTTAGGACTTTGATGTCAATTTCGTTCAAATTGAAGATGTAGGAGATTAATGAACTTATAACCCATTTTTGGGGTATTACATTTTGCCCCTCTTTGAATTACTATGTGAAGCGTAGTGGTTCAAAGATAGTCTATGTTTGATAAAGATATGAAACTGATTCAAAAGATAAATCGATCTCAAGATAGAAACCGATTGAAAGATATTGAGATAGGAGCTGATTGATATTGAATTGATATGAAGATAATAGGTCTTGAATGACCAAAGATAATGTTCACTGTAGCAGCAATGAACCGATGATTGCAAAAGAGTGTCATAACACTTGATTCCAAACCTTAGGATTGCTAAGAAGTGAGTGACCTATTCTAGACTCGATTGTCTTAGTAGAACTAGCAAGTATCACATCCGAATCCTTCAGTTGCCGAAGAACCAAGGAAAGAACACTATGATCCGATGGTTGTAAAAACTGATACAGATTACAAGATTAGGAGAATACCAGATTGATATGGATCTTGATGAATCTGATATGCCCCAAGTGATGATAGATTTGCCCTGAGCGATGAGGAATTTTGATGAATCAGTAACTAGACGTGATTGTTTGTCTTGATTACTGATGAAAGATATTGATAGATTTGATCAATAGAATTTGATTTACAGACTTTGAATGATGTGCAATACCATGCCCCCTTTAGGATTAAAATTGAAATCTGACAAGAAAAGTGAGTGTTATAGTTTAGAAGCATGTTAATTGATTTGAGAAGTGGTTATATACATCTAAGAATGCATTCTGCATCGTTTGGAGGTCCAAAAGATCAAATTTGACTAGGTTAAACCATGAGGTGACCATAGTTGACCAAGTTGAAATTTTGATAGTTTGATGGAAGATAATTAGTTAAATTGAATACTAGATTTCTGTGATGATTGAAGGTTGATTATGCAAGCAAGTTAATAATATGAATGATCGCAGAGTTTAATTTTGATCCCGAAAAAAGATTCTACTTGCTGTTTCATTGGAGTAACCTTCGTGTGAGATTCAACTCTTGTTAGACTTGAAGATGTGATTTAAAGAATCATTTAAGCATTGAAGTTTATTTAGCCATTGTGAGATCATGAAAACATGCAAAATGCAAAGAGACATGCAAGATGAAATGCAACCTAAGACCTAGGACCTAGTCACTAATCATGTGTCGATTTGTTATCATCATTGAACTTTTAGATAATTGGATAAATCAATACAATGCCCACTAGCTATGAAACCATAGACATATGAATATCGATTTGTATGCGCATGAATCAATACAACACCCACTGGTCAACAACCATGGATATATGAATATCAATTTTATTTTCAGAATGTTAGATTAGATATAAGCATCAAGGCACAAATGCCAAGATGACCTGAATATCATGTCCATTTTGATATAGCAATTTGTATAAGCATCAAAACATAAACATCGTGATGACCTGAATACACCTTGCATGACAAACACATCAAATAGCTAAGAGATCATTCTAAATCCCATGCGAATTACCCGTAGTGACCCTTTATCGTTCACATCCTTAGGTAAGATTGTGTTTCACAGTAGGAGAAAGAACTCACTCAAAAAGATAATAGTTAGATCAAACTTCCTTGAATTTTTTGGGTATCAATGGTTGAGGTACGCATGGCCATCCAATTTGAGATAGAGGCTCTTACAATCGGACACCATTTCAATCCAGAATTTCCAAAGTTGTTAGATTTTCACATACAAGCAGAAGACAAAGAAAAGATTATGCCCCCAGTCATCACCCTCTAAATCCTGTAAAGGACATCATCGAAGAGCTCGAAGGGACACAATATGCAAAAATCTCAATGCGGATCAGCAAGCATACAAGGAGATAAAAGCATGAAAAGCACAAATTGTTTTCAGTTGAGTTTTGATGTTTGATTGTTGTAGATGTAAAATCCTTTCTGGAGATGAGACTGACTGACTGACTCAACTGGAAGCTTCAAAGGACTCTGACTGGATAGGAAATGTCTAAGATACATGGGAGACCATAGGATATGACATTGATTGTCCTCAAATTTGAACATTGATAGGATACAAATGCTTGAGCTGATTGGTGTACAGACCAACTTATTGAAACCAGGATATGCAGAAACAAACCGGGAGATATGTACAAACTAAAGCAAGACTGAAAGCTGGGAAAGACCAAGATTGTGCTGATAGATGGAGCATTTTGGAACAAGTGGCACCCGTTTGCCGGGTTTTCACCATCTTGGTAGAGATTCTATTTTTGCTACCAAGGCGCCTGTTTCCAAGTTTTCACCAAGGCACTTTTTCTTTTTTCTTTTTTTCTTTTTTTGTATTTTTCATTTTTTTCAATTTTTTTTGAATTTTTGATATTTTTTTATTTTTTGAATTTTTGATATTGTTTGATTTTTTTGAATTTTTGATATTTTTTTATTTTTTTTGTGAATCATCAAGGTGTCTATTGCTAGGTTTTCACCAAGATGTTCATTTTTTTAGGACTTTTTCCAATTTTTAAGATTTTTTTAGGACATTTTACCAAGCAATGAATGCCTTAGGCGTAGAATTTCTTCAGATGGAGAACGTTGATTGGTTCTCGGAGCTGTTCTCCTTCAGTCATTGAGAGTTGATAGGCACTAGAGCCAAAAGTAGTAGTGATAACAAAGGGACCCAGCCAATTGGGTTCGAACTTCCCCTTGCGTTCTCGATGTGATTGATTTTTAGGATTTTCTCTCAAGACTAGATCACCAACCTGAAATTCTTTGTGTCTAACTTTCTTGTTGTAGCCTCTAGACATTCTCTTCTGATATACTCTGAGATGATCATATGCTGCTTGTTTGTGCTCATCTAGTAGTTCAAGTTCTTGCAACCTAGACACTCTGTAGTCATCATCAGTTACTAGACCATGCATTCTGATTCTTAGTGATGGGATTTTAACCTCAATAGGTAGTACCGCTTCAGACCCATAAACAAAAGCAAAAGGTGTAGCCCCAGTAGGTGTTTTGATACTTGTTCTGACACTCATTCTGATACTTATTCTGATACTAGTTCTGATATTGATTTTGATATTGATTCTGATAATTGTTCTAATACTGGTTCTGATACTAATTCTGATACTGATTATGATAATTGTTCTGATACTGGTTCTGATACTAATTCTTATACTAATTCTGATAATGATTCTGATAATTGTTCTGATACTAGTTCTGATACTAATTCTGATACTGATTCTGATGATGATTCTGATACTTGTTCTGATACTTGGTATACTTGATAGCACATTTTTCCATTGCAAACTCCCAAGCAAGATCATATCATGCAGTCCCAATGTCTAGCAAGGTGGAGAACAAAAGGGATTGGCAAGCTGGTGGAAGAGATGGAAGATAAGAGAATGAAGGAGAATGAAGGGAAGAAATCCTCAAAGGCCAAACTCCTCAAGAATACCCAAGCTAGGAAAAATTGTCATGTAAAGCGCAGTTGGACAAGTAATGAAAGTCCATCATAGGATAAGTCACAATAGCGTAATGCCAAAGAAGGAAAGGATGTAGTCCAAAAGAGTAGACATGTCAATAGGCTTCATAGCACTATGTTTTACTCTTTTTTTTCTTTTTTTATTAGATCAAGACCAAAGGGGAAAAGGATAGCGATAGGCAAAAATGAATGGAGGAAGATGGATATGAAGGCTAAACATGGAAGGAATGAAAGCAAGATCATCATAAAATAGCTCACAAAATAGCCAAATGTTCATGTATAGGTCAACATTGTCAAGATCAAAGAGAGAAGATGGAATGGATGAAATATGTAGAAGAACTATGCATAATGCCTGATTGCCAGGTTTTCATCATGGTACTTATCCAAGGCACCACAAGGGAGTGGTTTTCACCATAGGATGAATTTATTTCTCTTTTCTTTTGCAACCAAGGCACCTGTTTCCAGGTTTTCACCAAGGCACATTTTCAATTTATTTTATTTTTCATTTCTTTTTTTTTTAGAAGAAGGCAAGCTTTTAGATAGTGCTCCTTGAAAAGATAAACCATGATATGCCAAGGATTCAAAATGATATGCTCAAAGATCCTGATAGGGAAAGGGAGATGAAAGACAAAAATGGAGGATAAGGTTTTATGTAAAGCGAGTGAGGTTGGAAGATAGGAGGAATAGGCAAGTGAGGAAAAAGGATAGGAGGTAGAAGGATAATGCATAGAAGGATTGTGAAAGGGTAGATGGAAAGGAAGGCAAGTTCAACATCAACACATACCTTGAAGGGTTGTGAGAGAATGGAGGAATCATGAATGAAGGAATACGTGAAGGAATATGGTGAATGGATAGCAGAGGTTGTGGTTTAGGCACATGAAATGGAAGAATATTTTTGGAGGGAGATGAAGTGGAAGTTTTTGGAAGCTTGAATGTCAATTTCACTTTTTTCTCAACACTAGACTCTTTCAAGAGAGACTTTGGAATCCATATAGCCGTAGGATTTTTATTTCCTTTTGATGATCTAGAGAGAATATCTTCAATGATGGATTTTGGAACCCATACTTGTCTTGTAGTTTTTTTCTTAGATATCTCTTTTGACTTTATGCCTCCATGTCGATTAGAGGAGACATGGTGATCTTCTTTTTTTGATGGATTCTTGCATTGCTTCTTTTTCTTGTATTGAACATTCAAGTTACTTCCAAAAGACTTGGGATTTGTGGAAGAGGGAGGATATGACTGGTTTAGATGGGTGGGTGGATGAAAAGGATTCAAGGGTATGCATCTATGTTGATCTTGAGGAAAGATGGGAGATGGAGGTATGTAAGGACCCAAGATGAATGGCAAATTAGGAGAGTTAGGAGGGGAAAGTGAAGGGACATAAGGACCCAAGATGGAAGGAAGGCGTGAAGATCTTTGTAGTGGTGGAAGAGGTCCAAGGATGGAAGTGGAAGATGCAAAAGGATAATCAATAAGTTCATCAGCATCTATATGACAACCAAGGATATCAGCATCTTTAGAGTGAGCATTAGAATTTTCAATATAATCATGGACATCTTGAATTTGAGCACCTTCTTTGATAGGATTGTTCAAAGCTTGCAAAGACTCAGGAAGAGTAGAAAGTGGAAATGAACATGGAGTGGCAGAACAAGAAGATGGAAGACTTTGATCTTGACAAGGATCTTTGGAAAGCATAAGCGTATAATTTTTCTCTTGATTTTCAATAGGCTCAACATTGGAAGTAACAACACTATTTTTACCAACCGTAATGGAAATATCATTTTTGGAAAGTGCAAGAGTAGTAAGGTCATTTTGATTGTCAATAAGCTCAACAGTGTAAGTAGTAGCCTGATCTTGCTTAGGAGAAGACTTAAGACATGGTGGAATGCATAAAAAAGGGTCTATAGGATCAAAAGAACCCTGAGGCAGATAAGAGACATCAGAAAAAGGAGTGGATGACATGGAGGGTTCTTGATCTTGATCTTTCTTTATGTTCTTTTCTTCATCATTTTTAGAGTCCTCTTGACATGGAGCCACTTCTAAGGACAAGGAAGCATGTTGGGATTGTATGGAAGACTTTGGAAGAGATGGTGGAGGACTAGCTGAAGTAGGGATTATAGCATATGAAGGCTTAGGCTCTTTAGGTTTATCATTATTGAAAGTCTTTGTAGCCAAGTGAAGGTTAGCTTGAGTTTCTTTAAGAGGTAGCCTTGGAGGATAACTATAGGGAATTGCATGAAAAGTATCAAGGCTTGTGTCGAATGAAGGTTCTATGAAAGATTTGAAAGACTCGGAAGCTTAAGGAAATGTACGAGTATTGGAGGAAGTAGGGGATGGAAGGGAACCATCACAAGACAAAGGTCCAACATTAACATGATCTTGCTTGAGAGTGTAATCTTTATTTTCAGCCTGAGAGGTCTTAGAGGAGAGATCCTTATAGTATTGACATTTCAAGCTAGCACCATGTATTTTATAGTCCTCAGTAGTAGTAGATGGATCATCATCAAGGTATTGTCCATAAAAGCCATCAAAATCTCTTTCAAAATCAGAATCATATGGATCACCATCACGATCTATCCAATGTGATGGCCCATTTGTAGTAAGTAGGAATGAACGATGAGGAGGACTCTTAGGAATAGAGGTGTCATAGGTATCATTACATTGTCTATCGTCATAGTCATCATAGTCTCCAAAGCTAGATGTATCACTCTCCGTGGAAGAGGTATCATATTGCTCAAATTTTTTTCGGGGGCATGGTGACATGTACAAGTCTTTATCAAATGGAAAAGAGTATAGAGGTTCCTTTTCTTTCTCAAGTTTGTCAAGCTGGACTTGCATAGCTTGCAGTTGCTTCATCATAGCGGTGATCAAAATTTCTTCCTCATCTGTACTAATTCTTTGAGACATGTGTACTAATTTTCAATACCTACTGATTTGTTCTTGACACAATGATATTTTTGACAGATTCTGGAACTAGGCTGGAAACATTGGATATCTTGCAATTTGACAATTTCTGACAACTCTCCCAAATTTTTCCAAACGACACTCTATAGACTCGTATGACACTGGGTAGTCTATGAAACGATAGTTGCTAAACTCATACGACAGTTGGGTAGCAATGACATGACAGTTGTTAAACTCGTATGATAGTTGGGTAGCAATGAAACGACAGTTGTAAATATCATACGACAGTTGCTAATAGGATTTTGACTTCCTTGGATTTGCTGGCATGAAAACTTGTACGACACTAGGTTCTCAATCATATGATAGATGGGCAATACTAAAATGGCATTTAACAAAAAGCCATATGACTTTTGACTTCTTGAAATGACTTTTGACTCCAGAAAGAATTTTACGTCAATTTTTGCAAAATTTAAGGTTTTCAGTTCTGGATTGTTTGCAAATTGTACTATCCAAATTTTGAAGGTTATACCAGATTTGATCATTTTTAATAGCCAAGTAGATAAACAAACATGCAGAATAGTAAGCAAGTGATTCCAAGCACGTCTGAAAACAATGAACAAGGGCAAAAGCAACCTTGTGCATGAACAATCAAGTGACCAAATTGTGCTAATCCCTGAGAGTACTAATTGTGTATGTTCTGAAAAGTTTTGCAATAACACACATATACCTAAGAATGAAAAAAATTGGCCTCTCTAGGGTTTTTAGTAATGGTTTGACTCTGTAACTTTTATGATTCAAAGGGGTGAACTCCAATTCTGGCACACCAAGGTTTTGACACAGTCTGAGAACTTAATCTTCAAGAGCTGCTAGGGAGATTTGACAACCCAACAATGAACCATACCCATGGAGATTTCTTCCACAAGGACATTTATATAGCGGTTGTCACTACCATGGCGAAAATGGCTATTACCGCTTGAGGTTCCGTCAATGCAATTTGCCCTGTGAAGGGATTGTCCGCTATGGTTAACCCTCTCTAAAGGTGATTCATAGATTTATACCACAAGGGGACTTGGCTCCAGATTCAAGGTTTTGACACCTCTTCACTTTTAACCCAAACAAAGCAAGCATATGAATCCGACACGCTAAGACAAAGTTTGTTTCACCAAGGTCTATGATATCAACTCTATGTGATCTATCAACCTCTCTAGGGAGAGAATGTATCAGTCAATAAGAGAAGATGCACTAACTAATTTTGATTCACCAAAGCTCGTGATATCAACCCCACGTGATCTATCAACCTCTCCGGAGAGAGAATGTGTCGATCAATAAGAGAAGACTCACTAACCAAGTTGAATGTGAAACGCACTAAGTATCCTCCCTACCTACAAGGATTCTGTCGCCAAGAAGGATTTCGTTGGGAATCCAATCTCTCAAGAATCATGAATAGTGTTCATAGGGCCTAATTACTATGTGAGCATAGATATATTCCCGAAAGCAAATCTACCAAAAGTACCCAAAAAAAGTAGAAAGAGGAACACTTAACGCTTAAAGAGAATATGAGATGAGTCCACAAGGTGGAACACTTAACACCTCACACAAGCTAAAAATGAGTCCCCAACTTAGAAAACAAGTGAGTTCCTAAAAGCACAAAAGGGTTGCCAAGTGGAACATTTAACGCTTATGTCCTGTTGACCCCTCCCCTTTATGGCGCTGAGATTGCAACCACGGGGCGGAAATGAGGGGCCAGTGGATTAGCGAGTCCAATAACCCAAGATAGCAATCAAAATCAATCACAAGTATTCTAAGACTACTTAATGAATCCTTAAGGGATCACAACCTAGTATCAAATTATGCAAGTGTGTAGAAATAGATCAAAAGCATGAAAAGATGCACACAAGCTTGACACGTGAGAGATTTATTTCAAGTCCAAATCAAAATATTTTCAAAACAAGGAGAATACCTCGTGATCCTCACAATGCGCTTAGTGGATTTTACCTGATTTCTAAAAATTCTTGTTGAGCTTTTCCATGCAAGCAAGCTACGAACTCTCCAACAAGCCAACAAGCAAACAAGATATGCAAGGTATATTCAACTTATGAAAACTATAGGGTTAGCTCTAAAATCAATTATTATCAGAAATAATAACCAAAAATTAAGCCAAATAACAACTCATATCATGCATTGAATCATATGGAAAATAAGTGCATACCCATCACAAAATTTTAATTTTTTTGCATTGCATTTGACCTAATCAACAAGATCTAATTTTTTTGATATGATTTTGGCCACAAAAATAGAAATTCAAAATAGAGACCCCTACTAAAAAATAGAGAGCTTTCCAAAAATGCAAAAATTTTAGAAAAATCTCTTCATTTGTGCCCTAGAGACCCATTTTATCAAAATAGACCAGTTTTTATAAATTGACTATTTGAGCTATTAAATTATATCTAAATTTAAAACACAAATAATAGACCCCCTGTAGAATTTGAAGAGCTTTCCAAAAATGTAAAAATTTCTAAAAATATTTTGATTTGCGACGAAAATTAAATTTTTATGAAAAATTAAAAAAAAATTGTTAAAAATTCAAAAAATTTAAAAAAATTTTGAATTTTTTATCAAAGCTTCCCCGATATATCACAAACTTGCAAAAAAAATTTTAGACCAAAAATCCAAGCCATTTGGGAGATAAAATTAAATCTTTGAAACTTTGGGGTTTTAGCTCCCAAAAAAAATCAAAACCAGCATGCAAAGGTGGGTTGCCCCACAGTGGGCGCCAGAAATGTGTGTGTAAAAATTGTACCTAATCTATAGACACAACACTCAGTAAAACATTAGAAGTTAGCTATAATCAAAATCATGCAAAATTGAAAACTATCTAACCAAGCGATTTACTGCCTTCTAATAGGTGCGAGATTGATGTTCTCAGATTGTAATCGAGATCAGTGACCTAGACGACACCTAAATGAAGGATTTGAATGCAAAAGATGGATATGAAATTGAATGCAATTAATCTATCTTTTTGATATTTTCTATGCAATAAGAATGATAAAAACTGATATGAATCTATGCTAATATGAAATTGATATGCTATGAATGCTATTGAAAATTGATATTCTATGAATGCAAAAATAAGATTGATCTCACAAAGATGTCGATTCGCAAGAGCTTTGATTCTTCAATTCCAATTCTCCAGCGTGATTGTGCAAAATATGAGATGCTTGGATGCAAATTTGAGAGATGATTGAGAGATGAGCTGAAGCCTTGATTTTATAGAAATCCAGGGCTTTGGAGGTGCATGGGAAAAAAAAGCCATAAATCACTCAAATAACTCAGGTTGATTTTTGAGTTATTTTTAAATAAAGGATAATTAACTCACAAAAATATGCAAAAGCTAAGTTTTAACTCAAAATAGAGTTTAGCTTTAATTGATAATTGATAGTTGTCTGCTTTTATGATTGTACATGTTTTATTTATGAATTAATTTAATAATAGAGTGATTTATTTCCAACTTAACTGCTTTTAAAAATAAAACAATTGATTTATGGGTTAATCAATTATTTAATCAAACTTTTATTAAAAACTATATTATTAAATAATGACAACTTGCTTTAATTAATTAAATAAGAATTTAATCAATTATTCATATGATATTGGATTTATTGTCAAAATTAAATAATACAATTAATAATAGATAGAATTAAATTTAATTACACAATTAAGTGACAAATATTAAATCTAATTAACTAAATATGAAAATATTCAATTAATCAAACTTTAGGATAAATGTGATTTATTGCCAAATAATTATAAAATTAAAGATAATTATGATGATTAGGAATATTACTAGGAATATTTCCCGATGTAGAATTTAAGATAATTAATTATGATTCGATGATGTTTAGATGTGCCTTAGGTTAGGACTTTGATGTCGATTTCGTTCGAATTGAAGATGTAGGAGATTAATGAGCTTATAGCCCATTTTTGGGGTATTACACTAGGTGAAATGGGTAGCTTTGTAAAGGAGTTGAGTTGATACCCCCCCATACCAAGGTCTATTGACTTGAACTTATCTTTGCACTATGCTAGAGTCACATTGAAATCCTATGCTTCTCTATTGAGGGGAATATGAGTCCCTGTTGAAATGGAGTTGATAGATAATGTGCTATCCCCAGGTATACAAATTTCTGTTAGAGTAGTCATATTATAGCTAATAATTAATTAATTTAATTATTAGTCTATTATTCTCTACACTTAAGTTAGACTTAGGCATATTATTATTCTTTAGGGTTTTCTCCTTTAGGGTTTCGGTATCCTTTTATAAGGATTCCCTCTTTGTATTTTTCAGCAACTCAATGTATTATTCATAATAGATTGTTCTTTTGAATGTGCATATGATGTCTGTAGCTTTTTGACCTCCATGATTTTCTTGCTTTCTATTCTTTGCTTCTTCCATGTGACAGGGTTATGCATGCAGGTGTTCTTGGGAGATTAGTTTTGCACCTAATCTAACATGGTATCAGAGCCATCTTGCTGCTCATTGTTCGTGTTTTTGTTGAAGTGATTCAGAAGTAGGATGTTATTTTTTATTTCTTTTTTGCCTACAAAAAAAATTGGGGGGGGGGGGGGGGGGGGGGGGGGGGGTATTTTGAGTAAAAATGGATGCCACCATTATGTTTGGAAGGCCCGAGATAGCCAGAATTCATATAAAATTTGTCCATTTTAAACACCTTTGCAATTTGAGGCAAAAAAATTTTGGATACCAGCCGTACGGCCTGGCACACGAATCGAGATGACGATTTTCAAAAAATTAAAAAAAAAATTTACTAGGGGGTGGCCTCCCGGGTGCCACCCAGCGGCCACCTAGGTGCCACCCCATGGCCTCCGCCGAGCTGCCAGCAGCTGCAAGCACTGCCGCCGCCCCCATCACCGGCCACCGGGCTCCCTCTACTCCGCCCCCAAGCTCCACTCCGCTCTGTAGGCCCCGTAAGCTCTTTAGGCCCCCACGGTGGTCACGTAGGTGATTGAGAGCCCTCGATTTTTCCCCCTGTGTGATCCATGTGCCTAGGGGCTTTGTGTTTTCCAGCCCCAAGGGCTTAAAAAATTATTTTGAAGCCTTTTTAGGGTACCTGGGCCTTTTTTGCAACATCTTGAGCATACGGAGGTCTTTTTTGGACTTCTTTATATCGTCAGAAAGCTCTTTCTGAGACCTTTCTAATTATGGAGGTAAGGTTTTTTGGCTCTATTGTTTTGACAATGTTTTTTTTCTATCAAAGGTGATGTTTATTTTTTGCCTTCTAGGAGCCATATCTCGCTCATCCGGACTCATTTTTGGGCTCACCATATATCATTGGAAAGCTGGTTCTATGAGTTATTCAGTTGTAGGGGTCTTTTATCCAGATTTTTCTCTAGGTTTTCTCTCCTCTAATTTTTTCACTTTCACACTCTGGTAGATTACTTGGGTTCTATAGGTCCTAGGATCTCTTCTTCTATTCTTCTGGCTCACTCTTCTTTCTAACTTCTAAGCATTGTATGCTTCTCTTCTGTAGCATTTCTTTTCTATAAACACATTGAGATAAAGTGTCTACTTTTGCATATGTGGGATCTTGTACTCCTTGTGTTTGTTTGTACTCGCACTCAGTTATAAAGTTCCATGGGGGGTTATGATGTTTTGCCTTTTGTGCTCATCCACCTTTGTCAAGTGAGTGTACCTTCCATGACATTAGCCCATGCTGAGTGTCTATGACACCACCCTTTATCATGTGCTTATACTTCTGTTGCACTGTTGGTGTTCCTGATTCTTCTTCTTGCAGATGTTTCTGGCATTGCATTTCAGTGTTCCTGTCACCCCTCTCCCTGTTCAGCATTATGGGGGGGGTTCACCTATTGGTTCTATTGCTTCCTTGGTTCAATTGAGTGATCTGCGTATACAATTTTTGTTCCTATGTACTAGGCGGATGCAGTGGTTAGGCATCTATGCATTTCGGTGAGATGGATCATCTACTATATAGACACTCATTCATTCCTGCTTTTGGAGGCCACCTCTTCGATTGATCAGCTCTTCAGACTTTGTCTTCTCTACTTGGTCATGCACTATTTCAGTGGGGGTTCCAGCAGTTTCTTCTAACAGTGTTTGCAACTTCATGCTTCGGAGATGCTTCATGCTCTTTCTTGTTCCTTTCTTTGGGACATTCCCTAGATTGGAGGCTTTGTTTCCTTCATCTAGTTTATTTCTTGTACTCGGGTACCTGATTAGGCCTTGTTGCCAGGACCCATTGCTCTTTCATGCATTTTTGTTTTCATGCATCTTTTAGTCCTTAGTTTGTTTAGCTTCTCCCTAAGTTACACTTAAGGGGGGGTGTTAGAGTAGTCATATTATAGCTAATAATTAATTAATTTAATTATTAGTCTATTGTTCTCTACACTTAAGTTAGACTTAGGCATATTATTATTCTTTAGGGTTTTCTCCTTTAGGGTTTCGGTATCCTTTTATAAGGATTCCCTCTTTGTATTTTTTAGCAACTCAATGTATTATTCATAATAGATTGTTCTTTTGAATGTGCATATGATGTCTCTGGCTCTTTGGCCTCCATGATTTTCTTTCTTTCTGTTCTTTGCTTCTTCCATGTGACAGGGTTATGCATGCAGGTGTTCTTGGGAGATTAGTTTTTCACCTAATCTAATAATTTCTACTCCATTGTAGGGGAACTTAACACACTGGTGGTAGGTGGATGCCACTGCTTGCATCTCATGGATCCATGGCCTACCAAGTAAGATGGTGTATGCTAGAGGACCAGCATCAATAATTTGACACAAAATGTCTTTCTTAATAGAGCCAATCCTAATAGGAAGAATAGCCAACCCTTTGGAACTTCTTTCTACCTCATCATAGGCTATTATGGTGATCTTCTTTCTAGCATCTAATACTTCTTTTGAATAAACCAATTTTTTTAAAAGACTTAAGGAACAAATATTGAGCCCAACATCCCCATCTATCAACACATGCCTGACAAGGGGTTTTGTGGATCATGACTTCAATATAAAGGGAAATATTATGTGAGTGGCTCAAAGCTTTGTCATCTTCCTCCGAAAAGGTTAGGTAATGAGGGCTGGCAAGATAGTTGACCATGTTTTGGAATTGATTGACATCTAAGTTGTTAGGAACATTTTCTACATGCAAGGCATCCTCAAGGACTTGCTTATGTCTTGGGGACAACTCTAAGAGCTCAAAGATCAAAATCTGAGTTGGGGTTCTTTGCAACTGGTCAACAAGATTATAACTCATTTTGGGATCAATTGTTGACTTGGTGGTGACATTCTTGGATGCAACTTGCTTTGGTTTACTGGATGGATTGGAACTAGGCCCTCTAATGACAATAGGACCTTGACTTCTTGTCATGACATTAAGAGCTTGGGATGACCTTCTAGAGTGAGGACCCGTTAGCACCACCATAGGTTCTTCATCAAAGATAGGAGGAGAGTCCACATCATAACCATAGGGATCCTTGCTCCTCATCATGTTGACACTTTCTTCCACAACTTCAAGCATGTTGACCACATTTTCTATTGCTATGTAAGTGTAGTTGATCTTAGCTTTTCCATTATTTGGTTCAGAGGTTTCCCCCTTCTCATATTTAGGCAAAGGTTCTTTGAAAGCCTTGTGATCAGCATTAGTGTTCAAACCATCCACCTTAAGTTTTCCACTCTCAATGAGATCTTGGATGATATGCTTAAGTTTTCAACAGTGTTCAATATCGTGTCCAATACCATTGTGAAATTTGCAGAAAGCTTTCTCATCCCACCAATGTGGTTTAACATTAGGAATATGATTCTTTGCGGGATCTTGAGGATGTGCAAGATTGTTGGAAATAAGTGTTTTGAAGACATCCTCATAGGAATCACCAAGCTTTGAAAATTGATGTCTCCCTTTCTTAGGCTTATCTTGGTATCTTGGTTTATGTTCTTGTTGGTTGGATGTGTTGAGCTTCATTGCTTGAATAGCACTGGATAAGTGAAGAACACCTTGATCCTTAGGTTGAGAAGAGTCCACCACTCCATCATTAACCACTTTTTTGTTCTTATTCTAGTGCAAGTGTTTCCCTTTATCCTTATTAGCATTGTTGTTATTTTGACCATTGTTGTTTTTGTTGTTGGTTAAAATTCCTTTCTCTTTCAAAACATCCTCAATTCTGCATGTGGTTTCTACCATGGTGTCAAAGGAGTCAAAGACCATTTTCCTCACTTCATACCACATCTCAGGAACCAAGTTTCTAATAAGGATGTCAATCTTCTCCTTTTTAGGAATGGTCCTAGAGTAGCGAGAGCATTGTCATCTCCACCTTTTCAAGAAAGTGGCAAAGGATTCCCCTTAATTTTTCGTTAAGTTACATAAGTCTAGCATGGTGACAGATCTTGAAAGATTGTAGACAAAGTGTTGGACAAATCTATGAACAAGTTCTTTGAAAGTCTTGATGGGGGGAGTTATGTTGGTAAACCATTCCATTTCTTGACCTTTGAGACTCCTAACAACCTCTTGAGATAGGAGTCATCTTGGTGAAACTCAAAGCTCATAATGTAGAATCGGTGCACATGGTCATGTGGATCCCCATTACCATCATACTTGTCATATTGGGGAATCTCCACCTTCCTAGGAAAATATTTCATACTCACACTCTTGTCAAAAGGATTGGGACAAATTGAGTCAAGTGAGAATGAACTCTTAGGTGCCAATATCTTTTCCATCATATGCTTAAGTTGCTTGATCTCCTCTTCTTGGGATGGACCTTGTTTCTTGATCTTTCTATCCACATAAAAGTCATAAGGGACTCTAGCACCTTTGTTGATTAAGCTCTCTAGGAACTTGTCTTTGTTTTTCTCTAGATATCTTTCCACATACTTTTGGAAGAGTGTTTCTTGTTGCATCTTCATGAAGTCTTGAGCATCAAAACTTGAGCTACTACCTCCATGTTGAAAACCATGGTGAGCACATTGTGAGGGTCATCTTGAGTTCCTAGGAGGTGTTTTTCTCCTGTAATGAGCATGTTGTGAAGTCTTTCTTCCTCTAGGACTAGGAGATCTTGAAGGGGTTCTTGAACACCTTCTACTTCATGGGGTACCTAAAGGAGTAGATGGTGGGGAGTTGTGTCCACTATTGACACCTCTATTGTTGAATTGGGCATTAAGTTGTTGGGCTAAAATTCTATCTTGTTCTTCTTGAGAGGCTTTCCTTTCCAATTCTAACAAGGCTTGTCTCTCCACCTCTAGGAGTCTAAACCTCTCTTATTTTGCATCTTGTTCATCTAAAAAGGCTTTCTTTTCACACTCAATTCTTTTGAGCCTTTCACTTGTATACCTTGAGGTTGTTTGAAGTGGAGAACTTGGTCTCGAGTGTTTGAACAAGTCATTGGTATACAGTGCATTCACATGAGCGTCACAAGATTCATTGTCTTGGTCTTCATGTTGTGACCATTCATCTTGGTGAGCTCATCTTGTATACCTTTCAACCCTTTCATGGGCATCCAAATATCTAGTATTGATAGGGGGTGATTCTGGTTGATTGTCATGAGAGGAATCACCAAATAGAATGTTGTCTCTATTTCTCTGAAATATGTCATCAAGATTTTGATCCATTATCTCCCTCTCCTTTCGAGTCATGGTGTAACTCATATCCATATCTGCTTGAGAAGGTGCTAAGGATGTGCTCAACTCTCTAGGATTGCTCTTAGATTTAAACCAAACTTTGGGCTCGCTCCTAGGTGATTGGTCAAACATAGGCTCACTTCCTTTACGTCTTTGGCAAGTTTGAATAGGGGGTAATTGGTTAAAGACTATCTGAGGTCATTTCCCTTGATTCACTTGATACCTTGTTGTAACCGACATGAAAGGAAAAGCACTTGGTGGTAAGATGACCCTAAGAAATGTTGGTACCAAACTAAGATAGTAGAAGAATTCAATTGTCCAAAAGAGAGATGGTAAGATAGAAAATTGCAAAAGGTATAAACCAACACTACCATAGAGGTGCCCAATCAACGGATAAGTATCCTAACACATATGGATCTGGAGGATGGTTTAACCAAGTTATATTTGATTGAAATTTATTTTTGATGGAAGTGAATTGGACAAGAGACTACTAAGACTCTCCAAGTGTGTTATCAAAGAATCCAAAGGTTGGTCTTTTTCAACAAAGGTGATTTCTAACTTACCGATTCCAAGAAAGATCACTTGTGAAATCAAAGGTCACTAATCAAAAAGGGTCAAAACACAAGAATCCCAAGTGAAAATAGGCTTCCAATGATAGGACAAATAACCTAATCTGACCTGGATCAACCAAAAGAGACTGGAAATAGGACACAAATCAGCTTCGGATTGCAGACAACAACAAGACATTAGGATGAAACTATGCGATAGTTCATAGGGTATTGGGATGATACAATTTTCCCAGATGATATTTCACAAAAAGGTCATGTGATGGTTTCCAGGTAGTTGATGCAATAAAATCCAGGCAGGTGGTGTGATATTCATGCAGTATCATACGATATTTAACCAGTGAGTGTGTAAATCTCAGTTTTGAAGGCAATTGGTCGAAGTTGTAGGTTGCTAATCTCAATTTATCAATTTCAAACATATTAATAGCAGAAGATAGATAGGTTTGCAAGCAGTAAGTGATCAAACATGTCATAAAACACTTGAACAAGGGCAAAAGCAACCTTGTCAAGACATGCAATTGGGATATCAAAGCGAAAAATCTTATGAGGACTACCCTGATGTTTAATGTTTGAGAATGTTTACATGGGTATATCACAATGAAGACAACTCAAGCACTTACTAGCCTAGAAAGACAAAGGCTCAATACTCAACAACTTGGCCCACGCTTGATGTCCCATCACCTCACACAAAGTGGTTGCCCACAATAAATATTGGCTTTTCCATTGAAGTGCCAATGACACAACCAAAGGAACATAGATGGTGAGTAATCTTTGGGAGAGCTGGGTTAGTCCACTAGGATCAATCCTTGCACCAAGATGTTAAGCAAAAAAATCGGGTAGCTTCTATCTATGGTTCTTAATAAGGGCTTTCGTTCATAATACCCCTCTTGCTCCCCAAAGGGACTCCTTACCTTATGGCAAGTAATAGACCTCGCAGCCACAAGAGTACCTTAAGAATTCTTGCTTAGCATTTTCCTCATGGTCACAATCCCACAAGTACTCACACCAAGTGAAGACAAGTACTACGTCTACCAAGGTTTTGTGTCCTTGATAGCCTTGATTTTATAGTGGGTCAAAATAGCTTAGTATTAGCTTGTCCCCACTTGGGTCATTCCTCTTGATTGCTCAGGAGTAGGCCCGCTAAAGGATTCTAAACTAAACAAGAAGTGGATCAACCTTTAAGGGTCAAGATTTCTGGTTCACCACAAGGGTGAAGAGCATACTCTCTTATCTCAAAAATCTTTCCCAAACACACCAAGCAATGTTCAATTAGCCCTCTTGTTTTTGAAATCTAAAGATGGGTCAAGATTTCTGGTTCACCACAAGGGTGAAGAGCATACTCTCCTACCACCAAAAGACTCCTAATAACAAGATATTAAGTGCCTAAAAAAGAAAGAACTAGTATATGCCACACTTAAAAATGAAAGCAAAGAACAAGCACTTGATTTTTTTTATGCTTTGGGCAGCCCTACAAGAAGGATTAGTAGCCCTTGTGCATTTGAAGCTTTGACATGTGTTCTTTTTAGCAAATAATGCAAGAAAATAGGGCACACCTACAAACACAACTTGTTAGGCCTACAAGAGTTAGCACAATAAAATTAGGTACAATCTACAAATGAAACTTTGTCTTAACATAGCAAATCAAAACCAGCAAGCAAACAACCCAAATCTTGCAAAGAAAGAACCAAAATCACTCACTGCCAAGCCTGGGTGATAGTTCTGTTAGAAAATGTTTCGCACAATACTTCACAGTATACTGATGCGATACTTTCTTTCTAAACAATATTTCACGCTACCTGCAAGCAACAGAAAGTAATATACCAATGCGATAAAGCTCTATATAAGTGTATGATACTTTTACTAGAAAAGTATCACACGAGTATATAATAAACTATTGTACAATACTAGAAGACTATCATACGATACTCTATCAAAAAAATGCAAAAAATAGGCAAGAACAGCAAGATAAATATGATGAAAAATTAGTGAAAATGCATGAAAAGAAAGGACAAAACAAAGTTGTTCTGCCCCATGGTGGGCCCCAAAAATGTACACTCAAAATGTGTACTTCTCTAAGTCATTACTTTCAAGAGGATCCATGGATTGGAAACCTTGAGAAAGCGACCTAGAGCTCCCTAGGAATGGAGTCACAAGGGTGTTTAGAATGCTCTTAGCTAGAGCTATTAAGCCTATGACCTTGCTAGTAAACCATGCAATGGGAGATTCAAAGAGACAAGGGCAAGAATGCCAATATCCTCAAGAATCAAAATGAAAATGCAATGAAATTCTATGCTAGAAATGAAGATGCAAGAATACAACTAAGCTATGAAAATAAAAGTATTACAAGCCTTTGCTAATTAAACTAGGTGATTTAAGCTAGAAACATGAAAGGAAAGTAAACTAAAATGCCATGAAAGCTAAGGTAAATGCAAGAATGAAAGCTAGACTACAAGAAGATCTCCAAAACTCCAAAATCACCAAGAAAACCTGCAACATAAGATTAGCATAAAAAGTGGGATCCTTTGAATGAGGAAAGAGCTCTCCTTTTAAAGATAAATGGACCATGGAGATTAAGAGGCAAAAGATTTGATCAAGGGTGGAGTTTGAAAGTGGGAGCAATCCATGTGCACAAGTCTCCTCCAATGAGAAAGAAGTGTTGACTTTTGAGCCTCATGTGAGACAAAAAGGCCTTTTCTTCTTTTTATAAAATAAGAATAATGCTTTATTTGTGCAACTTAGGATAAGAGGTAAGTGGGGGATTTTTATTTAATAAAAGGAGAGGGAATTCCTTTTATTTAAATAAAGACTTAGGATAGAATGGTTAATCCATAGAATATAATCGAATAAATGATAGAATTAGGATTTGATCAAAGAAATTGATTTAATTTTGAAAATATTTGCAAAGCATTGATTCAGGAAATTGATAAATTGAAGAATGGGGCCCAAAGTCTAGGTGACCATTTTAGGGTGCATATAGGTAGAAGCTATTAAGAAGTTCCCTACTCCCAGAAAACTCAAAAGAGTCCAGTCTTCCTTGGACAAATCAATTTTGTCAAGAGATTCATTGCCAATTTTGTTGAGCTGGTAAAACCTATTGTCAAGTTACTAAAAAAGGATGTAAAGTTTTTTTGGTGTCAAGAAGCACAAAAAGCCTTTGACAAGATTAAGAAAACAATTAAAGAAGAACCTATTCTGACATCTCCTGATTATTCTAAACCCTTTTCTCTTTTCTCTTTTGCCTTATTTCACACCATTGCATCGGTCTTGTTACAAAAGGATGATGAAGGATTTGAGCATCCCATTGCCTTTTTTATCAAATCATTATAGTCAGCAGAATTGAACTATGAGATGATGGAAAAGCAAGCCTATGCTTTAGTAAAAGCTATCAAAGCATTTAGACCTTACCTAGTTTGTGCAAAAGTAAATGCATATGTTCCTCATGCTGCAGTAAATATATTCTAGTGAAAAGTGAGGTCACATGCAAAAGATGCAAGTGGATTAACATAATCCGAGAATTTGATTTAGAGCTTCACATCACTAAACTTGTTAGAAGTCTAGGACTTGCAAAGCTAATGAGTGAAGAAAATATGGACTTGATTCAAGTCAGCAATATTGGTACCTAGGAAGGAATTGTCACCAGCATTGAGATGCAACCCTGGTATACAAACATTGTATTTTTCTCAAAAATGCTATTTGCCCAAAGGGCCTTGATGACAATTAGAGAAGAAGCCTAAAATTGCAATCCCAAAGGTATATACTGCTACAAGGTGACTTGTATTGGAAGGATAATGATGGGATCTTTCTTTTATGTCTAGACAGAGGACAGTCTGAGAAGATTCTAAGAGAAATGCATTCTAGAATGTGTGGAGGACACCATTCAGCTAGAGCAACTTCTCATAAGATTTTTAGGGCTGGATATTACTAGTCTGTGTTGTTCAAGGATACCCATGCATTTGTTAGAAAGTGTGAACCATGACAAAAGTTCTCAAATAAGTTGAAGTTTTCAAGAGCATTAAAGTTGAACCCTGTAGTGGTCGAAGCTCCTTTCGCTATGTGGGGTATTGATTTCATTGGAGAATTTACTAAGAAGTCCAGTGGAGGATATAGTTGGATACTTGTAGCCACTAACTACTTTACCAAGTGGATTGAAGCAATCCCAACAAAAAGGGCTACAAGCACAGTGGTTGTTGAATTCTTGATGGACAATATTATCACAAAGTTTGGTGTTCCTGTCAAATTAGTGATGGACAATGCCATGAGTTTTAGATCACAAGAATTCAAGGATTTATATTTATAAATGGGCATAGTGATGTCATATTCATCCCCATATCATCCACAGGCTAATGGACAAGAAGAATCAAGAAATAAGAGCATTATGCAAATCCTGAAGAAAACTTTAGAAAAAAGCAAAAGAACCTAGCATTCAAAACTGAAATTAGCTTTATGGGCAAATAGGATTACAGAAAAAGTGCTACAGGAAAGTCTCCTTTTGAAATGGTTTATGGTATTAAATCAAGGCTTCCTATAAACAACTTACTACCTATTTACAAATTTATACAAAAGGAAGATTTGGAAATGTCTTATCCTCTAGAAAATAGGGTGCTCCATCTTGTTGAATTAGATGAAACAAGAAGAGAAGGTCAAAAAGAAAATATCAGACTACAACAAAAGATGAAGAATTTGTTTGACAAGAGAGCAACTGTTAGGAAATGCCAGCCTCAAGATTTGGTCCTTCAATGGAATGCAAGGAATGAGGATAAGGGAAAGCATAAAAAATTTGAATCATTATGGTTAGGTCCTTATATTATCCATCAGGCTCATGGAAAAGACTCATATTTTTTGAGAAATATGGATGGTGAAGAATAGGAATCACCAATGCATGGACAATTCTTGAATTTTTTCTTCAATTAAATTAATTTTTGTTCCATGCACAGTAGTCTTGTAGTGTATAGGCATGTTTTTATTTCAAGTTGTGTGTTATTTTCTTGTAATAGGTTAAGTTTTGATTGGTATGCTACCTAGAGATTCTGGTTTCTTACTATAAATTAACATTCAAGCATCCTTAGAGAGATCCACTATTGGTAGAATTTTCAATTTTTCAATTTTGTATTTTGAAGTTTTGCTTCTCTGAAGGTTTTCCCTATTTTTGTGATAAATCTCCTACATTTTCCTTTCCTAGAGCTTGAAATATAGTCATAATGATGAAAAACCCTAAGTGCTAGGTCGTATTTATGCTCAGAGATCCAAAAAACCCTAGAAAAGCCTAACCGTGTTCTATTTTGTTGATACCTTTTTCAAATCACTTCAAAAAGCCTTTAAGCATGTGCGCATTGCTTTTCCCAATTAGTTGCTCAGTCTCCTAATGATTTCAGCATATTCCTTTTAGTCTAGCGATTCCTTGAAACCCTTTGTCGCACGATCTCTTTAAGTGTTGAGAATATTTCTTTTCTTCAGGTGACTTAGCGAAGTGTCTTTAGTTGGGTAGTCTCTGAATGACCCCATGGAGAATTATGAGATCTATTGACTATACTATTTAAATGTTTCAAAGTGACTATAGTTGCCCAGTCTCTAGATCAAAAATACCTTCAGTCGGGTGATCTCTCAATAAAATGATGAAGTGATAAAATATGCAATGATTATGCGACTAACTATAGTCTTTGAGTCTCCAAATGAAAGATAGCGATGTATTTTCCTTCAGTCGCCAGGTCTCCAAGTTCTTGGGTAGTTAGTTTATTTATCCAGCGACCCAACAATTGCAGTAGTCATGTATTCTCCTTATTATGGCAGTTATGTTTCAAACATTTAGCAATCTAGTGACATGATTATCTCCTAATCTCATGATATAGCGATTAAGTCACAAAGTATCTAGTGACTCAATGAGGACTATAGGATGAAGGAAAGATCAACAGCTAGCATTTAATCTCATAATCTAACTAAGGTTAAGAGAATTATTTGGCGACTTGGTGAATAAAGGCTTTCGCATGGTCTCCAAATTTAACTAGGCTTAAGGAAAGTATTAAGCGACTGGGAGGTGACTTCAGTCGCACAATCGCCAGATGACTAAGGGTTAAGTGCTTGTCGAGGTAAAAAGGTGAAAAATAATATGGATTCGATTGCTAGATCTGGTGACATGTTTGTCCCTGATTGGTCGCCAAGATAAAATAAAGAAATAATCGACTATGAGATGGACTATAGTCACTGAATCTCCAAATATAGTAAATCAAAGTTATTTTCATTCAGTCGCTAGATCTCCAAATTTTTTCAATCTCTAGGTCTCTTCAGAAAGTCAAAGTTAGAGTGAAGTTTATGAGATTAAGTGACTACCATTGATTAGTTTCTTCAAAATAAGATCTGACAATTGTCTCTTAATCTCTTAATAAAGATGATGTCATCTAAAATTACTAAGACTGAGTGACTACCGTTAGATTAATATCATGTGGTTGTCATGAAATCGCGAGATGAAATGAGGATTTGAACAAAGTTACAGTGATTAAGAGACTTCTCTTTAGTCGTCAGGTCTCCAGATGGGCGAAGTCGGGTAGTCTCAAGAAAAACTTTGAAAAGTCAACAAGTTCCAGTGATTAAGAGATTCACTATAGTCACTAAGTCTCTCAATAAAGAGAAAAGGTAATAAGACTTGAGAAAGATAGTTGTTGCTAGGTATCAGGGTAAAATTAACAAGTGATCAATTCTACAACAACTGGGAGATAGACTATAGTGGCTAGGTCTCGGAATGAAAAATTAAAAGTTTCAAAGGGTTGCTAGATCGCGAGATAGAATCACAAAAGGCTAAATCATTCAGCGATAATGATTTGTCACTATAGTCGCTAGGTCGTGGGAGGAAAGAATTGAAATATGAGAAAGTATTGAGAGCCGTCATATTAAAGATCGACGGTAGTCTCTAGGTCTCTGAACAAAGTCATAAAGAGAAAAATTATTTAGCGACCATGATTTCTGACTTCAGTTGCCAGGTCTCGAGATAATTTTTAAAAGATTTAAATCATGCAGCGATTGGAAGACTAGCTATAGTCGCTAGGTCTCCATAAATCAAATTTGATTACCTATCAATTTCTTGGCTCACGGCTAGTGAATTAAAGTTCAGAATGTGCCAAGTAATGGCGGAAGTGACATGAATTACAGAATTTGAGTGATAAGAGGGTTATTGAATTTAATTATTTAGAATAAATATAGTTAAATGTCACTCATTCTAAATTTACCAAGCCTTTCAGAGAGCCAGAGCTGAAGAATTACGAGAATTCTTGAGTTTTTCAATGATTAAAGAGTTCAATAAGTTCAAAATTTTCAAAAGAATCTTTATCTGCAGTCAAAATGAGTCATCCAACAACTAGCGGAGCTTCTACCAATAAGGGAGCCAAAGAAAAACAAAAGGACAGTTACTCAAATGAATTTCTCACTTTGCTGCCTGGGTCCTCAAAAAATAAAAAAGGTTAGTGATGAAAGTTTTACTGATGATTTAGGATTTTGTAGAGATGCGAAGATAGATGATGTGTTTGGAATGTGTCTATTTAGGTATTTTTATAAGAATGTTGATAGTCTAGTACTAGTGTTGAACTGTTGGACGTCAGGATTAGCCAAATTGATAGTACCAAACATCTTCCCAGATATTGATTTGTTCATTAAGCTAGCCAACAGATATGACCCTTTGTCAAAAATAATAAGGAAAGGGAATGGCTCAACTCTAGTCACTTTAGATAGAAATTCATTTATGAAGGCTTTTGGCATTCGTATTCCAATGGCCACAGAGATCAACTTGCAGGCCCAAGCGAATAGGTACATTAGGGAGTCAACCCTAGTTTCTAGGGAAATCCAAAATCATGTCCCAAAAGCCAACATAAACTATATTGCGGCAATAGCAGGGGCTACTCTATATTTTTACAAGGATTTGAGCTTCTATATCAAGTGCATTGCATATGGATTATGCAGGGTGTTGGGAGTGGATGGTGGAGTAGAAAGAATTTCATCTGATATCTTAATGTTGGTACTAGATTCACAAAGTCTTCATGTAAGCAGAGCGTATAACAACATTGGTTATGTCATAAATAAGATGCATGAAGGACTAGAAGCTATCAGGAAAAGGGAGCCTACTCCTAGATTTATGCATTACTCATTATTAATGTATCTCATTTTGTATTACAACTACCATATTATGGACTTGGAGTACCTCAAGCCTCAAATGATGTGGAATGTTCAACCTAATCCAGTTCAGTTTTGGATAAGGGCATGGAGTTTTACTTCAAGGGAGTGTGACTTTTGTGCTTTCTAGAACTAGATAGTACAACCAGTTTTGTTCAGCTTAGGATTAAATCTTTCCAGGTTGCGAGTTAAGGCTTTGTAATTACTAAGGCCTTGTCAATTTTTTGACAAGTGGCCTAAAAATCATAACTGGGGAGATTTCTTCTATGAGAAGACTTTTACAATAATCAGAGTCTATGGATGCCCCCAACCCCCTCATGTTCTACCATTCTTTGTGCCACCAAGGATTGCTTTCCTAGAAATAATTTGGCAAGTTATGCTAACTAATAAGAAGCACTTGGCCCCCCATAGGAAGGGTACCTTTACCCCTAGGCACTTCAAAGTATGCAACTTCACAATTGGGAAGAATGCATTTAATAAGTTAAATGATTGGTTGGGCCAATATAAGATGAATGTTTCCATATATAGGCATGTGGATATAGAGAATTTCATTGTTATGGCAAGAAATTTTTATACTCCCACCATCCCTATAAATAATAGACATGAGGAGTGTCCCAAGAAAGACATCATTAGAAATATTCTAGAGGATGATGAGGTGTAGAGGAGAGCAAAGAAACTCCAAGAATTGTTGTCATTTGAGAAAAGGCTAAACAAAAAGTTAATTCCCTTTGGAGGCTTTTACCCCACATTTCCATATTTATAGAGGCTAGATCAAATGATGGAAAATTTTAACACATTGATCAATTCACTTGAGGACCAAATTGATTATAAAGAAAGGGAGAAGGAGAAGCATTCTAAATCAAAGTGTGAAGAGGATAGTGATGGCTATTCAATACATAGCCTTCCTACCATAGAAAGGCCACCCCCTATTGAACAAGGAGGAGAGGAAAATGTAATTATGGATTTGATAGAGATTCCAAGCTCTCATGATACTAGTGAGCCTCCTCTTAAGAGGTAGAAATTGCAAATTGGGGATCCTTCACAAGGCAAAGCTATAGAAAAGAAAAAAGATAGTGTGGGAGCCCTTTTTACTAGTACAAGGGTATATGATCACCATCTTAGGAAGAAGATCCGAAAAGAGAAGAGGAAACAAAAAGAAATAGTTGAAGAAATTGAGTTTCCCTTGGCTTTATGTCAAGATGAGAGATTGATCCAACAGGATGCCTTCTTAAAGGATGATGATTTTATTAAGTCAGATGAATTTAAGAACTTCCTCTTATGGAAAAAGCAACATCAAGTTGCATCAAATGTACAGATCACAAAGGAGGGTTAAGTAGCTAATGAGGCCATCCAAGCATTGAAGGACAATGATCTTGAATCAGAGACCATCACTCCTGAGGAGGCTAGAAAATTAGTGAAGGCTAGCAACATGTTGCTTGTACCTAGATGGGATCTGGCCTTAGCTTTCATTATAGATCAAATCAAGAGATAGGACAATCTAAGTCTATCTTCATAAACCAAAGTAGGGGATACAATAAAAGGATTTGGGTATAGCCCTAAGAATTAGGCACTGGCTATGTGGAGCCTCTATCCCAAGGATCAAAAGCCCTCTCTTTTAAATATACAAGAAAAGATGGATGGTGATAAGGTTGTGTGGTCAATCCACAACACAGGAGATCTTGAAATATCACAGGTGCTTACCCACTTTGCAAGATTGAATGAAGACAAAAAAAAAAACTCTCAGATAAGTTTAAGAACTTATTTGAGGATTATTGTGCACTTGTGAAGGATAGAGAGCTTCACATCATGAAGGAAAAGGAATTGGAAAAGACTATGAAGGATCTCACCCTAAAAATAATCAACATGCATGTGGTTACCCCTCAACCACATGAACAGCACCCACAGTTAGAAAATCAGACTACAGCAGAAAAATAGGTTGCTGAGGAACAGGCCAGTGTAGATCAGAATAAAGTGGCATTGGATGCCTATTGAAAATTTTACAGAATAGACTTGAAGTTTTGAAGGAGAAAGCAGATGTAGTATATACTGCATATAATAAATTTCCTGGATTACAGATAGAGGTAAACAATTTTGTTTCTATTTTGGATACTTATTATGGAACTTGGTTGGCAAGGACTTCATTGTTTGAAAGACTAGTAGCAGTGCAACCCCTAAGGACAGATATCCTAGAATTAGTTTTGCAAGTAGGGGATGAGATTGAGAAGATAAGTGTAACTTCATCCTTCTTTAAGGGAAAAAAAAATCAAATTGACGCAAGGATAGAAATGTTTGGACCTAGTTTCAATAGGTTCATTCCTCAAATCAAAGCAGAGGATGGAGCAATAAAGAATTTGGATACATGGAGATCAGATTTTGATCTCTTATTGCCTAAAAGGGAGGCTTTTCTTAATGATAGCAATGAAGTAGATATGGATCACTTCAATATAATTATTGATGAAGCATTCAAAGTAGAGATGGATTTCAGTAAGTTCATCACATATGTAAAGCAGGTCGTTGATGCTAGATGAGAAAGATAGAAAAATCAATTGCAAAGCATTCAAGAGTTCCAGTGGCCAACAGAAGAACAGGTAACTACATGGGATAATCTTACAAAGCCAAAAAGGAGGAAGCCAACAACAGATGATATTGAAGATATAGAAGAACAATGAGCTCCAGTAGTGCACTTGATCTATGAGCACAGGGAGAGAAACTATCATAAAGATAATGATGTAGGTTAGCCAGTTGGCGGTCATCATTCACATAACAACTTTATTAATTCTTGTGAATACCGGAAGACAAAGGTGTAGTTCAATGGGAAACTTAACAACTGAAGAAACAACTTCTGGTGCCCTTTTCTTTGTTTTTCTGCTACAAATTTAAGTGTTTTGTAATCTAGTGCAAGTCACTATCAGAACCATCTGAAGCTTGTTGCATCCTTTTCTCAAGGATCCCAAGATGGTTTCTCTATATATAACAATTTCTAACTCATGCCTAGAGGTGGTGAAATACTAATTGTAATAGGAGTTTATAGATTGAGTGTTTTTTATTCTTAAGAATCCAATTTTCTAAATGTACTGATACAAGAAGTTTATTAATAAAATATACTAAAGTTCCATGTATATCTTTTGTTGTCTTCATGTGTGATTTTGATTTCTCTATGTGTTTAAATTTGCAAGGCAGTTTAGATACATCTTTCTACAAGGTAGATAGTGGGGTTGAATCTTGAGTTCCTTTCAAGGGAGGGGTAAATCTTGAGTGAGGTCTCTGAGATTTCATTTTTATGTATGAATTTTATGATATAATATATGCATAAGAAGATAATTTTCAAGGCATTTTATCTGGGGTTTGGGTTTATTTGAATTGAGAGATTTTTTGTAGATGTGCATTTGCTAACTCTAATGCCCTAGGATTTGGCACTAGTCGTATCTTTATTGCATTATTTTCACCATCAATCAATTAAAATAATGATTTACTTTAAAGTTGTGAGAGAGTCATATGATTAGATCTGTATCAAGTATACAGGTGACTGTTGTGATATTTGAAGAATTTAATCTTAAAAGGTAATACCCACCTGTAGCTTAAAGCTCAAAGAGAAGAAGGATTATAAATCATTAATACCTTAGTGTTTACTATTGTTGATGCATCTATTGGGACTGCTAGATTTATGAAACAAAGATTTACTATTTAGTTTTGATAATTTGCAATTTTGAATACTAACAAGTAGTAGAGCCTAGAATAGGATGGTTACCCGCAATGGGATATGAGATGAATATTGATGAAACCACTATACAAATAAAAAGAATTTTGGAGAAGCATATGGATAAAACTACAACTCGGTATGACACCTATCAAGAGGTGAATGATAAAATAAGAACAGGTATACTAATACCAAAGGCAATAAGGAAAATAGGTAAAATGATTAATGAATTAACTGAGAAATTGGGTATTGTTGATGTTGATGAAGTTGAGGAAGATTTTGCCGAGTCTTCAGTAACAAAGGGGAAGAGAATAAAAATCAAGAAGGAAACCCGTAGTCCTTCCGGTGTAAGAGCATCTACTCAGTCTACCTCTACACCGAGAAGAAAGAAGAAAATAGAAGTTGATCCTGTAAAGACAAAAATATATGTTAGAGAAAGTAAGGCTACTAGAAGGAAAAGGAGAAAATTGAAACTACAAAAGGAGAGTGACACTAAATCGGATGACTTGTCACAATTCAAAGTAGCACCAAGAAAAAATAATAGGAGTCTAGGTGAACTACTCAAAACACTACAAAAATATGGAGCCTACTCAATCATGAAGAAATTAAAGTTTGACATAAGGACTGATGAGGAAAAGGAAAAAATAGAATAAATAGTCATTACCACACCCACACTACATAAGTTTAGAATTCTACCAGTTGAAGTAGTAGAAAATCTTAACAAGGAGCTATATAAAAGAATAGTTTCCACAAGGAAATATGCACTTGCTACTGAAAAGGAGATGAGAGAGAGATCACTGGAAATCATAGTACCAGACCTCACAAAGAGAGGAATAAAAGATACACTAAATGAATACTCAATAAGGTTCATAGTAAAAGGAAGAGCCTTAAGTATAATGGTCGGTCAATTGCAGGCAGTACAAAAGGATACCAATGATCTTTGGAGAGAGATCTTTTCCATTGATTAACCGACAATTGAAGATATAACAACTGAAGAGGATAAATCCAAGCCAATTAGATTGATTAAAAACAAGGAAAAAGTAATAATAGAAGATATTAACAAGAAAGACCTTAATGAAATAGTCAAAGAAGATGAATATTTCATGGCTACCGAGGCCATAGAATTAGAAGCCATGGATATAGATGATTCGGCTACAACAAGATTGCTAACAAAAGAGCTAGTAATTTTACAAGTAATGGATTTTCCTAAGATAGAAGTAGTTATCTCAAAGATTAAAAGTGGTAAGCCTACTACTACTAATGCTCCTACTGAGCCAATAAAGGAAAATGAACCAAAAGAAACCAAAGAGAAGAATACAAAGATAGATACTACTCAAGGTCAAAATATAGAGTCGGTGACCCCTACCGAGACTACAGGTCAATAGGAACAAGAGAAAGAAATAGAAAAAGTAAAAGAGACAGAAAAGGAAGTAGAACAGAAAGAGGAAACTCAAGAAAAGAAGAAAGGATAGAAGAAACAAGAGGAGAAGAAGAAGGAGAAGGAAGACAAAATAGAAGCAACTTCAACTCAATCAGATACAAACAAGGCATCAAACTCAAAGGGAAAATATAAGAAGAGGAAATTTGAAAAAGAAGTAGATATCAATGAAGTTATAGTTATACCAAAGGTCGACTATACTACCATGAGCCCTAAGGAACTCTCTGAGTTTGGTGACTTCTTGAAGAGGAAAGCTGCACAATACAAGCTTATAGCTAAAAAGTAGAAAACTGATGTGTTAGAATAGATAAAGAGCATTTTAAATGAAATTGTCCCAAAGGAAGAAATAAATGAAAAGGAAGACATATATAGTCAGTTAAAAGAACCTGTTAGTCAAATAAATCAGGTTGGAACTAACACAACTGAATATCTGATGAAGGTTCACAAGAAAGATATGGAAACCAAGGTGATTGAAGAAGTTCTTCAATCGGTAGAATTGGACAAGGTAACTCTCTCCAAGTTAATCAATGCATTAGAACAAGAATTACAATCCATTCCTTCTATATTCCAAAATATTTATTTATTGTCAAATTTCACAAAGGAAATAAAAGAAAAAGATGAAAATATGGAAAAGAGTTTACCGAGCTACTATCCAAGATTTCCACTAAACCCAAAATAATAATTGAATATTATGAGAAGCTAAAACACTTGATGGGAGTGAAATTTGAATTGAGAAAAGAGGAGAACCAAATCAGGATGGATCTTTTAGAACTCCAAATAATTTTTCTACCAACCACTAAATTACTACAAAGGTAAATTTACAAAGCAAAAAACCTAGTGAGCACACTAGATGTCAGTACCATGGACATCATGGTTGGTCTTACTGCTGATATAAGTGAGTAGATAATAGTGTTGCAAACACTACAAGACACCTACATGGCATAATTTAAGGATACACATTAGAAATATAAAGGTATTTTTTTTAAGATCCCCAAACTAGATACAAAGTAAGTAACTATTTTGGCATTTTTGTTAAAAAAGGGGGGAATATATGTATGTGCTTGAGGGGGGATATATTTGATTTTGTATTTTGACAAAAAAGGGAATAGATACATAATGGCAAATATATGTATATAGTATGCAGATGAATTGAGATTATTACTTCAAGGGGAGTAATAAGTTTTACTGAGGAAGAGAAATAGACTAGGACATAATTTTGATATATGACTTTGAAGATTTGTGAAGGTTTTTAACAAACATACCAAACTAATTCCAAATGGGGAGATTGATATTCCTAAGAGTTAATTTTTTTGTCATTAGTTATAAGGAATTCATTATGTTTGTCAAAGTCATTCTGTAAGGAAGAAAAGATGAGTTGGTAAGGTAGAGAAAATATTCAGTAAAAGGAATAAGTTAACAAGAAATTTTGGTAAAGAGAAAGAAAGTATAGACACTAAGTGAGGTAGAAGTAAGCACTGAGAAATCAACCAAGAAGAGAGCTCAGTTACCGAGTTAAAGAAAATGTATTATCAAGAAGAGCAGGTCGACACCAGATGAATTCTAACTACATTGAACTTGGACAACAATCAAAAAATGATTTACCAATCTCGAGCAGATCATATAAAAAAATAATAGAGATTGAAATATAATAATTACACATGATTACAAGATGAGTTTAGCCAATGAGAGGGTATGTGCAAGATCATGGTATGTCGAAAAGTGGCGATGTGAAAAAGAAGTCTTGAATGATAGACTCTTTGAAAAACAACTATAACTTTCAAACAATATAACATTTTTTAAATCTGAGATATGTACATCACATTCTATGATTCACCTAATACATTAATAATAAACAATTATTTCAATTTGATGAAGTTTAGACTAAGTTAAGGTGGTCAGACAAGAGAGTTTTTATATTCAGAAAAATTTGTAGCAGAAAAATCATAATTAATTATTTACATGGAAAAAAATACAAAAAAATATGCATCACATCCGAACATGAGTCTACTACTTTTATCTAGAATCTTATAAAAAAATATTATCATTTAATTTTGTTTAATGTGGTCAGACATACACCTACTTGTTATCTTTCTAGTCCTGATTGATAGACTTATTGAAAAATAGCTATAACTTTCAAAATGTATAACATTTTTTAAATCCAAAACATGTGTCACATTCTATGCTTTTCCTACTACAAGAAAAATTAAAAAAATTTCAATTTGATAAAGTTTAGACTAAGTTAACGTGGTTAGACACAAGATTTTTTATATTCTGAAAAAGTTGTAGAAGAAAAATCATAATTAATTATTTACTTGGAAAAAAATTACAAAAAAATGTGTCACATCCGGACATGATTCTACTACTTATATCTTAAATCTTGTAAAAAAATTTATCATTTGATTGTGTTTAAGGTGTTCAAACATACACTTATTTCTTTTTTTTTCCTAAAATTTTCATACTATTACATTGAAATTTGAAATTTTTAACATATAGAATAATTATTTTTTGAAAAAGGCCTAGTATCATAGAAACTAAATTCAATTTTATACAAATTCTCTTCTTACATATTTTTGATATAATATTTATAACTTGTTCAAATTTTTATGTCAACTTGCCTAAACCTGATTTTTTAAATTTTCATTGCCACTTAAGGGCTTAGTTTGGCATACCATGATCCTGCACATACCTAATAATTAAGGATGAAATATGCATTGGAAGTGTACCCAATGCTAGCACCGCTTAAAATTGAAGATTCTAGAACATCTAGCACCGCCTAAAAAATGTATATAAGAAGATCAAAGTATGAAAATAATACAGAGGGCGGCATATGCATGTGTGATGAGAAATTGGAGATTGCATGCGTGACGTAGATTAAAAAAAATGTGAATGAGTAGTGAAGTTACTGAATAAAAGAGTATTGAAGAATTGAGCTACCGAGTATTGAATTGGTTAGTGTAATGGATACACAATATGAGGTAATGAATTGATGATAACATAGACTCTGAATAGAATTTGTTGATGCAAATTTGACAGACATTTTGTATTGATAATTAAGGAGTAATCAGAATTGTATAAGTCTCTTAACCGAGAAGATCCTAATAGATCTTAATTGTAAATCATTTAACCAAGTACAATTCTTAGATTAGAGTTGTGAAATCTCTTAACAGAGTAGACTTAGTAGTCTTAGACCTTTTAACAAGGCTAATAAGTTTAACAGGGTAAGCTATCATAAATAGCTAATCATTGTAGCTCTAACTGAGAAACTTTATTTCTACAATAGTGAAGTGTTGTGGGTGTCATCTCCACCATAGTTTTTATCATCTAAATGAATTTCTACGATACCAAAATAATTTTGTTATGTGATGATTATATGTTCTATTTATTTTCATGAGATGCATGTAAATGATAAGTAATCAGTAAATGAATGTGGAGGAAGTTTAGAAAAGTTTAAAATTGTTTTGAAGTGCTGATTCACCCCTCCCCTCTCAGTACTTACCTTTCCAAGCCTCAATCTAAAAGACCTATCATGTCTCTTCTTTCAACATAATGGAAGGGTTTTTAACTGTTCATGTTGATGATTCCTTGATTCCATAGTCAATCAATTTTATAGACAACCGACACCTATATTATCAACTAGAATTTTATTCTTGCATGGTTGAGTAGTGTCATTCGGGTCACTTGTACAGATTCATGTGTCAACTACATCCTTAAGTGATAGATGTTTTTCTTTTGTTTACCATCTATTCATTGTTTGAGGGTGGCTATGTAAATTTTTGTCTTCTGTAACTTTGATTGACATATGTTTTTCCTTTGTTTTCCATCTTCTCATTGTTTGAGTAGTGTCATTGGCGACAATCATGCAGATTAATCATGGTCTTAATCTTGGTCTTAGAGGAGTCTCTTCATTCAACACTATGATAGTTATCATTTGACAAATGTCCACAATTTTCATGTCACAAAAGATTTTTTGTTGTGTCTCTTGTAGATTTTGAAGGGGGGTTTTGTTCCCACTAGGTTTTCCTTCTTTCTCCTTTTCTTTCATTAGCTTTTTTATTCTCCTTAGTTATCCTTAAGAGGGAGTGTTAGCGTTAGATTTATATTATGTCTATAACTTATTAATGTGATCTACTGCTACATCGATTACCATTGAAATTCATCGATACGGTATCTACATAATTGAATGATAACTCATTTTCATGTGTTAAGGATAAAAAATAGAACTATTATTTATTTTAGATACATTATGTTTTCTTCGTTGTTCATTGTAATTTAATTTCCTATTTTAAAGAATTGTATAAATCATGCACTATGTGCATATTGTAATCATTGATTGTGTAATAATTTATGGATTTGATATACCGTTGTACATCAATTATTACCAAAATTTATATGGTATCTTCATGATTGAATAACAACACTTTTTCATGTGTTAAGGCTAATACACATAACTGTTATTTATTTTAGATGAATTCTAATTTCTTCAGTGTTCACTGTAATTACCTATTTTAAACAATGGTTTTAGAATTGTATAAATCATGCACTATGTGCATAATGTAATAATTGATAATGGAATACAAGATTGAATTTTATTTTTGCATCAAAGTTGTTCTATTTTTTTCTATTTTATTCTACAAGTTAAGCTTCTTTATTTTTGAAAGGCCTAAATATTTGTAGGTACAACTATATAAAATTCTACGTGGTATCAGAGCGGGAGCTAGGAAAAGAAATGTAAGTTTTTGTTTGCAAATACAAAAGATTAGAGATTGAAAGAATGGGGTTTTCAGTCTTTTCTCTTCTTACACCATATAATTATTTCAAATGGAAGTCACAAATTCTTCTTAAGCCTATAAGTAGAGGCTTGTATCGAATAGTCATGTCAATATAGGTTGAATCAAATTCTGCATCACAGACAAGTCAAGGTCATCCTCTCTTCACATTGACCTTTCCTTCATTCCCTCTTTAGTGACATTATGTTAGTGGACCTATCATGCCTCTCTTTTATGGAGGGGTTTATACTATTCATGTTGATTCTTCCTTGACTCCACACTTCATTAGTTTTATAGATAATTGGCACCTATATTTTCTGTTAGATTTGATAACCATCAAATCTTCCCAAGAACACCTGCATGCAAAGACTGCTACAAGAATGAAGACAGAAGAGAGACAGAAAGCTATGGCGGCCAATAGGCCAGAGACTGCAAAACCATGTTGCAAGAAAATAATCTTCTATTAACAATAATGAAAAAAATACAATCTCCTTATGAATTACAAAGAGGGAATCCTTATAAAAGGATACCAAAACCCTAAAGGGGAAAACCCTAAAGAATAATGAGATGCCTAAGTCTAACTTAAGTGTAGAGAATAATAGACTAATAATTAAATAAATTAATTATTAGCTATAATATGACTACTCTAACACCCCCCCTTAAGTGTAACTTAGGGAGAAGCTAAACAACTAAGGACTACAAGATGCATGAAAACAAAAATGCATGAAAGAGCTATGGGTCCCGGCAACAAGGCCTGATCAGGTACCCAAAACATAAAGCAAAAGATGTCCCAGAGAAAGGAACAAGAAGAGAGCAAGAAGCTCCTCCGAAGCATGTCTGAAAACTCTGTCAGAAGATACTGCTGGAACCCCCACTGAAGTGCATGACCAGGTAGAGAAGACAAGTGTCTGAAGAGCTGATCAATCGAACCAGGAAGCAATAGAACCAACAGGTGAACCCCCCATAATGCTGAACTGGGAGAGGTGACAGGAACACTGAAATGCGATGCCAGAAACAGCTGCAGAAGAAGAACCAGGAACACCAACAGTGCAACAGAAGCACACACACAGGATAAAGGGCGGTGTCATAGACACAGTCTACATGGGCTAATGTCATGGAAGGTACGCTCACTTGACAAGAGTGGATGCGCCTATAGTGGCAAATGCATCAGAATCCCCCCATGGCACTTTATAACTGAGTGCGAATACTAAAACTGAACCAGGTGAAAAAGATCCCAGAAATGCAGAAGAGGGCACTTTATCTCAGTGCGTTTACAGAACAAAGATACATCAGAAAGAGCATGCAAGCTCAGAAGTCAGAAAGAAGAGTGCACTAAGAAACCAGAAGAAGAGATCCCCGGACCTGTAGAACCAAGCACACCACCAGAGGGCATAAACTGCATAACTCAGAGGAGTGAAAACCTGGACTAGAATCTAGAAAAATAACCTCTGCCACTGAATAGCACACTGAACCAGCGTTCTGACGATATCTTGTTTGCCAAAAAAGGAGTCCGGATGAGCCAGATATGACTCCCGGAAGGCAAAAAGAGATATCAGACTTCAACAGCAAAAAACACTGTTGAAACGGTGGAACCAAAACCCCTAACCTCCATCATCGGAAAGAGCTCGGAAAGAGCTTTCCGACGATATAAAGAAGTCAGAAAACCGATACCGTATGCACAAGATACGGCCAAAAAACCCAGCTACCCCTAGAAAAAGCTCTAAAGGACAAAAAAAATATACTTTTTTAAGCCCCGGGGGCTGGAAATGCAAATCCCCTGGGCGCATGGCGCACACAGGGGGCTAGAGCCGGAGCTCCCGGTCACCCGCGTGACCACGGCGGAGCGGAGCGGGGCCGAGAGGCGGCGCTGGTGCCGGCGGTGGGCGGGCCGGCGGAGTGGAGGGCGCGGGCGCGGGCGGCGGGCGCGGGCGGCGGCACGGGCGGCGGAGGCCGCAGATTGGCGGCGGCTCTGCAGCGGAGCGGGGGCCGCGAGTGGGCGCGGTGTGGCCAGTCGGCGGTGCATTGGTGGCCGCTCGGCGGCGCCGTTTGAAAAAACAAAGGCTGCGTTATATGTAACGCAAAAAATCATTAAAAAATGATTTTTTTTAATTTTTTTTTCGATTTTCGAGCCGTACGGCCCTAGGAGGGCAAAAATTTTCTCCCAGAAGTCACAGTGGCCAAAAATTGCAAATTTTATATGATTTTTGACTCTCCCGGACCTTCTGAGCGCAATGGCAGCGTCCGTTTTTGCTCAAAATACCCCCAAATTTTATTTTTTCTTTTTTGCAGGCAAAAAAGAAATAAAAAATAACGTCTTGCTTCTGAATCACTTCAACAAAAACACGAACAGCGAGTAGCAAGATGACTCTGATACCATGTTAGATTTGATAACCATCAAATCTTCCCAAGAACACCTACATGCAAAGACTGCTACAAGAATGAAGACAGAAGAGAGACAGAAAGCTATGGCGGCCAATAGGCCAGAGACTGCAAAACCATGTTGCAAGAAAATAATCTTCTATTAACAATGATGAAAAAAATACAATCTCCTTATGAATTACAAAGAGGGAATCCTTATAAAAGGATACCAAAACCCTAAAGGGGAAAACCCTAAAGAATAATGAGATGCCTAAGTCTAACTTAAGTGTAGAGAATAATAGACTAATAATTAAATAAATTAATTATTAGCTATAATATGACTACTCTAACATTTTCAACTAGTAATCTTTTATTGTATGGTTGAGTAGTTTTTTTAGGGTCACTCATATAGATTCATGTGTCATTTGCATCCTTGAATAATAGATTTTTTTCCTTTGTTTTCCATCTATTCATTGTTTGGGGGGTGGCTATGTAGATTATTGTCTTTTGTATCTTTTCTGAATAGATATTTTGCCTTTGTTCTCAATCTTCTCATTGTCTGAGTAGTGTTGTTGGGAGCACTCATGTAGATTGATCCTGGTCTTCATATTGGTTTTAGAGGAGTCTCTTCATTCATCGCTATGGTGGTTATCATTCAACACATGTCCACAATTTTCATGTCACAAAATATTTTTTGTTGCATCACTTGTTACTTTTGATGGCTGGGGTTTTTTTTCCTACTAGGTTTTCCTTGTTTCTTGTTTCCTTTCATTATTTGTATCTCTCCTTAGTTAGACTTAAGGGGATTCATTAGTGCATGTGTTAGCATTCATTAAATGCAACTAAGATTCAGTTCTTATTACTAATCAACATTTGTCAATTCTAACCAAACTTTAGTTCTAATCAGTAATTCATGCATGATTAGAGTCTTATTTATGTTAGCGAATAATGAATGTAATCATGCAATAAGTCCAACTAAGATAGCTATCGTTAGCTACAAATCTTTCAGCATAATTTTTTATTTTAAATAATGGTTTACCGTTGTTTAAATCATGCTTCTATGCATATTGTAATTATTGAAGATGACATATTAAATTATATTCTTAGTTAAATATTTATTTTATGTATTCTTCTACAGATATTTTTATTCTTTTCCTAGCTAGATCTATTATTTATGTTGCATTATTAGCTATAAAACTCTACATGAAATATTAGTTATAAGTAGGGACTTGCAAAGTTAGCTGTTGTAAAAAAATCAGGAGTGATTTGAAATTTCTATGTAGGATTTTGAAGAGCCTAAAATTAAGATGCTCAACAACTCAATCCTCTCTCCTAATGAAGAATTTTGATAGGAAGGCAAAATAAGAGATGCCTGGGGATTTATGTTTACCGAGAGATTAGAATATTGATGATTGGGATTAGACATGTGCAACTGTTTTCTAGAAGGAGACACCTTGAATAGTTGCCAAATAAAAAAATTAAGGAAACTAAAGAAATTTTTTTTTCTTCTTTATCTTAATAATTATGAAAGAAATGGGAGAGTTTAGATTCCTAGAGTCTAGTATTAATAGTAATTTTTATTTATTTATATAACTATAAAATATATTTTACATCAATGATCTATTATTATGATGAGAGATCATTGATTGTAAGATTTTTATACTGCTGCAAAAAATAGTAAAAAATAGAGAGTGGCTCACTTGTACCCCCATTAATTAGAATTTTTGAGTGATTACTCGACTATTTAGTGGCCCACATGCAGCCCAAGTAATTAGAATTTGTGAGTGATTACTTGAATATTTAGTGGCCCCTAGAGATATGCCTTGGAACTCTCTCAAAGAAATTTAAAAAACTATGACTTTTTTTAACTAATGATTTTATATCATCCACAAAGTTGTGTAGCTATCTAATACATTCTTCCCTTATGATGCAATCTAGGCTTGCACTCAACAAGACTTGATCCATGATAGGTTCATTTAGAAACATTCAACTTCATCAATACTAAATTTAAATAATTCTATTACAGAAATTAAAGTCCGTACCATTTTTAATATTATTCACAAATTATAACTATACTTTTTTTAATCAAATTTCAAATACTTTACGAAATCATTCATTGTTTTTAAGTATTATTGATGACTTTAAAAGAAAGCAAAAAATGAATCAAACTAATGTATTGGTGAATAGGTTAAATATATTTAAGGAATAAAAAATATTATTATTTGTAGTAATGTTTTCAATTAAAAAAGACAACTGATTGTAAAACTCTTTCATGTATGTAATTTTTATTTAACAAACAAAAATTTTATCATAGAAAAAATTTATTAGCACTTTGTATATTTATATGTATAAAGATAAATATAAAGAATGAAGTTATACAATGAAATAACACAATTCACAGACATACATATGTAACATTTAAGTCAACTCATAAGAATATATGTTGATATCATATGGAAAAAAATGTTAATTAAAATCAAATCAATATAAATTAATAAATCCTCAATCTCAATGTTGCATAAATAAAGAAGAAAGTAGAAGAATAAATCTAGATTATCTATCAAGATTATTTTCTTAGCACCTTTTCCAAAATGGTCTCATGCAATGAAAAGTTTGACCATTTAATACATCAAATGATTTGTAAACTTTTCTCTAGGCAAGACTTCGAATTCTCATGGAAATCATTGTCAAATCATAATCCCAAGCTCTTGCCATAGTTGAAAGAGCACAGATGTCATTAGAGACATTCGTTGTGAGGGTTTGATATATTTCCTTAACAAAATAGTACATAATACTCCTTTCAAAGGAGCATTTACATCTAATTTCAACCTAAGTAACAAGTTAACTCAATCAATAATACTATACTATCCTCCATTATATATACAATGTGTAAATAAATATTTTCACTCTTTATATTTTTTAACTAATTAAAAATTACACACATTACAATTATCTATAAACTTATTATTACTTATATATTAAATATAATACTTAATTAACATCCTTAATTGTTTTCAGAAATGTCTATGCAGACATCAAAAAGATGTCTAATAAGACACTTCATTATATTTAATAATTAAATTAAAATTTAGAATACTGTTATATTTTAACTTTTAATTTAATTATTAAATACAGTAAACTATCTTGTCTTTTCCATACTGTATAGTCATTTCCTTCCTCTTCTATCACATCAGTCGGAAAGATGCGTCCAAAGTATAACGACGTGTACGCATATTGAACTTTTGTTCTTACGATTATTATCTTGATTGCATTTGACCTTCCTATTTTCTAATAGTTTGCTCACACGACGTTTTCATTCGTTTGATTATTTGAAATGTTTCGTATCGTTCACCATTTTGACAAAATTAATCTTTTCCCCTCCCATGATGAGGACCAGAAAGAGTAAAACTAAGAAATGATACTCGAAAGCCTAATTAGGCCAACTTTTTCACCAAGTGGATAGAAAATAAATTAATAAACTCAGGGATACAATGCCAACTTATTACAAGAAAAATGTGAATTCATAAAAACGAAGGCAAACACATTAAGTGATCAGCAGGATGGCAGATCTTTGGGAGGAGGAGGAAGAGATTGAGATTTCCCATTTCCATCCAAAACAACCCACGCCATCCTCAATCCCCAACTGGTGTGCACTTCCAGATGACAATGCATGAACCACACCCCTGCATGATATACTCCATTAATACCAACATTTCAAAAAAATAGTGAAAGAAAGACAAAATTTCTCACTTTGGATTGAATCCTGCAAATGGGTTATATCTAAGAATACTTAGATTAAGGAGAATGTGGTTTATGGATTCAGTTGTTTGCAAGATTTTATATCAACATTCTTTGTAATCTATTATCAGAATGAAAAAGAGCCAATAGATCAATGTTCTATTGGTTCTTTTTCATTGTGATGATCTAGATCACATGATTCATTTGCTCTTTTTCATTCGGATTAAAACGAGCCAATGAATCACATTCTGATGATGGATCATGAACTGTGATTCAAATGTTGATATTAAAATCTCGCACATAATTGAATCCAATAGATCACGAAGTGTAATCCAAACATCCAAAATTTCACACACAATTGAATCTGAAACTAACATTCTCCTTATTCAATAGATTAGATTGTAGAAATCTCTACAGACTGATTAATACCTGGATTATCAGCTCGGAATCTGAGTGCAAGCCAACCTCCACTGGGAACTCCAACTGTGTTTCTCTCTACTGGGTCCACCAAATTGAAATTAGATGGGTCAGTTACTGGATTATAATTCCCCACACCTTGACCCACAACGAAGAAATTGTAGCCGTGCAGATGCAGAGGATGGCTTTCTGGCCCTACGATGCTGGTGTCTTGAAGAACAAGTTCTATGCTGCTGTTGAATGGAACCACTTTGAGACTGGTGCCATTCAACGGACTTGTGTTGTTGGGAGGACTACCTGTGTAATTGAAAGGAAATGGGGGATTGTCAGGGAACCTTGTACTATAAACTCCTTTGGATTGCCCAAAGAAGTGAGCTTGAAGAAGAGCTGTGGTGGGAAGAACAAAAGATATGTTGTTAATGGAGGCTGCAAATTTGGTGTTGTTGGGTGCTTCGCATGTTTGTCCTTTAGGACATGGATTTAGCCCTAACCCAACTGTGAATAAGAATTTTCTGTCTATTGACTGAGGAACTGCTGCTGGGAATTTTTTAGTTGCCAAGCTTCTCATCTTTTGGCTGAAATTGGCTGCAAAAGAGGTATCATTTAGGGCTGGAAGAGTTGGTTTCATGAGAGGAAAGGATGAGATTGAGTTGGGAATGTATTCTAGGATTCCGGCTGTTGTTGAATTGTCGAATGTTCCACTGCCCGTGACGTAAGGGCGGGCAGACATGAGAAATGTGGCGTTTGGAGGCTGAGATTTTGCTGTGAGGAGAATGTTTGTGGTCTGCCCGGGAGATATCAGAATGACATCAGTTTGGAATGGCTTGACATACACAGCATCTGCTTCCACAACTGTTACTGTGTGGTTGGCGATTGCAAAGAACAGTTCATCATTGAGAGCGGCATTGATTATGCGGAGGAGATAAGTCTTTCCTGGTGTCACTTTTAGCTTGAATGTATCTGCATGTAAAATGTACTAAGTCATATGAATGCTTGGTGTAACAACAGAGTCATTTTAGTAATCATCTAAATGATGACGAGTTCAAAACTTTTATAATATAATAAAATGTATGTAGTAACCATCTAAATAATATGGAGTTCAAATTTTCACAATATAACAAAATGAATTTGTTGACAAAGGATGTTTGACGCAACGACAGAATCATTGTAGTAATTATCTAAATAATGATGAGTTCAAAACGTTCTTCATGCAACAACAGAATCAGTGTACTAATCATCTAAATGACGACTTTCACAATATATATATAGAATTTATAACAACAAAATCATTGTAATAATCATTTTTTAAATAATGTCAAGTTCTTCACAATATAAAACAATTGATTACAATCTCCTATAAAGATAAGATACTAACCCTAAACCCTAATTTTTTAGTGTCTATATGTTTGATCCTAATGTTTTATAAACTGTCAATTAACCATAAGGTTACTATCTTTACCTTTGGCAGAGCAGTCATACAACGGTCCAGGGAGTCCATTCATTGTATATGCATCTGATACATTAGGCCCTCCGCCATTTTGCATTGCTTGATTGATAACAGTCTCTGTGTCTGCATTCCACCATTCCCCTGCAAAGAGCAATGAATCACCAATTTTTTTTTGTTTAAACTTAGCTTTCCTTTGAACAAGAGCAACGGGTTTTCATACCCTCTCTAAATGAATTTCCAATGTATTTTTTAACAGTCTATACAGATGAATTCATAATGTATTGGAAAAACTATAATAAACTTTTATTATTAATGTGTATAATCTTTATACAGTTGTCATCAAATGATAAAAAAAATTTAAAAAAATCTTTCCAATTATTTTTGGTTTTTTTTGACAGTGTGTTAAAGTTATAATATTAGAATTCTATTACGTAAAGCTTGAGTTAAACTTATTGATGTATATTTCATGATTTATGATTCATTCATATTTCATGGGTTTCGTTTACATTATGGAGATGTAGCTAATATTAAAGTTGACCATTCATTGTAGTGAGAAATCTGTTGGTCAAAATCATTACTCATAGATTAATGAGTTTGACTAAAAGTCTATCCATTTGAATTCTGATATTAATATCATAACTTTGTTTGATTATAAAAGATGAAATGTACTTAAAAAAAAAAGCATGACCAAAAACGTATTTTAGAAGACATGGTGATTTTATGTTTACCAAAAAGAATAGGCACTTCATGATAGGGCTTAGGAAATGGGTAAGAAGAATGGCTTTTGGGATAGATGATAATAGGTCCATACAAACTTGCACGCAACCATGAAATATGGGCGTGCCACCAAAGTGTTCCTCTCTGCCCTTGGACTGTAAACTTGTAAACATAGCTCTGCCCAGTTTGAATTGGACACTGAGTGACATATGCAGGACCATCAGCCCATCCAGATCTAAGCTGCCGAACTCCATGCCTGAAAGTTTGAATAGACATCAAATCATAAGATTACAACAAGAATTAAAATCTTTATCATAAAATTACAACAAGAATTAAAATCTTTATTGTATGTAGCCTAACATATTAGTTTTCTACAATCTATAATATTCTTTGTTACTATTTCTAAATTCTATAAAATATTTTTATACCAACATTTAAAATCATACTTTATAATCTATCATCAAAACCTTAAAGAGTTCAAAGAATAGGAAAAATGTTCTATGGCTTAGAGTAACATACCAATGAATAGTAACGTTGTCGTTCACATGATTTGTTACTTTGACTACCACTCTGTCACCTTCCCTAGCATATAATGCAGGTCCTGGAAACTGTCCATTCACAGTTATCACAGGCTTCGTGTGACAAAGGCAAGTCACATTCTTCAATTTAATCTGCAGATAACGAAAAGAACAAATTAAACCAGACCCAAGAGAATAGAATTCAATAAATTAAGCATTCCAACTCATTGCATGGCATAGAAAGACCCACGTCGAAATTATAGTGTCGTGTAACACCCAACTGCTTTCCCCATGCAAGATGACCAACAAACACCAATGCTAAAAGTGGATAAACCAGGCCGCCATATATCCTAAAGCTGGCCATTGAAGCAATTGAACTTTAGGCTTTCTTTTGCAGACAATTTATAACCTCTGTCAAGTACAGAATCTGATCTGAATTCAAACTGGGAAAGAAATTAATTGCTTCTATTTCCTGACAAGAGAAATGTGTTAGTATATATAAACACACACAGAGAAAACCAATTGGTTGTGAGATTTCTTCTGGTTTTGTTTGGTGAGTTGGCAAGCAATATCAATCTTTAACACCAGATTCAAATCCATATTAATATCATGGCTTGTAACTGTCTTTGTTATCTCTAGTCTGTTTTATTTTAATTTCTTGTTTTGAAGTGTAGGCTAGAGTGACAGTAAAGTAAAACAATAGCCCATTGGGCACCAACTTAAGCTTCTGTTTGCCATTAATCTAGCTTTGTAAGCATGTCTAGGTGTAACAACTACTCATATTTAGCTATTCCACATTTTTCCACCAAGTAGTAAATTCTTGGAGGGCAAGCAATGGCGGACATCCATTCGTTCCAGACTGTCAAAAAAGCTCCGGTGCCTCCATTATATTGATCATCCCTACACGGAACAACAACGTTTACCGTTATAGGACAATGAGAATTGAGTAATAGTACTTATGGATGATACATTCGGTTTCAATAGTGTACTGACTAGTCAATTTTTTGTCAACCTAATTTTGGGTTGTTTTCACCTAATTTTGGGTTGTTTTCACCTAATTTTGGATTGTTTTCACCTAGTTTTCTATTAGTTTTCTATTAAATCTTGATGGTAGATTATAGAATAATCTGAAATATTGATACTAATTGTGTTTATTATTAAATAGTGTTGAAATTCAATGTTTTTAACTTATAATCTTTACTTTTTTTATCGCATTTTATTTTGAATCGGTGAGGTCATAAGTGAGAGATTCTAACCCACTCAACAATAATAGAATAGGGTTTGACAACTTGACCATCAAACCATGTCAATACCATATTTTGAGTTGTGATTCGCACAAGCCTATCTCTTAGAAGAATGAATGGTCCACCTAATTCTTATGGATATACATATTGTTATTGATATTTTTTAGTTAATATTATTTAATAAACATTGAAATTACAACATATCAATTAGATAAGATTTCTCATTTTTATTGTATTTAACTAATGTTTATAAAAATTAAAGAAGATTTTTTGGAAGGTCATTTATGCCGACATTATTTTCAATTATTTGAATGTGAACTAAATTCAAAAGAATTTAATGGACCATAATCTCTATTTTCATTGCATATTATTTTAGATTTAGACTATGATAGTTAGATCAAGATTCAACTTTAATGTTAACTAGATTCAAAATAATTTGATACTATAAATTTTATTTTTTGTTGCACTTTCTTTTTGAGATAAATTATGATGTTGTTATCAAGATTGAACTTTGTAATTTTCTAATCAAAATCATTAATTCATATTTTATAAATAGTAATTCACAACATATGAACAAAAAATAGAAACTTAAAACTCAAATCACATATTACAGTCCACACAAGTCAGAAATTCTCTCTTAACTACTTAAAAACAGCCGACACTTTATTCACATTATTTGTTAGTTTAGAGTTCAACAACTCAAACCCACTCTTAACTTAAAATTTCCAGTAAGTTGAATGGGTTGACAGCAAGCCTCTCATAATCCACTTTAAGAGACCTAATCTATGTATTCAAATTTCCAACTATACACAGACTTCAGAAGAGACGTACAGAATCTTCATTCCAAAGGAAAAAACTTTCTAAAAGTTGGTCTGATTGGTACTGAAAGATTTGAAGGCGAACTGATTTTCAGATGTATAAGTCAATGGGAAATATGATCCAATGGCATAAAATTCCACAAGTTTCTGGAATAATGGGTACTGATATGGACTGTGGACCAACCGGTACTTTACATGACGTGACAATACATTATGTAAGATGAACAAGTATTTTCATGCAACAGTATTAATCATGCAATTCAATTCCTTAATCCTGAATTCTATAACATTGCTCAACAAGCAGAAACGGAATCTTATCTTCTTTCACTATCCACTCCATATCCTTCTGGCCAACATCTGTGGTATTCATTAGACAAGGCCAAAAGTTAACCACGTGGCTTTTAAGCAACCACTTCCACTTTCATATGTTCTGGTATAGTAGGGTGAACTTTAGGAGGGCAGAATTTTTCCTACCTATGTGTAATATTATTTTATAAATATTATGGACATCTTTTTATTAAAAAATGAGTAATTATAAAATTATTAGCATTGAGACTTGTTATGTCGAGTATCAGTATTGTGATGTCGTATATGGGGATTAGATCTCATGACTATTACAAGAAGGTTTGGTCAATTGAGTCAGGCCCCAACCCATTAATATATTTGTGTTCTTTATCTTTTAGTTTTGTGTTTATTTTAAAATACGTTTGCATATGTTATAAATATTTAATGAATAAATAATGTGATTTTGTTCAAAGTTGTATTCACTTTTTTAGTCTGTATTCATTCCTATTTATATTTTGTAGCATCGTAAATTGTAACCTTGTACAAATTATACCATATTTTAGGCCCTTTCATTAGTGTGTGGTCTCTTAGCTCTTATCCAAGTCTATATCTAGCTGAAAGATTGAAAATACAATGTCATATGTCTACATGGTGATCAAAATGCTTTCCTTGGACTCAATACACTTCATCTCCAACTATGTTTCTCTAAATTGCCAAGTCAATGATGTCTGAGGTGCCCTTGACCCTCCAATTTGGGTCCAAATTCAAATGTATTAGCGTTGAGTTCCCACCAATTGCTCCTCAATTGTGGTGTCTCAATATGACTATTGGAGGTCAACTTATTTCATGAAATACCTTGAGAACCTTATATAAGAGAATTTTTTCAATTCATTATCATGTCTCATTTTCTCCATTAAACATCAAGCATAAGCATTCAAGTTCAAACACTAAAAGTGACATTTCATCTCATTCTATTTTTCAGATCTAAGTATTGTAGCAAGTTACAACAACATTTATGCAAGAATCTATTTATGATTGATCTCCTTTATGGAAATTCATATTATTACATCAACACTTGTGATCACATTCAAAGAGCATTGCATCAATAAGGTATAAATTTTGTTACAATTTTAGATCTAGCCTCTGCTACATTGTACTATGTTTTAATTCAAATACCTTTCAATTCAAGTACATTTCAGTTCAATTACATAGTTAATTCTAAAACTATGGTTTGACCTAGGTAAAGCCCCATCAACCCAACATTTTCCCTTATTTGCATGTGCAAGCAACAAGATTGGGAGGTACAGATTTGGAATCAGACAATGTAAGACCTACATATTAGACTTCTATAGATCCAAAAAAGAAAGGTCAACATTTCTTCAGGCAACATAATCCCATATATTTCTAACGATATTTTTTGAGAAGGTACTAAGAAGCATACGAATTCCAAAAACACCAATTTTGTTTGCATCCAATAATCTTGGATCAGCATCACCCCAAGTGACATTGACCTCTTGATTTTAGCCCACATTTTAAAAATAAGTTCCTTTGTGTCTTCTCTTTCTAAATTATGTAACCCTACTTTACATATTTGTTATGTGTTTTAATGTACATGTTAAAAACCCTCAATGTCTCAATCTTTAGCCCTAGATCTATCATCCTACTCATACCCCCTTGTAGTATCATTTTTAGCTCACCCACAAGGACTATTTGACTCACCTTGTGCCTAATCCTTTTCAATCAAATTTGAGGTTGAGCCTTGTGGATTCATTCTCCTCAAATATAATTGAAGTGAAAATATGCCTACTTTCATCATTTGCATGCATAAGCTAGTGACCCTATTTCTCTAAACTACATTTTGATGAGCCCAACTCTTCTTACATACTTTTAATTTCTATATCCAATCTTTCATGATGGAATTCACTAATTTGCTTGGTTTTCTATTTCACATGTTATTACATTGCATCTTATCTATATTTGTCAAAATAATGTGTTAGATTATAGCTTCATTCATTTCATGCTTCTTATGTTCATTAATAACACTCTTGCATATTGCATCATATGGTTTTCAAAGATATTTCCTACTTGCAAATCCTTTTTCAAATCTTTTTATCCATGTTTAATGCTGTTGTCTGATAAGTTTTCTAAGAAAGTTAATGGAATGTGTAGATTTCATAAAATATTTTCTAGATAATGATAATCCTAGAGATTATACTGAAATGTGATGATGATGGAAATTGACAACCTAATTAATACCACCTAATTGGTGCATGATAATGATGGTATCAAGATGAAAATGATAGAAAGATGTTATAAGGATGGCAAGAGCTCTCTAAAATTGCAAGCTACATACATTCACCTTGACTGAGTGGTTGATCGCATTAGTCTCCTTTTCCTTTGGCTTAAATGGGGAAGAAAGGTCTTCTTTCATAGAAGTCCTCATGAAAACCAAGGGTTGAGATTAAGAGACCGTTGAAATATGAATGACTAAGATTATAAGGTAGGTAGGAAATAATGTGAATAAATGAGATTAAGAGGTTAATGAAAATGAAGGGATGAGATTAAGTGGTAGGTAGATTATAGCTTTGTTCATTTCATGTTTCTTGCATTCATTCATAACACTCTTGTATATTGCATAATATGGATTTCAAAGATATTTCCTTCTTACAAGTCCTTTTTCAAAGCTCTTTAGATCCATGTTTAGTGTTGTTATATGATAGGTTTTTTAAGTAAGTTAATGGAATGTGTAGATTTTATTTAAAAGCTTTTCTAGATAATGATAATCCTAGAGATTATATTGAAATGTGACGATGATGGAAATTGAAAACCTAATCAATACCACCTAATTAATGCAAGATAATGATGATATCAAGATTATAATGATACCAAGATGATAGAAAGATGGAAAGAGTTCTCTAAAATTACAAGATACATACATTCACCTTAACTGAGTGATTGATCGCATTAGTCTCCATTGCCTTGGCTTAAATGAGGAAGAGAGATCTTCTTTCATAGAAGTCCTCATGAAAACCAAGAGTTGAGATTAAGAGGTTAAAATATGAATGACTAAGATTACAGGGTAGGTAGGAAATAATTAGAATAAAGGATATTAAGAGGTTAATAAAAATGAAGGGATGAGATTAAGTGGTAGGTAGAAAATATTAATTTTTAAAAATACATCACATGATGCATTGGATAAAAACATGTTGGGAGATGTGAGAGGAAAAAGGTAAATTAATTCATTAGAAAAATGAAAGGATTTATTTAAGTAATTGAGGGAAAGGTCAAATAAAGAGACAAGTGACATTTATCACATCCCTATGAATTTAGAGTTGATCTATGTGAGTGAAAATGATTGGTTGAATTTAGAAAAAAAGAATCATGAATTAATTAAACATATGAATATATTTATTCAACTAATAGTTGATAAGGGAAAGCAAGAAATTACATAATTAAATTTAAATAAAATATTTATTTAATTATGGAATAAAAAATCTAATGAATTAAATAAATAATATTTCTTTAAATAATATAGGAAGAGACCAATGAATTATTTGTTTAGTTATATAATAAAATAATAAATAATTAGATAATTAAAATATTTATTTAATAGTTAAATAATTATATGACGACAATTTTAGGTGTCTGCATTTTGCCCCTCTTTGAGACAATGTAGTATTTCACATCAAATAAGAAAAGGAAAAGGATTAGAATCATGATGCCCCTATCACATGAAGATAATAAAGGATAAAAGGAAGGATGATGAAGGATAATGCCCCCTTGAGAGGACATGTTAGTTAGGTGAACACACACGTGCTCCTAAAAGGAAAGATAAAGGATAAAGCTAAAAGCATAGATAAGGAGGTGATAACTCAATGACCATAAAAGAGGTTATAGATAGAATAATTGGAAGGGTATGAATGGAGATGAATGTGTAGAATGAAGTGATGAAAACTTGATCTTTTTATAGTGTTTTATCATCATTGATCTTATTATGAAAATAAGATGCAGCCATCAAGGTATGATAAAACTAGGATGACTCGCATACCAGTTGCAAGTAAGGAATGCCCTATCCCCACTAGACCCATAAGTCCTCAATAATCTTAGATAATCATGTCCTAAGGCGAGTCATCATATTACTAAAGAAAAATCCAAAAACAACAATCAAATGGCCATGCCCCATCATAGATTCTCTAGTCAAAGACATCCTTCAAAAATATAGAAAGAATGCCACTAAGGATTAAAAAGTAAAATCAAACAAAAGATAAGACTCACTAACCAAATAATTCAATAGCCATGTAGACCCCTACCAAAGTTTAATTTTTCTAATAGTTTGATTAATGATCATAGTGTCTGGTTTGAGGAAGGATTCATATTGTATAAGACACGTGATAGATCATGATAATGTCTAGTCTTAGGAGGGATTCATCCTATTTAAGAAAAATGATAGTTGATAAAAATTGCTAATTTTTTGATTAGGCAATTGATCAAAAGATCGTAGGCTAGCTTGATAGGTTGCATGTTGATTTATGATTTATTTAGAAAAATGTTTGGATTGTGCTTGTTCAAAAAATTTGTGTCCCCAAGAAAGGTCATTGGATTTTTTGGGGGTTTTTTAATTTTTTATTTTTTGTGTCCCATATGGTGTCCCATTATGAGCAATAGCTCCCTAATTTTATTGTTGGTCTAATAGGGAGTACATCATGATGCCTAACAGAGGTTAGCATGGTTTTATGTGTGGCTGAACCTGAGTGATCAAGGACATGATTTGGTCTCCTTGCTGCTTTTCTTGTGGAAGTTGTATCCTAGCTCATATCTATCATGAGCTTCATGAAGTTGTTTATCAGCATTTGTGCAACATGAATATCGATAACCTATGGTATCCCATTGTGAGAATCTCCCTATTTTTATTGTTGGGATCATATGGTGTCCCATTATGAGCATCTCCCTATTTTTATTGTTGGTCTAATAGGGAGTATCATGATGCCTAACAGAGGTTAGCATGGTTTTATGTGTAGCTGGTCCCGAGTGATCGAGGACATGATTTAGTCTCCTTGCCGCTTTTCTTGGGGAAGTTGTATCCTAGCTCATATCTATCATGAGCTTCATGAAGTTGTTTATCAACATTTGCATAGCATGACTATCGGTAACCTGGTCTTCTAGGTTTGGGCCTAGGAGCACATCATAGTTACATGGGTTATAGAAAATAGATAGAGTGATCTGGAGTTACCTTATATCTATATGTATGTTGGTTTCATTTAGCAACCCCACCTAGGAAAGGTTGAGTACTAGCCGAGACTTTTGGATGATGTCTTAGATGTTGTCTTACGTCCTTATCTAGATTGTGGGGAGTGGTGGACCAATGCACATCAAATGCAATATTTCTTCTAGAGAAGATATCTTATCAATTGTACCTAGTATATTTTTAAGAGATTTATTATTACACGGGTATTGAGATAGTGTGGTCACATTTAATGCATGCCTCAGGATCTTGTTATATATGCACATGTCCGAGATGAAGAGAGTTAGTGGGGAGCCTAATTATTTTATGAGATGGTTGTTCATGAGATATCTCAAATGGTACCCATAGGGCTGGATTTGTTACCAGAGTTGGGTGATGGTGGTGTCACATATGCCTATCACACATTTATTGTAGCACCCATTTCCTAGATTTACTTCTCCTTATGATATTTCTCCATAGATTGAGGATGCTCTTGATTATGATTCCACTGATGATGATCCTAGAAGATCACGTTTTGATAGGGGTGGTAGAGGTAGGAATAGAGGTAGAGTCCAAGGAGGAGATGATGATGGTGTCAGGGGTGATGGAGTAGGTGGAGGATATGGTGGAGGTGGGGGTGATGGTAGAGATGGGGGAGGTGGTAGATAGAGAGGAATTGGGGATGATGGGAATCAGCAGCCTGTCACTAGAGTAGAATGAGAGTTGTTCCTCTACGCATGGATTCGAGTCCAAATTTACTGAGACAGCGACAACATAGGTTTCCTAGATAGAGTAGTGGTGTTCTTAGAGGTGGATGTTAGCCATCTTGAGTTCCTTCTAGATAGAGACACTCTTTCTAAGTGTGAGAAAGAGAGAGAATCCTTGAGGAAACAAGTTGCTACTTTAGAGGCTCATCTTAATTATAGGGACACATAGCTAATAGATTTGAGATCTGATACAGATTAGCAGTTAGCTATTTTGAGAGCAGAGAGAGAGAGATATTCTCATACAATAGCTCACCTAGGGTAGAGGGAAGCATACTACTTTTCCTTATATTACACGGTTGTTCCTGTTACAAGTAGTAGTTGTTGTTGCACCAAAAGATCGACTTGTTAATGCCCGATACAACCACTAGACTTATAGAAGATACAGGAGGTTGTTAAGCCATGTCATGAATCCTGAGGGGAGCACTGACCATTTTGCCAACAATCTCCCCCTCAGTGTTACCCAAGGGGATTCAAACTTGTGACCCTGATACCACTTGTTACAAGTAGTAGTTTTAGTTGCACCAAAAGATTGACTTGTTAATGCCTAATACAACCACTAGACTTATAGAAGACACAAGAGACTATTAAGCCATGTCATGAATCTTGAGGGGAGCACTGACCATTTTTCCAACAATTCCAACACCTCAGAGGGCACCATTATACTCAATTTTTGCATTGCAGTCTGAGAGTGCTATGCCTCCTCCAATTCCAACTAGAGATAATGCTCTACCTCCCATCCCTCTTCGTGTTGATGAGGGAGGGAGCCAAACTTTATCTATACTATTTGATATATTTTGATGTATTTACCATTGATATACCATCTAATATACTTCTTTTGATTTGACATGTACTGATACTCTTTGGAATTTGATATATACACTTGATTATTCTTTGTTAACACTAATACTGATGATAATCTACTTCTATATATCTCTTGATCTAGATATACTGATATGTACATTTATTTTTTATATTCATCTCATCTTTCTATACTTGGCCATGTGATTATATAGATGATTGATTTCTTGACCTCAAATTGTATTATGACACTGATATATGCATATGTTTGTGTACTTTCCTTTTTATGCATAGATGGTTGTATGGATGAAAGTGTTATGTGAATGCATTTTTTTTAATTTTCTTTCAAATTATGCATGTATATGAGATACTAAATATTGAGATGTAATGTGATGTGATGTATGACTATCTCATGTTATTTATGTATGGTGATGAATGCATTGATGCAGACATTTTTATGAAACTAACTGTATCATCTTAAAATGGAAGCACTTCCATGTTAAAAATGTTTAGCCCTCTGAGTAAGTGGTTTGGGTTCATTTCAAGCACCTTGAATAGGTCTTTTCATGGATCTATCTTTTTCCCCCTATTCTATTTCTCTCTCCACCTATTTCCACCCTTTTTCTAGCACATGGTCCTAAGAACTTGAGATCTGAGACCTCAGGGTCAAGGTTGACCTCTTGGGTCAAGGTTGACCTTGACCCTAACCTAGAGTAGAGTTGACCTCAACCCTGACCTAGGTTAGAGTCAACCTCAACCCTGACCCTGGGTCCAAGTTTCAAGTTACAAAGGTTTCAGGATATCGGGCTTTGGAAAGTTTTATTTTCCCGCTTCTGGGTCAACTGTTTCAAATTTTGGAATGGTAATTCTTAAATTGCATTTAATCTAGGTCCATTTCTATGGGTTAAGGTTAATTGGGATTTAATTCCCCAATTTCAGCCTCTCTAGAAGTTTGTGCCCTAGATCACTATAAAAGGAAGCCTTCCTCAATCAATCAATCACCAAGCAATTCCATCTCATAATCTCTCAAGCAAGCATTTCATCAAGAAAGATCAAGCAATAATTCTCAATCAAGGAAACATTCAAGCCATCATCATATTCAAGCATTCAAGTTCTCCATTGAAGATCAAGGATTCAAGCATTCAAGCCTTTGAAGGGATTTGGTTCAAGCATTCAAGATTCATCATTCAAACCCTAGATCTATCCATCATGGTGGTGTGATCTTCCTTCAAGATTCTTTTTTCATCTTCAAGATCCATTCATTCTTCCCTCAAGGTGGATTCCAAGCATACAATCATGAAGGTTTTGTTTTATATGTGTTAATGTTGTGTTCAAGATTTCATATCAACTTACTTGTTTACATTTGAAATACAATTGCATATCTATTGAATATCATAGCTTCATTTTTAGATCTACTTCTACTACTTGCTAGCATTCTCTATTTCAATTCCCTTATTACTGTTGATTCCAAACTGGGGTTTTACTAAGGAAAACCCCTCATCCAAAAAACAAAACCATTTTTCTTGTAGGTACAGGTATAGGATAGTGAATTGTAGTTCAGATCTGGATACCCTTTTCGGCAAACTTCTGAGATCTGCAAACAGAATTTTTGTCAGAGCTATTTCGGGTCAAGTTCGACCTTCAGTAGGGGGTAAGATTGTGCCTCTGGGTAAGATTGTGCGCCGATTCTAAGTTCAAGGTTGACCTGGCTCTAAAAGACAAAAATTTTATAGGTTTTCTTTGTCTCGACATTTCCAGGCTGGAGTAGGTTGTAGAATCTCCCGAAACTGAACACAGACATCATAAAATAGTGATTTCCACATCATCCTCCTTTCAAGATAAGTATTCCTATTTTATTTAGTTTGTATGTCCATAACATTTTCCATCATATATTTACATTCTTACACTTTGTTATCTCCCCCTACCTTCACATTCACACACATCATTTTTATCCATTACATTTTGGTGAACCAGACAAACTTACCCCCTATCTTTTATGGATTTAGATGCCCTATTGTGTTAGATTTCCCTTTGTATTATCTTGTGTTAGACAATTCCTTCTTTTTGGTGTTAGGTCTTTTCTTTTCCTACATTAAGATTAGATTTCTTTTATGCTCTTGCATTTAAATTCAAAAATACAAAAAATCTATATATTCAACAAAATCCAAAAAAAATTCTTGCATTTCATTTACTATGAATATTGTTAAGATGCTTTGGTGTGTGATTATGTTATTTATTACCATTCTCTTAGCATCTCTTTACCATACCTATGATGTTTATGCGAGTATCATTCACTTCATTATGTTGATGACCCTTCATTTTGCACTCACCTATGCTTTTGTGAAATTGATCGATACTCATCTTCCTACTTTCAAAACTTTCATTAAGGATTCATGTGGTAGACTTATTACTCTTTTGAATTATGTGAAGAATTTGGTAGATGATACACTATCTCCTAATCTTCCTAATCCTAATCCTATCATTCCTAATCTAATTCCTAATATTCCTAATCCTAATCCTATCATTCCTAATTTGATTCCTAATCTTCATATTCATAATCTGATGCCTAATTCTCCATCTGTTAATCCTAGTTCTTCCCATACATATAATGGGATTCAAGCTATAGTTCAAGATGAAGATGTGCAAGACTTCTTTGATTTACCATTTCCTCCGATTCATGATGATAATAAAGGAAAGGGTAAAGAAACTTCTTCAAAACCTATTATTTCACCTTATACAACCTTTACTCATGAGCATGATAAACAATCACCTCATGTAGAAGCTTTACATAATATATACACTACAAGATTCAATATGATGACTAAACAAGGTTATAGAGGTTTAGGGCTTGGATTTAATGAGCATGGTATCAAGTATCTAGTTCATATACCCCCTAACCAGGATATGTGTGGTGTTGGTTGTTCATAATCTCAATTCAAGGTGGGTGATATTGATCATCATCCTCCTCTTCATATTCTTCTTCCCACACCTACCTTAGATAACCCTGATACTCGTCAAGATGTAGCTAAGAAGTTGTATGTTCAATTAATGAATTCCAAGAAAGAAATCTTTAAACCTATGTTGAAAGATGCTTTATCCAAGTATAAATGTCCTTTTCATTATAGTAATACACATTTACTTTCTGGTTGTAAGCATTTCAAGTTATATGTTAGGGAAAGAGCTACTTTAGGAATTATATCTCACTCTCGTGTAGTTTTACAATTCCTTCATAATTTTGATATAGGGGATACCCCTCATTCTGATATAATAAAGATTTCTACTCCTCTTGTCTCTAGACTGGGGGGTAAGAGGTGTATTTCCATCCAGTCTCCTAGGATCCTTTAGGCTTTTAGCATATATTGTATCTTGAGCTTAATTGGTATTCTGTGATGCCCAAAAGTTGGGTCAAAACACAACCAACAAATTTTTTTTAAAAGGTGATAAGTTTCTACACACAAGATGCGGGTTAGTGAGTTCAACGACGAGGTTACAATGAATCAGGTGAACAACCTCGACAATGTTGTCTAAAAAGGATGCTAGAGGAAAATTAATTAAGGTTAAGTACGTCCATCTTCGTGACGATCAAAATTATCGTTCGTCAACTAGAGATCTCAAAGGTTGACTAAGAGGACATGGTTGATTAATGTTAACGGTGTACCATGTAGGTCAACCTATTCTTAAATATTATATAAGTGTATTATTAATTAATAATTATAAAATATTAATTAATTAATATAATTATTAATTAATTAATAAATTATAATATATTAACCTATAAAACATAACATGTTCTAATATTTACATCATTGGATTAAATAACATTAACAAATTAATATAACAAAACAATGCAAACATACATCTATCCATGACAATCATTATTTGCATAATAACAAAATAACATAATTTAATTAATAAAAGAATTACATTGCATAACACAAAATTTACAAAACAAACATGATATCATATGTTATCTAACAACCTTTATTAACCCCTAAACTAGCTTAGCAAACTAACTATCTAAATATCTAACTTAACTACTCACTAAACTAACTTTATTTCTATCCTCTCTCTCTCTATGGTTTTGTATTATGTTTATAATCATCCATAGATTCTATATTCAAGATATCTTTTCTAAGATATTTGTTTTGCAAAGGTATCCCTTGCTTTCATCCCTAGGGGGAAAGGTTCTTCTTTCTTTCTCTTTGTCTAGGGATCTGCTTTCCTTAGCTTAGTGGCATTTGTTTATTTGGCAATATTATTTCATTATACTGATTGATGTTTTGACTATGGATATCCTTTTTATATGAGAGGTTGTTGTCCTAGGTCATCACCTCTTCTCTACTTTGCAAATTATGTTCATTATAAACTCTTTCCCTTGCTCTGGTGATTAGATTTATTTCCCTCATTTCAAAGATTCATCTCCCTCTTGATTGCAAGGGACTTGATGATTGAATCTTTGTTCCCACTTGATTTATCTTTGAAATATGATATTTTATCTAAAATCACTCCTCTATGGTGGGGGTCTCATTGATAAGATCTCTTTCTTTGAGGATCCTTTTTCCATAAGTGACATATCCTTTTCACAATTATCTATACTCTTGGATGTAGGGGTCAATACCCTTCACTAGGAATGTAGTATATATTGTTGTAAACAAGATATATCCTTACATTGCGAAGTAGGTATCCTCTTCCTCTTCCTTATCATGTCTAGTAGATAGCCATGATAAGGAGGGGAGCATATATAGGGTCTCCCTTGTACTATATTTTTTCATTTATATGCTAAATACTCTAAAGGTAACGCACATAAGTTGCTAAATCCTGAAGAGATGCATTTTTTAATTTTCAATATGCTAAATCTTCCAAAGGTAATGCACATAAGTTGCTAAATCCTGAGGAGACATGCATTTCATATTCATAGTGATATAAGAAGGTGGATCTATGGATATTCCAGAAGCCATCAGAAGACGCATTACAATTACAAAGTGCAGTTTATGGGTGAACTATCAAGTTTGGCAACCTATTTGGCTCTCCCTCCTTGGTGATTCACAGTAAGGTGGGCATCTTACTGGGCGAGGTAATCACTTTCTCTTTTCTCTCTTTTCACTTTCATGCTAGTAGGACCGGATCATGAAGCTATGTTATTTATAGTATTTCTCTTTTCTTTCTTATGTAATCATTTATGCTTTAATGATAGCTTTCCAAATATGATATTAGTATAGGAGATATTTCTTAGCAAGGTTTCCTCTACTAGTTGATTTGGGTTTTTTTAAGTACTAACCCCTCTTTTTATGTTTTCACACCCTCATGCATGTGTGTTGAGTTAGAATCTTTTATCCTGGGGGCTTGTGTCCTTAAGCTAAGTGTTATTTTATCTCATTGTGAATCCACTTGGCTCTCTTCTTTCTTCTCCTTTACCAAGAGTTTGCATTGAATCCATACTCTTGCTAAAGTGGGGGCTTAATGTATCATCTTAAAATGGAAGCACTTCCATGTTAAGAACATTTAGTCTTTTGAGTAAGTTGTTTGGGGTCATGTCAAGCACCTTGACTAGGTCTTTGCATGGATCTATCTTTTTCCCCATGTTCTTCTTCTCTCTCCACCTATTTCCAGCCTTTTTTTGGCACCTGGTCCTAAGAACTTGAGATCTGAGACCTCAAGGTCAACCTCAACCCTAACCTAGGGTAGAGTCGACCTTGACCCTGACCCTGGGTCCAATTTTCAAGTTCCAGAGGTTTTGGTATATCAGGCTTCGAAAAGTTTCATTTTCCCCCTTCTAGGTTGGCTGTTTCAAATTTTGGTATGGTAAATTCTTAAATTTCATTTAATCTAGGTCCATTTCTAGGGGTTAAGGTTAACTGGGATTTAATTCCCTAATGTCAGCCTCTCTAGAATTTTGTACCCTAGATCACTATAAAAGGAAGTCTTCCTCTCTCATTTTCTCCATCCACAATCAATCAATCAATCACCAAGAAATTCCATCTCATAATCTCTCAAGAAAGCATTTCATCAAGCAAGCATTCTCAATCAAGGAAAAATTCAATCCATCATCCTATTCCAGCATTCAAGTTCTCCATTGAAGATCAAGGATTCAATCATTCAAGCCTTTGAAGGGATTTGGTTCAAGCATTCAAGATTCATCATTCAAACCCTAGATCTATCCATCATGGTGGTGTGATCTTCCTTCAAGATCCTTTGTTCATCTTCAAGATCCATTCATTCTTCCCTCAAGGTGGATTCCAAGCATACAATCATGAAGGTTTTGATTTATATGTGTTAATGTTGTGTTCAAGCTTTCATATCAATATACTTGTTTACATTTTAAATACAATTGCATATCTATTGAAAATCGTACCTTCATTTTTAGATCTAGTTCTACTACTTGCTAGCATTCTCTACTTCAATTCCATTATTAAGGTCGATTTAAAACTAGGTTTTTAATAAGAAAACCCCTCATCCAAACAACAAAACCATTTTTCTTGCAGGTGATGAACTACAACTGATTTAGAACCTAATTGAATATCTATGATTAGAGATCACCAAGTTGTTGATTAGATATGTAATATGATTGAATCAGTAATATGTTGTCATTGCTGTCAACTAGTTTGACAACACTTATTTTGTAAGTTACAATAACTAAACATCTGTAGAAAAGGAGTAAAAGAGATGAAGAATAGAAATATCTACGAGGAAGATGTATATGATAGATGAGAATAAGGAATACATTGTGTAACTTGTTGATGAGTCTATGACCTTATGTTATTGACTTGATTATGTTTCATTCATCTATGATGAGGAAAAGAACTGAAAGACACAAAGTAGTGTGGTCGGTTGATGAAGCATCACAGTATACACCGAGTAGTGTAGTGTATGCTAAGCATAGTATAAACCGAGATTGTGTTCACCGACGCATTTCTTTGTTAACTGAGTAGAAGAAAAGAACTAAATGATTAGTTTAGCCATTAAGGATTGATGAGCTGTAAAGTACATCAAGATCAGTGATGAAGATAATGTTTGTTATGAAGATCAACGGCTAGCATAATTCAAGGAAGATCTAAAGGATGAAATCAAAATGTGTTACTGGCACATCAGCCGAGGAAGGTTTAAGCAGCAAAATGGATGAAGGAGAATAAGCGACAAAATCTTATGGAGGAGAAAAAAATGGTTTACTTGTCTATTTAAGAGACTAAGGTTTCATTATGAAACTAATGCTGGAAGAAGGAGACTACAAAACTATCACATGAACAAGTTTCATGTATGCATGATCAAACTAGTTAAGGAGAACCAAACTGCAAATTTTATCGAACATAAGAAAGCTATTACCAAGCAATAGTAAGTCATTGATTATTGTTGATATAGAATTGATATATTGATCAGAGGATTTGAATGGACTTAAAATAGATCTGATAATCTACAATTGAATTTGTATTGTAATCAGATCAACTGATGTTATAGTTTAACCATTGTAAATAGAGAAATCTCTTAACAGAGTGGACTAGGAAAGTTTTTTATGTATCATTCATAGAATGAACATTGTTATCCTATCAACCCCATAGTGAATGTTGGTTGGATGATAATGGTTGGTCTAAAGTCCTCTAACAAGGTCACACCTAACAGTGTGTTTGTAACCTTTAACAAGGTTGGGTCTTCACTGACCTCACTTCAGAAGAGTAAACATTTTTGGGTTGTCGGTCCTAGGTGGTTTTTCCCTTCATAGGGTTTCCACGTTAAATATTTTGTGTTATGTGTTCATTGTGGTGATTTTTTTTATCATACTTTACATATTACATGTTGTATTTGATCGATAATCATTAGTTGTTATTGACTGGTAATCGGTAAAAGCATAGATAGTATAGTATTTTATGTTACTGAGCTACAGAAGTTTAAGTAAATTATTTTGGATTATACATTTTGATTTGGGACTGTGGATAACTGATTCACCCCCTCTCATTTATTCTAACAATAGGTATAGGTACAGGACAGTGAATTGCAGTTCAAATCTAGATACCCTTTTCAACAAACTTCTGGGATCCGTGAATAGAATTTCCATCGGAGTTGTTTTAGGTCGAGTTCGACCTTCAGTGGGGGGTAAGATTGTGCTCCAATTCTAAGGTCAAGGTCGACCTGGTTCTGAAAGACAAAATTTTCTAGTTTTCTCTATCTCGGCATTTCCAGGCCAGAGCAGGTTGTAGAATCTCCCGAAACTGAACACAGACATTAGAAAATAGTGATTTCCACATCAGCCTCCTTTCAAGATAAGTATTCCTATTTTATTTCTAGTTTGTATATCCATAATATTTTCCATCATAGATTTACATTCTTACACTTTGTTATCTCCCCCTACCTTCACATTCACACATCATTTTTATCCATTACACTAACATGATTATGAAGGCATGCGGATATCATCATTTAGATACTCAGTCATTGATTTATTTTTTATCTTGGTGATTTGATTCACATGGTTAAACTTGTATATGTTGATATTATCACTTTTTTAAAGTTTTTATATTTTTAATCATATTAATGTTAATTAAGAACATTCAAGAGTTTGTACTGATGCAGCCTTAAAATGAATGCAACTATGTTAACAAATTAATGCAACTAACTTAATCAATGAAATGCTCCTAAATTAACCAATGAAATGCAAATAGATTAAGACCTCTAGGGCTGTCATTGATTGTTCGAGATGGATATTTTATCATCATAGACCCTTTTAGTTTGGACCTAATAGGTTAGTACAATTTTCACTGATAGATTTAACAATCATGAAAATATGAATACTTCCCATGTTATATGTCATGTCAAAACTGAACCTAAACATCAAGGCATATACGCCATAATATTTTTTTAGTTACTTCCTGTTAATATAAACTTGTTATGTTCATGTGCAACATTTTGATACATAACCCACAATGAGATTTTTTTATTCATATCCTTGGGTATAGTATGTATTGTGCACTTTACTAGGAATTTGTCTCCTTTAAATTAAAATAGACAAGGAAATGAATCCAACCTCACCAAAGCCTTCATAGGAAATAGGTTTAGGTATATGTCATGTTCCAATTCTGATGGAGGCTCTTATCATAGAAACCCATTCCATATGATCACATTAGATCAATGGATTTATTACCATAATTAGAAGACAAAGAAAATGTTATGCCCTCAGTCCTTGTTTCTCTAGTCATTTTTAGACATCTTTGAGTTACTCACAGAACACAATAATCATAAATTGTTAATAAGTCATAACAAACTAAGAAAAATTCATGATTTCCTTATTTTTCTTCGCTATTCCTTGGACATCTTCAAGATAGTACGGAAATACATGCATAAAACTCAAATCATTGGATTGATATAATGTATTGTTAAGGAACACTTTTGATTAATTTGCAATAACTTTTAGAAAGCATTATCAATCATATATTATTTTCAATTATAGTTCATGTATAGTGTGATAAGTGTCTTGTCTGATTGTATTAGTGTTTTATTAGATCCAGTCTCCATGACTACTATTTAGGAATATTGTTAGATCTAAGTATTGAGAAATGTTGTTCTTGTTTTAGGTTGGTCCTATCAAGAAATACCTTTGGTTGTGTAGTTTAATGTCAAATTGTAGACTAGGGATAAATGAAAACCCTAGCAGAGAGCCCTAATGACAACCAGATGACCTTACTGCTAGCATGACCATGGCCACTTCTCCCTAGAGAATATGAATTTCTTAGGACTTTGGTGTAGACATATTCCATTCAAGGAGAACAAGATATTTTTGATAGCATGGATTAAGATTTGGTTTTCAAAAAAGTGATAGAAAGATATGTAAAAGCTATGAATTTATGTTGGCCAAGTGTTCAAGCATTATATTGATAGATGGAACATTTATTACAAGTAGCACCTATTTACTAGGTTTTCACCACCTAGATAAATTTTCTATTTTTACTACCAAGGTGCCTATGTTGGATTATAGAGAGGGAGGTAAATAAATAATCCTTGATTCTTTGTACCTTAAGAACTTTTCTCTAATTAACTTGGTTAAACAAAACTCACTATTTACTGACAACAGTAAATAAACTTTAACAATTAGTAAATCAACCACATAAATCACTCATTACATGTAACACTAGTATTTAACATGGAAACCCAACTTTTGGAAAAACCACTATGGGAATTGTCACCCACTAAAGAAAATAATCTTCTGAAGTATACTCAGTTTGTTAGAAAGTAAAGATCCCCAAGATAACTGAGAGGGGGGGGGGGGGGGGGGGGGTGAATCAGTTATCTGATAATTTAACCATTCAACTGCTTTAAGAAATATAATTAATGTACTAATCAACCATAGAAAGATAACCATACACAATTGCACAATAACACAAGATATGTTGACTAGGGAACCTCTTGAAAAGAGTAAACCCCAGTGGGAATGATGCCCACAAAATGATGCACTAATATGAAAGTTCCTTGTTAGAGGATGGACCATGTTAGGAGTCTTATGAAATACATTCAGTACATATAAATCCCTGTTAGGAGATTTTGAATCCATGTTAAAAGATTCTAACTTGGTTAAGAGTTTATGGAAGACACAAGGACCCACTGCCAAAACAGCTTCAAGGCAAGATCTCTGAACCCACTGTCCAAAAGATCTTAGAATTATTCAATAGAATAATATGAAATATATTACCTCCTTCATACTATGACAAAACCTCACTCTCTTCTACACAAGATCACAATTCCAGATCTCTGTACTCACAAGTCTTCCTTCATCACTGAATTAGCTCTTTTCTTCACTTCATGCATATATTCGCATCTCAACCTTCATAATAAATATTGCAACAAGGAAAAAATTCCTTCTTATATACCAAACTCAAATAATTACAAATGAGTTCGTCCTCAATTACAAAATAATAAATTCTACACGCTACACACAAAATTTCACATAAAACTGTTGGCTTCCAGATACTGTAACTTTCTCCAAACATATCTTCAAAGTTTGTGCTGTGAACCATGTCATAATTAATGAGTCTCAAACATCCCTTTAACTTTGCAAAATCAGATTCCATCCCAGCTAAGAGATATCCTCCAATTTCCAAAAATCACTTCACAGAAACACTGTCTAAACACTGCTTTCATCAAAATGCTCATAACTCTCATAAATGAATGAATTTCTTTTTGTGATGTTAACCATAGGTTAATAAAACACCAAAGAACATACCATCAACTATGCAAAATCCAATCTACAATACAACATGTGTGCAAAACAAAACTGTACCTACTTTCCTGCTGATATCCAGAATATCACTGTGTTGACATCAATGACAATCCAAGTCATGAATGAAACAAAAACTGCTACAGAATGACTACCAAAATACTTTGCATTCATTCCTAACAATCTCCCCCATTGGCATTGATGGAAACATAGATGAAAAATATCCAATGTTCCAAAAATCCAATACTGCAACATCACTACAAAATATCAAATTAAATCTTGCTTCGTTTTCCTATTCAGCTCTCTCATACAATCCACAATGTTTTTCATGTATATCTCTCCCCCATTGACATCAATGATAGAAATTTCATCACTAAGTCAACAACAACTTAATGTCAAAAGACACTTTTCAGAAAAATACAATAACAAGAGTCCTCATGACTCAGCTCATAAACTCCCCCATAGAGGAAGTTCCAACATCCAATCCAGAAGAAAGATAGGGCTCATATACCACTGGACGGATGCAATCATCTGCATCAATTCTAAAAAATAGGTTGGGGCATAACCCCAAGCATACCTCTTAGATACACAAATGTATCCTTAGGTAAAGGTTTTGTAAATATATCTGCTATCTGTTCCTTTGTGCTTATGTACTCCAATCTTACTTCTTTTTCTGCAACTTTCTCTCTTACAACATGATACTTGATCTCAATATGTTTAGTCTTAGAATATAAAATAGGATTTTTTGACATACTCACTGTACTGGTGTTATCACAATGTATAACAATAGGCTTATTAAACTTTATTCCAATATCCTTCAACATCTACTTCATCCAAATAATTTGATTACAATTATTTGCTGCTGCAACATATTTTGCTTCTACTGTACTTTGTGAAGTACAATTCTACTTCTTACTTAACCAAGAGACCAATTTTCTTCCAAGAAAAAAGGTTCCACCACTGGTGCTTTTCTTGTCATCAACACTACCTCCCCAATCTGCATTAGTATAGGCACATAAAGTAAAATCATTAGAATTCTCATACCATAATCCATAATCCATTATTCTTTTCAGATATCGCAGTATCCTCTTTACTACTTCATAATGTGATTCTCTAGGTTCTACTTGAAATCTTGCTACAATCCCAACTGAATGTGCTATATCAGGTCTTGTATGTGTCAAGTACTGCAATCCTCCAATCATAGATCTGTATTTTTTCTGCTCAACTGCTGGTGTCTCATCTTTGCTAGATAACTTATGTCCAGTTACCATAGGTGTTCCAATAGGTTTAGAATCTTTCATTCCAAATATTTTCAATAAGTCATTCAAATACTTAGTCTGACTTACAAATATACCTTCCTTTCTTTTTGTTATCTATAATCCCAAAAAATATTTCATTTCTCCAATCATGCTCATCTCAAATTCAGTCTTCATTTCATCTGCAAATTTGTCACTAGCTTCATCTTCTCCTCCAAAGATAATATCATCAACAAATATAACTATAACCAACAAACCATTCTCAATTTCTTTTGTGTATAAGTTACTATCTATTGTTCCTTTTATAAATCTCAATTTTAATAAATACTTATCCAATCTTGCTTACCAGGTTCTAGGTGCTTGTTTTAATACATATAAATCTTTCTTTAACTTACATACCATATCTCCTTCTTGTTGTGAATATCCTTTACATACCAATCTTGCTTTGTTTCTTATCACTTCTCCTTGTTCATTCATCTTATTTCTGAATACCCACTTTGTTCTAATCACATTCTTGTCTTCAGGTCTAGGGACCAATTCCCATGTCTTGTTTTTTTCAATCTGCTCTAGTTCTTCTTTCATAGCATTAATCCAATGTTCATCTTCACAAGCTTCATTAGTAGTCTTAGGTTCAATTTGAGAAATCAAACATAAATGTACCTTATTTTGAGTCAAAACTCCTCTATCTAAACTTCCAATAACTTGCTCAATAGGGTGATGTCTCGAAATATACATGTTAGGTGTCATAGTTACTGATCTTGTTCTAGTTGTAGATTCTTCTCTGCTTTCTTCTCTATTTTCTTCTCTATTTTCTTCAGTATGACTCTCATTCAGCAAATCACTATTAGTTTCAAAAAATAATTCTGCATTTTCAATGTTAGGCTGAGGTTGTGCTTCTCCATCAGATTCATAATCAAGCATTCTTTCCTGAATTTTAAACTTCTCATCAACTTTTACATTTGCACTTTCAACAATAGTCTTAGTTCTTTTGTTATAACATCTATATGCTTTTCTTTTTAAAGAATATCCAAGAAATATTCCTTCATCACTTCTAGGATCAAATTTTCCTATATCATCATCTCTCTTTATATAACATTTACTTCCAAAAATTCTAAAATACTTAACTAAGGGTGCATGTCCAAACCATAATTCATAAGGTGTCTTGTTTGTATCTGCTCTGATTTGTACTCTGTTCATAGTTTATACTGCTGTGTTCACTACTTCTCTCCAAAAAGTCTTAGCCAAATCATTTTCAAACAACATAGCTCTTGTTGCTTCAGTTATTGACCTGTTCCTTCTTTCTGCAATACCATTTTTTTCTGGTGTTCTAGGGGCTGAAAGTTATCTCTTAATACCATTCATTTCACAAAAGGTGTTAAACTCTCTAGATGTAAATTCACCACCTCTATCAGATCTTAGACACTTAATCTTCATTCCAGATTCATTCTCAATTTTTCTTTTCATGATCTTAAATTTATCGAATGCTTCAAATTTTTCTTTCAAAAATGCAATCCACATCATCCTTGTAAAATCATCAACAAGAATCATAAAATACCTTTCTCCATAGAATCCTCTAGTCCTAGTAGGACCACTCAAGTCTGTATGAACAATCTCCAGCTTCTTTGTCAATGTGAACTTCTTGTTGGGAAATGAACTCCTTTTCTGCTTTGCCATCATACATTCTTTGCAAATCATGTTAGTAGGTTTCATAATTCTAGGTAAATCTCTTACTGTAAGTGTAGTGCTCACCTTGACAATATTATCAAAGTTTATATGACAAAACCTTTTATGCCATAACCAACTGTCATCAATCTTAGTTATCAAACATGTCATCTCAGTAGGATTCAACTAAAATATATTACCTCTGGTTCTGGATCCTTTTCCAATCAGATTTCCATCTTTATCTTTTATCACACAAGTTTTCTTAGCAAACCAAACTTGATAACCCTTATCAGCCAATTGTCCAATGCTTAGTAGATTATGTCTCAATCCATCAACAAAGTAAACATCATCAGTGTTAGTCTTTCCATCAAGAGTAATAGATCCTATACCCTTAATCAAATAAGATGCATTATTACCAACCCTAACAATTCCTCCATCATAATTATCTAACTTAACAAACTTTCTTTTATCTCCAGTCATATGATGTGAACAACCACTGTCTATAATCCAATCAGATTTCTTTTCAACTTGAGAAACTAATGCTTTTTCTTCCCTTTTATCAGATTCAGAACTTTCTTCTTTAATTGCTACAAATCCTATTTCCTCAAAGTTATCATTATCACTATCACTTAAATGTCTTTCAATTCCTGCTTCAAGATCTTCATCATTTGCATAATAACATTCTTTAGATCTCCTAGGTTTAAAGTTGCTTCTATACTTCTTAACTCTTTTAGGACATTTAGATGCAAAATGACCATATTCCTGACAAGTCCAACATTTAAAAAATTTCTTACCATCTGGTTCTCTTTTTACAAGTAATGCAATACCTGCTTCAATCTTCTTATCTTCCTTAGATTTAGATCTGCTACTGCTGGCATAATCTCCATTCACACTAGTACTTCTTTTAGGTCTAATGTTAAGAGCATTGAATGTTGTTTCCATTCTAGGTAGCTCTCTTGATAATCTCAAGTTCATCTCTGATGTTTCTAATCTTCCAAGAAGAGTCTCTCTTGAAAAGTTCGATGTACAAGGTATCACTTGTTCAATCATCTATGTTGTCTACTTGAATACTGGTGTCAAAGTTCTTAGAATTTTCCATATCACTTCATTCTTTGTCTTATCACCTCCATAAGACTTTATTCCTATTACAATCTCAGACATCCTACCAATATAGCTTCTAATAGATTCATCTTCCATCATTCTGATATCTTCAAATGCACAAATCCAATTATGTAATATAGCCTTCTTTGCATGTTCATCACCTTCAAAAGTAGAATGTAAAGTTTTCCAAATTGCATGAGATGTTTTCAAACATCTTACCTGACTATATTCAGTCTCCGGTAGTGCTAACAAAAGTGCTTCTCTTGCAAGTATGTTACACATGAATAGATCTAGTTCATCTTTAGTTCCTACCTCTAGATTGTCTTCCTCAATGATAGTCTTCTCATTCTTTGTAATCAACCAATAACTTGGTCCTAAACACAATAGATGAGTCTTTATCTTCTCTTTCCAGCTGTCAAAATTTACTCCATCAAACTTAGGGCTTTCTTTTTTGAAATTTGCCATGGATCTCCTTAAGTTGTTAAACTTTTCTTTCAAGGACCTGCTGCTCTGATACCAATTGTTAGAAAGTAAAGATCCCCAAAATAACTGATAGGGGGGGGGTGTGAATCAGTTATCTGATAATTTAACCATTCAACTACTTTAAAAAATATAATTAATGTACTAATCAACCATAGAAAGATAACCATGCGCAATTGTACAATAACACAAGATATGTTGACTAGGGAACCTCTTGAAAAGAGTAAACCCCAGTGGGAATGATGCCCACAAAATGATGCACTAATATGAAAGTTCCTTGTTAGAGGATGGACCCTGTTAGGAGTCTTATGAAATACATTTAGTACATATAAATCCCTATTAGGAGATTTTGAATCCCTGTTAAAAGATTCTAACCCGGTTAAGAGTTTATGGAAGACAGAAGGACCCACTGCCCAAACAGCTTCAAGGCAAGATCTCTGAACCCACTGTCCAAAAGATCTTAGAATTATTCAATAGAATAATATGAAATATATTACCTCCTTCACACTGTGCCAAAACTGCACTCTCTGCTACACAAGATCACAATTCCAGATCTCTGTACTCACAAGTCTTCCTTCATCACTGAATTAGCTCTTTTCTTCACTTCATGCATATATTCGCATCTCAACCTTCATATTACATATTGAAACAAGGAAAAAATTCCTTCTTATATACCAAACTCAAATAATTACAAATGAGTTGGTCCTCAATTACAAAATAATAAATTCTACACGCTACACACAAAATTTCACATAAAACTGTTGGCTTCCAGATACTGTAACTTTCTCCAAACATATCTTTGAAGTTTGCACTATGAACCATGTCATCATTAATGAGTCACCAATATCCATTTAACTACGCAAAATCATATTCCATCCCAACAAAGAGATATCCTCCGATTTCCAAAAATCGCTTCACAGAAACACTGTCTAAACACTGCTTTCACCAAAATGCTCATAACTCTCATAAATGAATGAATTTCTTTTTGCAATGTTAACTATAGGTTAATAACACACCAAATAACATAAAATCAATTGCACAAAAGCCAATTTGCAATACAACATGTGCGCAAAACAAAATTGTACCTACTTTTCTGCTGATATCCAGAATATCACTGTGTTGACATCAATGACAATCCAAGTCATGAATGCAACAACAATTGCTACAGAATGACTACCAAAATACTTTGCATTCATTCCTAAAAATTAAGAGTCAATCCTATTAAATATTATAATGCACACTTCTAGGTGTGACCCGGTCAAGGGATTTACCTCATATCTGTTAGGATCTTCACCTTTTAGGAATGGCCTTTTTAAAGGGCTTTAAACACTATTTAGAATGTTACCTTTTGTAAGGATTTTACAATAAGATTGTTAAGTCCAGTCGGTTAAGATATTTCTCTATTACAAATTTTAATAAACAACAGTAAATAATTTGACCTATAAATTTGCAACTATCTTTGCATAATCAGATCCTTTGTGTGCTCTTCTATGTTCACTTCAATCCTTCACTTTCTACTGACTTCAACTCTTCATTAGATTCTTCTTTCTGACTCAGAATCTATCTTTTCCTTCTTCACTGCATCATTCGATGAATCTTCAACTCTTCAATTTTTCCAGCCATTTTTTCATTCAAATCCATCCTTTATATAGACATGCTTTGCCACTTAATCTCCTCTATTATATTTTCCTTTGTTTAATCTTATCCATCCAATTCATTATACCTTGAATCTAGATCTTGATGTAGTAACAAATTTTCTTTTCACCTAGGAACTTGAACTTTCTTGAAAGTTTTTCCATCTATTTCAACCATTTATATCTAATCCATAGATCATCATCATGAAGTTTCTTGATCGTAGATCTCTCTAACTAACTTTCATTATCATCATTATCTTCTAGCTCATCATAGTTAATCATTAAATGTCATTCTAATTCTTATTTAATTTAAGTTCATTTCTCAGTGGATAACTCTAAATTTTAGTTACTTTTTCTTGGTTCCTAAAACTTTCCTTCTTAGTTTCCTGTGTTCCTTTTCCTTTACTGAAACATACTTCCTTTTACCTTTTACCTTTGCTAAGTGACTTTTCTTGCTTAGTAGCCAAAAAAAATTTCTTACCAACTTGAAAAATCTTCATTATCATTCTTTACCAACTTGATATAATCATATGTTAGGTAGAAAAACATTATATCAACATAACCTTACCATTTTTTGATCTGTATCAGTTGCCCAATTAAGTTCTTCAACTTCATAATATCTCACTTCTTCTTCTCCTCAACTCATATCATACTCTGAATGATATGGCAACATAATATAAACCAAAAATCAATTGATTGACATCAACAACAAGATAATAACTGATCTAACCTTTCTACTATCTTGTATTCCTTTGATCATGGTCAATCTTCATCATCATCACCATCAGTTATAGTAACAATATCCCTCTTTGGCATTGATGGAAACACTAACAATCTTTAGTACTGTTCAATTGATGATGGTAACACTTCACTGTCATTCATGAAATTTATCTTCTCTTCTCATATTCTCCCTCTTTCATTGTTCAATCTTCTCATCAATAGATCTTCTTTAATATTCCTCTATCACTAAAAATCTTCTTCTTTTCTATCCCTCTTTGACAACTTCTTTTTCTGATCTTCTCTCTCAATAATCAATTGCTTTATTCTCCCTCTATATTATTCATCAATAATATTCTCCTTTTACAATCATCATTGATATTCTCCCTCCTTGACAACAATGTCAAAGACACATACTCCTGAAAAAATTTCTCAAGTTGTAAATCATACCTCAAATGTATAGATTTCTCATTGTAGACATAATCATATTTTCATAACTTTAGGCTCAACCTAAAGAGTGAACATTAGCATCAACTCACAAGATAGATATTTTAATGAATACTTGAATTGATGCAGCATGCATCTTTCCTTAGTAAATATCAGATAGGGGAGTTACCCCTAACTTACCTTGGAGATACTCAAAAGCATCCTTCGGTTGTGATTTGGTAAATATATTAGCTGTGTGTTCCTTAGAATTCACATACTCCAATATCACATGCTTATCTTATACTTTCTCTCTCAAGTAATGATACTTGATAGAAATGTGCTTTTTTTTTAATGCATCACCGGATTTATTATCACAAAAAATAGTAACTGGATCAATAATCTCTTATTGCATACCTTCAAGTAATTTTTTGATCCACACTATATTTGAACAATTCATAGTTGTAGCAACATACTCAGCTTTGGTAGTAGATTGTGAAATACAACTTTGTTTCTTTCTTAACCATGTCACTAATCTTTCTCTTAAAAAGAAATCTCCACCACTTGTACTTTTTCTTTCATCAATATTTTCATCCCAGACAATATAAGTATACACCTTAAGATTAAAATCTCCTCCTTTTGTGTATAGCAAACTAAAATATTTAGTCCCTTTCAAATATCTAAATATTATTTTCACTATAGACATGTGTGTCTCCTTTGGATTAGTAGAGAACATTTCCACAATACCAACTGAATGTGCAATATTAGGCCTACTGTGTACAACATAGTGTAGTTCACCAATCATGGATCAGTAAAGTATTTCATTCACTTCCTTTGTCTCATCTTCCTTTGACAATTTACAACCAATAGTCATCAATGTTCCAACCAGTTTAGATTCTTCCATGTTGAATGTCTTTAGGATCTCTTTAATATACTTTGATTGTGTTATGTAGATCCCATCTTTAACTTTTTGAATTTCAAGTCCAATAAAGAATTTGATATCTCCTATCATAGACATCTTAAATTCCTTTCTCATTTCTTCAGCAAATGATTTAGACATTGTTTCATTTCCTCCAAATATAATGTCATCAACAAATATCTCAGCAATCAAAATTTTATCAGTACTATCACATTTCAAATACAATATTTTGTTATCACTTGTCCTTTGAAATCCCATCTTTATTAAATAAGAGTGTAATCTTTCATACCATGCTTGGGGTGCTTTCTTTAAACCATATAAAGCCTTGTGCAGTTTGAATACCATATTCTTGTTATAATCATCAACAAATCCATTAGGTTGTTCAATGTAAGCCTCTTCTTCAAGAATTCCATTTAGAAATGCAAAATTTACATCCACCCAATAAAATTTTAATCCTTTATAGGAAGCATATGCAATTAATATCCTTACACCTTCTAATCTAGAAACAAGGGAAAAAGTCTCACCACGGTCAATACCTTCTTCTTGTGTATACCCTTTGCAAACTAATCTCCCTTTATTTTTTATCACATCTCCTTTCTCATTGAGATTATTCCTCAAAATCTACTTTTTTCCAATCACATACTTATCCTTAGGTCTCAGTACCAGTGACCAAGTGTTATTCTTTTCAATATGATCAATTTCTTCCTTCATTGCATTAACCCAATCTTCATTTCCAAGTGCATCCTTGACCAATCTTGGCTCAAACTCAGAAATCAAACATGTGTTATCTTTCAACTTACTTATTTCAATGACTCCTACTTTTTTGTCTCCAATAATTTTGCTCGGTGAGTGATGTCTTATCACATATTTTTCTAATACAAGTTTGGTAAATTGTTCATTAGTTTTTTCATCTCTTGGTGGAGGCCCATTTTTCTCATTGGTTTCTTCTTTTTGCGGCTTTGTTGCATCAATGGAATTATCTTCCTACAGATAAATATAAATCTTTGATAATCCTCAAGTTCCTTTTTTCTATAATCATCATTTCTCCGTACAAATTCATCAATCCTCACATTTCCACTTTCTACAATTTTGTTAGTAGCCTTATCCAAACATTTATATGCTTTTCTCTTTGATGAATAACCTAGAAATATAACTTCATCACCTTTTGAGTCAAACTTTCCATTTCTAGCCTCTTTTAGTAAGTAAGACCTACTTCCAAAAAATTTAAAGTAACTTACATTTGGTATATGCACATACCAAAGTTCATAAGAGGTCTTCATGGTTCCTTTCTTCAATTATACTTGGTTGAGTGTGTAGACAGAAGTAATAATGGCTTCTCTCCAATGTTTATGCAACCCCTTTGTCAATCAATAGTGTTCTAGCTCAATCAACTATAGATCTATTCCTTCTCTCAGCTGTGCCATTTTTTTGTGGAGTCCTCGGTGTAGATACTTATCTTTTGATTCCATTTTCATTGCAGAAGATGGTAAATTCATCAAAGATAAATTCACCTCCTCTAGCTGATCTTAAACATTTCAATTTTTTACCTATTTCCTTTTCAACTCTATCTTTATATCACTTGAACATTTTGAATGCATCAAAATTCTCTTTTAGAAACATAACTAACATCATTCTTGAATAATCATCAAGAAACAAAATGAAATACCAATCTCCATAATAGTTTTGTATCTTCATAGGACCACAAAGGTCAGTATGAACTAATTCCAAAATACCATTAGATGAATAAGACTTTCTTATGAAATGTTATTTTTTCATATTAACAATCTAACATTCCTTACACATTACATTATCAGGTTTGTTTAATTTTGATAGACCTCTGATTCTATTTTTTTTGTTCAGTTTAATCATGTTATCACAGTTTAAATGGCATAGTCTTTTATGTTGTTACCCTCATCTTTTTCCTTGCTCTCAGTTTTGGTCTTTGTTAGTTAAAAGGTCTATGTCGAAGTTGAACTTGAACCTTGTCAAGTTCAAGTTTGAGTTCAAGTTCAAGTTCAAGATCCATTGGAAGTTACTAGTATGCCCCGATCACAAGGTCCCCAGTATGGTTATTTCTTTTGCAAGAAAGTTCCTTTTCAAGAAGCAGCATTACCAAATTAGAACTACATGAATTTTTCCATCCGAAGACACCAGATTTGATGGGATAGTATGAGCATGTTGTAATATGATGTATGATAGCTGGCAACACAGTCCAAAAGGGGTCATCATTGTAAAGAGTGTGGTAATCAGGAAACATTATTGGGAGTGGAGAGATTTGTACCGATTTGACATGAGAATTAATGAGAAGAGCTTAATGTGTCACATAATGACCTCTTACATAAATGCATTTATTTATTCAGTCCTGCACAAATCTATCCAAGATTTTTACCAGCCTTTTTAATAAATTGAAGCCTTTATTAACATTTGATTATCATTTTCTTTCAGAGGAAGGGAGCGGTGGAATTTGTGGTAAGGGAATTGCAGAGAATTTTTGCACAGTCAACTGGTGAGTTATCTTCTTTTTTGTAGCTTTTAGTTTGTAAAGGAAGATTGTTACTATATTTTGGGAAGTTTCTCTTCTTTTCTATTAAAATGCCTCTTTTTCACCCCAAAAAGTAGGACTCACTTACCAATCTCTCTCCAAGACATTTCTGACACTTCACTAGTTAATGTCAGTCTAGCAAAATTGTGTGAGAGGGTTAGTAATGCATTAGAGGGATCTTTTTCTAAAAAGCTGGCTGGAAGAGGATTAATAGAAGCTATCGTATTTCCCCCAACCCTAACATGCTCTAATCTTTTGATAGAATGCACAAATAAATATTATGATAAGAGTAGATGCATTAAGGATGCCTTAGGGGAAATTTTAGTAAGAATCAGTCAAGAGATGCTCATAGTAGCTCTTAAAATCCCTTATAGAGAACCCTATGAGCCCTGGACTTTCATAGAAGTGACTCATGTATATGAGGGCGATAAGAAAAAATAAAATTCTCTTATTGCTCAAAGCTGGTTGGAAAAGCTAGAGAAGGGAGGCTCAGAGTTGCCCAAACCCTTGACAATTGAACATTTATGTAAGGAAATTGCAGCTATTGTTTTCCTTTTGAACAGAGTTAAGGGAAATGAGCATGCCTTCCATTGGGAAGACTAGATGTATTGCTTCATTCAGAAGATTTTAGGAGGGGAAAAGTTTATCAACTAGGCTGACTTGATCGTCAAGAAACTTCACAGAGAACTCCTAAATGTAACCAACTTGACTACTTTCTACATGACTTCCTATCTGATCTATACCCTTTCCTATTATAAAAATAGGGAGGGTTTACCCCATGAGCCTTGGAACAATGATATGAAAATTTATGATTACTACAAACATTTGCAAAGTGAGAGATTTATAGAAGAATTCAAAATATTTAATGATGTATTCATGGGTAAGCTGGTCTTTGAGCTATGTGGGAAGGAAAATAGTAGACTCACAGAGGAAGCTATGTAAGTGGTGAATGTTTATGGGTGTTACTATAGGAAATGATAAGAAAGAGCAAAAGATCTAGTTTAATCTAATGAGCAAGGTGTGAGGAAAAGCATACCATGAGATAAACAAAAACTAGAAGCATTCACCATACAATATGAGACAATATTTTTGAAGGGGGAAAAGTGTAAAAAAACCCCCGTGATATTATTATGAATGGGCCAAAAAGCCTAAGAGAGAGAGAGAGAAAGAAAATGAGAGCAAAATGCTCATACAATGCTTCAAGAGAATGAGAATGAGAAACTATGTGTTGCTAGAGAATGCCTTGAGAAAAGAGAAGAGAAGTATCTCTTAAGAAGGGATGAGAGGAAAGGAGTTGAATGTAACTCCCATGTGCATGTGAACCACATTCATAATGTGTGTGCCACTTGTGCTATTTCCTCTTAAGGAGGAATCTAAGAAAAAGAAAATACAAAAAATAAAATATGTCCTCACACATGGAAGAAGAGGACAAAATAACATGTAGGGATTCTAAAGGAATCTCCTACTTACATACGAAAATAAAATACCTTGGTTTATAATAAAACACCAAGGAAAGATTAATTCTAACAGTTACTTTATTCAATTTCCTATATTAGGGTTGGGGCATTTGATGAAGAGCTTTTGAGACTGCCCAAATACTATTTAGATAATGTAATCTTGATGGAAATTTTTAGACACCTAGTTATTGTTGAACGGAAGTCATGAAGTTCCAAAAATTCCTTAGGTGTCCTATTCCCATTGAATTAGGCTACTATAGGTGTAAAAGCTTCCTCTACGCCTTGGAAATGGAAGGTGAGCTTCATGCCTTAAACTCAAAATCTTACATCCCTAGAGCCAGTTTTGACTATAGGGCTTTCACCAAAACAAACTTGAATGTTCCTTCCACATTCATGCATATTTCGTAACTTGAGGATTCTTGGGCTAATTGCTCAGATTATTTGGAAGTCAGAAGAAGATTGTGGTCCAGGATGACTCAAAGGTAGATTATCACTTTTAGGGTTGATTTGGATACAGATGGTGTTGAAGAAGATGAAGATGTGGATGTGCTCGATCCTCAATTTCTTGAGCAAGTTGAAGCTCTTCCTATCCCAGAGATCAATTGCACAAAAGTAGAAGAGGAATAATTATAATCTAGGACAACCAATGTGATCAAAAGGACATAAAATTGGCTTCAAGAAAATAAATCTCCCAAGATTATTTATCAGTCCTCGAGAAAACAAGTGAAATCAAAGAAAATAAATTCCTCAAAAAAAGCTTCTATTTCAACTAATTCTGTTGTTGGTAAATTTTCTATAGGTAATCTTGAACTTGAAGTTGAACCAGTTAGCCTGGAATTTCAACTTCAACTTCAAGTTGAGCCTAGCACATGGATGACCCATTCAAGTAGCTAGATAAAGATCAAAGAAAAGGAACCTATAGTGAATTCCAGTATTGTAGTAGACTTGGATTCTCCTGAAACTGAACATTAAGAAGAGCCAGTTCTAGATTTAAGTTTGCCCAATATGTCTGACAATCAGCATGTTCAGGGTAATACAGATAACACTCCAATGGACTCCCTTGGGCTTTTGAGCAGCCATGAGACTCCAAAGAAAGCCACCATAGCTCCAAAATGGTTGGAAAAATATATTGCCAAGAAACGGAGTGTCGTGCCATTTTCTTTTCCAATTGAGGATGTGGTAAGTAAATGCTTGGGTAAAACCCCAAAATTTAAAAAAACCCAAGACAAAATCTAGAATTGATTTTGATGAGGATACTGGCCATTACATAGCAGAGATTACTAAGCTAGTAAATGATAAAGGGAATGAAGAAGTCTCTGCATATGATTATCAAGTGTCAAAGATTGACTTAGGGAAAGATAGTAGAGCAACAGATGTGAAGATATTTGAAGTGTCAAATAGGAAGATCGCTAACAGAGTATGGAAGAATGCCAAGGATAAATAGGAGATGAAGGAAGAAATAAGAAATATGGCTCAATACATTCATGCTATTAAACATCTAGAACCTCTTCCTTTGAGAGAAATTCTAGCATCAATCGATGTCAAATCCCCAGTTAACCAAAAATTCATGGATCAAGTGTAGAGAAACAAGGCAGTTACCAAAACATTTGAGAATCAGAATGACTATGTTAAATATGAGCACATCAAATACTTAGGTTGTTCCAATCAAGCCCAGAAGGAGGCCAGTAACCTTATTAAAAAATTTTGTGCAAGTGTTGAAGGCTGGTAAATTGAAAAGGGGAGCTGGGTAAAGGAAATCCAATGGATGGAATAAATTCAGGAATACTATCTGTAGAAGTTTATTGTTGAAAGCCCAGTCCCAGGTTTGGATGACAAGACCTTATATGTCCTGAAGGAATGCATTGACTGGAGAAATGAAGCCATGGCATAGGGAATTTCTGAAGTCAAAGATCTACTTAAAGAGATGGAGATAATAAAGGATATAACCCTAAGTGATATTGACTAGATTGATAAATAGTGTTCTGAGGCAAAGGAGGAGTCAATCAGACCGGGTGAGAAGGTCATTGAAAATTTTCAATTAAGATTTGACGAACTCAAGGAAATGAAAACACTGACTGTGCAGGGTTTTTCTAAAGTTGCATGCATGGAATCAATGCTCTTGATCCATTAGAAACATCTGGAAATGCATGATGGGAAAGTTACACAAATCCGTAAGGAAAAGGAAGTATGGAAGTAGAGAATTGCTTACCTCGGACTACCACATCATCAAGTCATCTTTGCATTTACTATCATATATGAGAACTGGAAAGTGGCTTAGTTGGTCTTAGCCTCAATGCCTTAGCTCTGGTGGACACTTGGATGGATTCAAAAGGCGTTTCATGCCATAGTCCCTCTTTTTGCTTTATGCTCTAAGTTAGTTATTTTAACTAAAAACTATTTACCTCTGGTGAGGGAGTATTAACTATGGTTGGTTTCTAGCCTTGTGTGGCTATATATTTGAAGACTAAAAACTTATAGGAGGGGGCTCTCTGAGATTTTGAAAACTAATTTTTGAAATCTATGCTTTAGTTTGCTTAAAACTAGTATGATAGAATGTATGTAAAATCTTGTGGTTTTATATATGTATTTTAAGATTTCGAAGTAATGAATACTTTTGTTCACCCATGCATATGATCTATTTTCTTGTGGAGATGAATCATATTTGAAAAATCTTATTTGTCATATGAGTGAATCCTATATCTGAAGCAACAGGGAGAATTTATTTAGAAATTTTAGTTTTGAGTATGTGGATAATTATTGTTATCAGATTTCAATGGTTCTTTAATTTGCACATTATTTTCATGTTGATGAACTGAATGTACCACCTTAAGTATTTTCTGGTCAAAAATACCAATAATTCGCATTCTTTTATAAATAAGATTGTATTAAATATTTTCTAGCAAGGAAGTTGCACCTTGAAAAATTGCAGAGAGTTTGTTATCATAGAGACTCAATTGTTAGTGTAGTGATTATCTTTTTTCTTTCCATTTAGTGCAAATCTTTAGATAAATCTTGAAAAAGGGAAAATTGTTCACTAACATATGCCATAGCCATACATCTTCAACTTTAACAAATAAGAAACTCTTTGTAGTAGTATCAAGATAGAATAGATTACCTCTAGATTGTTCACCATTTCCAATCAAATCTTCATCAGTATCATAGGTCTTTATTTTTCTATTTTAAAATTATAGTTAGTGGCTAGTGTTGTTCATTTGTGAAACACTCAATAGATTATAGTTTAGTCCTTTAACCCAATAGGCATCATCATATTTCATCTTTTCATTCAATATAATGGATCCTCTTTCTTTTATAGAACATGGAGCATCATTTCCAAATATAACAAATCCTCCATCATACTTTTTTAGGTTCTCAAACTTATCAATATCACCAGTCATATGATGTGAACATCCACTATTTATTATCCATGGGTCTAGTTTACTTACATGAGAAATAAGATCTTTTTCATCTTCACACTTTTATTCTTCTAAATCATCCTTTAGAGAAACATATACAACTTCATATCCTTCCTTAGTATCATCTGATTCATCATTTGTTACACCTTCCCTAGCTAGGAATCAAGACTTATTTCTTTTATCCTTATAGTCTCTAAACCTTATGTATCAATTCTCCTTCTTAAAAATTTTGTCATTCTTATCATTGTTAGGACATCTAGATGTAATATGGCCAATCTTATTATAATTAAAATATTTCAAGCGTAATTTACCTTTGTACTTTCCTTTACCTCTCGGCAGTCTCTTAGCCAGCAGTGCCTCTAACTCTTCTTGTTCTTTCTCTTCGATTAGGATACTGTCATATTCACTTCCATATGAACTACTATGAATCTCTTTGTATTTTATTGATGTTCCAATTCTTGGAGATGACTTGATTAATGCAGTTTTAATAGTCGATATACTATTATCATAATTACTTAGCTCAAATGCAGTCAACTTACCAATTAGGGCTTTAAGAGTAATAACATTATTTGGTATGGATCTCAGTTCCTTAATAGAATATACCTAAATAATGATAGGGAGACCTCCTAAAATCACCTTGAGCCAAGAAATCTCAATCACAAAGGTCACTCTTGGACCACTTAAGGGTTTCTTAATTCCCCTTTTCACCTTGGAAGAACTACCAATCCTTCCTCCCAACTTGGGGTCTTCCTATCAACTAGTGTTACCACTTCTCCTTCTTGAGTTCACCAAGGTAAACTCACTTCACACTCACCATACCTCACATTAACTTGGTGTAGGGTTGAATCCATTTTTATTAAGTGGATGCAAAATATCTCAAACTAGTTAGAACTTCCTTACCGATCTCAAGGATTTCTAGTTTTTAGGCTTGTATCCCTATTAGCCCCAACTAGGTCTTTGAATGTATTCTTTTAGCCCAATAACTCTAAAATTTTACAAATGAGTGCCAAAATGGATTCAAGATTTGGACACCCTTTTGGTAGTTCTTAAAGATTATGTAGGTCTAGGGTTTCACAAATGTCCATACAGTAGCATTCAATTTTTGAACCTCCTTCCTAGAAAATAGGCCTCATTACCTAGGTCACTTAGCTAGGTTATCAAATTCACTTCTAAAACACCATCCACTAGCTCTAGGGGTTCAATTAGTCTCTAATGGAACTCTCCAATCAAAAATTACCATTTCCCAATCTAACCCTATCTTCTTTAAATCACTGTCATTGGCTTTGCACTAATCAGGACACCCTGTCTCACCTAGGGAAAGCCTTCACACTAAGCTCCAACCATTTTTATCCACTATAAAAATTGGGACACTATATACAAAGGTTCCACTTCACTTCCTCCACAAGCCATTAACATATCATGGAGGTAAGTCATGGTGGAACTGTGTTTCACTGTAACCCTTCAAACTAGCAAGACATAGTCCACTGAGGGCTTGGATTACAAAAAAAAACAAGATAAAATAAAACTACTCTGAAACCTATTTACACAACACAAATTCAATCTAAGGTAATTAAATTAACATGAACATAAATCTTCAATCATACTTGCAGTGAGAAGCTTCAAATTTCATTAGACTATCAAGAAATACAGAGAATGAAAATGACCAAATCAACCTTAAAATTTGTGTCACCAAGTTATCCAACCTCATATTCCTTTAATTCAAACCTTAAATACCATCTATAACACCCAGGTCCTATCCCTAACTATCATTTAGGGATTTTTGACAATTCTTGCCCGAAAATTGAAAAGTTGTCAAAAATGTTGTCAAAGTTGCTCGAGCAACTTTGACAACTTTTGCATTTTATGTAAGCAACTATTGCTAGAGATCCTTAAGGTCATCTAACCCTATCTCAAACCTATTTAAAACTCAAAACAACCTAAAAATAACTTGACTAACCTATTTCAAAGTATTTTTACACTCTAGGCCCTATTATTTGACCTCTTTGGCAACCTAAGATCCACTAGGGTACTTGGTGCCAAGTACCAAAACTTAAAATCTCTTCCTAACTACCAGAATCTCTTGAAGTCTTATTATTTTCTTGATTTGGATAAGTTCAAGTATAAGCCAAAATATTTTAATGAGTAAGCCTTATCTACCTAGTTACTCTTGCACCAAATAGCATACTTAGATGAAAGAGTTCTCATAATTTTACTTACCACTTCTTCATTAGTGAATGTTCCACCAGCACCTCTGATAGCACTAACAACTTCTGTGATTCTAAAACTATATTGAGGATGATGAACTAAAACTGATTGAATACCTAAATGACTTGAAGATCAGTGATTAGAGATCACCGAGCTACTGAAATGATATGTAAGATAATTAAATCAATCATTATGTTGTTATTGATGTCAACTAGTTTTGACAATACTTATCATGTTAGTTACAAACATCTAAACATCTATAGAAAGAGAGAAAAGATGAAGAATTGAGATATCTACATGGAGAAAGATGGATATGATAGATGAGGATAAGGAATACTTTGGGTAACTTATTGATGATTCTATGATCTCATATTGTTGACTTGATTATGTTGCATTAATCTATTATGAAGAAGGAAGAAAAATTGCACAAGGCAATGTGGTCGGTAAATGAAGCACTTCAGTATACACCGAGCCAGTGTAGTGTATACCGAGCAATAGTATTAACCGAGCTTGTATTCACCGATGCATTTCTTTGTTAACCGAGTATGGATGAAAGTATTAAATGCTTAGTTTAGCTGACATAAAATGATGAGCTAGAAATTGTTATGATTTCAAGATTGAGGATAAAGTTTTTTATGAGATCTATGGCTGACAAAATTTGAAGAAGATCTAAAGGATGGAATTGAAACATTTTATTGACACAACTGCCGAGGAAGGTTTAAGAGGAAAAATAAATGAAGAAGGATAAGCGAAAAAATTTGATGGTTGATACGAAAATGTTTTATCTGTCTATTTAAGAGATATAGTTTTCATTGTTGAAACTATGCTAGAAGAAGGAAGACTGCAGAGATTTCATGTGAATACAGTTTCATGCATGCCTGATCAGACTGGTTGAAGGAGAACCGAACTGCAGAATAGTACTGAGCGTCAGAGAGCTATTACCAAGTCAAAGTAAGTTGAGGAAGTGAATTTAAATATTGATCAGAGGATTTATATAGGCTTAGAATAGATTTGAACATCTACAAATTAAGTTGTATTGTAATCAAATCAACAACTATTTCATTTTAACCATTGATACATAAAAATATCCTAACTAAGTGGACTTAACCGTCTTATGTTATGCCCCTATGTCATTCAAGGAATGTACATTTTTATCTTATTGACCCCATAGTGAATGTTGGTTGAAAGTTAACTATTAGTCTTAAATCCTCTAACAAGGTCACACCTGACAGTGTGTTTGTAACCTTTAACAGGGTTGGCTCTTCACCGAGCCCACTTCAAAAGAGTGAAAATTATTTTTGGTTACCGGTCCCAGGTGGTTTTTCCCTTAATAGGGTTTCCACGTTAAATCATTGTGTTATGTGTTTCTATGATTATTGTTTTATTGTCATAATTTACATACTACATATTTGATTTGGTCGGTAATCATAGTGAGTTAATTAACTGGTAATTGGTAAAAGGCACATATAGTTTAATAGTTTATGTTACCGAGTTGCAGAATTGATTGGAATTATTTTGAGTGTTATCTTTGTATTTGGGACTATAGGATAACTAATCTAACCGATTCACCCCCCCTCTTAGTTATTCTAACAAAGAAATGTTCTCTTCATCCTTCATTCTCATTTCATCATACTTTCTTCTGAGACTATCAACCTTATCTTTGTGTACATGTTGATCTCCTCCATAAATGAGTATAAACCTATGCCACATCTATTTTCAATTAACTTAGTCCTTAACATCATTGAATTTAGCATCAGTTAGGGAAGAAGCAATCTCAATCATTACCAAGTTGTGTTGCTTCTTTTCTTTCATCTGATCAACTTTCATGAGTCCAAGCAGTGGAGTATAATCATTATCCAAAAGAATCAATAAAGATTCTCTAATCCTAGATAGATACAACCTCATCCTACTTTGTCATGTTGAGAAAATTTCCTTGTTCAGCTTAGGTACTTCTCTCCTATACATCTTCAGATCTTTTACTCAAGTCTTTCAAACTTATCTATTCAGAGTACTTATCTTTGATGCCAATTGTTGGATTATGGAGAGGGGGTGTGAATAGGTAATCCTTGATTCTATGTACCTTAAAAAATATTATTTGATTAACTCGGTTAAACACAATTCACTATTTACCGACAATAGTAAATAAAATTTAGCAATCAATCACATAAATCATTCATAACATGTAACACTAGTATTTAATGTGGAAACCCATCTTTGGGAAACACCACTGTGGGAATTGTCACCCACTAAAGAAAATACTCTTCTAAAGTATACTCGATTAAGAGTCAATCTTGTTAAAGATTACAATGCACACTTTTAGTTTTGACCTGGTCAAGGGATTTACCTCATATTTTTTACGATCTTTACCCTATTAGGAGTGGTCTTGTTAAAGGGCTTTAAACACTCTTTAGAATGTTACCTTTTGCAAAGATTTTACAATAATATTGTTAAGTCCACTCAATTAATATATTTCTTTGTTACAAATGTTAATAAGCAACAGTAAATAATTTGACCTATAAATTCACAACTATCTTTGCATAATCAGATGCTTTTTGTACTCTTCTATCTTCACTTCAATCATTCACTTTCCATTGGCTTCAATACTTCATCATATTCTTCTTTTTTACTCGGAATATATCTTTTCCTTCATCTTTACATCAGTTAGTGATTCTTCAACTCTTCAATTTTTCCAGCCATTTTTTCATACAAATCCATCATTTATATAGACATGCTTTGTCTCATAATCTCCTCTATTATGTTTTCCTTTGTTTAATCTCAGCCATCCAATTCCTTATACCTTGAATCTAGATCTTAGTAACACATTTTATTTTCACCTAGGAACTTGAACTTTCATGAAACTTTTTCCTTTTGTTTTAACCATTTAGATCTAAGACATAGATCATCATCATCATCAATTTTCTTGATCGTAGATCTCTCTAACTAACTTTCCTTATCATCATGATCCTCCAGCTCATCATAGCTAATCATTAAATGTCATTCTAATCCTTATTTAATTTATTTTCCTTGCTTAGTGGATAAATCTGAATTTTAGTTACCTTTTCTCAGTGCCTAAAAATTTTCTACTCGGTGTCCTGTGTTTCTTTTCCTTTACCAAAACATACTTCCTTTTACCTTTACCGAGTGAATTTTCCTACTAGATAGCCAAAACTATTCTTCTTACCGACTTGACAAATCTTCGTTACCATTCTTTACCAACTTGATATAATCATGTGTTAGGTAGAAAACAAGTATATCAACATAACCTTACCATTGTCTGATCTATATCAGTTTCCCAATTAAGCTCTTCAACTTCATAACATCTCAATTCTTCTTCTCCTCAACTCATTCAACTTATATCATACTCCAAATGATATGGAAATACAATATAAACCATAAATAAATCAATTTCTTTACATCAATGACAAGAGAATAACTGATCTAACCTTTCTACTATCTTGTATTCCTCTGATCTTGGTTGGTCTTTATCATCATCACCATCAGTTATAGTAATATCTTTTTTGCTAGGTTTTCACTGAGATACTTTTTCTCTTTTCTAATTTTTTGTACTTTTGATTTTTTTCTCTTTTTCTTTGATTCATCAAGGAACCTCTTTGCTAGATTTTCATCGAGATGGTCATTTTTTCAGGACATTTTCCACTATTTTTGAATTTTTTGCTTTCCACTATTTTTTCTTTTCTTCAGGAACTCTTTTTTACTATTTTGGAACTTTTCTATTTTTTTATGTTTTTTATTTTTTTCAAGATCTATATTTTATTTTTTAATTTCTTTAGGATCAATATTTGTTGTACAGGTGATGCCTTAAGAATGTCAAGTGTAAAACCATTTTAGATGGAGATTATTTATTAGATCTAATAGGACATCTCCCTCAAGTGTAGCCAATTGATAAGCTCTTGATCCAAATGAAGTTGTGATGACAAAGGGACCCAGTCAGTTGGGTTCAAATTTTCCCTTTTGTTCTTGATGTTGCTAATTCTTTGAGTTTTCTCTTAAAACTAGATCTCCCACTTAAAATGCTCTTGGTTTCACTTTCTTATTATATCCTCTCAACATTCTTTTCTACTAGAATTTGAGATGATCAAATACCTATTGTCTGAGCTCATCTAACAATTCTAGTTCTTTTAGACACAAGATTATATAGTTCTCATTAATGACTAGATTTTTCAATGAAATCCTTAGTGATGGAATCTCTACTTCAATTAGTAGTACTTCCTCAGACCCGTAGACTAGTGCAAAAGGAGTTGGTCTTGTTGGTGTTCTAATGTTGGTGCGGTATGCCCATAATGATATATTAATTTACAAGTGTTAGTCTCTTCCTGATTTGTTGATTGTTTTATGTAGGATCTTTAGGATTATCTTGTTTGATGCCTTAGCATGTTTGTTACCTTGAGGGAAATAGATCGAGGAGTAGTGTTGAGTGAATTTTACTTGTAGACATAATTCATCCATGTCTTTATTTTTGAATTACCCTCCATGGTTATTTATAATTGATGAGGGTACATTGTACCTACAGATGATGTAGTTTAGGATAATATTGAGGCTTTTTTTTCCCTATAGCATTGGCAAATGGAACTACTTCAACCCATTTTGTGAAGTATTTAGTTGTTGTGATGATATACTTATGTACATTAGATGAATTTGGGTAAATCTGTCATACTAGATCAAAGACTTACTATTGAAATTGCCAATGTTTTATAAATGGAGTTAACTCCCTAGCTAGAGCATGTATCAGGTTTCTGTGAACTTGGCATTTCTTGCATGTCTTAGCATAATTAATAGCATATTTTTCCATTGTAGGCCAGTAGTATACCACTCTTAAGAGTTTCTTGGCTAATGAAAAGCCATTCAAGTGAGACCCACACACACCTTCATGTACTACTTCCTTTAATGCATGATTTGACACTTCATATTATAAACATCAAAGTAGTGTACCATTAAGAGAACATCTATACAAGTCATTTTCAATGATTAAATAATGTGATGCTACTATTATGAGGCATCTTTTCTCATTTCTTGTATAATTTTCAAGAAAGGCCTGATATTTTAGATAGGAATAAATATGGGCATATCAAGATAGGACTTGGATTTTAATAGCACATGTGATCTAGGAATCAGGGGAGTCATAGGCTAGAAAGGATAATTTTTCCACTAGGAAGTCATAGCAAAATTGATGTTCTTCTAGTTGTAGCATGGATGCTAAGGTAACCATCCCATCAATAGCTTTATTCTTCGACCTTGATATTTATTCAAATGTAATGTAGAAAAAATATTTCTTGAGACCATCAACCATCCTTTTGTAAGGAATTATCTTATCATCTTTTATTTGGTAATCATCATTTACTTGATTTATTATAAGCTGTGAGTCTCCATAGACATGTAACTCAATGATTTTCCACTCTATTGCTAGCTTCAAACCATTAACCAGGGCTTCATACTCTTCTATATTATTTGTGCATGGAAATATCATCTTTTAAGCCTTTTATATTTTTTATCCCTGAGGAGTAATGAATAAACATCCAGCTCTTGACCCTTGTTGTGTAAAAGAGTCATCAAAATAAATCTTCCATAGGTGTTTTGTAAGGTGCATGATTTCTTTATCAGGAAACTCCATCTGCAATGGTTTGTCATCTGTTAAGGGTGCTTTAGCAAGTTGATCAGCTATCACTTGTCCTTTGATGGCCTTTCTATCAATATATTTAATATCAAATTCACTCAATATCACGACCCATTTTTCTAGCCTTCTCGTCAATGTTGCTTTATTCAACAAATATTTGAGTGGATCTATTTTTGTGATTAGTTGCACCTTATGTGATAGCATATAATGTCTAATATTTTGAGATGAAAATACCACTTATAGGCATGCCTTTTCAATCATTAAGTAATTTATCTCATAGGAGACTACAGTTCTATTAATGTAATATATTTCCTTTTCTTTCTTAGTTGTGTCCTCTTGTGCCAGTAACACTCTTGATGATGTGTTAATTATTGATATGTATAATAGGAGTGGTTTTCCATGAAATAGAGCCATCAAAATTGGAGGATTCACCAAATATTGTTTAACTTGAGAAAATTTCTTCTCACATTATTGATCCCATGTAAACATGACTCCCTTATGCATCATTTTAGTGAATGGTTGAGCTTTATTTTCTAATTGAGATATGAATCTCCTTATAGATTGTAATTTTCTCTGAAGTTTCCTCATTTGACTGATATTTCTTAGAGGTTGCATTTCAATTATTTCTTTTAATTTATCTAGAACAACCTCAATTCCTTTTTCTAAAACTATGAATCCTAGAAACTTACCTGATGATACTCCAAATGTGCACTTTTAAGGATTTAACCTAAGTTGAAACTACTCCATTCTATCAAAAAATCTCCTCAGGTCCTCTATGTGAGTTGTTCTGATTTTTAATTTTAGTAATGTTTCATTGGTATAATCTTCCATATTCATATGCATTGTTTCATGGAATGTTGTTGTCACTTCTCTTTGGTAGGTTGCACCTGCATTATTGAGACCAAACGACATGAAATTCTGACAATATGCTCCCCATGCACATGTGAATGTAGTTTTCTCTTAATTTTTAAGGAAAATTTTGATTTGATTATAGCCTAAGAATCTATCCATTAAGGAGTACATCTCATATCCTCTAGTGTGATCCACAATCATGTCTATGTTTGGAAGTGGAAAATCATCCTTTGGACAAGCCTTGTTTAGGTCTCTAAAATCCATGCAAAACCTTATAGATTTATCTACTTTGGAAATAGAGATTATGTTGGATATCCATTCCACATAATCAAGAGCTCTTATAAATCCATCTTTCAACAATTTTTCTAGCTCTTCTTTCACTAATAATGCAATGTGTGGATTCATTTTTCTCAATTTCTATTTTACAGGCCTTACTCCAGGAGCAATAGATAAATGATGCATTATTAAGTATTTATCTAATCCTGGCATGTCTGAGTAAGACCAAGAAAAGTTGATCTTTTTTTCCTTGAAAAACTTACTAAATAGTGTTTTCTCCTCTTTTGATAAGGATTAAGAAATGTGGACCATTTGTGGAGCTTCTGATGTCCCAATATTAACTAGTTGTGTTGGATTTTTTGAGTGTCATTTTTACATGAGACAACTACTAGGAATTTGGATGAATAAATTCCCCTCTTGGAAGAATGATGAAATCAATCTCAAGGTTCCTTTTGGGCTGGGTCTCAACTGTCTAGATAGCTCAACTGAAGATAAATGTGAAACTGTTCACAAGGGGACCTTTTCTCTTTCGATCTTAAAAAGGTTGCAAAAACCATCTTAAAACAAATGATCTTTCTCTCTTTTTTTATATTTTCTAGAATCTTTTGAATGAAATAAATGTAAATTTGATTTAATCTACTATGATTGATTTGCAAAGAGAGTAAGGATCAAGATAGCGAGAATTGAATGAAACTTGTGTAAAGTAAAACTAATGGAAATAAACCACCATTGCACCGCTTTGCAAATTAAATTACCAAAATTTTACAGATGTAATCATCAATGGAATTAAAGGCAAACATAAGATTTGTCAAAATTCATCAAATCATGAAGCCACCATGAATGTGCACACATATGAGACAAATTTATCTTGAAGCACCAAAGAACAATCTTCCCAATATTTCATCACAACAAAGTAATGCACCAATGATAAACACCGGACTAATGAATTCGCAGATCAAAATCACCATACAATCAATTAGCTCTTTGAAATAAACAAATGAGTAAACACACATTCATAAACTTCACAAAGATAGCATAAAATCACACTATGATTGAAGTGCCAATTTTATATATTGTATTACAATAATAATCCATTGTAATTACATTGTTCATTTATAATTTATAGGGCTTCACCCTTTAGGGAAAGAAATTTCACATCTAGGGTTTCAACTGTGCATGCAACTTTAAAAATAAATTAAACTAAATCTTTACTTAAATTAAATTAATCTTAAAGTAACCCTAAACTATATATCATGGATATAATCCACGTGCATTACAATTTTGAAGCCTAAGATGCATTAAAAAAATCAAAATCTATTCTGGAGTTTCATCATTTTCTTGCATAATCTTTCTTCAAAAGTTGCAGTTCTTCCCTTAAATCCTCATCATGGCCTCTCTTCAAGATTCTAATTGAAAGATATCTCCAAAGCATGCAAAAATGACCCGCAATATGTGGTCAATCTGATTGGAAATCCACCATAAAAGACTGGAAGTTCTTGGCGGTGACGGCCTAGCAATTTCGGACCCCAACCTCTACTCTGAAAAAAATGAATTTGAAAAAAAAATGACTAAGTACACAACACCATGCCAAATAAATCTTGAAAATTTCAGAGGCCAAAAATCTTGGAGTGAAAAATTGACCAAGTGTCAATAAATACCTTTTACGCAAAAATTGGTAAGTCCAAAATTGAACACTTAGCCACTTGGAGGATCTTTGGATGTGCCTTCTGGAGCCTTTCCACTACCTCTTGTACTTCCTCAAAATCCTCTATTTGGATACTCCCAAGGTGTTCCTATTGATTCTCTCAGAAGGTGGCTAACTCAGTTACTAAAAGCTTGTATTTCTTCATCCTGAACCAGCATCTTTTGCATTTCCTCCTTTTGATAGAACATTTGCAATACGTCATCCTTCATCTTTACTCCATTGAAAATTTTCATGAGTTGATGCATGATGTCCTTTATTAGGTCCATGGTTTGGCCCTCATCATCATCATATAGAGCTATGTCGAGTCCTTCGAATAACTTATGTAATTCCTCTACCCATAGCATCCCTTCATCTCTCTTTTATTGATCCTACTCAAACATTTTTGATAGATGTTCAAGGCTTCGGTTATATCCTTGATCCATTCTTCAAAATTATCGAGTCCTAAACCTTAATAAATCTTTACCAGAATGTGGAAGTGTTGCTTCCTTATTACTTTAAGCTCATCAAGAATATTTTTCTATTTCACAATTTGTGCCTCTAATCCTTCCTCATCACACATCATATCCACCAATTTTTTGATCTCCCTAATAGTACCTCTAAAAGGTCTCAAAATTTTCCTTAAGGCATCCCCTGCGAACTTCTCAAAATTGTCCTTCATATTGGAACATGCATGAATAAAATAATGTGGTTTGTCTTTCGGCAGCTCATGAGTAGCCATTTTCTCCAAAATAGCCTCTAATGAGGCCTCTGGGTTAATAAGGTCAATGGGACCTATGGTATTAAGAATGAACCTCTTCATTGCCTCCTTTCATTCTATCAAAACTTTAATCTTCTCTTCATCTTTATCCATAAAACCCAAGGCATTCTTTAATCCCAAGTTGGCCAATGTTTTACTCCCTTCCCTTGTTGGCTCACCCAAGTCTATGTCTTCGAAGACATAGTCTTCAAGAGGGATTTATTCCATAGTGGTGTTAACTATTGGGACCACTACCTACACTTTACACTTGCCCCTTTGATCTTGCATAACATATGACAAAGTCCTTGCCTAGGCACTTGATTCTCCTTGGTGGAACTCTCGGCCTAACACTACCATATCGGTGTCCTCTTCATCTATATAAACCTTCACCCTTGGTTGTATTTCTTTGGTGAACCAGGTAGGCTTGGAGAAGATATTTATTGTTAGATAACTAAGAGGGGGGCTGAATCAGTTAATTCTAGTTATCCTATAATCCCAATCTCCCATATGTATATAATTAAACTTTTTAATCAAATTATCAACTCGGTAAGATATCAACAATATATTTTTTATCATCTACTGATTGGAATTCATTTCATTACTATGTTTACCAATTAATCTAGACATTAAATGTGTAAAATAAAATAATAATCCAATCACATCAAATACACATAACACAAGGATTTTAACGTGGAAACCATGTTAAGGGAAAAACCACCCTGACCGGTAACCCAAAATCTTTCACTCTTTTGAAGTGACCTTAGTTAGGATCCAACCTTGTTAAAGGTTACAAAACACATTGTAAGGTGTGACCTGGTTAGAGGATTTATCACTAATAGTTCTCCCTTGACCAACATTCATCGAATGTCATATTGAAATTAAAAAAAACTATTAAGTCCACTCGGTTAAGAGAATTTGTTGTAACAATGGTTAAACTGATACAACAGTTATTTGAATCAAATACAACTAAGATTTGCAGATTTTTAGATCTATGCTAAGCTCAAAATACCTCTCCTGGTTAATAATCAATTCAACTCTTCATATCCTCCATATTATTCAGCTCGTTAAATAATGCTTTGATGCTCGATAATGCCTGTAGTTCACCTTGGTTCTATCTATAACTAGTTTGATTAGTAGTGCATGAAAATAGTCCTTCCACCTGAATTATCTTGCAAAGTCAATTATCCCAGACTCAATAATAAATCTCATGTCTCTTTAAATAGACATCATAAACTATTTTCTTCTCATCCATTAGATTTTGCCTCTTAATCTCCATCCTCCATTTTTCCGCTTCAAGCTTCCTCGATAGTTGTGTTTATAACATGTTTCATCCTTCTCCATTCGATCAATCTTGAATTTTGTCAATTGTTATATCATCATAAAAAAAAATTCTTTTACCTCAAAATCATAAGAAATTTTTTAGCTCATCAATTCGGTCAGTTTTTAAAAACTTTAATTATTTCTCTCACTCGGATAATACAAAATGTGTCGATGAATACTAACTTGGTTATTAATATTACTTGGTATACACTCCACTGGCTTTGTGTATACATAAGTCTTCAATTACCGACCACATAAAATTTTTTAGTTATGATCTCCAATCTATAACAAAATCATGTAGTACAATCAAGTCAACAACATGATCCCATAGACTCATCAATAAGTTACCCAATGTATACCTTAGCCATATCTTCCACATCCATCTCATTCTTGTGTGGATATCCTTTATCATTTTTCTTCTTTGAATGTTTGTAACCACCATGATAAGAACAGTCAAAACTAGTTGACATCAATGACAATACATATTGACTTATTTAATTTCCTTACATATCACTTTAATAGCTCGGTGACCTTCAATCACTATCTTTTACTTTTCCATTCATTTCATCAAGATATTCAATCAATTGTAGGTTATGAATCTCTCCCTTTGGCATTGATGGCAACACAATATGAAGTATGTCATAGACTACCAAACATATATACTACAACTCTATTACTAAATGTTGTATCTCAATAAGCTCTCCCTAGATTCGTCATTTAATATGTTTAATTACTACATAGCATTTCATGCAGACTCTCCCTGCGGATTTGATCTTCTTCTAATTTTTCTCTCTATTTTTTATTCATTCTATCCCACTAGATAGATATTTCATTGATTTATTCTCTCCCTTTGAATTACATTTCATATGAAATCTTTCTCTCCCTTTGATAATAATGCCAAAAATAAATTAACAGCTCTTCCATAGCCAAAATATCTCTGGTGTTTAGTTTAGATCAAGTACCTTCATGTACTGATATGCAGTATTCTTAGCTCTTATCTTTCACAACCTTAGGAATCCTAAAGTGTGAACAATATGCATCAACATCATTTGATATTCTGATAAAGTCTAGTCCTCAAATACTCAAATGTATCCTTCGGTAAGGGTTTAGTAAATATGTCTGCAAGTTGTTCTTTTGATTTCACAAAATCCAATTTCACTTTCTTTTCTTGTACTTGTTTTCTCAAATAGTGATACTTAATATATATGTGATTTGTCTTTCCATGCATCACTTGATTCTTGGAAATATTTATAGCACTTGTGTTGTCACAATATATTATCACTAGATCAGTGATCTCTTCATTCATCCATTTCAAAAGTTATTTTATCCATGCAATATTTGAACAATTAGCAAGGGAAACAACATATTCTACTTCAACAGTGGACTAATAAATACATTCATGTTTCTTACTTATCCAAGTAACTAACCTTTCTCCCAAAAATAATGCTCCACTGGTAGTGCTCTTTTGGTCATCAATATTTCCAACCCAACCTGTGTCGGTGTAAACCTGTAGTTCAAAATTGTCTTGTTTCTTATACCATAAACCATAATTCTCAGTATTTTTCAAGTATCTCAGAATCCTCTTAATATCAGTCATATGTGATTCCTTAGGATTAGAAGAAAATCTTGCTACAATCCCAACAACATGTGCAATATTTGGTCTACTATGCACAACATACATTAATTTACCAATCATTGATCTATATAATGTTTGATTTACCTCGGTTGACTGATCATATTTTGTTAATTTTCATCCTATGACCATAGTATACCAATGGGTTTTTAATCTTCCATTCTAGAATTCTTCAACACTTGTTTGATGTACTTTGATTGTGTAATGAATATCCCTTCACTTTGTTGTAGAATTTGTAAACCTAGAAAGAATTTAATCTCTCCAAACATTGACATTTCAAAAAAAAAATTCATTTCATTAACAAATGATTTGCAAAGATTATCATGTCCTCCAAATATAATATCATCAATAAAAATTTCAGCAATAAGAATATTTTCATCAGTTTCACCTTTCAAGTATAAATTATTGTTGTCACTTGTTCTCATAAATCTAATACTAATAAGATATGAATGCAATCTCTCATACCATGCTCTTAGTATGTATTTCAGTCCATACAGTGCTTTGTAAAACTTACATACCATGTTCTTCTTATTTGGATCAACAAAACCTTCAAGTTGTTCAATGTATACTTCTTCCTCAAGTATTCCATTCACAAATGTAGATTTAACATCCATTTGATATACTCTAAATCCTTTGTGGGAAGCATATGCAAGCAATATTATAACTCCTTCAAGTCTTGCAACTGGTGAAAAAGTTTCACCATAATCAATACCTTCTTCTTGTGCATGCCCTTTGCATACAAGTATTGATTTTTCCTAGTGACTTCACCATTCTCATTCAACTTGTTTTGGAATATCCATTTGGTTCCAATAACATTTTTGTCACTTAGTCTTGGTACCAATGTCCATGTTTTGTTTTTCTCTATCTGCTCAATTTCTTCATTCATTGCTTTAATCCATTCCTCATTTTCAAGTGCACCTCTAACAATTTTAGGCTCAAATTCACAAAATAAACATGTGTTGTATCTCATCTTACCTTGTTTCATCATGCCATATTTCTTGTCTCCAATAATCTGGTTATGTGGATGGTGTCTTCTCACCAATTTTGCTAACACTTTCTCACTTCTTTGTTCCTCAATCGATGTAGGATCAATATCTTCCTCGGTAACTATTTCCTGATTCTCAGTCTCTATAGGTTGATGCTCGATATTTTTATCATGTTGCTTGGTAGCTTCAATTTTTTTCTCAAGTAGACCTTCATGTTGTTCAATATATGTAAATCTACCATAGTTTTCTAATTCCTTCCTACTTTCTTCATCATTTTTCTCAGAAAACTCATCAACTCTCACATTTTCACTTTCAATCATTTTGTTAGAAACCTTATTCAAACATTTATAAGCTTTGATTTTAGTAGAATACCCTAAGAATCTTCCTTCATCACCTTTAAAATCAAATTTATCATTTCTATCATCTTTCAGAAAGTGACATCTAGTTCCAAAAATTTTGAAATAACTTACATTAGGTGTGTACCCATACCATAACTCATAAGGTGTCTTGTTTGAATGTTTCTTTAGTTTTACTTAGTTCAATGTGTATACAATAGTACTAACAGATTCTCTCTAGAACATTTGTACAACATCCTTTTCAATCATCAGTGTTCTAGCACAATCAACTATAGCTATATTCCTCTTTTTAGGAATTTTATTCTATTGTGGTGTTCTCGGTGCAGAAACCTATCTTTTAATTTCATACTCATTACAAAAGTTAGTGAACTCATCAAAAATAAACTAACCTCCTTTATCATATCTTAAGAATTTTAACTCTTTTCCACTTTCCTTTTCTACTTTAGATTTATACCATTTAAACATCTTGAAAGCTTTAGATTTCTCTTTCAAAAACATAATTGTCATCATCCTAGAATAGTCATCAACAAATAGAATAAAGTATATGTCACCATAATAACTCTAATTTCTCATAAGACCACATAAGTCAGTATGAACCAACTCCAAAATAGCATTAGATGAATAATTCTTTCTCTTGAAACTAGATTTTGATATTTTTCCCATTTGACATTGTTTACACATAATATGGTCAGGTTTAGATAATTTTGGTAAGCCTCTAAATTTTCTTTTCTTATTGATCTTAACCATGTTTTCAAAATTCACATGACATAATATTTTGTGCCATAACCACACATCTTCAGTTCTAGCCATTAAACAAGAAGTTTCAGCATTGTCAAGATAGAATAGATTACGTTTAGATTGTTCACCAATACTGACCAGCTTTCTTGTGCCTGTTGGCAAGTTGGATATACTGATGTATATGACTTAATATAGTGTTTTCATTATGGAAACAAAGTCATATAGAATTTCGGAGTGAGTGCACTTGATGTAAAGATCAGAGATCAGTTAAGTGCTGAAGACTGGACAGTGTAAAGAGTTCCTGAAGCTCAGAGCATCAGCGCACATGCGTACAACTGAGTTATGGTGTGTGTCATAGAAGTTAAGTTGGTTAGACTATATTCATGCTTAGTCTATGAATGTATGATCAGATATGCAAGTATGAAGAAGATACAGAGAGATGAAGTTACACAACCAGTGAGTGCCAGTGAAGAACAGAGTAAGCAACTGACTATTATCATTTTGAGTTGTAGGTATATTCTATTAATGTAAAGGCTATGCACCTATTATAATTAGGTTTCCAACATGTATATATGTTTTTTTGTAAACACACTTGAGCCAATTCATTTGGAAGTGTTGTATGTAATAGGTTTAAGGGCCAACCTAGTTGTTTATTTTGTATGTGCATATAAATATAAGATGCGCCCATTGTAATTGATATGAAAGTTGACATAGAATTTTAATAAGCAGAGAAAAAGTGTGCAAAGAGACTATAAGATGTATTAGAGCTTTGCAATGGGTCAAAGCATCAACACATCAAAGGAACTAATCTAACAAGCAGGATCATAGTGACAATTCATCCAACAAATATAGTGTGGATTTGAGATCAAAAGGTTGCAGCCTTCACCACTTGAGAAGTGAGCTCTAGGATAGTGCATCCACTCTCCTAGCAGGGACTATTGTAAAGGACTCCTAATAGGGTCTGACCCTGAACAAGGTCTATTGTACTTAATACATTTTAAAGAAACTCCTAATAGGGTTAAGGATCTTCTAACAAGGATCACTAAACACTAGTACATAATATTAGTGGGTGTTAATTCCCACTGGGGTTTTTACCTATTTGGGTTTCCCCGTAACCATATTGGTGTTATGTGTTGATTTCATGTTTCATGTTTATTTGGATGTTCATTTTAGTACTTAAGAATTTAAGTTTAGTTTAAAGATTATGTAAAAAGATAAATATACAGTGAACACTAATTCACCCACCCCCCCCCCTCTCAGTGTTCCCATTCCTAAAAATTGGTATCAGAGATCTGGTCCTCAGAAAATAAGTTTAACCACTTGAGGAGATCATGGACAAAGCATAAATGAAATATCTGAAAAGAAATTTGGAAGCTTCTCTTGAAGACCTGGACAAATCTGAAAGAGAAACTGAAGAACTAAGGGAAAAAATCAGTGATGCTCAATTAGTCATCAAAAGGCTAAGGAAATATTTGAATGAATGCTCTACCAGTGATCTAGGGACAATGGTCAAGAAGCTAAATGAAGAAAATAAATCCTTAAAAGAACAACTTGAAGAATTTTATGATAAGCTAACTAACAATCAAGAAATCTATGACGAACAGGTCAAAGAGAACCTTCAACTGAATGAAGAATTGAGGCAAGCAAACATGGAAATCTTAGAACTAAGAAACAAAAAGGAAAGCTTGGAATCTAAATTGAAAGATGCTAAGAATCACATTGATAAATTACACACCAGTTCTAATTTAATAGAATCTCAGTTGTATGCAAGAAGAGCCAAAGGAGATATTAGCTACATTGGATACAATGAAGCACAAAATTAGATTAACAACATGCGAGCAAGAATGAATGCACAAAAAGACTCTACTAATACTAAGAAGACTAAAGATCAAACCAAAGATAATGGTGAACCACCTAAGAATGAGCACGAGCCTATAGACCACACTTTTTATGCTTGTAACAAGCATGGACACATATCAAGGAACTGTACAGAGGTAAGACCTTTCAATGGTTACTGTTATTCATGCAATAAATTTGGTCATAGAGCTATGAATTGCAAGACAAGCCAAAAGAAAAAGACTCATAATCAAAGAAATTAGAATCAATCAAATGTAAGAAGCTCTCAGAATGTTACATGTCATATATGTAACTATAATGGTCACTCAACTAAACAATGTAAGATGGTGAATCATGTCAATGCACTAAGGAATATAAGGACTCCAATCATTTGTCACTCTTGTAACCAAGCTGGATACATCTCAAAGTTTTGTAGATCAAGGACGCAAGGTTAGGAAAGCCCCAAAAATCCTAAAGAACTAGTTTTGGATCCCGAAGGAGAAGTCAATTTTGTGAAAGCTTCAGAGGATGTGAGCTTGATTTGGTCAGAAATAAAGAAGGAAAATGTTAATGAGTATGTATTGGATGCATCCACAATGGATGCACCCTCTACATCTAGATGAATAGCCCTCGGGGTCATAAGGAGAACTAATTTAGCTCTAGACCCCTCTGTGGCTGGTATACTCACTCTCAGAGTATGTGCCTTTGGACTTAAGCTTTTGGAGACTATAGAAACCTTCATGCAAGAGCACACTAGTTGATTGTTTGCAGAATGAAAGATAGAAATCTCCAAGTGATAGCATGGTTTACACAACAAGCATTAATGACAAAAATTCTACTTTAAAGTACACAGAAGTTAGAAGATCTCTCATTGCATTCAAATTGAGAGTGATTGAAGAGCAAAAGAATCTTAGAAATTGATTGAGAAGGATTGCAGTTTGATTCATCAAGTGATTTGCTATGCATTTGAGTAGTTGCGGAAACCCTAGTTCATCGTGCTGATTCAGAATTCCTTGGAAACCTTTGTGAAAGTGATATTCAAGTAAGTGATGGCTACTCCTATGGTATTTGATGTTGTAGAGAAGAAATGATATGTGTTTAAGAGACATCCATTTAAGTCTACACTAGATGACCTCGAAGGGGCATTCTCCTACATGCCTATGGGCGTTATGCATGTTGAGGACATTGGGGCATACATCTACTATAAGAAAGATTCAGTAGGATTGGATAGACTAAGGATGCACATGGAAACCATGTTAAAACTAGACAAAACATTCTTGGATGAGTATGCGCAGTGGGATAATCACCCTATAGTGGAGTATGCTATGACATATGAGTTCTATGAATCAGAATGGATCAAGATTCTTTTGAGCATGATTCATGATGACCAATTTTGGATAGGTGAAGTGTCGGTCAAAATTACCAGTGACCTAATTCATGAAATGATAGGGTTCTCAAGGACAAGCGTCATTCTTCCAGTGGGTAAAGATGTGAGGAATATTTTTGAACATACTTGCAAGTCAAGGAGTGATATGCATGGAATGACCATAGAGCCTATTGAGAAAAATGACATCAAATTGATGTCTATGATACTTGGATACAGGTTTCAACACACCAGCAGGGTGGACAGTGTGTCTGCAGCCACAATTCTTGTAGCTATAAGAATTGTTAAATAAAATGGAGATTTCAACCTATGTGAAATCTTGTGCGCATAGCTGATTGATAACATTAAAGAAATCAAGCATGATAAGACCAAAATATTCAGATTTGGGTCTTTGATCATCTATATGTACTTTCACATTGTAGGAAAAGTATTTGATTTGTATCTAGACAAATCCATTCTCACCATGCCTCAGATATCTTTCAAGGCATCTACAAAGAGCACTCTAAGAGACTACATGACTCTAGAGTTGAAGAGATTCAGGGTCAAAATGTAGATGAGGTACAGGATACCAAAGAACATTGTTGAGAAATACAAGGATACCATTTGTTTCATGGTTGAGATAGACATAACATGCATGGAAGCAGTGGAACCAAGAACAAAGTGGATTCATCCACTTGGATATGAAGTAGATGAATAAGTTTTAGAATTTTATGCTCAAGTCCTATTGGCAGCACCTAAATATCCTAATGAGCCAAGATGCGGGGAACCTATGAGGAGAAAACTAGAGAAGTTGATCCAGTATTAAATAGCCCAGCAACAAAAAGAAAGGTTGCTAAAGTGACCTCAGAAATCTTGAGAATACATGGAGTGTCTCAAGAAGACCTAGACAAAGCAAGGGAACAAAAGATTGATTTGGAACTAGAAAGTGTAGATGCAGCAAAGGCAGAAACAAATGATCCCAAGTTAAAGAAGGTAAAGATAGAAAAATCTGATGAATAGAAGGGTAAAGCTGATGATACTCCTTCTATGCCTAAAGTAACCATTGACCTTACTACTCCTCCTAAGTACAAGGCAATGCCAAAGAGGAAGAAAGAGATCATCACTAGTCACCCATCCTCAAGAGTCACAAGGAACAGAAAGAACTCACAAGCACCTCCTGAAGTAATTTTCAAACCTAGTCTCAGTGTGCTAAGTGCAAGAATAATTGATGACAGAAGAATTAATCAAGTAGGGAAGTTTTATGAAAAGTATAGTGAGATAGAAAAATCTAAGATACATGGTATGATATTCAAACACATGCTAAAGTTCAACAAGACAGTCTTGGAACTTAAGACTATGATTCTTGCCAATGTATGGAACATCCTAGAATTTCAAAAGAGATAAGAAATTGAAGAGGATTTAAGGATAAGGGAAAAGATTCTAGATGACACTCTTCAAGTATGTTCCCTAGAAGAGAAATATCTATTGTTAGATCTAGTGAAGCCACACCTCAAAAAAAAGTCAAGAACTTTTCATATAATGGACAAGAACTATGATTTGGTGGCTAAGGAAATAGAGAAGGCATTCGAGAAAGTATTCATGAATAGGCACATGTATCTAGCTACTGCACCCACAGCACAAGTACCCATAAAGTAATTCAAGGTGGTAGTGCCCACTAATGCATCAGTGACAAGTCCTCAAGATTCAGTGCCTGTAGTGGAAACTCAAACAGAGGTAGATAAGTATGCGCCCATGACAAAGTCACTAAAGGATAGCACCTTTATCATTGACAATGTAGAGATAGCCATGGCGGCCACTGACACTAAATTGGATAAGTTTGAAGAAGATTTTGTGAGCACACAAGAAGCTGAAATTTTATTCAGCAACACACCTCCCACTCATCAAGAAGAAGTATTGATTGAAGATATAACAGATGAGAAAGAAGAAGAAAAGATAGAAGAGAAGAAAGAACAAGAAAAAGAAAAAATAGAAAAAGAAGAAGAAAAGAAAGAGATAGAAAAAGAAATAGAAATAAATGAACCATCAGTTGAAATACTCAAGGTAAAACAAGAAGTGGTGGATAGCACTCCCATCACTCCCTCAGCAGCATTTTTATCAATTTTGACACCTGACACAACTAATTTGGACTCATGGGGAGAAGAAGATGTGATTAAGTTCAGTGTCCTAGCTATGGAAAAGGCCAAGGAAAAACAAGTGATGAGGAATCCCCTCCTTGTAGAGTTAGTGAACATTTTGAACAGCTTATTACCTATAGACAAGAAAGTGTCCAAAGTACACTCAGTTGATGATGTCAGTTCAGTGATTTCACAATTCAAGGGAAACTTTACTAGCCTAAAATAATCTACATCCTTAGTTGTAGAGAAGAATTATATGAATAAAAAACTCAATGAATTGTTCAGAAACTATGTACTTGACCTAAGCTCACTAAAGTCTGGTCAAGCATCCCTGAAGGAATTTGCAGTAAAGGGAAGAAAGATCATTTCTAAATGCATGAACTAAGACAAGTTGACTAGTGATCTCTACAAGAAGATTCAAGAGGCTGAAGCTATGATAGATAGCATAAGAAAATTAGTGGAAGATCCATTAGTGGATGTGAACATGTGCAGTAATGTCTACCAAGGTTAGATTGATAAAATTAAAAAGGTAGAAAAAGAGATGACTAAGATCGGGGGAAGACAGACTCATCTAAGAAATGCTCTTGCACCCTCATTAGACATACTAAATCAGAATATCAAGGAGATTGATGCCACTATGGTGACATATGATCAAGGTCCTATCACTGATTTGGAGAAGATGGAGAAGCTTTAGTATGCTTTATGCGCCCATCTACAGATTGTGAATTCTCTAATCACATTTTGGAAGAAGGAGATCCAAAATTTGTAGATTGCATATCTGAATTTACTATCACTGTAAGTTTTTGTAGATTTAGTTTTTTGACACACCTTTGTCATTAATGTCAAAGGGGGAGTATGTATAGAATATGGATAATAGATATGTATAAGGAGATATAAGATAGAAATATTTGTATAGGGAGACAAAAGTTTTTGTATTAAGGATAGTTAGCAACTTGGCCATATTCCTTTGTTGCCATCAATGAAAAAGGGGGAGATTGTTGGCAAGTTGGCTATACTGATGTATATGACTTAATATAGTGTTTTCATTATGGCAACAAAGTCGTATAGAAGTTTGGAGTGAGCGCACTTGATGTAAAGATCAAAAATTGATTAAGTGCTGAAGACTGGAGAATGTACAGAGTTCCTGAAGCTCAGAGCATCAGCGCACGTGCGTATGACTGAGTTATGGTGTGTTCCCTAGAAGTTAAGTTCATTAGACTATATTCATGCTTAGTCTATGAGCGCATGATCATATATGCAAGTATGAGGAAGATACAGATAGATGAAGTTACATAGCCATTGAGTGCCAGTGAAGAACAGAGTAAGCAGCCGACTGTTATCATTTTGAGTTGCATTTATATTCTATTAATGTAAAGGCTATGCACCTATTGTAATTAGGTTTTTGACATGTATATATGTTTATTTGTAAACACACTTTAGCCAATTCATTTGGAAGCATTGTATGTAATAGGTTTAAAGGCTGACCTAGTTGTTTATTTTATATGCGCATATAAATATAAGATGCACCCATTGTAATTGATATGAAAGTTGACATAGAATTGTAATAAGTGTTAGGAATAGGAACACTAAGATGGGGGGTGAATCAGTGTTCACTGTATTTTAAATTTTCACTTTAATATTTATACTAAACTTAAATGCTTAAGTACTAAAATAAACATTCACATAAACATGAAACATGAAATCAACACATGACACAAATATGATTACGGGGAAACCCAAATAGGTAAAAAACCTAGTGGAAATTGACACCCACTAATATTATGCACTAATGTTTTGTGATCCTTGTTAGAAGATCCTTAACCCTGTTAGGAGTTGCTTTACAATGCTTTAAGTACAGTAGACCTTGTTAAGGGTCAGACCCTATTAGGAGTCTTTTACAATAGTCCCTATTAGGGGAGAGGATGCACTATCCAAGAGCTCACTACTCAAGTGGTGAAGGCTACAACCTTATGATCTCAGATACACACTATAGCTGCAGGATGAACTATCACTGTGACACTTCTTGTCAGATCAGTTCCTTTGATGCACTGACGCTTTGACCTCTTGCAAAGCTCTAATACATCTTCTTAACTCTTTGCATACTTCTACTCTACTTATCACAACTCTATTTCAACTTCCATACTGAATACAATGGGCGCATCTTATATTTATACACTCATACAAAATACACAATTAGGTCGGCCCTATAACTAATTACAAACAACGCTTCCAAATGAATTGGTTTAAGTGTGCTTACAATTATACATATAAACATGTCAAAAACCTAATACAATGGGTGCATAGCCTTTACAATATTACATTATAACCGCAAACCAAAATGCTAACTATCGGCTCCATGCTATGTTCTTTGCTGGCACACACTGGCTGTGCAACTTCAACTAACTGTAACTTTCTCATCCTTGCACATCTACTTATGTGCTCATATACTAAGCATGAGTATAGTCTAACAAACTTAACTTCCAGGGCACATACCATAATTTTTCTTTACACACATGTGTTGATGCTCTGAGTTGCAGGAACTCTGTACACTGACCAATCTTCAACACTTAACTGAATTCTGATCTTTACATCAAGTGCACCGACTCCAAACTGCTATATGACTTTGTTTCCATAATGAAAATACTATATCTAGTCATATACCTTAGTATAGACAACTTTCCAATAATCTCCCCCTTTTTTATTGATGGCAACAAAGGAATATGGCCAAGTTGCTAACTATCCCTTAACACAAAAAACTTTTGTCTTCTATACATTTCTTATACATAATCTTATATCTCCCTATACATATTATACTCCATATTCTATACACAACTCCCCCTTTGACATTAATGACAAATGTGTACCAAAAAACTGTATATGCACATACTTAGGGAAAACATTTGGATATGCTATCTTAAGGTTCTAAATCTCCTTCTTCCAAAAAGTTATCAAAGAGTTAACTATCTGGAGATGGGTGCATAAAGCATATTGAAGCTTCTCCATCTTCTTCAAATATTTTCTTGGCCCTTGATCATAGGTTATCATGGTGGCATCAATCTCCTTTATGTTCTGATTGAGAATATCTAGTGAGGGTGCAAGAGTATTCCTCAACTGAGTCTGTCTAGACCTTATCTTTTCCATCTCTTTCTCTGCCTTCTCAATTTTGTCCAACTAACCTTGATAGACATTGTTGCACATGTTCACATCAGTTGATGTATCTTTCACTGAACTCTTGACTTTCTCAATCATAGCTTTTGCCTCTTGTATTTTCTTAAGATGGGCATTAGTAAGCTTATCCTGATCCATGCAATCTACAATGAATTTCCTTCCTTGATCAGCAATTTCTTTTAAAGATGCTTGACCAGTCTTGAGTGAATTCAGATCTAGTGCAAAGTTTCTCATCAACTCATTCAATCTCTTCTTCAGGTACTTCTCTTCTGCAACTTTGGATGAAGATTCTTCAAGGCTTGAAAAATTACTTTTGAACTATTAGATAACTATGCTCACATCATCAACCGAGTGTACCTTATACACTTTCTTGTCTTCTGGCAATAGACTATTTAGTATGTTCACAGATTCCACAAGGAGAAAATTTCTTGTGACTTACTTCTCCTTTGTTTTCTCCATAGCTAATACATTGAACTTAATTAGGTCTTCTTCTCTCCATGATTCCAAACTGGATGTGTCAAGTATCAAACTTGACAACAATGCTAAGGAGGGAGTGATGGGAGTGCTATCCATCACTTCTAGTTTTACCTTGGTTAGATCAATAGAAGTTTCATCTTTCTCTTGTTCTTTTTCTTCCCTCTTATCTTCTTCTTTCTTTTCTTCCTCTTCTTCTTCTTTCTTATCAAATATATCTTCAATGTGTACTTCTTCTTGATGAGTGGGAGGTGAGTTGTTGCAAAGATTTTCAGCTTCTTGTGTGCTCACAAAAGATTCCTCAAACTTGTCTAATTCTATGTCAGTGGCCACCATGACTATCTCCACATTATCAATGATAATGGTGTTGTCCTTGAGTGATTCTGACATGGTCATAGACTTTTCTATTTTTGATTGTACTACCACTACAGGTGCTAAATCCTGAGGACTTGTAGAATGTACTTTGATGGTCTCTGACCCTTTGGTGACCATTGTGGGTGCATTAGCTATGGGCGCAATAGGTGGATAAATGTTTCTATCCATAAATACCTTCTCAAAGGATTTTTCTTTTTCTTTTGCAATGAACTCATAATTCTTATCCATTATGTTCAGAGTTCCTATCTTTGTTATGAGGTGAGGCTTCACCAAATCTAACAGCAATTTCTTATCTTCTAGCTCACATATAGGAAGGGTATCATCAAGAATATTTTCCCTTATCCATTGATCTTCCTCAATGGCCTATCTCTTTTGGAATTCAAGGATATTCCATACTTTTTTAGGAATCATGGTTTTAAGTTCCAAGACTATTTTCTTGAACTTTAGCATGTGCTTGACTAACATACCATGAATCTTAGATTTGTCTATTTCATTTTACTTGTCATAGAATTTCCCTACTTGATTAATTCTTCCCTCATCAACTATTCTGGCACTTAGCACACTGAGACTAGGTTTGAAGCTTACTTTAGGAGGTGCTTGGGTATTTCTTTTATTTCTTGTGACTCTCAAGGATGGATGACTGGTGCCAAACTCTTTCTTCCTCTCTGGCATTTCCTTATACTCAGGAGGAACAATAAGGTCAATGATTTCCTTGGGTGTAGAAGAAGTATCATCTTCTTTACCCTTCTAACTATCATCTTTTTCAATTTTTATCTTCTTCATCTTGGGGTCATGTGATTCTTCCTTAATTGCATCTATGCTCTTCAGTTCCAAAGCAATATTTTCATGCCTTGCTTTATCAAGGTTAGCTTGAGACACACCATGTATTCTCAAGATTTTTGATGTGACTTTAGAAACCTTCCTTTTTGTTGTTGTGTTGTTTAGCTTTGCCTCTACTTCTCTTTTCTTCTCCTCATATGTTCCCCATCTAGGTTCATTAGGATCTTTGGGGGCTGATAGTAATACTTGTGCATATGCTTCAAGGACCTATATCTCTACCTCATAGCTAAGTGGATGAATCCACTTAGTTCTTGGTTCAACAACTTACATACAAGTTTTGTTTGTCTCTACCATAAAAAAAAATTGAATCCTTATACTTTTCCACAATACTCTCTGGAATTCTATACCTCATTTGCATCTTGACCCTGAAGGTCTTCAATTCCAATTTCACATAATCTCTCAATGTTCTCTCTATGGATACTTTGTTAGATATCTATGGCATGGGTGGAATAGTATTATCCAAATACAAATCTGATACTCTCCCAACTATATGAAGGTAAATGTAAATGATTAATGAACCAAACCTAAATATCTTTGTTTTGTCATGCTTGATGGCCTTGATGTTATCAATCAACTGTGGGCACAAGCTCTCACACAAGTTGAATTCCCCATCTTCCTTCACAAGTCTAATGGCTGCTAGAATTGTGCCCGCAGACAAACTATTCACCCTACTGGTGTGATGAAACCTATATCCTAGTATCATTGACATTAATTTGATGTCTGCTTGTTCAATAGGCTCAATTTTCATCCTATGCCTATCAATCCTAGACTTACAAGTTTTCTCAACCATTTTCCTGACATCTATTCCTATAGGAAGGATGGCACTTGTCCTAGAAAGGCATGTCATCTCATGTATCAAGTCATTGGTGATTCTTACTAGTACATCACCAATCCAAAACAAATCATCATGAATTCTACTCAATAAAATCTTTATCCATTCTATCTCATAGAATTCATATGCCATAGCATACTCAACAATAGGGTGATCATTCCATTTAACATATTCATCCATGAATGTTTTTTCTAGTTTCAACATGGTGTCCATGTGTGCCCTTAACCTATCCAACCCTACTAGTTCTTTCTTGTAGTAGATATATGCCCTAATATCCTTGACATGCATGACGCCCATAGGCATGCGGGAGAAAGCTCCCTCTAAATCATCTAGGGTTGACTTGAAAGGATGTTTCTTGAATACATATCTCTTCTTTTTAGCAACACCAAAAAATATGGGAGTGGCCATGACTTACTTGTTTAATCACTTTCCAACTGATCTCCAAGATGATTCGAAGACTTCTGAGTCGGCATGTCAATCTAGGGTTTTTGCACTGATAATTACTACAAATCACTAATAGATCAATCTCCAAGTCTTCACAACTTCCAAGGCTCTTTCTGCTCTCCTATCACTCTAAATTTGAATGCAATGAGAATTGAATAACTTTTTGTGTACTTTAAAGTGAAAATTCTGCCATTAATGTAAGTCGCATAAACTAGGCTGTCACTTCAAAATTTCCAACTTGAGTTATGTTCACAATCAGCATGTGTGCTCTTACACATAGGTACCTTTATACTCCAAAATCTTAATTCCAAAGGCCCATACTCTAAGGATGAGTATACTAGCCATGTAGGGGTCTGGAGATAAATTAACTCCCCCTATGACCCTAAGGGCCATTCATCCAGATGTAGAGGGCACATCCACTGCGGATGCATCCAATACATTTTCATCAGTCTTGTCCTTCTTTTTCTCTAACCAAATCATGCTCACATCATCTAAGGCTTTGACAAAATTAACTTCTCCTATGAGATCCAAAACTGGTTCTTCGGCCTTTTTAGGGCTTCCCTGACCTTGCGTCCTTGATCTAAAGAACCTTGAGATATGTCCAACCTTTTTACAAGAGTGACAAATGATTGGAGGTCTTATATTCATCAGTGCATTGACATGAGTCACTATTCTGCATTGTTTTGTTGTGTGACCATTATAGCTACATATCTAGCATGTAACATTCTGAGAACTTCTTACATTTGTCTGATTATGATTTCTCTGATCTTGTTGAATCCTATTCTTCTTAATAGTCTTGAAATTCATAGCTCTATGACCAAACTTGTTGCATGAATAATAGTAGCCATTAAAAGGTCTTACCTTTGTACAGTTCCTTGCAATGTGTCCATGCTTGTTACATGCAAAACAAGTGCATTCTACTTGCTTGTGCTCATTCTTAGGTGGTCCACCATTATCTTTGGTTTGATCTTCAGTATTTTCAACATCAGTAGAGTCTTTTTGTGAATCATTTCTTGCTCACATGTTGTCAATCTGATTTTGTGCTTCATTGCATCCAATACAGCTAGTGTCTCCTTTGGCTCTCCTTGCATACAACTGAGATTCTATCAAATCAAAACTGGTGTGTAACTTGTCAATATGATTCTTTTTTGCTTTCAATTCAGACTCCAAGCTTTCTTTGCTATTCCTTAACTCCAAGATTTCCATGTTTTCTTGTCTTAGTTCTTCATTGAGTTGAAGATTCTCTTTGATTTGTTCATTGTAGACTTCTTGAGTGTTAGTCATCTTATCATCAAACTCTTCAAGTTGTTCTTTTAAGGATTTATTTTCTTCATTTAGCTTCTTGACCATTGTCCCTAGATCACTAGTAGAGCACTCTTTCAAATCTTTCCTTAGATTTTTTATGACTAATTGAGCATCACTGAGTTTATTCCTTAGTTCTTCAAATTCTCTCTCTGACTTGTCCAGGTCTTCAAGAGCAGCTTCAAGATTTATTTTTAGGTGTTTCATTTCTTCTTTGTCCACGATCTCCTCAAGTGGTTAAACTTACATGCTAAGGACCAGAGCTCTGATACCAATTGTTAGGAATGGGAACACTGAGAGGGGGGGTGAATCAGTGTTCACTATATTTTAACTTTTCACTTTAATCTTTCCATTGAACTTAAATGCTTAAGTACTAAAATAAATATTCACATAAACATGAAACATGAAATCAACACATGACACCAATATGATTATGGGGAAACCCAAATAGGGAAAAACCCCAGTGGGAATTGACACCCACTAATATTCGACACTAGTGTTTTGTGATCCTTGTTAGAAGATCCTTAACCCTGTTAGGAATTTCTTTACAATGCTTTAAGTATAGTAGACCTTGTTAAGGGTCAGACCCTATAATTATGATTTTTTTACAATAGTCCCTATTAGGGGAGACGACACATTGTCCAAGAGCTCACTGCTCAAGTGGTGAAGGCTACAACCTTCTGATCTCAGATACACACTATATCTGTAGGATGAACTGTCACTATAACATTGCTTTTCAGATCAGTTTCTTTGATGTGCTGATGCTTTGACCTCTTGAAAAGCTCTAATACATCTTCTTGACTCTTTGCATACTTTTTCTATGCTTATCACAACTCTATTTCAACTTCCATATCGAATACAATGGATGCATCTTATATTTATATGCTCATACAAAATACACAATTAGGTCAGCCCTATAACTAATTACAAACAACACTTCCAAATGAATTGGCTTAAGTATGCTTACAATTATACATATAAACATTTCGGCAACCTAAATACAATGGGTGCATAGCCTTTACAATATTACATTATAACCGCAAACCAAAATACTAACTGTCGGCTCCATGCTATGTTCTCTACTAGCACACACTGGCTGTGCAATGTCAACTGACTGTAACTTTCTCATCCTTGCACATCTTCTTATGCACTCATAGACTAAGCATGAGTATAGTCTAACAAACTTAACTTCTAGGGTGCATACCATAATTTTTCTATACACATGTGCGTTGATGTTCTAAGCTACGAGAACTCTGTACATTGACCAGTCTTCAACACTTAATCAAATTTTGATCTTTACATCAAGTGCGCTAACTCCAAATTGCTATATGACTTTGTTTCCATAATGACAACACTATATCTATTCATATACCTCAGTATAGATAACTTTCCAACAATAAGCAGAGAAGAAGTGTGTGAAGAGACTATAAGATGTATTAGAGCTTTGCAAGGGGTCAAAGAATCAGCACATCAAAGGAGCTAATCTAACAAGTAGTGTCATAGTGACAGTTCATCCAACAAATATAGTGTGTATCTAAGATAAGAAGGTTGCAACCTTTACCACTTGAGCAGTGAGCTCTAGGATAGTGCATCCACTCCCCTAACAGGGAGTATTGTAAAAGACTCCTAACAAGGTCCTACCCTTAACAAGGTCTAATGTACTTAATACATTGTAAAGAAACTCCTAACATGGTTAAGGATCTTCTAACAAGGATCACTAAACACTAGTATAGAATATTAGTGGGTGTCAATTCCCACCGGGGTTTTTACCTATTTGGGTTTCCCCGTAACCATATTGGTGTTATGTGTTGATTTCATGTTTCATGTTTAGATGGATGTTTATTTCAATACTTAAGCATTTAAGTTCAGTTTAAAGATTAAGTAAAAAGATAAATATATAGTGAACACTTATTCGCCCCCCCCCCCCCCCCCCCCCCTCTCAGTGTTACCATTCCTAATAGTTCCATCATATATTTTCACCTTCCCACTCTCAAATGCAACTTGGTGACCTAAGTTATTCAACTATGCCACACTTAACAAGTTATAGTTAAGACCCTTCACTTAATATGCATTTTCACATTTTATCTTATTGTTCAACATGATAGATCCTTTTCCTTTTACTAGACAAGGTTTATCATTTCCCATTTTAACAGATCCTCAATTATAGTGTTCAAGGTATTCAAATTTTTCTTCATCACTAGTCATATGATGTGTATAGCCACTATCAATAATCCATGTATCATTCTTTCTAACTTTAAAAATAAGTGTTGTTTCTACATACATTTCTTCTTCTTCTTAATCTTCTTTTAATGCTAAGAATACCATGTCAATTTCTTCATTAGTGTCAGTGTCAGTTTTGGTGTAATCATCATCATGTTCAACAAGGTAACATGACTTCTTGCCTTTCTCTTTGTAGTCTCAGTTGTTTCTTCTATCATACTGTCAGTTGCCTCTATGTTCTTGGTTATCTCTTCTGTCAAACTTTATTTCACTAGATCGGTCATTGTCTTTGTCATCATTTTTCCAATTAGGACATCTAGCTGCAATATGACCAATTTATTGTTAGAAATAGGAAATACTAAGAGGGGGGGGGGTGAATCAGTATTTCACAAACTTTTTCTTTTGCCCACTTATGGATATAACATATTACTTTAGTGCATACAAAGATTATCAAGTTGATTAACAAACATAGCAGTAAATAGAAAGAACTCATAACACATGATATGTTCTCGAGGAAACCCTGGCCAAGGGAAAACCTCGGTGGGGATGGTACCCACAAAGATCACTAATAAAAAGTATCTTGTTAGGGATATTGGAACCTATTAGGAGTCAATTTACAATATATAGTAGATCTATCCTGCTTAAAGGACTTTAGGCCTTGTTAGAAGCCTTAACCCTGTTAGAAGTTAGATTACAAAACCTGATCACCAGCTGAGCTCACTGCCCAAATAGGTAATACAAAATGTTTCTAACTATAATATGGTACTGCTTACAACTTCACATCAATAGCCTTTTCTACTATCACAATATACAACTATTGCAAGTTATCTTTTCTTTCTTTTTACATATCACACACATATTTTCTCATTACATTTCAAGTATGCCTAATATATGAGTTATTAGAGCTAATAAATTTACATGGTTGGCTTCCAAAATCTTTATCCAAGATTAAAAATCTAGGATTTCATCACTTCATAATGTTAAGTCATTATTTTGACAAGCCAAAATAATCCCTTAACTCTTTTGCTAATACTGTCTCCAAAACTGTTCTATCTGCAAAAACTATCTTCGGTAAACTTTGAATAACTTTGTCCGTACTACTCCAAACTTTATGCACACTGAGATGGGGTATCCTCATACACTATAGAAGCTTTAGTTAACTACACAAACAAAAATATTGTTCCAGTGGACGTCACCAACTAAATCTTCATCGGGTGCTCTGTCAGGATCACTGTATCCATACTTAGACAATTTCTTCCTTCAACTTGCCATACTTGCATTCTAGATTCTGTGCTCTTAATAAAGATCATATGTTTCCATAATGACAACATCTATGCATTCACATTAGCCAAATTGCCAACAATCTCCCCCTTTGTCATTGGTGGCAACATATGGGAAAATTGGCTAAGTGTGCAAACAAAACTTCAAAGTATTTACACAAAATTGTGGCCAAAAGTTATACAACACATATACAATATTGTACTCCATAGAATAGCTCCCCCTATGATTATCCTTCCTCATAATATATTCAATTTTCTGCTATCTCTCCCCCTTTGACAACAATGACAAAGATAGGGTGTACAAAAATTTTTTAAAAATATATTTTATACCTTGTTATCAGCTATTACAAAGCTGGTAGGCTTGCAACACAGTCACCAAACTCTGACTTCCATGATTCAAAATCTTTCTCCCATACCTTCCTAATGGATTCAGCAACATTGAGTAGAGTACTCAATCCGTATGCTGCTATCTGACAAGCTTGCAGGGAATTGAAGCTAAACTTCTGAAAAGATGTCTTTGCTGAAAGACACTACTCAATTTGGTCTTCAACAATTGAGGTCTTGATTGAGATGTGCTCTCTCAAGATGTTAATCTTGATCATCTTTCTATTCTTCTCCTCTACTAACATTCTTATTTCATCATTTAACTTCCTTATGTTCTTCTCTACAGAACTTATCTTTACATTTGGGCTTGATAAGGTGTTTGTTGTAGCTGTAATTGCATCTATCTTCTCTCTGATCTTCTTATCATCTTCAGCTATTAGGATTTTTGATTTTGTGCATTGTATATACAAACTCTTTCCAGTCTCAAAATGTTTCCTCAAATTCTTTATGCATACATCCAAACTACCAATATCATTTTGAATATTTACACTTAAATTTTGTTGCATTTCTGCTTCAAAGTCTTCCTGAACTTTTATTCTAGCAGTATCCTTTAAGTTAGAAAATTTAGAGTCAAAAGAGTTTGTTACTATTTTAGCTTTCTCAATTGGATCCAATTCAAATACCTTAGTGTTGATCACACTCTCAAGTTTCTCTGTCAAAACTCTAACTTTGCCTTCAAGGTCCTTCACCTTCTTATTCTTTCCAATAATTTTATTAAGAGATGTGATGAACTCAAGCTGATCATCATCTTCAACTTCTTTTCCAAGGTCTTCAAAAATTAAACCAATTTGTCTCTTCTTACTGTCAGGTGCACTAGGGGTAGTGACCTCTATCAAAATTTGTTTACCTTTAACTGTCTGTACTGCTGGAACTGATTTTGATACTGCTGGTGCTTCCACTGCCTCTATATCCTTTTTTGATTTTGTAATCTTCTCTTGCTCTTCTAAAGCCAAATTGTCAACAATGTTTCCTAGATCATGAAATACTGCATCATCTGACTCTAGTGTCACTTTGGTTCCTTCGATGTCCATTGATTCTTTGCCAATATTGATATGTGAAGAAGATGGAACTTCTTCAATACCAACTTCCTCTACATGCAGTTCCTCTGATTGCTTTTGCTGAGGGTCTGATTCAACATGATTTTCTATAACTATATCTACAAGAACTTGCATTACTACTTGCTCTGTCTCTTTCTGTACTTCCTCCTTTTTGCCTCCCATTATAAGGATTGTTCTTCTCTTAGTTCTCAATAAAGTTCCAAGAGACTTCAAGAATCTCTTCAAATGATCTTCATCCTCAACTTCACAGAACTGTCTGATTACATGTTCTCTCATCTTTATGTCCTCTTCTTGTGCTCTCTATTTTCTATTCACAAGTCTGTTAAACAAATCTTCTGGGATCTTACCATGCATAGTGCTAAGTTTCTTATTTGTCACAATCATATGTGTAATCATTGCATTTTCAAAATTCAATCTGTCAAATGATCCATATAGATCATAGAATTTATTCAACTTAGTGAAGTCTCCATGCTTCAATATATCTTCATTAACTCTTTCAATTCTTGGTTTCCAGGTTTTCTTCTTGATTGAAACTACATCATCATCTTTAATTACTACTACATTTCTAGGTACGGGTGGTACAATTACTTTCTATCTCTTGCCGGGTCCAGTTGCACTCACTTTTACTCTTTTGCTAGGAATAGGAGAAAAAGATTTATCTCCTTCATCTTTTTTAGCTACTTCAACTTTTACCTTTACTACAATAGGATCAATAGGATCTGCACTAGATGCCTCAGGTGAAATTATAAGATTTTCACTTGCTTCAAGGCTTGTACAGTCTTCTTAGCTATGTCAAACTCATGACTTGACATACCTGATTCTTTCAGTATTTTCTTCATAGTAGATTCAAATCTCTTACTAGATTGCTTCTTTTCTCTCAAACTTATTGTAGAGTTGAAATTCTCTTCATAGGTTCCAAACCTATTTGTATGACCATCCAACTCACACTTTAACAATCTATTCACATATCCTACTATTTCTGCTTCAAATATTTCATAGCCAAGAGGGTCTATGAATTCCATTCTAGGATTAACTACTTCAATGTAGGTGAAATCAGTGTCTACCATAAAACAAATGTCATCTTTATGCTTTTCAACTAAGGGTTGAGGAATCCTTGATTTGTTCTTAACAATATTCTGAAAAGTCTTCAATACAAGCTTCACACTGTCATTAACTTTATCAAAAAGGTGCTTCATGTAGACTGAGTTTATTCTATCCATTGTGTTCACATTTTCACTCCAATCAACTATGTAAGGAAATCTTCTAAAAATATGGAAAAACATATAGGTTATCAAAGATGAAAACCTAAACTATGTGTAGTTAGCCTTCTTAATCTTTTCTAAGTTCTCAAATAACTAAATTTTCAAAATTTCACATAGGTCTACTTGTTTCTTCTCAATACACATAAGATAAGCTACATGAATCATTCCTACAGCCATGTCATCTTCCCTTGAACTACCATAGAATTTAGTTGTTAGGATCTTGCAAAGGTACCTAACATCATCTTGCTTAATTTTACTTATCACAATTCCTCTACCATTATAACTAGATCTAGTGTTTTCTAAAACAATCTTTCTCATGTTCTTTTCATTCAGTGGAATCTCTCCAACTTTTGATAATCCAGTAACATCATGAATTAGGTTGGCAGTTATATCAATAACTCTATCCTCCATCTAGAATTTCCCATTGCAGATTCTACTTAAAATGATCTTGGTACATTCCTCATCATTAAATTCATACTTCATGGAATATTTGATAATTTTATTGTTCTCTAGGTGCCCATAAGCTGGTTTAACTAACATGTCTTGATTGTACAATTTCCTATATTCATCACTAAAATCTGCATCTCCCAAAGTTTCAAACTTGCAACCTAAATATCCTTTAACATTCTCAATGTGCAATACTCCGTCTGGTACAGATGATAGTGCTAGACTGTTATCAATTTCAGTTGGTTCTACTAGTTCTTTCTTAATCTTAGGTCTATTCTTATCCTTAACATTATGAACCATAGAAATATCCATCTTATCAACTGATTAAAGATCAAAAAATACCTCAACTTTGCAAATCTAGGGTTTTCGTATGATCATCACTGGAAACTACTTCCAAACTTCTTCAAATCGTCCTCAACTCACTTTTTCTTCTTTCAAATATCTTTTCAATCACTTTTTAATCATGATAACTTTGATTTCAACCTTATAACACTTCACATTAACTTGATCTGACATCACATTTATTCATTTTGCCACTAAAACCTTAAAAAGCTGATTCTACAAACCTACAACCATAAAACTTTCTGTGACCTCGCAAAACACAATATTTTCTTTTGCACACTTAACCATAGCATTAGTACAACATAATAAACCTATATCTAACTATGTAAAACTTAACTCATTCAAATTCCTAATCTACACTAATCCTAAGTCCTAAACTACAGAAACTTACATAATTTAAGTACTTAAAGAAGGGTCAGGTAAAGATTCATCCTTACCATTAGTTACATTACCTTCCTGACTACTTTTAGTGCTAACTATACCTCCTTGATCTATGCCTTTATCAAATTTTACTTCATCTTTATTGCTACAGCAACCTTTCTCTTTGTTTCCTGCATTTCCATTCCTTCTTGCATTGTTCCTAGGGTTAGGGTTATGATGATAACCTCCATTGTTCATTCTGCAAAATCTTGCTGAGTGTCCAAACTTGTTGCATATCTGAAAAATGATTCATTTATTTCCAAATCTCTTTCCTTGCTGGTTAATTTGTGACCTGCAATTTCTAGCAATATGTCCTACTTTGTTGCATCTAAAACATACTGCCACTTTTCCTTGATTCATTTCTTCAATAGATTTCTTATCTGCATTGTTATTATTCCCAATCATTCTATCATAATTATTCACAATTACTTTAGGTCTTCTACATTCGTTAGCTCTATGTCCAAAACTATGACAATTATAACAATGTCCATTAAGAGGTTTAAATTGCTTACCTATGCAATCTCTCTTCATGTGCCCAATAGTATTACAAGAAAAACATCTACCTTTGAATTCTCTTTGCATTCCTTTAGATGGTTCTTCCTGTTTTGATTCTTCTTGCTTTGATTCTTCTTTCTCTCTAGGTGGTTCTTCTTTAGGTGGATCTTCCAATGTGTTCCCATCTAGCTTTATTTCCTCCACACTTTCAGATGTCTTCAGATCTAACTTCTTACTTTCATGGATTGTTCTAAACATACTAAATCCAAATCTAGTCCTATCAAAGAATGGTTCTTCAAAAGAAATTTGTTTTCCAATCTTATCACTATTTGAATATAGCCTTTCAAGTTGTTGTTTAGATTGAGTTAATTCACCTTTCTTAATTTTATTATACTTCTCAAGTTCCACATACTGTACTTTTACTTTTCAGATTCAGATGTTTCCTTTTCAAGTCTTGACCTCAGATCTTCATTCTCAATTTTCAATTTTTCATTATCAAATCTCAAATTTCCATCTTTCATACTAAGCTTCAGATTTACTATCTTCAACTCATGCTTAAGGATCTCATTTTCTTTTTCTAATTCATCACAATCTTCAACAAGCATATCAAATTTCTTTTCAAATTTCAGATCTTCAATCTTACCTTTTAATTTGTCAATAGCATTCTTTGCATCTTCATATTTTCTTCTTAAGGAGTTTCTTTCATCAGTAAGCATATCAATCTGTTCAAGAGCTTCTTCAAGATTCTTCTAAAGTTGATCCATATCCATAGAGATCTTACTCAAGCTGCTAAGCTTTCATTGAATGTTCCTTCTCTGAGTAACTGCGCTCTGATACCAATTGTTAGAAATAGGAAATACTGAGAGGGGGGGGTGAATCAGTATTTTACAAACTTTTTCTTTTGCCCACTTATGGATATAACATATTACTTTAGTGCATACAAATATTATCAAGCTGATTAATGGACATAGCAGTAAATAGAAAGAACTCATAACACATGATATGTTCTCGAGGAAACCCTGGCCAAGGGAAAACCTCGGTGGGGATGGTACCCACAAAGATCACTAATCAAAAGTATCCTGTTAGGGATATTGGACCCTGTTAGGATTCAATTTACAATATATAGTAGATTTGTCCTGGTTAAAGGACTTTAGGCCTTGTTAGAAGCCTTAACCCTGTTAGGAGTTAGATTACAAAACCTGATCACCAGCTGAGCTCACTACCCAAAAAGGTAATACAAAATGTTTCTGACTATAATATGGTACTACTTACAACTTCACATCAATAGCCTTTGCTGCTATCACAATATACAACTATCGCAAGTTATCTTTTCTTTCTTTTTACATATCACACACATATTTTCTCATTACATTTCAAGTATGCCTAATATATGAGTTATTAGAGCTAATAACTTTACATGGTCAGCTTCCAAAATATTTATCCAAGAGTAAACATCTAGGATGTCATCCCTTCATAATGTTAAGTCATTATTTTGACAAGCCAAAATAATCCCTTAAGTCTTTCGCTAATACTGTCTCCAAAATTGTTTTGACTGCAAAAACTATCTTCGGTAAACTTTGAATAACTTTGTCCGTACTACTCCAAACTTTATGCACACTGAGATGGGGTATCCTCATACACTTTAGAAGCTTTAGTTAACTATGAAAAAAAAAATATTGTTCGAGTGGATGTCGCCAACTAAATCTTCATCGGGTGCTCTGTCAGGATCACTGTATCCATACTTAGACAATTTCTTCCTTCAACTTGCCATACTTGCATTCCAGATTCTGCACTCTCAATAGAGATCATATGTTTCCATAATGACAACATCTATGTATCCACATTAGCCAAATTGCCAACATTTATTTATAGTTAAAACATGCCAGAGGTAATTTCCCTTTATACCTTCCTTTACCTTTATGTAATCTTCTAGCCATAAGTGCTTCAAGTTCATCAAGTTCATCTTCATCACTATCATTGTCACTCTTATTTCTTATCATATGTTTACTGCTAGATTTACCAACTTTCAAGGATGACATAAATGTAGACTCAACACTCGGCACAATACTGTTATCATAGTTATTCAACTCAAAAGTAGTCAATTTACCGATTAGGCTATCGAGTGTAAGAACGTTATCTGGGGCAAATCTTATTTCATGAATTCCAAAAACTCTGATGGCATAGATTGGTAGCAAGGTTCTAATAATTTTACTTACAACAGTGTCTTCATCAATAACACCTCTTGCTCCTTCGATAGCATTGACAATCTCTTTTATTCGGTTACTATAATGTGAAATGTTCTCACCTTATTTCATTTTCATATCATCAAACTTTCCTCTAAGACTCTCAACTCTTTCCCTCAACACATTTACATCTCCTCCATGAACTAGTGCAAGTTTGTCCCACATTGCTTTAAAATTAGTGCATGTCTTGATATCTTCAAATTTAGCATCTGATAAGGTAGCAGTAATCTCTATCATTGTCATGTTACATTCATGTCTATCTCTCAATTGATCAACTCTCAAAGGTCTAATAGATGGTTAAATGTAAGCATTGTCGAGGTAAAATACTACAAATTTTCCAATTCCATAAATGTACAACCTCATCCTTCTTTTCCATGTTGAGAAGTTTTATTTGTTTAGATTTGGCACCTCTCTCTTATAGATCTTGTGATCTTTAGCTTAAGTCCTTAAAAATTCGTTTTCAAGCACATAGGGCTCTAATACCAATTATTAGATAACTGAGAGGGGGGGTGAATCAATTAATTTTAGTTATCCTATAGTCTCAATCTCCTAGATGTATATAATTAAACTTTTCAATCAAATTATCAACTCAGTAAGCTATCAACAATATCTTTTTGTTCATCTACTGATTGACATTCATTTCATTACTATGTTTACCAATTAATCCATATATGAAATATGTAAAGTAAAATAACAATCCAATCATATCAAATACTCATAATACAAGGATTTTAACATGGAAACCCTATCAAGGGAAAAACCACCTGGGACTAGAAACCCAAAATATTTCACTCTTCTGAAGTGAGCTCAATTAGGAGCCAACATTGTTAAAGGTTACAAAACACACTATAAGGTGTGACCTGGTTACATGATTTATCACTAACAGTTCTACCTTGACCAACATTCACTATGGGGTCAACAAGAAAATAATCAACATTCATTGAAGGTCATATTGAAATACAAAAAGACTGTTAAGTCCACTCGGTTAACAAATTTTTCTGTAACAATGGTTAAACTGATATAGTAGTAATCTGATTCAAATATAACTAAGATTTGTAGATTTTTAGATCTATGCTAAGCTCAAAATACCTCTCCTGATCAATAATCAATTCAACTCTTCATATCCTCCATCTTATTTAGCTCGATAAATAATTTTCTGATGCTCGCTAATGCCTAAGATTCAACTCAGTTCCTTCTGTAACTAGTTTGATTAGTAGTGCATGAAAATGGTCCTTCCACATGAATTCTCCTACAAATTCAATTATCCCATACTCAATTACAAATCACGTCTCTTTAAATAGACATCATAAACCATTTTCTTCTCATCCATTAGATTTTGCCTCTTAATCTCTATCATCCACTTTTTGGCTTAAAGCTTCCTTGGAAATTGTGTCTATAACACATTTCATCCTTCTCCATTCAATCAATCTTGAATTTTTTCAGTCATTAGATCATAATAAATAACTTTATCTTTTACCTCATAATCATAAGCAATCATCTAGCTCATCAATTCACTCAGTTGTTATAAAATTTAAATGTTTCTCTCACTAGGTTAATACAGAATGTGTTGGTGAATACTAACTTAGTTATTACTATTACTCGGTATACACTGCACTGGCTTGGTGTATACAAAAGTCTTTAATTACTGACCACATAAACTTTTTTAGTTCTGATCTCTAATTTATAACAAAATCATGTAATACAATCAAGTCAAGAACATGATGCCATAGACTCATCAATAAGTTACCCAATGTATACCTTAGCCATATCTCCCGCATCCATCTCATTCTTATGTAGATATCCTTTACCATTTTTCTTCTTCAGATGTTTGTAACTATCATGATAAGTATAGTCAAAAATAGTTGGCATCAATGACAATACATATTGACTGATTTAATTGCCTTACATATCACTTTAGTAGCTCAGTGACCTTCAATCACTGTCTTTCACTTGTCCATTCATTTCATCAAGATATTCAATCAGTTGTAGGTTATCAATCTCTCCCTTTGGAATTTATGGAAACAAAAAATGAAATATGCCATAGCATACCAAACATGTGTACTACATCTTTATCAATAAATGTTATATCTCAGTAAGCTCTCCTTAGCTTGGTCATTTAATATATTTAATCACTACATAGCATTCCATGCAGACTCTCCCTATCCATTTGATCTTCTTCTAATTTTTTTCTCTATTTTTTATTCATTCTATCACACTGGATAAATATTTCATTGATTTATTATCTCCCTTTGAATGATATTTCATATGAAATCTTTCTCTCCCTTTGACAATAATGCCAAAAATAAATTAACAACTCTTTGATAGCCAAAATATCTCTGGTGTTCAGTTCATATCAAGTACCTCCATGTACTAATATGCAATGATCTTAGCTCTTATCTTTCATAACCTTAGGAATCCTAAAGTGTGAACAATATGCATCAGCATCATTTGATATTCTTATAAATTATAGGTTGATGCAATCTCTTGATCACCATAGTGACCAATAGATAGGGGATGGACCCCTAGTCTAGTCCTCAAGTACTTAAATGTATCCTTCGGTAAGGGTTTAGTAAATATATCTTCAAGTTGTTCTTTTGATTTCAAAAACTCCAATTTCACTTTCATTTCCTGTACTTGTTCTCTCAAATAGTGATACTTAATAGATATGTGCCTTGTCTTTTCATGCATCACTAGATTCTTGGAAATATTTATAGCACTTGTGTTGTCACAATATATTATCACTGGATTAGTGATCTCTTCATTCATCCCTTTCAAAATTTATTTTATCCATGCAATATTTGAACAGTTAGCAACAACAGCAACATATTCTACTTCAGCAGTGGACTAAGAAATACATGCTTGTTTCTTACTTATCCAAGTAATTAACCTTTCTCCCAAAAAGAATGTTCCATTAGTAGTGCTCTTCCTATCATCAATATTTCTAGCCCAATCTACGTCGGTGTAAACTTGTAGTTCAAAATTTCCTTATTTCTTATACCATAAACCATAATTCTCAGTGTTTTTCAAGTATCTCAAAATCCTCTTAACAACATTCATATGTGATTCATTAGGATTAGTAGAAAATATTGCTACAGTCCTAGCAACATGTGCAATATCCGGTCTACTATGGACAACATACATTAATTTACCAATCATTGATCTGTATAATATCTTATTTACCTCGGTTGACTGGTCATATTTTTTTAATTTTCATCCTATGACCATAGGTGTACCAACTAATTTTGAATCTTCCATTCCAAAAGTCTTCAACACTTCTTTGATGTACTTTGATTGTGTAATGAGTATCCCTTCACTTTATTGTAGAATTTGTAAACCTAGAAAGAATTTAATCTCTCCAAACATTGACATTTCAAATTCCTTTCTCATTTCATCAACAAATGATTTTCAAAGATTATCATGTCCTCCAAATATAATATCATCAACAAAAATTTCAGCAATAAGTATATTGTCACCAGTTTCACCTTTCAAGTATAAATTGTTGTTGTCACTTGTTCTCACAAATCCAATACTAATAAGATATGAATGCAATCTCTCATACCATGCTCTTGGTGCTTATTTTAGGCCATGCAGTGCTTTGTGCAACTTACATACCATGTTCTTCTGATTTGGATTAATGAAACCTTCAAGTTGTTCAATGTATACTTCCTCCTCAAGTATTTCATTCAAAAATTCAGATTTAACATCCATTTGATATACTTTAAATCCTTTGTGGCCAGCATATGCAAGAAATATTCTAACTCCTTCAAGCCTTGCAACTAGTGCAAAATTTCCACCATAATCAATACCTTCTTCTTGTGCATACCCTTTGCATACAAGTCTTTGTTTGTTCCTAGTGACTTCACCATTCTCATTCAACTTGTTTCTGAATATCCATTTGGTTCCAATAAAAAAAATTTCACTTAGTCTTGGTACCAATGTTCATGTTTTTTTTTTCTCTATCTTCTTAATTTCTTCATCCATTGCTTTAATCCATTCCTCATTTTTAAGTGCATCTCTATCATTTTTAGGTTTAAATTCACAATCTAAACATGTGTTGTTTCTCAACTTACTTATGTTGGGATAGGAAAGATATAGTACTAAGAGAGGAGGGGTGAATTAGTACCCTCAAAACATTTTCTGAATCAACAATCTACAATAATAGTGTCTATCTAACCAACTAATTTCATTATTTGCAACATACATTCAAATAACTTTGTAAATGTAAAGTGCATGAAAAAAAAACAATAAATCATTCATGAAATGTAACACATGACACAAGTATTTTGGTTATGTAGAAACCCTTGTTAGAAGAGGTAAAAACTAGTGGAGGTGACACCCACAAATTCTTCACTGTTGCAGTAAATAAAGTATGCCGGTTAAGGCTACAAGTGTGATCACTTCTGATGATCTTACCCTATTAGGAGTAACAATAAGATCGATTAGATCTATCTTGTGAAAGGATTTTAGAAACTCCAAATAAGTGTGAACTTAGTTAAGAGATTTACAACAGACTATTAAGTCTACTCTGTTAGGAGATTTATAATCCTGCTATAATGGTTAGAAGATAACAAAAAATATCTGTAAAAGAAAACTTCAACTTGTCTGAATTAGATCTATGATATACTGAATAAATTTTACTTAGTGTGTAGTATACTTCTCTATGTTCTTCTCGGTAGCCTTGTATGTTTCTGATAACTGCTCATTCATGTAAACCCTTGTCTTAATTCTGATGTCCTATTAGGTAGCTATTGCTTCATGGTCTCCTTCCTTGATGATATGTCAAAATGACATCAATTATAATTATATAGAAAATTTCTTTGACCTAATTAGGTTTACAACATCTTAGAAAACCTAAGATCTATAGTGTACAAACATAACCTAGATCTAACAATTACATAGGAATCATCATAACAATTAATGATTATATCCATAATAAATGTGCCTCAATCTTGGTAAAATGTTTATAGATCTATGTAAACCATTTGCATAGAGATATGTGCCTTTACTAATTACTATGTTGTTTCTTGAACAACTCAGTAAATATTGCATTCTTTGTTTGATGAATAAATAGATACTCGGTGTGTAGAATGCTTAGTGTTCATTGACTCAGTGCTCGGTATACTCTGATGCTCACTAAACATACTCAGTTAACATTGTATCCATTTACTTTCATTTCTGCTTTGTGACTGCTCGGTATGAAGGCTTTGTAAGTTCAACTGACTAGCTCTTATAGCTTCTTATTCCATCTTTTACTGACTGATCAGCTTAGATTACTGACTAATCTAATTGATATTAATGACAACATCTAATGCTCTAGTAGAGATTACAATATCCCCCTTTGGCATTAGTATCAAAACTATAATGTATATGTGCTGAATTTCTTAAAAAATGTTCTAACTCCATATATACTTATACATATAATAACTCTTCTACAAAACTCCCCCTCGGTGCATGTTCCTGGTATATAGTGAAGTACATTGGCATATACATTATTATTTCCCCTTTTTTGAGATTAATGCCAAAAATAGAAAGTGTACTTATAGCTTATCAAAAATGTGCTAGTGGGTTTTCTTCAATGAATCCAAGAGGTTTTCCCATTCCTCTTTCAAGTTGGTAAGAGAAATGTCCTCAAGACCAACTTGTGCATGCATATCAAATATATTATCTAACATTGATATCTCTGGTGTAGCGACTAAGGCTTGTACCTTCACAATGTGTCTCTCCATGATCTTGAGGTGAGGAAGCAGCCCGGCTTGCAACTTGGTGACTTGGTGACTTATATTTTCTTCCTTCTTCCTTAGATATTCTCTCAACCACCTTAATTCTTGTATGTTGAGGATATGCTTATGGAAAGCATTAGGCTCGGTTAGAGAAGAATTTTCACTGGCTAAGATGTCTGCATCTAGCTTCTTCATTTTCTCACTGACCTCGGCAGTGAATGTTTCCAAAGTGCATAACTTAAACAAAATTTGTATTATTTTCTAATTTATTAAGTGTAGCTCGGTTATAACCTCAGAAAGATTTACCTTATTGATTGCCACTTCTTGGCTAATCTTTTCTGCTAGTTTTAACTATATTTTTTCATCGACCCTTTCTTCTATCCTTTTCTTGGCATATATGTCTAGGGAATTGATGTGATTGGTAAGAGTTGCAAGTTGGTCCAATATAGGTGTGCCTTCATTTATTTGGACATTTGGGACAACTTGTTGCAAAATGTCTCTTACATCCTCTAGAATCTGCTTGCTCTTACTTTCCTTCCTCATTTTTTCTTGTGTTTCCTTTCTTTTGCATAGCTCTCCATACTTTCTTAATTCCTCAGGGTCCAAAGTCCTTGGGTCATAGTCAAGAATCTCAATTATTTCATCTAGAGTGACTGGCCCTTTTCAATGTTTCTTCTTCTTCTTCTTCTTGGACTCTTGATGAGATGATTTAACAAATGGAACTATAGCTTTTACCTCAACATTTGTCTTGTCTTACTTGGTTGACATTGTTTCTTCCTTCTTCTACTCCTCAGTGACCTAAGTCTTAGTCCATTTGGTTGGAGCCTCTGATGTAGTGTTAGTGGGTGTAGTCTAGGTAGTATCTTCTTGTTTGTCAGCCTCTTTCTCATTAGGAGCATTTTTCTCTATAGTGCCTTGAGTTCTTGATCCTTGCTCCCCTATTGTATCCTTTTTTTTCTTAGGGATTGAGCCTTCAAGTTCCTTTTGAGTTATAATTTCTACTGCTTGAACCAATATTGGAAGGTCACCTCGTATACTACTACTATTGGCTCAGTGGGGACTTGTTCTTCTTGTTGAGCTCCAGCAACTATAATGTCCTCATCATTCTTTAAGTTGACAAGGTCTCCATTGGTGATTTCATCTATAAGTACATCATTTGATCAATCATTTATTTTTTATATTATCACCTACTCAAGTGCATCCTAATTTCTTTCTTGGAATTCAGTGGCAACAGTATTATCAGGCACTTTAGTGTTTGATAACTCAATAGTGTGCTTAGGTGCCAGATCAGCATCATCAGAATGGATGCCTTTACCTTTCCTTTTTATCTTCCTCTCAGGTATTATGGCCAAAGCCATCTTTTCTACCTCAGCTCGGGCTTGTAATATAGAAGATCATAGAAATTGACTATTCTCATCAATTTCTGCCAAATTTTCATCAAGAATTTGTAGTGCACGTCTTTTCACTAGAAATATCTTTGAATATGTTTTTAGTAGTTCCTCAACCTCGGGGACTATCAATATTGGCATTGTCATTACTAGGGACTGTTCCCTCATTCTCTTCTCAGTGTTTAATGCATAAGTCCATCTAGCTTAAATTTTATCATATAAAGCTTTTGGTACATACTTTGAAAATTCTATGGGTTCCTTCTTGAATTTTATCATCATTTGTATGGTTGCTTCTTCTATTTTGTTCTGATCCTTAGTTGACAGATGTTCAAACTAACTTATTTGTGGATTACTTAGACCTCCATTATCTATTATATTCTCTTCAACCTCATCAATAGAATGATTCTTATTTAAAACAAACTTAAATTGTTCTATGTCATCTTCATCATCATCAATGTCATCTTTTCCTCTTATTAGCTTCCTTCTTTTCTTCGGTACCTCAGTGATAGCTTTAGTACCTCTCTTCTTATAATAATTTTTTGTTGGTGTTGGCCTTGATCTTTTGACAACTCCTTTCTTCGGTGGTGGTGAAGCTGTAGTGGTTGACCTTGAGTGTGCCCTAGTTTTCACTTTTGTCTACTTCTTCTTTCGAGTGGGATTAACCAGTGTAGATTCTACATCTTTTCCAGACTCGGTTGCCTCATCATCATGTGCTTTTTCAGTAAGAAGTAACTGACCTTTAGTTGCTACCTCAACCAGAATGTCCTCAAATTCTTTTGCATCATCCACATCTTCTCCAAATTGTTTAACTAGTTTGTTGATCATTTTTTTGGATTTCTTGGTTGCCTTCCCAATGACTAGATCCATTTTGATTCTTTTCTTAGCTTCTTCATAGGTTCTGAACCTAGTAGCTTTTGGATCCTTAGGCTCTACTAATAAAGGCTTGATTGACCTAGAGACTCATTCCATATCAATTTCATATCCCATTGGGGCTAACCACTTGGATCTCAGTTCTACTGCCTTAATCAGTGTGTAATCTATATCCACTAGGAAACAAATGTCATGTTCATATTCTTCTATAAGTTTTCTTGGTATTCTTCTCCTTGTGTTCATCCTATCCTTTAATTTCTCAAAGTAACTATCCACCATACTTACAAAATTATCTCCCAAACTTTTTATCAAATCAGAAATTTGAAGTGTCATAGGCTTGTCGATAGTCCAGTCAACATTACCGATTGAAGGGAAAAAAAATTTCATGTAAAAGAATATGCAAAGCAATAGAGATCCAAACTTATATGTGTTGGATTTTGTTGAGTAAATAGCCTTCATATTCTCCTCAAATTTCCTCAACAACAACTCAGCAAGATCCAACTAAAATCCCTTTTTCACTATTTTGTATGCAATGTCTACTACTCCACATGGTACATTGTTGGGTCTACTTGATTGAAATATTTTATACCCAATGACATATACACCATACCTTGTTTTGGGATCTATGATTGTGTTAACTTTCAATCCTTTGTCATCTCATTTAGCTCCAATAGCTTTCTCTAGCTTGGTTCTTGGTGCACTCCTCATTGCTTTGACTTTGTCAGTGGTCGAGTATCATGTTACTACATGTATGATATCCTTTTTTATTTTCACTGGCTCATCCAACCAGAGTTTCCCATCATGATAACGGCTCAAAATAATTCTTATCCACTCATTCTTGAAAACCTTAGGAAAATTCATAGTGTTTGTCAAACCTTTGACTCTTAGATTTTCATGATCATATTTCAACTTTTCATCAACACATAACTTCTGATATGTAGAAATGAGTTCAAAATCACCAATCTCTCCAATTTTGCAGTGAATGTATGACCGTATGTCTTCAACCAGAAAAACCCTAGGTAGTATGCTTGAAAAAGCTCCAACTTTGTCAATCTGTGAAGAAACTTTGAGGTGAATTTTGTACTTTATCTCATCACATGTAGTAGACACAATTAATCTTACTTCCTCCTCATCTACATTCTTGGATCCGTTAACCTTAGATGTGGATGCCATTGTTCTTCGTTTAGGGTTTTAGAAAATATCAAATAAACAGCTCGGTGATGATAGCACTTACTTGTAATAATGATGAACACACTTAGAATACTTCAAATATTTTCTCAAATGCACTAAAAATATAATTATCAATTTCTCTCTATAGACTCTTAGCTCTTGGTGATCGTAGTGTGAAAAATAAGCTAAGTTCACCATGTATTTATAGAATTTTTCAAATTCCCTCTTAAACTTTTGTAATTAATGCTTGACCTAACATGAATCAATGACAACTTGTCACACTCATTGTATACCATGAAATATCATAAGCTCAATTAACACATGTGTTAGGAATGGGAACACTGAGAGGAGGGGTGAATCAGTGTTCTATATATTATTACATTTTATGATATCTTTAAACTTAATTTCTTAAGTACTGAAAAGAATATCAATGCAAGTAAGATAAACAACCATAACACATAACACCAAATATGATTACGGGGAAACCCAAATAGGTAAAAACCCCGGTGGGAATTGACACTTGCTAAGAACTACACTAGTGTATTATGATCCATGTTAGAAGATCTTGCAACCCTGTTAGGAGTTGATCTTTATAACGCTTTTAGTATAGTGACCTGGTCAAGGGTCGGACACTGTTAGGATTCTATTACAATAACCCTATTAGGGGTGGGGACACACTATCCTAGAGCACATTGCTCAAGTGGTGAAGGATACAAACCTTCTAGATTTCAGATACACACTATATCTATAAGTTGAACTGTTGTTGTGACACTGTTTGTCATATTAGTTCCTTTTATGTACTAATTCTTTAGCCTCTTCTAAATCTCTACAATGTTCTCACTTCTCTTCGCATACTTTTTATGTTGCTATCAACTCTATATCTCATCCCATACATAATTACAAAGGCACATGTCTTATTTATATGTGCAAACAAAACTATTCACTAGGTCGGCCTTCAACCTATTATATACAATGCTTCCAAATGAATTGGCTTGAGTGTGTTTACATATAATCATGTTAACATGTCTATAACCTAAATACAATAGGTGCATAGCCTTTACAAAACAATATTATAATCGCTAAGAAAAATACCAATAGTCGGCTCCATGCTCTATTTTGTTATGTTGCTCACTATCTATGTCACTTCATCTAGTTGTAACTTCTTCATACTAACTCATCTGATCATGGACTTTTAGACTTAGCATGACTACATACTCAGAAGCTTATCTTAAAGGGTGCATGCCATAACTCTTTCATACGCATGTGCATTGATGCTCTAATCCTTTGGTGCTCTGCTGACTATCCAATCTTCCATACTTAACCAAAATCTGATCTTATGAGTAAGTGCACTGACTCCAAAACTCTATATGACTTTGTTTCCATAATGAAAACACTAAATCATAAAAGTATATTCAACTTTCCAAAAATTTCCTCCTTTTTCACTAATGGAAACAAAGGAATATCGCAAAGTAACTAACTATATCTTACACAAAAAATTTCTAGCATATATTCTATCTTATATCTCCCTTTTTACTATATACTCTACTCCTTTTTACATCATATATACTACTCCATATTCTTCCTTCTACTATATACTCTACTCCCCCTTTGACATTAATGACAAAGGTGCTCAAAAAATGTATCTACAAGTACTTACACAGTGAGTACATCTAGATATGCAATCTTCAAGTTTTGGATCTCTTGCTACCAAAATGTCATCAGTGCGTTTACTGTTTGAAGATGGGCACACAAAGCATAAGTCAATTTCTCCATATTTTAAAAATATGAACTCGAACCTTGATCATATGTCACCATTGTAGCATTAATCTCATTTATGTTCTGATTCAGCACATCCAAAGAGGGTACAAGTGCATGTCTTAATTGTGCTTGCCTAGCCCTTATCTTGGCTATTTCTTGCTTTGCCTTCTCAATTTTATCCACTTGTCCTTGGTAGACATTGTTACACATATTTACATCCTTGGAAGGATCTTCCACTATTTTTCTTACTTCTCCATCATTGATTCAACTTCCTAAATTTTCTTTGAAAGGTCTGCAGTTAATTTGTTTCTATCCATACAGTCAGCAATGATTTTCCTACCTTTAGCTGCAATCTCCTTCAACAAGGCTTGACCAACTTTTAGAGAGTTAAGGTCAAGTGTGAAGTTACTTATCAATTCACTTCACCTCTTCTTTAGATACTTTTCTTCCACTACATTGGCTATTGATTCTTCTAGGCTAGAGAAGTTTACCTTGAAGCTTGTTGGGATGGTACTGACATCATCCACAAAATGTACTTTTGTTACCTTCTTCTCTTTTAGAAGTAGACTATTCAGGATGTTGACTGACTCAAAAAATAATGTATTTCTCATCACTTTTTTCTCCTTGGCCTTCTCCATTTCAAGCAAACTGATCTTGATCAGGTCTTCTTCTCCCCATGAGTCTAGACTAGTTGTGTTAGGAGTCAAATTTGACAACAATGATGATGATGGCATAGGAGTGAGAGGTGTGATGTCCATTACTTATGTCTTTACCTTTAGAGGAATTTCAATAGATGGCTCATCTATTGGTTCATTTTCATTTTCTTCTTCTTCTTTCTACTTTTCTTTTTTCTTTCTCCTCTTCTTCTTCTTGTCTTATTAAGTCCTCGATCTGAATTTCTTCTTTCTACTTAGGTGAATTATCACCGCATAGAATTTATGCTTCCTCAGTGCTCACAAATGCTTCCTCAAACTTATCCAAGTCCTTATCTATGGCCTCCATTGATATTTCTACATTATCAATCATAATTGTGTTATCCTTGGCTTCAGGCATAGGTGCAAAATCCTATGGACCTGTCATAGGTATATTTGGGATCTCGGCGACTTTTTCTTATTCAGAGGGTACTTGAGTTGTAGGCACAATGGGAGGATACATGTGTTTATCTAAGAACACATTCTCAAATGCTTTCTCTATTTCCTTAGCAACCAATTCATATTCTTTGTCCATGATCTGTAGAGTTCTCAGTTTGGTTCTTAGGTGAGGCTTCACCAAACCTAACAAAAATATTTTCTCATCAATTGAACAAATAGGAAGGCTTTCATCCAGTGTTGTCTCCCTTATCTTGAAGTCTTCTTCTATATACTGTCTCTTCAAGGAGTCAAGTATATTCCATACATGATCAAGAATCATTGTCTTAAGTTCCAAGACTATTTTCTTGAGCTTGATCATGTGTTTGATAATCATCGAATGGATCTCAGATTTGTCAATCTCACTATAGTTATCATAGAACTTAGATATCTAATCGATTCTCCCTTCATCAATTATCCTAGTCCTCAACACTTGTAGATTCAGTCTAAATCCTACCTCGGGAGGTGCTTGAGTGTTTCTCCTTTAACTTATGGTTGTTCTAGAGGATGGATGGCTTGCACTAGTCTACTTCTTCCTCTTAGGAATCCTACTATACTCATGATGTAGGAGCATCTTAGGTCCTTGGAAATCCTATGTCACCAAAAACATTTTGAGTTGTTTTGTGTTTCTCAGTTCCTTCTTTGACCGAGTTGGTTCGGTGTTTCTCGATTTCCTTTGTTCACTGGTGTTGGTTAGTTATCTCTCTGAAACTTGGTGAATTTCCCTAGCACTTAGTGATGCTTTGCGGGTGCTCAGTTGGCTTTGCATGTTTGAGAACCTCTGTACTTGATTGTAATATCTGGCCGAAACTGGGAAGTCCTTACAGCCTAGCATGTATGAATCAATTTGAAGATAATATATGAAGGTTTATGCATTCTCTCTCACTTTTGTATGTGTTTCTTCCACATGTTGTTGAGCAAGGGGGATCAAGTTAGGGTGTACCATTGTTGGACCCTCCTCCCTTCTCTTGCATCAAGTGGTATCAGAGATAGGTGAGATCTGGATCTAGGTTTGTGAATCTAGATTTTTAGGTTCCTTCTTGTGAAGTCCTAGTTGAATTATTGTGGGTAGCAGATTGTGATCTGACCTACAATTGTAGAGGGTTTTCAAGATGGTTCATGGGAGGTGAGATGTAGATCTAGGATTGGTAGACATGTTGAGACAACTTGTTGCTAGATTAGAATCTGTTGAAACAGCCCAAAGAAGAGGAAGACATCTTGAAGATGTTAGTGATGATGAAATTGAGGTAGAACAAGGTGATGTTGAACTAGCACCTATGATGGATCAGGGTGAGGAAATATTCTTGAAGGTTTTGACAAGTCAGAAGTCTACACCACACTTTAATCCTCCTGAGTATGATGGAAAGTTGGATTCTGATGAATTGGTGGATTGGATTACTAAGATGGAAAATTATTTTGAGTATGAAAATGTACCTGAGGAAAAGAAGGTGAAAATTGCAAGCAAAAAGTTGAAAAGTCATGCATCCTTATGGTGGGAACATCTAGAACTAGACAAAAAGAGGAAAGGCAAAGACAAAATCAAGGTATGGAGTAAAATGGTGAATAAATTGAAAGCAAAGTTCTTACCTTGTGATTATCAGATCAACCTAGTTAGGCGAATGCAAAGTTTAAGGTAGAAATATAGCTCAGTAAAGGAATATACTGAGGAATTCTATACATTAGATATCAAATCTAGCCATGATAAAGATGATGTGGAAATAATTACAATATACCTAAATGGTTTGAGAGTTTCCATCCAAGAAGAAATCATTTTGTTCAAATTGGAGAACATTGAAGAGGCTTATCAATTTGCATTGAAAGCTGAGGAGAAATTGAATAAGAGACATGAGAAAAGACAAAGGGGTGGAGGTGGTATATTTCCTAGAGGAAGAGATAGATCCAATGGTAAAAATAGTAGATCTAAACTAGAAAAGATAGCTCTGGACAAAGACAAGACCGAGTGGAAAGGTGAAAGTTCATCTAGAGGCAGAGGCAGTAACTACCGAGGTGGTTATAATAGAGGTGGAATCTGATGAACTTGTTACAATTGTGGAGAAGAAGGACATAGATCATTTGAGTGTACACATGAAAGTAAGAAGGTTGGTAATAGTCAAAATGCTTTGGTACAAGAAGAGTCACCGAATGAACCTGAGAAGGAAAATAAATTGATGGTAAGAAGACCACTTTGGAATGAAGGTAAAAAGGAAGATCCGGTAAGGAAAAGTTTGCTCAAGACCAAATGTAGAGTTTCTGATAAATTTTGGAACGTAATCATTAACAGTGGTAGCTTGGAGAATCTAGCATCTGAAGAGATGGTCACAAAGTTGCAGTTGAAAAGGTTGGAACATCCGAAGCCCTGTCAAATTTCATGGACCAAAGATGAGCATACACTCTTGGTAAGTGAACAATGTTATGTGAATTTGAAAATTGGAAAATACTATGAGAAGGTATTATGTGATATCATGCCTATGGATTGTTGCCATATTTTGTTGGGTATACCTTGGCAATATGAAAGACATGCTATATATGATGGGAGATTGCATAAGTATACTATTTTGGCTGATGGAAGAAGACAAATCTTGTTACCTTTGATGGAAGAACCCGTTACTAATGTTTTCACATCTGTGAAATTTTTCTTGATGGAAGGAAGAAAGTTTGTTAAGGATTTAAAGAGAAATTATTTATGTTTTGCTGTGATTCCTAACAAACCGAGTAAGAAAATAGAGGATAGTGTCCCTGGGGAGATTGATAAGCTACTCACTGAGTATAAAGATATTGTTTTTGATAATGTACCTGATGGTTTTCCATTGAAGAGAAGCATTGATCATTGCATGGATCTTATCCCTAGAGCTAGTTTACCAAATAAAGCACCTCATCAGTTAACCCCTACCGAGAATCAAGAATTGAACCAACAGATTCAAGAATTGTTGGAGAAAGATTTGATTAGAGAAATTTTGAGTCATTGTGCAATACCTATAGTATTGGTACCTAATAATAATGGTGAATGGTGAATGTGTACTAATTCCAGAGCAATCAACAAGATAATAGTGAAGTATAGGTTTCCTATACTGAGAATGGATGATATAATGGATAGTTTGACTAGAGCAAAGTATTTTACCAAGATTTATTTGAAAAGTGGGTATCATTAGATTAGAATTAGAGAAGGTCATGAATGGAAGACTTCTTTCAAGACAAAAGAAGGTTTGTATGAATGTTCAGTTATACCTTTTGGTTTAACTAATGCACTGAGTACTTTTATGAGATTGATGAATGAAGTTTTGAGGAAATTATTGGGTAAGTTTGTGATTGTATGTCTTGATGACATTCTGATATTCAGTAAGAGTAGAGAAGAACATTTTTTGCATGTTAGACAAGTTTTACAGATATTGAAAGAAGAAAAGTTGCTGATAAATCTGAAAAAGTGTTCATTCATGAAAGAGGAGATTGTGTATTTGGGATTTGTGATTTCAGCTGATGGTTTGAAAATGGATCTTGAAAAGGTTGAAGCTATTTTGAATTGGCCTACACCTATGAATGCTAGTGAGGTAAGATAATTTCATGGTTTGGCAAGTTTTTACTGAAAGTTCATTAGGAATTTCAATTTAATTTGTAATGCTATGAGTGAGACTATGAGAGGAGACAAAAGGGAATTCAAGTGGACACATGGAGCTGATAAAAATTTTGAGACTTTGAAGTAGAAGGTTGTTGAATTGCTCATTTTGGCATTGCATGATTTCAATAAGGTATTTCAAGTGGAATGTGATGCAAGTGGAAGTGCAATTGGAGCTGTGTTGAGTCAAGAAGGTAAACCTGTTTCTTTCTTTAGTGAAAAGTTGAATAATGGAAAAAGGAAATATCATATGTATGATCAAGAACTATATGCTATTTTTCAAGCCCTAAATAAATGGAGACATTATTTGATACTGAGTGAATTTGTGTTGTATACCGATCATAAAGCTTTATAGTAAATGGGTAGTTAGAATAATTTGAATCAGAGACATATGAAATGGGTTGAGTATTTGCAAAGTTATACATTTGTGATAAAGCATAAGAGTGGGGTCACTAACCGAGTTGTTGATGCATTAAGTAGAAGAAAATCTTTGATGACCGGGATGAAAATTTGAATTCTAGGCTTTGATGATATGAGAGATTCTTATGAATTTGATCCTAATTTTTTTGAGCCATGGAGAAAGTGTAGAGCACCTATTCAAGATCAATAGAGTACTAAATGAGATGAATATTTTATGCGAGGAGGTATGTTGTTTAAAGTTATTCAGTTGTGTATACTAAGAGGAGAAATAAGAACTAATTTGATCAAAAAGAGAAACATAGTAGTGGTTTGGCTAGACATTTTGGTGTTGATAAGACATTGAATTTTCTTAAGGAGAAATAATTTTGGCCACAGTTGTATAAAGATGTTCAGAAATTTGTGAAAATTTGTGGAGTTTGTCAAGTTGCAAAAGGAGTTAGTCAGAATACTGGATTGTATACACCGATTGTTGTACCTAAGAAACCTTGGATTGACATCAGTATGGATTTTTTTCTTGGCTTACCGAAGACAGTAAGAGGTAATGATTCTATATTTGTGGTTGTGGATAGATTTTCTAAAATGGCACCTTTTATACTGTGTAGAAAGACACCAGATGTAGTACATGTAGCAGATCTTTTCTTTAAGGAAATTTTCAGATTGCATGGATTACTGAGGAGTATTATCTCTAACCAAGATACTTTTGGAAGACTCTTTGGAGAAAGTTCAGTACCGAGTTGAAATATAGTTCTACATTTCACCCACAAATCGATGGATAGATAGAAGTTGTGAATAGAAGCTTGGGTAATCTTTTGAGATGTTTAGTTGGAGACACATTGAGTAATTAGGATTCTATGTTGGCACAAGAAAAGTTTTTATACAATAATTCAGTGAATAGGAGTACTGGGAAAACACCTTTTGAGATTATAAATGGCATACAACTAAGAGGTATATCAGATTTGAGAGACATTGATGACGAAAGAAAGAGAAGTGTTGAAGGAGTAAAATTTGTTGAGTATATGAAGACATTGCATGAAGATGTGAAGCTTAAACTAGAAAAGAGTAATCAAAACTAAAAAGACAGAGCTAATAGATCAAGAAGACATAAGACTTTTTATGTTGGTGATGAAGTGATGGTTCATTTGAAGAAAGGAAGATTTCCTATTACAAAAAATGGAAAGTTGAAGATGAAGAAATTTGGACCTTGCAAGATTTTGAGAAAATTTGATAGTGGAAATGCTTATGAAGTTGAGTTACCTGATGACATGGATATATCATCTATATTCAACATTGCTGATTTGTATGAGTTTCATGAACCTGAAGAAGACATGGTAGTACCAAAGGATTATCCTAAGAAGCAGAATGAATAACTTAAGCATATTTTGGAGTAAAGAATTGGTAGAAGTACAAGAGGAAAATAGTATATGGAATATCTGATAAAGTGGAAGAATAGACCAATTGAAGATAGTACATGGATTTCACAGTCTGAGTTGGATGCAGCTTGGATCATACTAGTTTCATGATTCAGAGAATCATTTCAAATAACCCCAGGTGTCTGATGCAAGAGCATCTTGGGTCCTTGGCAATCCTTTGTCACCAATTACATATTTGAGTTTGTTTGTGTTGCTTGATTCCTGCTTTGACCGAGTTGGTTCGGTGTTGCTTGGTTTCCTTTTTTCACTAGTGTTGGTTGGTTATCTCTCTAGTGCTTGGTGAATTTCCCTAGCACTTAGTGATGCTTATCTGGTGCTCAGTTGGCTTTTCTTACCAACGGGTTTCTTTTGAGTTTCTGTTGAGGCTGACTTGTGCATTTAATTTGGGTCATGGATTTAATGTTGGTATCTATCATTGGGAAGCATGTGGTCCCATATTTGACCATTCCTTCTATTAATTATGGATCTAAAGGCTGACTCAATTCGATAGCCTCTTGTATAAATATTGTTTTTTGGTTAAAGTTTTGGAGTTAGTTTTGATAGAAGATAGAAGATAGAAGATAGAAGATTAGAGATTATATGTAGATCCTCGCATGTTTGAGGACCTTTGTACTTGATTTTAATATCTGGCTAAAACTAGGAAGGCCTTATAGCCCAACATGTATGAATCAGTTTGAAGATAATATATGAAGGTTTATGCATTCTCTCTCTCACTGTTGTATGTGTTTCTTCTGCATGTTGTTGAGCAAGGGGGATCAGGTTAGGGTGTTCCATTATTGGCCCCTCCTACATTCTCTTGTGTCAACTCAGGAGGTGGTGTGGACTCCAATTAAATTATATCTATGGGCGTAGGAGTGATATCATCTTTCTTACTCTTCTCATCCTTTGGATCATCTATTTTCTCAATTTTTACTTTCTTCTCTTTAGGGTCATCAATCTTCTCTATTTTTTATTCAGAAGAGGGTGCGCTCTCAATTTTCACTACAATCTTGGCTTCCCTTGCCTTATCTAGGTCATCTTGTGTCACACCATGAATCTTCAATATCTCAGAGTTGATCTTAGAGGATTTCCTCTTGGTCGCAGCACTGTTCAAGACTACATCTTCTTGTCTAGTATTCTCCTCATAGGTGCCCCATCTTGGCTCATTCGGATATTTTGGTGCTATTAGGAGGACTTGTGCATATGCCTCTAGAATATTTTCCTCCACTTCATATCCAAGTCGATGAATCCACTTAGTTCTAGGCTCCACTGCTTCCATACATGTTATATTTGTTTCCACCATGAAGCATATACTATCCTTATATTTCTCAACTATACTTTCAGGTATCCTATACCTTCTATGCATTCTAATTCTAAAATTATTTAACTCTAAGTCCATGTAGTCCTTCAAGGTGCTCTCTGATGATGCCTTGAAAGAAATCTGAGGCATTTTGGGAACAATCTTATCTAGATAAAGATCTAAAACTTTACCAACTATATGGAAGTACATATACATTATCAGTGATCCAAACCTGAATATCTTTCTCTTTTCATGCTTGATTGCCCTAATATTGTCCATCAACTATGCGTGCAAGATCTCACACGAGTTGAATTCACCATTTTCCTTCACAATTCTAATGGATGCTAGAATAGTGGTTGCGTACACACTATTGACCCTGTTAGCATGTTGGAACTTGTATCCAAGTATCATAGACATCATTTTTATGTCTTTCTCTTCTATAGGTTCAATTTTCATTCCATGCTTGTCACTGCGGGACTTACAATCCTGCTCAACTAGTTTCTTGATATCCTTTCGTATAGGAAGAATGGTGCCTATCTTAGGAAGACTAGTTATCTCATGAATGAGATCATGGTTATTCTAACTAGGACTTCTCCTATCCATAATAGGTCATCATGTATTCTGCTCAAAATAATCTAAATCCATTCATATTCATAAAACTCATAAGTAGTCGCATATTCAACAATAGGGTTTTTTTCCAGGTGTGCATACTCATCTATGATTTTTTTGTCTGGATTCATCATTGTCTCTAGATGTACCCTAATCCTGATTGCTCCAACAGGTTCCTTCTTACAATAGATGTATGTGTGTATGTCCTCTACATGCATAACAACCATTGGAGTCCTAGAGAAGGCTCCTTCTAGGTCATCTAAGACTAACTTAAAGGGATGTTTCTTAAAAACATATATTTTCCTCTTAGCAACATCAAAAACAATTGGAGTAGCCATCACTTACTTGATTTAATGCTTCAAATTGGTTTCCAAGGGTTTCTAAAATGTCACAACTAAACTAGGGTTCCACAATAATCTTTTAACTTTCTTTGTTGAAAGACCAACTGTGATCACTCAACACAAACTTCTTTGATCTCTTGTACTCTCCAAAGGCTCAAACTTGAATGAAAATGTGTGAATAAGAGATCTTCGATGATTTTAAAAACAACTTCCACCATTGATGCTTGTCATGTAAACATAGAATGCAATAGAGAATTCCAATCTTTCTTTTTTCTATTGATCAGGCAGTGCGCTCTTGCATACTACATCTACTAGTCTCCAAATAGATATAACCAAAGGTTCATACTCTAAGAGTGAGTATACCAACCACGCAGGGGTCTAGAGCTAATTTAGCTCCCCCTATGACCATGGCAATCATTTAACCATAAATAGGAGGTGCATCCATTGAGGATGCATCCTCAACTATTTCACCAACATTATATGTCCTTTCTTCCTTCCAAATTATGCTCACATCATATGTGGCTTGCACAAACTTGACTTCTTCTGCTTCACCAATATTGGTCCTTCTTACTTTTTAGTGCTTTCATGTCTATGTGCTTTTGATTTGTAGAACCTTGACATGTCTCTAGCCTTGTTACAATAGTGACAAATAACTCGAGGGCTTATATTCCTCGACGCATTGATGTGAGTTACCATTTTTCACTATCTAGCTGAGTGACCATTGTAATTACATATCTCACATGTAATGTTTTGAGAACTTCTAATATTCTGTTGTGAATGAATTCTTTGATTTCTTTGATTTGATCTACAATTCATAGCTCTATGACCAAACTTATTGCATGAATAATAGTAACCATTGAAAGGTCTTACTTCTTTACAATCTCTTGCTATGTGACCATGCTTGTTATAGGCATAACAAGTTTTGTTTAATTGCTTATGCTCATCTTTAGATGGTTCTACTTTGGCTTCAGTATGATCTTCAGTCTTCTTGGCTTCTGTAGATTCTTTGGGTGCTTTCATTCTTCTTCGCATATCATTGAATTTATTTTGAGCTTCATTGAATCCAATACCACTGTTATCTCCTTTAATCTTTTGTGCATACAACTGTGATTCTAATAGATCCTTACTTGTGTGCAATTTGTCAATATGATTTTCTGCTTCAGTCAATTAAAATGCCACCTAATTCTTGATGTTATCTAACTCCAAGATTTTCATTTTTGCTTGCCTCAGTTCTTCATCTAACTACTTGTTTTCTTTGACCTGTTCTTCATAGGCTTCTTGATTATTAAATAGCTTTCCATCCAACTCTTCAATCTGATCTTTCAAAGATGTGTTTTCTTCATTTAGATTTTTAACCATTTTTCCCAAGTCACTTGTGGAATATTCTTTCAAGTCTTTTCTCAGCTTCTTGATGACTACTTGAGAACCACTAACCTTTTCTTTCAGTTCTTCAATTTCTTTTTCAGATTTGTCAAGATCTTCAAGAGTTGCTTCAAGATTATTCTTCGGATGTTTTAACTCTCCTATATCCATGATCTCCTCAAGTGGCTAAACTTATCTTTAGAGCACCAAATCTCTGATACCAATTGTTAGAAATGGGAACACTGAGAGGGGGTGGGTGATTCGGTGTTCTATATATTATTACTTTTTCTGATATCTTAAAACTTAACTTAATTTCTTAAGTACTGAAAAGAATATCAATGAAAGTAAGATAAACAACCATAAAACATAACACCAAATATGATTACTGGGAAACCCAAATGGGTAAAAACCCTAGTGGGAATTGACACCCACTAAGAACTGAACTAGTGTATTATGATCCCTGTTAGAAGATCTTGTAACCCTGTTAGGAGTTGATCTTTACAATGCTTTTAGTACAATGACCTAGTCAAGGGTCAGACCCTATTAGGAGTCTTTTACAATAACCCTATTAGGGGTGGGGAAAAATTTTCCTAGAGCACACTACTCAAGTGGTGAAAGCTATAACCTTCTGCATCTCAGATACACACTATATCTGCAAGGTGAACTATTGTTGTGACACTGCTTGTCATATTAGTTCCTTTTGTGCATTGATGCTTTAGCCTCTTGTAAATCTCTACAACATTCTCACTACTCTTTGCATACTTTTTTTCTACTTCTATCAACTCTATATCTCATCCCATACATAATTACAAAGGTGAATGTCTTATTTATATGTGCAAACAAAACTATTCACTAGGTCGGCCTTCAACCTATTACATACAACACTTCCAAATGAATTGGCTCAAGCGTGCTTACATATAATGATATTAACATCTCTATAACCTAAATAAAATACACACATAGCATTTACAAAATAATATTATAATCACTAACCAAAATACCAACAGTCAGCTCAATGCTCTATTCTGTTCTGTCACTCACTGTCTGTGTCACTTCATCTGGCTGTAACTTCTTCATACTAAGTCATCTGATCATGCACTTTTAGACTTAGAATGACTACATACTCAGAAGCTTATCTTTAAGGGTGCATTCCATAACTTGGTCATACATATGTGCACTATTGCTCTGATCCTCTATTGCTCTGTTGATTGTCCAGTCTTCCATACTTAACCAAATTCTGATCTTATGAGTAAGTGTGCTAACTCCAAAACTCTATATGACTTTTTTGCCATAATGACAACACTAAATCATAATAGTATAGTCAACTTTCCAACAACATGAAATTCCACTCAGTTAATATTGACGCTCAATTAACCTTTCTTAATAGTTACTAAATAGAAACTTCTCACTTGGTCTAACATATACCAATTGCAAACACTTAAGCTCAAAACATGTAAAACCATAATGAATCTTAATTCATGCAGATTTGGTATGTGAACACTTGATATAAGGAACTATATGATAGATGTAACTATTAGAATAACTAAGAGGGGGGTTGAATCAGTTAGATTAGTTATCCTATAGTCCCAATTGCAAAGATGTAATACTTTAAACAATCTTAACAAATTTTGCAGCTCGGTAACATAAACTACTACACTGTTTGTGCTTTTACCAATTACCAGTTAATTAACTCATAGTAATTACCGATCAAATCAAATATGGAGTATTTAAAGTATGACAATAAATCAATCATCACAAAAACACATAACATAATGATTTAATGTGGAAACCCTATTAAGGGAAAAACCACCTAACACCAGTAACCCAAAATAATTTTCACTCTTCTAAAGTGAGCTCAGTGAAGAGCCAACCCTATTAAAGGTTACAAACACACTGTTAGGTGTGACCTTGTTAGAGGATTTAAGACTAATAGTTATCATTCAACTAGCATTTACTATGGGTTTGATAGGATAACAATGTACATTCATTGAATGACATGGGGCATAACATAAGATGGTTAAGTCCACTCGGTTAAGATATTTTTCTACATAAATGGTTAAACTAAAATAGTAGTTAATCTAATTACAATACAACTTATCTTGTAGATGTTCAGATCTATTCTAAGCCTATACAAATCCTCTGATCAATATATCAATTCACTTCCTTAACTTACTTTCACTTGGTAATAGCTCTCTGACATTCAGTGTTGTTCTGTAGTTTGGTTCTCCTTCAACCAGTTTGATCAAGCATGCATGAAACTGTATTCACGCAAAATCTCTGTAGTCTTCTTTCTTTTGACATGTTTCAATAAATAAACTCATATCTCTTATATAGACAAATAAACCATTTTCATATCAACCATCATATTTTTCCACTTAATCTCCTTTAGAGATTTTGCCTCTTAAACCTTCCTCAGCAATTGTATCAGTAACATGTTTCAATTCCATCCTTTAGATCTTCTCTAAATTTTTTCAATCATGGATCCTATAACAAACTTTATCCTTAATCTCAAAATCATAACAATTTCCAGCTCATCAACTTATGTTGGCTAAACTTAAGCATTTAATACTTTCATCCATAGTCGGTTAACAAAGAAATGCATCGAAAAACACAAGCTTGATTAATACTATCACTTAGTATACACTACACTGGCTCAGTGTATAATGAAGTGCTTCATTTACCAACCATATTTCCTTGTACATTTTTCTTCCTTCTCCATAATAGATTTATGCAACATAATCAAGTCAACAAAATGAAGTCATAGACTCACCAATAATTTACCCAAAGTATTCCTTATCCTCACCTATAGTATCCATCTTCCTCTATGTAGATATCTTAGTTCTTCATATTTTCTCTCCTCTTTATAGATGTTTAGATATTTGTAACTAACATGATAAGTACTATCAAACTAGTTGATATCAATGACAACATAATTAATGATTTAATTATCTTACATATCATTTTAGTACTCGGTGATCTCTAATCACTAATCTTCAAGTCATTCAAGTATTCAATCAATTGTAGTTCATCAATCTCTCCCTTTGGCATTGACGAAAACACAAGCAATATGAAATATGTCATGCTCATACCAAACATGTATTCTACAACTATATAAGTAAATGTTGTAGCTTGGTAAGCTCTCCCTAGCTTGATATTTTAATATGTTTAATCACTACATTACATGATAACATTACAAGTGCAGACTTTCCTCTGTGGATTTGATCTTTTCAGCTCTCAGATTCCTTTTTTTCTTAGCAACAAATCTTCAAAAATCTCCCTGACTTTCTCATATTATCTCTCCCTTAGATAGATGTGATCTTGATCTATTCATCATATTGTTTATCTCTCCCTTTGACAAAAATGCCAAAGAAAAACATAAAACATATAGCTCTGCAATAGCCAAGTGACTCTTTGTTGTTCGATGTAGACTATGTATCACGGTATACTGATATGCCAATTCTTTGTTTTGGTTCCTCAAAGCTTTCACAACCTTATACATAATCCAAAGTGTGATCTATGTTACATCAACATGAATGATCTTCTAATAAGAGTAGGCTGATACAACCTCCAGATCACATTAGTGACTGGTAGACAGGGAACTGACCCCAAGTCTAGTCCTCAAGTATTCAAAAGTTTCCTTCGGTAGAGGCTTGGTAAAAATATTAGGAAGTTTCTCCTTTGATGTAAAAAATTCTAATTTGACTTGCTTCTCATGTACTTGTTCTCTTAAGTAGTGATACTTAATAGAAATATGCTTTGTCTTCGAGTGCATTACAGGATTCTTAGAAATATTTATTGCACTAGTGTTGTCACAATATATAATCACTATCTCAATGATTACCTTATTCATCCCTTCCAACACCTGTTTGATATAACCAATGTTTGAATAGTTTGTAGCAGTAAAAACATACTCTACTCTGGTAGTAGATTGAGAAATACAAGGTTGTTTCTTACTTGTCCAGGTAACAAGTCTTTCACCAAAGAAAAATGCTCCTCTGATTGTACTCTTTTTGTCATCTATATTTCTAGCCCAATCTGTATCGGTATAGACTCTTAGTTCAAATTTCCCTTCCTTAGAATACCATAATCCATATTCCTCTATTTTCTTTAGGTATCTCAAGATTATTTTTACTGCAACCATGTGTGAATCCTTTGGATTGGTAGAAAATCTAGCAATGATCCCTACTGCATGTGCAATATCTAGTCTACTATGTACTACGTACATTAGTTTACCAATCATAGATCGGTACAATGTCTGGTTTACCTCCATAGATTCATCATCTTTAGTCAATTTCAGCCTATGACCATCGGTGTTCCAACTGGATTAGAATCTTCCATGCCAAATGTTCTTAATACTTCCTTTATTTACTTTGATTGTGTGATGAAAATTCCATCATTCTGATAAATAACCTGCATGCCTAGAAAGAATTTAATCTCTCCAAACATAGACATTTCTAATTCTTTTCGCATCTCATCAGAAAATGATTTACAAATATGATCTTGTCCTCCAAATATTATATCATCCACAAATATTTCAGCAATCAAAATAGTATCATCAGACTCTCCTTTCATATACAAATTATTGTTTTCACTAGTTCTTACAAAACCAATACTTAAAAGATAAGTATGCAACTATTCATACCAGGGTCTTGGTGCTTTCTTTAAACCATATAAAGCTTTATGTAGTCTACATACCATGTCTTTCTAATTTGGATCAACAAACCCTTCTAGTTGTTCTATGTAGACCTCCTTTCTAGTATTCCATTCAGAAAAGAAGACTTAACATCCATTTGATAGACTTTAAATTTCTTATGTACAACATATGCAAGTAACATCCGAACTCCTTCCAATCTAGAAATAGGTGCAAAATTTTCACCATAATCTATGCCTTCTTCCTTTACATATCCCTTGCAAACTAGTCTAGCTTTTTTTCTTGTAACCTCTCCATTCTCATTCAGCTTATTTTTTAAAATCCATTTAGTACCGATAACATTCTTATCTTTTGGTCTAGGTACTAAAGTCCATGTCTTTTTTTTCTCTATTTTTTTCTATTTCTTCATTCATTGCATTTATCCATTCATCATTCTCAAGGGAAACCTTAACATTCTTCAGTTCAAACTCACAAACTAAGCATGTATTATGTCTTAACTTACTTCTTGTTAGCATGCTAGCTTGCTTATCTCCAATGTTTTGGTTCTTGGGATGATGTCTTCTGACAAATCTTTCCAGCACTTGCTCTCTTCTTTGTTCTTCATTTTGTTCAGGTTCATTTCTTTTGTCGGTAGCTTCTTCATGTTCCTTAGTTTCCCTTTGTTGTTCCTTGGTGTTATTTTCCTAATGCTCGTTCAACTCATCCTATGGCTTCGGTAGGTACTCTGGATTCTCAACATAAGTGAATCTACCATAGTCTTCTGACTCCTTATTGCTTTCCACATTTTTATCATCAAATTCATCAACTTTGACATTAGCACTTTCAATCATTTTATTAGTGACCTTATTTAGACACTTGTAAGCTTTTATTTTAGTAGACTAACCAAGAAATATTCCCTCATCCCCTTTAGAGTCAAATTTCCCATTCCTATCATCTTTCAGAATAAAACATTTTCTACCAAAAATATTGAAGTAACTTACACTCGGTATGTAGCCAAACCATAAATCATTAGGTGTTTTGTTTGTGTCCTTCTTCAATTGTACTCAGTTCAGAACATATACAGATGTGCTAACTGCCTCTCTCTAGTATACTTGTGCAACATTATTTTCTAACATCAATGTCATTGCACAATCAACAATTGATATGTTTCTCCTTTCAGCAATCTCATTCTGTTGCGGTGTTCTAGGAGTAGAAACCTATCTTTTTATGCCATGCTCATTACAATAGTTAGTGAATTCATCAAAAATAAACTCACCACCTCTATCAGACCTCAAGAATTTTAGTTCTTTCCTAGTTTCTTTTTATACTTTTTCTTTGTACCATTTAAACATTTTAAATGCCTCAGATTTCTCTTTTAAAAACATGGCAATCATCAATCTAGTGTAATCATCAACAAATAGAATAAAATATCTATCTCCATAGTAGCTTTGAGTTCTTATGGGACCACATAGGTCAGTGTTAACTAACTCCAAGATTATTTTTTTTGAATATTCTTTACTCTTAAAACTAGATTTTGTCATTTTTCCCTTTTGACATTCATGACACATAACATGATCAGCCTTTGTTAGGCTAGGTAGACCATTAAACTTTTTCTTTTTACTTATCTTAATCATGTTATCAAAAATTTACATGACATAACCTTTTATGCCATAACCATGCATCCTCATTATTCATCAGCAAACAAGAAGTCTCAGCATTGTCAAGATAAAGTAAGTTACCTTTAGATTTCCCTCCTATTCCGACAAGCTTTCCATCATCATCAAATATCTTTACCTTCTTGCTTTCAAAAGCTACTTGGTGACTTGAGTTGTTAAGTTGTGCCACACTTAGCAAATTGTAATTTAGTCCTTCTACCCAATAAGCATTATAACATTTGATTTTATCATTTATCAATAAAGATCATTTTCCTCTAACCATACATGGTGTATCATTACCCATTCTTACTATTCCTCCATTATAATGCTCAAGATGATCAAAATTTTCTTTATCACCAGTCATGTGATGTGTACAGCCACTATCTATGATCCAAGTATCATTTTTACTAACTTTAGAAATGAGTGTTGTCTCTACATACCTTTCTTCTTCCTTAGAATCATCCTTCATTGCAACAAATACTACTTCAACATCATCATCTGTGTCAATATCAATATCATTATCTTCAACAATGTAACATACCTTTTTGCCCTTATCTCTATGATCTTGGTTGTCCCTGTTGTAGTTTTGGTAACTTCTATTGTTTATCCTTCCATAGCTTCCTCCACTAGATCAATCTTTGTCTCTATCTTCATCTTTCCTATTCAGGCATCTAGCAGCAATATGTCCAACTTCTTTATAGTTAAAACATGCTGAAGGTAATTTACCCTTGTATCTACCTTTACCTTTAGGTAATCTCTAGGCCATAAGAGCTTCAAGGTCATCAAGCTCATCATCAGTATTGCTATCATTGTCATTCTTTAAATTATGTCTACTGCTAGACTTACCAATCTTCAGAGAAGACATGAAAGAAGACTCAACAAATGGTACATCACTATTATCAAAATTGTTTAACTCAAAAGTTGTTAGCTTACCAATCAGACTATCAAGAGTAACATTATTGCCAAGTACAGACCTCATTTCATGTATTGCAAATATTCTGATTGCATAAGAAGGCGGCAAGGTTCTTAGAATTTTACTTACCACTGTATCTTCATCAATGATACCACCAGATCCTCTAATAGCATTGACTACCTCCTTTATTCAGTTTGTATAATGTACTATGTTTTCTCCTTCCTTCATTTTCATATCATCAAACTTGCCTCTTAGGCTTTCAGCTCTAGCTCTCTTGACATTAACATCACCACCATAGACTTGAGCTAGTTTATCCCACATTTCCTTTGAAGTAACGTAATCTTTGACATCCTCAAATTTAGCATCTGATAGAGCAACAACAATCTCTATCATAGTCATGTTGTGTTCATGTCAATCTTTTAGTTGATCAAGAGTCAAAGGTCCAGTTGATGGTTGTAAGTAGCCATTCTCAAGTAGATGTAAGGCAGAATCTCCAATTTTGGATATGTGAAATTTCATTCAACTTTTCCATATAGTAAGGTTGTCCTTGTTCAGCTTCGGCACCTCCCTCTTATACATTTTGTGATCTTTCTGTTGAAGTCCTTAAAACTTTATTCTAAGAAACCAATGCTCTGATACCAATTGTTAGAATAACTGAGAGGGGGGGTGGATTAGTTAGATTAGTTATCCTACAGTCCCAATTCCAAAGATGTAATACTTTAAACAATCTCAATAAATTCTACAGCTCGGTAACATAAACTACTACACTATCTATGCTTTTACCGATTACCAATTAATTAACTCACAGTAATTACCGATCAATCAAATATACAGTATGTAAAGTATGAAAATCAGTCAATCATCACAGAAACACATAACATAATGATTTAATGTGGAAACCTTGTTAAGGGAAAAACCACCTAAGACCGGTAACCCAAAATAATTTTCACTCTTCTAAAGTGAGCTTGGTGAAGAGACAACCTTGTTAAAGGTTACAAACACACTGTTAGGTGTGACCTTGTTAGATGATTTAAGACTAATAGTTATCATTCAACAATAATTCACTATGGGGTTGATAGGATAACAATGTACATTCATTGAATGACATGGGGCATAACATAAGATGGTTAAGTCCACTCGGTTAAGAGATTTTTCTGCATCAATGGTTAAACTGAAACAGTAGTTGCTCTAATTACAATACAACATATCTTGCAAATGTTCAAATCTATTCTAAGCCCTTAAAAATCCTCTAATCAATATATCAATTCACTTCCTTAACTTACTTTCACTCAGTAATATCTCTCTGACGTTCAGTGTTGTTCTATAGTTCGGTTCTCCTTCAACTAGTCTGATCAGGAATGCATGAAACTATATTCATGCGAAATCTCTGGAGTCTTCTTTCTTCTGGCATGTTTTAATAAATAAACTCATATCTCTTATATAGATAGATAAACCATTTTCATATCAACCATTAGATTTTTTTTCTTAATCTCCTTCATAGATTTTGCCTCTTAAACCTTCCTCGGTGGTTGTGTCAGTAACACGTTTCAATTCCATCCTTTAGATCTTCTCTGAATTTTTTCATCCATGGATCTTATAACAAACTTTATTCTCAATCTTGAAATCATAACAATTTCCAACTCATCAATTTCTGTCAACCAAACTTAAGCATTTAATACTTTCATCCATAGTCGGTTAACAAAGAAATGTGTTGGTGAACAAAAGCTCAGTTAATACTATCACTTGGTATACACTATATTGGCTCAGTGTATACTAAAGTGCTTCATTTACTGACCACATTGCCTTCTACATTTTTCTTCCTTCTCCATAATAGATTTATGAAACATAATCAAGTCAACAACATGAAGTCATAGACTCACCAATAAGTTACCCAAAGTATTCCTTATCCTCATCTATAGTATCCATCTTCCTCTATGTAGATATCTTAATTCTTCATCTTTTCTCTCCTCTTTACAGATGTTTAGATATTTTTAACTAACATGATAAATACTATCAAACTAGTTGACATCAATGACAACATAATGATTGATTTAATTATCTTACATATCATTTCAATACTCGGTGATCTCTAATCACTGATCTTCAAGTCATTCAGTTATTCAATCAGTTATAGTTCATCAATAACCAATTAGAATTATTATTTCCATACATACCTTTTTAGCTTAGGTGGAGGTGACGATGTTACCCAATCTAATAGATGAGGTTTCACTGACTGCATTACTTGACATGGCATTATCACCTAATGCTTTTCTCTGCATAGTGTTTCTTATCCTCATGATATCTTAAATTTTATTTCCATTTTCATAGATTTATGTTTCTGGTGCTCAATCTCTGCAATCTTTAATTAAGTGACTGACTTTCTAATAGTGTAAGCATGCCATACTAGTACTTGTCTAGCTATGAGATCTACCTCTACAATTATTTCTAATGTAGTTAGTTGCAATATGTCCATATCTTCCACATGATGTGCAATCAACCCATGTTTCATAATCCCAAGCATAAGCATTATCTTTTCTTTTCTGTTGATAGGTCTTGTTTTGTCCTTTCGGTATCCAGACTTGTTTCATCTTTGTTCTGCATTCTTGTGAGGTATGTCCATGCATACTGCAAGTGTGATAGTGTTTCTCCATGTAGGGTTTTTTAGGATTCCTATTCAACTTAGATCTACACTCATGGGCTTGATGTCCATACTTGTTACAACTATAACAATGACCATTGAAGTTAGGAGTGGTTGTAGGATTACCTTTTGCTTTACTCCTACAAACATTTGATGTGTGGCCCATTTTACCATAGTGATAGCATGATAGTTTCTTAGGTCTTTGACTTTTTTAGGTATTTATATGTTCATATTTCTTATATGATTCTCCTTTCTTGATATAGCCTAATCCAGTAGTACTTCCAAGTCCTCTTTGATTGTACAAAAATTCATCAATTTGCTTGGAACTATCTTCATCTTTTTTCATCATCTCATTGTGTTGTTGCTACATTTTTACTTTATTTCTCAGTCTTTCATTTTCTTCTCTGAGTTCACCAATGTCTTCAAGTTTTCTTGTTAACTCATTATTTACTCGGTTGATCTCTTGGCTTACAAAAACCATCTGATTGGATATCTCAAAGTGATGCTTGGTAAGTCTCAGTATTTCAGATTCCTTCACTTGTAATTTTTCAGTCATTTTTCTTATGTCTTCAATAGCCAAATTTCTCTCTTGTTTAGCTTGTCTAGCATTATTCATTACATCAATCATCCTTACCATTTGTGTTTCTTGACCGATCTGCAAGGCTTTAACTTGTTCAGTCAAATGAATATTTTTTCTCAGATAGATCATATAAACTTCCTTTAGATATGTTAGATATACTACCTGAACTAGATCTGGAAAAATCAAATGGGTCATCAATATCTTCTTCATGATATCATTCTCACATTGCCGAATTGCCATATCTTTTCTCTAAACCAGTAAGTTTTTTAATTCATCCTTTGCTTGTTTGTATTGCTCAATGAAAATTTGCATTTGAATCTTTTGATTCTCAATAGTCTTGTCCAACCTGTATCTTTACATCCTTAGATCTTTTCTCTTTAGTGATTAAAATTCCAAATAAGAGATCTAGCTCTAATACCAATTGTTGGGATAGGAAAGATATAGTACTAAGAGGCAAGGGGTGAATCAGTACCCTCAAAAAAATTTCTAAATCAACAATCTACAATAGTAGTGTATATCTAACCAACTGATTTCATTGTTTACAACATACATTCAAATAACTTTGTAAATGTAAAGTGCGTGAAAAACAAACAATAAATCATTCATGAAATGTAACACATGACACAAGTACTTTGGTTACACAGAAACCCTTGTTAGAAGGTAAAAATTCTGGTGGTGATGACACCCACAAACTCTTCACTACTGTAGTAAATAAAGTATTTTAGTTAAGGCTACAAGTGTGATCACTTTTGATAATCTGACCCTGTTAGGAGTAACAATTGTTAGAATAACTCAGAGGGGGGTGAATCAGTTATCTAGTGTCCTAATACAAAATGTATAATCTAAAACAATTCTTTAACTTCTGCTACTCGGTAAACATAAAATACTTTCACTGTCTATGTTATTACCGATTGTCAATCTAAAACTTATAGTAGTTACTGATCAAATATAACATGTAATATGAAAAGTATGATAACAAACAAATATCATAATCAACACATAACACAAGAGATTTAACGTGGAAACCCTGTGAAGGGAAAAACCACCTGGGACCAACAACTCAAAATTATTCACTCTTCTGAAGTGAGGTCGGTGAAGAGCCAACCCTATTAAAGGTTACAAACACACTGTTAGGTGTGACCTTGTTAGAGGATTTTAGACTAAAAGTTATCATCCAACTAGTAGTCACTCTGGGGTTGATAGGGTAACAATGTTCACTCTATGAATGAAACATCAAAAGACTTTCATAGTCCACTCAGTTAAGAGATTTGACTATGTACAATGGTTAAATATGTAACAGTAGATGATCTACCTTGAAACAACTTCACTTGCAATTTACAGATCAATGTTCAACTCATTCAAATCTTTCTGATCAATATTCCACTTTAGATTAAATACTATATCAAATTATTGTCCATCAGTAATTACTCTTTGTAGCTCAGTAATTGTTCTGCATCTTGGTTCTTATTAACCAGTATGATTAGAATGCAGTATCTTGAAATAAGTTTCTAGATTTGATTGTGTAAATTTTTTTACATCAACATTTTAGATCACACTCCATGATCCATCATCAGGATAAGAGAGTGAAAAAATGTTGATGGATCACGAAGTGTGATCCGAAATGTTGATGTAAAAAAACTTACACAATCAAATCCAAAAACTTATTTCATCATAATGGATTGTGGAAATTTGATGTTTTTAAATGCAGTATCTTCTTCTTCCTCCGGCAATATTTCAATAATGAAACCAATGTCTCTTATATAGATGAGTAAATCATTTTCTTTTCCTCCATCAGATTTTTCCGCTTAATCATATTCATAGATTTTGCCACTTCAAGCTTCCTCAGCTGATGTGTCAGTAACACATTTCAATTTTCTCTATTAGATCCTTTTGATTTATGTTAGCCATCGATCTTCATAACAAACCTTATCTATTACCTCAATTTCATACACTTTACAGCTCATCACTTTATCGGCTAAACTGATCATTTAATTCATTTTCTATTCTACTCGGTTATCAAAGAAATGTGTCAGTGAACACAAGCTTGGTTAACACTGTGCTCGGTATACACTACATTCCGTCAGTGTATACTGAAATGCTTTATTTACCAACAACACTGCTTTGTGTCTTTCAGCTCTATTCTTCATCATTGATGAATGCAACATAATAAAGTCAATTTCATCAAGTCATAGACTCATCAACAAGTTACTCATTATATTCCTTATCCTCATCTGACATATACATCTTCCTCATGTAGATATTTCTGTATTGATGAACTACAACTGATTTAGACACTGAATGGAGAATCTGTAATATAAGATTACTAAAGGAGTTGATGATTAGATATGCAAGATGATTAAATCAATATTATGTTGTCATTAATGTCAACTAGCTTGACAGTACTTATCTTGTGAGTTACTATACCAACACATCTGAAGAAAGGTGAAAGAGATGAAGAACAAAAATATCTACATGAGAAAGATGTATATGTCAGATGAGGATAAGGAATACACTGAATAACTTATTGATGAGTCTATGACTTGATGAAATTGACTTTATTATGTTAAATTCATCAATGATGAAGAATAGAGCTGAAAGAAACAAAGCAATGTTGTCGGTAAATAAAGCATTTCAGTATACACCGATGAAATGTAGTGTATACCAAGCACAGTGTTAACCGAGCTTGTGTTCACTGACGTAGTTCTTTGTTAAATGAGCATAATAGAAAAGGAATTAAATGATCAGTTTAGCTGATAAAGTGATGAGTTGTAAAGTGTATGAAATCGAGGTAACAGAAAAGGTTTGTTATGAAGATCAATGGCTAACATAAATCAAAAGGATCTAATGGAGTAGATTGAAACATGTTACTGACACATCAGCCAAGGAAGCTTGAAGCGGCAAAATCTATGAATATGATTAAGTGGAAAAATCTGATGGAGGAAAATAAAATGATTTACTCATCTATATAAGAGACATTGGTTTCATTATTGAAATATAGCTAGAGGAAGAATAAGATACTACATTCTAATCATACTGGTTAATAAGAACTGAGCTAAAAAATAATTACCGAGCTATAAAGAGTAATTACCGATGGATAGTAAGTTGATATAGTATTGAATCTGAAGTGGAATATTGATCAGAAAGATTTGAATGAGCTGAACATTGATCTATAAATTGCAAGTGAAGTTGTTTCAAGGTATATCATCTACCGTTACATATTTAACCATTGTACACAGTCAAATCTCTTAACCAAGTGGATTATGAAAGTCTTTTGATGTTTCATTCATAGAGTGAACATTGTTATCCTGTCAACCCTAGAGTTACTACTGGTTGGACGATAACTTCTAGTCTAAAATCCTCTAACAAGGTCACACCTAACAGTGTGTTTGTAACCTTTAACAGGGTTGGGTCTTCACCAACCTCACTTCAAAAGAGTGAACAATTTTGGGTTGTGGGTTCGAGTTGGTTTTTCCCTTCACAGGGTTTTCACATAAATTCTCTTGTGTTATGTGTTGATTATGATATTTTTTATTATCATACTTTGCATATTACATGTTAGATTTGATCAGTAACTACTATAAGTTTTAGATTGACAATCGGTAGTAACATAGACAGTGAAAGTATTTTATGTTTACCGAGTAGTAGAAGTTGAAGAATTGTTTTGGATTATACATTTTGTATTGGTACACTAGATAACTGATTCACCCCCCTCTCAGTTATTCTAAAAATTCATATCAGAGTTGTGGTTTCTTAGAATAGAGTTTTAAGGACTCCAGCACAAAGGTCTAGAAATGTATAAGAGGGAAGTTCCAAAGCTGAACAAAGATAACTTCACAATATGGCAAAGCCAAATGAAGTTGCACATATCTGGAATTGGGAATTCTACACTAGTATTGATGGAGAATGGCTACATTCAATCAACCCCTGGTCCCTTAACTCTTGATCAACTAAAGGACAGGCATGAACACAATATTACTATGATGGAACTTGTTGCTGCCTGTATTGATGTCAAATTTGAAGACATCAAGGATTGTGATACAGCTAAGAAGATGTGACACAAGCTAACTCTAATATATAGTGGAGATGTGAATGTTAAGAGAGCCAGAGCTAAAAGCCTAAAAGGTAGATTTGATGATATGAAGATGAAAGAAGGTGAGAACATTGTGTTAGAAAGTAAAGTCCACCAAGATAATTGAGAGGGGGGGTGTGAATCAATTATCAAATAATTATAACTTATATCATCTTCAATGGCATTAAACTATATAAGCAGTATAATTACCAACCATAGAAAGATATTCATACACAATAACACAATGACACAAGATATGTTGACTAGGGAACCTCTTGATCAAAGAGTAAACCCCGGTGGGAATGATGCCCACAAAAGATGCACTAATATGAATATTCTTGGTGAGAGGATGGACTCTGTTAGGAGTCTTATGAAATACATTCAATACATATGAATCCATGTTAGGAGATTTTGAATCCCTGTTAAAAGATTCTAACCCTGTTGAGAGTTATGGAAAATAGAAGGACCCATTGCCCAGATAGCTTCAAGGTAAGATCATTGAACACATTGTCTAAATAATCTTTGCATTACTCAATAGAATAATATGTTACCTCTTCTCTGACTATGCCAAACTGCACTCACTGATACTTTAGATCTCTGTACTTCGCATGTCTTCCTTCACAAATTCACTTTCATACTTAGCTCTTTTCTTCACTTCATGCATACCACATCACACATCATCACTACAACTACATCACAACTCTATTCAAAAATTAAATACATTCCTTCCTTTATACCACACTCAAATAATTACAAATGAGTTTGCATACAATTAAAAAATAAAAGTTTCCACATGCTACATCAAAATTACACAAAACTATCAGCTTCCAAATACAATAAATCTTCACTCGTGTGACCTCAAAGTCTATGATGTCATCCACATCACTATAAATGTGTCTCCAACTTCCCTTTAACTACACAAAACCAAATTCCATCCCGATTAGGAGATATCATCTATTTCCTCAAACCGCTACTCAGGAACACTACCTGAATATTGCTTCCACCAAAATGATCATAACTTCCATGAATAAATGAATTATTTTCTGCACTCTTAACCAAATACATATAACATATCAAATAGTATAACCTCAACATCACATAGCTCCAACTTCAATAACCCACATGCACTAATCCAAACTATGTCTGCTTCTCTGCAAGTCTTCGGTAAATCACTATGTTGACATCAATGACAATCATAGTCATGAATGCAACAACAACTACTACAGAATGGCTATCAAAGATTTAGCATTCATTCCTAACAATCTCCCCCATTTGCATTGATGGAAACATAGATTAAAAATATCCAATGTTCCAAAAATCCAATACTACAACACTGCTTCTTCAAATCCTCTTCATTAATCAAATCTTGCTTTGTTATCCTATTAAGTTCTCTCCAACATATGTTCTATATTGTTTTTCATGTATACTTCTCCACCATTGACATCAATGATAGGAATTTTATCACTATGTCAACAACAACTCAATGTCAAAAGACACTTTTCAGAAAATACATTAACTAGAGTCCTCATGACTCATCTCAGATACACATACTCCCCCATAGAGGAAGTACCAACATCCAGTCCAGAAGAAAGATAGGGCTCATATACCACTGGACAGATGCAACCAACTGCATCACTTCTCAAAAGTAGGATGAGGCATGCATACCTCTCAAATACTCAAATGTATCCTTAGGCAAAGTCTTTGTGAATATATCTTCTATCTACTCCTTTGTACTTATGTACTCAAGTCTGACTTCTTTCTCAGCAACTTTCTCTCTTACAACATGATACTTAATCTCTATATGCTTTGTCTTAGAATGTAATACATGATTCTTAGACATACTAACTATACTGGTATTGTCACAATGTATGAAAATAGGTTCAACAAATTTTATTCTAATATCCTTCATCATATGCTTCATCCAAATTATCTGGTTACAATTGTTTGCTGCTGCTACATATTCTGCTTCTATTGTGCTCTATGAGATACAATTCTACTTCTTGCTTAGCCAAAAAACCAATCTTCCTCCAAGTAAAAATGCTCCACCACTGGTGTTTTTCTTATCATCAACATTGCCTCCTCAATCAGCATCTATATATGCACATAGGGTAAAATCATCAGATTTTTTATACCATAGTCCATAGTCCATTGTGCCTCTTAAATATCTCAATATCCTCTTAACCACTAAAAAATGTGATTCTCTAGGTTTAGCTTTAAATCTTCCTACAATTCCAACTGAGTGTGCTATATCAGGTCTTGTATGAGTCAAATATTGTAATCCTCCAATCATAGATCTATGTTTCTTCTATTCTACTGCAAGTGTTTCATCTGTGCTAGATAACTTATGTCCAATCACCATGGGTGTTCCAACTAGTTTACAATCATCCATTCCAAATATTTTCAACAAATCATTCAAGTACTTTGTCTAACTTACAAAGATATCATCATTGTTTTGTGTTATCTGTAATCATAAAAAGTATTTCATTTCACCAATCATACTCATTTCAAATTTAGTCTTCATTTCATCAGCAAATTTGTCACTAGCTTCATCTTCTCCTCCAAAGATAATGTCATCAAAAAAAATAACTATAACTAACAAACCATTTTCAATTTCTTTTATGTACAGATTGTTATCAATTGTTCCTTTTATAAATCCCAATTTTAACAAATACTTATCCAGTCTTGCATACCAAGTTCTAGGTGCTTGTTTAAGTCCATACAAGGCTTTCTTCAATTTACATACCATGTCTCCTTCTTGAGTCAAAGGAAAACCTTCAAGCTGCTCAATGTAGACTTCTTCTTCCAATTCTCCATTTAGAAATGTTGACTTCACATCCATCTGATATACTTTGAATTTTTTGTAAGCTGCATAAGCCAAAAATATTTGTACTGCTTCAATTCTTGCAACAGGTGCAAAGGTTTCTTCATAATCAATTCCTTCTTGTTGTGAGTAACCCTTACATACCAATCTTGCTTTGTTTCTTACTACTTCTCCTTGTTCATTCATCTTGTTTCTAAATACCCATTTAGTTCCAATAACATTCTTGTCTTTAGGTCTAGGGACCAATTCCCATATCTTGTTCTTTTCAATCTGATCTAGTTCTTCTTTCATAGCATTAGTCCAACTTTCATCTTCACAAGCTTCACTAGTAGTCTTAGGTTCACTTTGAGAAATCAACATAATTGTTTTTGTACCTTATTCTAAGTTAGAACTCCTCTTTTGATGCTTCCAATAATCTACTCTATTGGTACTCTCAAATTTGGCTCAAATTTGGAGTGACCAATTAAAAAAAAATCAATATATTTTTAATAACTCACAAGGTTGTTTTTTGCCATTGTATGTCCAGTTGAATGGTTGGAAAATTAATACAAATGTGGAAGAAAAATAGAGAAGCCCAGGTTGACATATGAAGAAGAATCTTCTTCAAAGTTCAGAACCAAATACCATGGGATCCCACAGAATAAATTTTTTGAATCAACGGATTTGTGCAAACATGGATTTGCAGAAAAGAAAAATATAGTCATATTGTGGGGGGCATAACTTTTTATTCAACCTTTGGATCAAGCTCATTTTCGGATATGTTGTCACAAATCTAGTTATCTAAATTCTCACTAGAGAAATTTTCAAAATTCATCCTGGTTCGTGAGATACAAGCGTCTGAGTATAGCACTGTCAAAATTGTCCATAAAGCCTTCATGACATTTATCCCACATTGCTCTCAATTTTGAAATTTGAAGTGTTTATATGGAATGCTCCAAACATATGAAATAAATCAAAGTGCTAGAAGCTATGCTTTCCTAGGCTTGTGTGGCCACCTTGGTTTCCATGCCAGTGGGCCTAGAAAAAATTTTGCAGAAATGGACACTTGTCAAGAAGTCTCCAAGTCTCCAAATGATTATGAGACTTAGACACTTAGTCTCCAAGTCTCATAATAGAGAAGTCTCCAAGTCTCCAAATGATTATGAGACTTAGAGAATTAGTCTCCAAGTATCATAATAGAGAATTCTCCAAGTCTCCAAATGATTATGAGACTTAGAGACTTAGTCTCCAAGTCTCCAGATGAAGATTCAAAGACCTAGAGACTAAAGGCAGTCTCCAAATCTCATAAGAAAGCAAAAGAAGAGGAAATGATTATGAAAATTAGAGACTTAGTCTACAAGTCTCCAAATGAAGATTCAGAGACCTAGAGACTAAAGGAATTCTCTAAGTCTCTAAATGAAACCATGGTCAAGGAAATGATTCAGAGACTTAGAGATTAATGTAGTCTCCAGATCTCTAGATAGACTGGGGTTAAATGTGAGTTTGTCCAAGAATCCAATGAAATGGTGACAAGTGGAAAGTTCTGGTGGTATGTGTAGATTTTAAAGTTATAAAAGATTTAAAAAGCATAACATAGTTGAAACATTGGAGAAATTTTGAAATTTTTCATGAGAGAGCTGCTCATGGGAAAATGTCTGGGAAATCCATTTTTTGTCCAAATATGGCAGTATAATATGTTTTCAGAAATGCTAGAAGATGAAGGATGCAATGATGGTATTTAAAATCAGATCAAATCAAGTTGCTGAGAGTAGTAAAGGCTTTTAATCCATGATCAGATTTTGGGGAGACTTTTTTATTCTAAACTTGATTGATTTTGGCATACCCGACAGAGGGAATGAATCATATTTTTAGTAGATGAAAAGAGGGTATAGAGGATTAAATCATATTTCAGGGAGGAGTAAAGAACAAAGAAATCAGATTTCTAGTAGATGAGTAGATTTTATGCAAAAAATGACAAAGTAGATCAGATTTTGGAGGTGCTTGAGAAGATCATATTTTCAAAGAAGCAAGAAGACAAATGAGATCAGATTGCAGAGTGGACAGGTATTGATCAAGTATTGATTTTAGGGTTTCTTCTTCTTCTTTTTATTCTCTTCTCTTCTTAGTTGTAAGGGTTCTTGGTTCTTGTTCCCTTTTGGTTCCAATTCATGTGGTTGTTCTATTGTGAGCAGACCCCTAAATGGTGAATATTGAATATCTTGCTGTAGAGCAAATTTCCCAGTCCTGTGTCTAAATTCCAAAAATTTCAAGCTTTGTATGTATTGAGACAAGCTCATTTTCAATAAGATACAATGTAATTTCTATCTTACATGGTTATTGTCTCTTAGCTTTGTGTTCTATTCTTGTATGTTTCATTTGTAAGGCATTTAAAACATACTAGTTGTAAGGCAACTAATCTAATTGGCTGTGAGTTTCTTTCAAGGAAAGGATTAAATTCTCATATGAAATTTCAAAGAGTAGACATGTGTTAAGATTTTGATGATACCAACATAGGATTGACAGGATAGCTTGTAAGGAATCCTATCCAGATTGCATGTAGTTTTTAAGGCATTCTACTATATTTCCTTGAGATCTTCCTGTGGATTTATTTTCAGACTCTTCTACCCAATGGAATAGGCACTAGTTGGCTGTTTATGATGCAGTTATCTTTAAGTCATCAAACAAAAAATTTCATCACCAGTTCTTTTATGTTTTTAAGTTTCATGCATATTGTGAAAGGATTATATCTAGGTGATATAGTTCAGTTTGTTGATTCCTTAAAGAGAGAATCCAGAGGTTAACCTTGCTTGAGTTGTACTCACAAAAAGAAGAAGGATTCACATCCTTATCCCATTGTTCATGCTATCACATTTATAGTCTCTATTGTTATACTCTATATCAGGAGATTCTCAGCTGTCTACAGAGTGATCTTTTGTTTAAGTAATCTGAAGCCTAGATAGCATAGCAGTGAAAACATAATCCACTAATCAAGAGCTTACTTGAAATATAGTAACCTATTCATAAACAATACCTACCTGAGTCCTGTGGAGCTCGAAGCAGAAGGAGGATCTTATCCAATCCTCATCAATTAATATTTTCTTGCAAACTTGGAGTCCCTTTTAACTGAGAATCAAGATCATACCTTTTTCAAGTTTGATCCTAAAATAAAAATCCCTAACATGCTCAATAGGATGATTCCTTAACAAAATCTTTCTAGGTGTCACTATCTCAGATCTCTCTTCAGGTGTAGGTTCTTTAGTAACTTCACTGTGGCTTTCATTCAACAAATCACTGGTAGTTTCATAAAACAATTTAGTAGATCTAGTGTCAGGTTTAGGATGAGCTTCTTCATTAGATAATAATCAAGCATTCTTTCCTGAATTTTTAACTTTTCATCAACTTTAACATTTGTTCTTTCAACAATAGTCTTAGTTCTTTTATTGAAACATCTATATGTTTTTCTTTTCAAAGAATATCCAAGAAATATACCTTCATCACTTCTAGGATCAAACTTTCCAATAGCATCATCTCTCTTTATATAACATTTGCTTCCAAAAATTCTAAAATACTTAACTGAGGGTGCATGTCCAAACCATAATTCATAAGGTGTCTTGTTTGTTTCTACTTTGATTTGTACTCTGTTCATTGTATACAATGTTGTGTTTACTTCTTCTCTCCAAAATACCTTCACCAAATCATCCTCAAACAACATAGCTCTTGCTACTTCAGTCACTGATCTTTTCCTTATTTCTGTAATACCATTTTGTTCAGGTGTTCTAGGGGCTGAATACTATCTCTTAATGCCATTTTCTTCAAAAAAGGTGTTAAACTCTCTAGAAGTAAATTTTCAACCTCTATCAGATCTCAAACATTTAATCTTCATTCCAGATTCATTCTCAACTTTATTCTTAACAATCTTAAACTTATCAAATGCTTCAGGCTTTTATTTAAGAAATGCAATCCATGTCATTCTTGTAAAATCATCAACAAGAATCATAAAATACCTTTCTCCATAGAATCCTCTAGTCCTGGTAGGGCCACTCAAATCTGTATGAACAATCTCTAGCTTCTCTATAGATGTAAACTTCTTATTAGGAAAAGAACTTCTCTTCTGTTTAGCCATTACACATTCTTTACAAATCATGTTAGTAGGCTTCATAATCTTAGGTAAGTCTCTCACTGCAAGTGTAGTACTTACTTTCACAATGTTATCAAAGTTTATATGAAAAAACCTTCTATGCCATAACCAACTTTCATCAATCTTAGTAATCAAACATGTCATCTCAGTAGGATTCAACTGAAATACATTACCTCTGGTTCTAGATCCAATTCCAATCAGATTTCCATCTTTATCCTTTATCACACACATTTTCTCAGTAAACCAAACTTTATATCCCTTATCAACTAACTATCCAACACTCAAAATATTATGTTTCAATCCATCAACAAAATAAACATCATCATTATTAGTGTTTCCATCAAGAGTAATAGATCCTATACCTTTAATTAAACAAGGTGCATTGTTTCCAACTCTAACAACTCCTCCATCATATTCATTAAACTTTATGAACTTTTTCATGTCTCCAGTCATATGATGTGAATAACCACTATCTATAATCCAATCAGCTTTCTTTTCAACTTGAGAAACTAAGGCTTTTTCTTCCTTAACATCAGTTTCAGAATTTTCTTCTTTAATTGCTACAAATCCTATATCATCATTATTCTCAATATCACTTTCACTCAAGGTTCTTTCAATACTAGCTTCAAGATCTTCATCATTAGCATAATAACATTCCTTAGATCTTCTAGGTTTGAAATTGTTTCTGTATGTTTTAACTCTCTTAGGACACTTAGATGCAAAATGACCATATTCTTGACAAGTCCAATATTTAAATATTTTCTTACCATCTGGTTCTCTTTTCACAAGTAAAGCAATGCCTTCTTCAATATTCTTGTCTTCTTCATTTCTAGATCTGTTGCTACCAGCATAATCTCCACTCACACTAATGCTTCTTAACAAAGTAGGGTGAACACTAAGAGCACTGAATGTTGTCTCCATTCTAGGTAAGTCTCTTGATAATCTTAGGTTCATTTCTGCTGCTTCCAATCTTCCAAGAAGAGTCTCTCTTCTAAAGTTTGTTGTACAAGGTATCACTTGTTCAATCATCTATGTTGTCTACTTAAATGCAAGAGTCAATGTCCTTAAAATTTTCCATATCACTTCATTCTCTGTCTTTGTTCCTCTAGAAGATTTTATACCTGTAAGAATTTCTGACATTCTACCAATATAGCTTATAATAGATTCATCTTCCAACATTCTTATATCTTCAAATCCACATATCCAATTATGTAATCTAACTCTTTTTTCATGTTCATCACCTTCAAAAGTAGAGTGTAAAGCATTCCAAATTTCATGACACTTTTTTAAATATTTTACCTGATTGTACTCATTCTACAAAAGTGCTGTCAAAAGTGCTTCTCTTGCAAGTATGTTACACATGAATAGATCTCTTTCATCAATAATACATGTTTCAAGATTGTCTTCTTCAATGATAGTCTTATCATTCCTTGTGATCAACCAATAACCTAGTCCTAAACATAATAGGTGTGTCTTCATCTTTTCTTTCCAGCTGTCAAAATTTACTCCATCAAACTTAGGGCTTTCTTTCCTAAAATTCACCATGGATCTCCTTAAGCTGTTAAACTTCTTTTTCAAGGACCTGCCACTCTGATACCAATTGTTAGAAAGTAAAGTCCACCAAGATAACTAAGAGGGGGGGTGAATCAATTATCAGATAATTATAACTTTTATCATTTTCAATGGCATTAAACCATATAAGTAGTGTAATTACCAACCATAGAAAGATATTCATACACAATAACACAATGACACAAGATATGTTGACTAGGGAAACTCTTGATCAAAGAGTAAACCATGGTGGCAATGATGACCATGAAAGATGCACTAATATGAATATTCCTTGTGAGAGGGTGGACTCTATTAGGAGTCTTATGAAATATATTCAGTACATATGAATCCCTGTTAGGAGATTTTGAATCCTTGTTAAAAGATTCTAACCCTGTTAAGAGTTATGGAAGACAAAAGGACCCACTACACAAACAACTTCAAGGTAAGATCACTGAACACACTATCCAAATAATCTTTCCATTACTCAATAGAATAATATGTTACCTCTTCTCTAACTATGCCAAATTGCACTCACTATTACATCAAATCTCAATTTTAGATCTCTGTACTTCGCATGTCTTCCTTCACAAATTCGCTTTCATACTTAGTTATTTTCTTCACTTCATGCATACTGCATCACACATCATCACTAAAACTACATCACGACTCTATTAAAAAAGGCAATACATTCCTTCCTTAATACCACACTCAAATAAGTACAAATGAGTCGGCATACAATTATAAAATAAAAGTTTCCACATGCTACATCAAAATTACACAAAACTGTCAGCTTCCAAATACAATAAATCTTCACTTGTGTAACCTCAAAGTCTGCACTATCATCCACATCACTATCAATGTGTCTCCAACTTCCCTTTAACTACAAAAAACTAGATTCCATCCCAATTAGGAGATATCATCTGATTTCCTCAAATCACTACTCAGGAACACTGCCTGAATACTGCTTCCACCAAAATGATCATAACTTCCATGAATAAATGAATTACTATCTACACTCTTAACCATAGACATATAACATATCAAAGAGTATAACCTCAACATCACATGGCTCCAACTACAATAACCCATGTGCACTAATCCAAACTCTATCTACTTCTCTACAAGTCTTTGGTAAATCACTGTGTTGACATCAATGGCAATCATAGTCATGAATACAACAACAACTGCTACAGAATGGCTACCAAACATTTAGCATTCATTCCTAGCACATTGTACGATACACAAATAGACTGAAAGAGGTAGTACATGCTATTAGAGCATCCAATGGAGGTATTGACGATGAAATAGTGATAAGCAAGATTTTTAGAACTTTGTTGCCAGTTTATGCAATCAAGATCTCTACAATTCATGGAACAAGAGCTACATCAAACCTCACTCTTGACACTCTAATTGGTAGGCTTACAAATTTTGAATTGAATAACTTTGACAATAGTGTTGTACCTTCTATTTAATCCACTTTCATGTCTTCTTTGAAGATTGGTAAGTGTAGTAGTAGGAATGATAAGAATAATGATAGTGATAGTGATACCAATGATGAACTTGATGAGCCTGAAGCTCTTATGGCCAAAAGATTTCCCAAAGGTAAGGGAAGGTATAGAGGCAAGTTACCTTTATCATGTTTTAATTTTAAAGAAGTTGGCCACATTGCTGCTAGATGTCTGAATAAGAAAGATAATGATAGATCCAAAGACCGATCAGAAGGAAACTATGGGAGAAGACTCAATAGAGGCTACTGACACAATAATAGAGACAACCGAGATAGCTATGACAAAGGGAAAAAGGTATGTTACATAGTAGAAGAATTTGAATCTGAATCTGACACTAATGATGATGTAGAAGTAGTATTTGTTGCTATCAAAGATGATTCAGAGGAAGAAGATAAACATGAAGAAATAGCATTGATCTCTAAAGTAAGAAGAAATGATACATGGATCATAGATAGTGGTTGTACACATCATATGACTGGTGATATAGATAAATTTGATTTACTTTATGAATATGATGGTGGATCTGTAAGGATGGGAAATGATGCACCTTTTATGGTGAGAGATAAAGGTTCACTAATGATTAATGATAGAATAAAATGTGAGAATGCATATTGGGTAGATGGACTGAACTATAATTTGTTGAGTGTGGCACAGCTGAATAACTCAGGCCACCAACTTTCTTTTGAGAGCATAAAGGTAAGAATCTATAATGGTGGAGGAAGACTTGTCAGAATCGGTACACAATCTAGAGGTAATCTATTTTATCTTGATATTGATCAGTCTTCTTGTTTATTAATGAAAGATGAAGATGCATGGTTGTGGCATAAGAGGTTATGTCATGTGAATTTTTATAACATGATCAATATTAGTAAGAAGAAAAAAGTTAGAGGGTTGCCTAACTTGTTAAAACCGGATCATGTTATGTGCCATGAATGTCAGAAAGGTAAGATGACTAAGTCTAGTTTTAAAAGCAAAGACTACTCAATAAAGAAGATACTTGAGTTGGTTCATACTGACCTATGTGGTCCTATGAGAACTCAGAGTTATTATGGTGATAAATACTTTATTATTTTTGTTGATGACTACACTAGACTGATGACTGTTATGTTCTTGAAAGAGAAATCTAAAGCTTTTAAGATGTTTAAATGGTATAAGGAAAAGGTAGAAAAAGAGACTACAAAAAAATTTAAATGTTTAAGATCTGATAGAGGAGGTGAATTTATCTCTGATGAATTTTCTAATTTCTTTAATGAGAATGGTATTAAGAGATAGGTCTCTGCACCGAGGACACCTCAGTAGAATGGGATTGCTGAAAGAAGGAACAGGTCAATCATTGATTATGCTAGAACACTGATGATACAAAAGAATGTTGCTCAGACATATTGGAGGGAAGTTGTCAACACAGCTGTATATGTGCTTAACTAAGTACAACTAAAGAAGGACACCATCCAGACACCTTATGAGCTATAGTTTGGACATAAACCTACTGTAAGTTATTTCAAAATTTATGGAAGAAAATGTTTTATTCTAAAAGATGAGAGAAATGGAAAATTTGATTCTAAAGGTGATGAAGGAATATTCTTAGGATATTCTACTAAGAGTAAAGCATACAAATGTCTGAATAAGGTTACCAATAAGATAATTGAAAGTACTAATGTTCGTGTTGATGAGATTGATGAAAAGAACATAGAAGAAAGAAAGGAACTAGAAGACTATGGTAGATTCACTTACATTGAACTTCTTGATTATCTACCGAAGTCGCAACCTATGATAACTGGTCAGTAGGAAAATAACCCTGAGGAATAGGAAAGGGAAACCAACGAACAAGATGGTGCTATCGAGCAAGCACATGAACATGAACAGGATGAACAAGAAAGAAGAAACTGAGTACTAGCTAGTTTTGTTAGAAGACATCATCCTAAGACACAAATTATTGGAAACAAACAAGCTAGAATACAGACAAGAAGCAAAACAAGACAAGGTACATGTCTAGTCTATGAATTTGAACCAAAGAATGTGAAAGTTGAATTAGAAAATTAAGAATGGGTTAATGCAATGAAGGAGGAAATAGAACAAATAGAGAAAAAAAAAACTTTGTCCTTAGTACCCTGACCTAAAGATAAGAATTTTATCGGTACTAAATGGATATTCAGAAACAAACTGAATGAAAATGGTGAAGTGACAAGAAATAAAGCGAGATTGGTATGCAAGGGATATGCACAGGAAGAAGGCATTGACTATGGTGAGACATTTGCACCTATTGCTAGATTGGAAGGAGTTAGAATGCTACTTGCATATGTTGTACACAAGAAATTTAAGGTTTATCAAATGGATGTGAAGTCAGCATTTCTGAATGGTATACTTGAAGAAGAGGTCTACATAGAACAACCTGAAGGATTCATTAATCCAAACAATAGAAAAATGGTATGTAGATTACACAAATCTTTATATGGTTTGATGAAAGCATCGAGAGCATGGTATGAAAGGCTGCATACTTACTTGTTAAGTATTGGATTTGTAAGAACTAGTGAGAACAACAATCTGTACCTAAAAGGTGGTACTGATGACACTATTATTATTGCTGAAATTTGTGTTGATGATATTATTTTTGGAGGTCAAGATCATGTATGTAAATATTTTGCTGATGACATGAGGAATGAATTTGAAATGTCTATGTTCGGAGAGATTAAATTATTTCTAGGATTACAAGTGATTCAATAGAGTGATGGGATATTCATCACACAATCCAAGTAAATAAAGGAAGTCTTGAAGATGTTTCACATGGAAGATGCAAAACCTATGGGAACACTGATGGCTACTAGAAGTAAATTGACAAAGGAAGATGAAACTACAGAGGCAAACTAGACACTTTACCGATCCATGATTGGTAAACTAATGTATGTAGTTCATAGTAGACCAAATATAGCACATGTGGGAATTGTTGCTAGATATTATGCTACTCCTAGAGAATCACACATGATTGCTACTAAAAGGATCTTAAGATATCTAAGAAAGATAGAAGATTATGGATTATGGTATCCTAAGGAAGGTAAGTTTGAGCTGAAGGTTTATACCGATGTTGATTGGGCTAGAAATGTGGATGACAGAAAAAGTACCACTGGAGGAGCATTTTTCTTTGGTGAAAGACTTGTAACCTGGACAAGTAAAAAGCAAGCTTATATTTCTCAATCTACAACTAAAGTAGAGTATGTTGCTACTGCTACTAATTGCTCAAACATTGCATATATCAAGAAAGTGTTGGAAGGAATGAATGAGGTAATCATTGACCCAGTGATCATATACTATGACAACACAAGTGCTATTAATATTTCAAAGAATCTAGTGATACACCCTAAGACAAAGCATATATCAATTAAGTATCACTACTTAAGAGAACAAGTGCAAGAGAAGAAAGTAAAGTTAGAATTTGTTACATCTAAAGAACAACTTGTAGATATTTTTACAAAGCCTCTACAGAAGGACACATTTGAATATTTGAGGACTAGACTTGGGGTCTGTCCCCTATCTATCGATCACTAATGTGATCTGAATGTTGCATCAGCCTAATCTTATCAAAAGATCATTCATGTTCATGCAACATAGTTCACACTTTGGATATTGTTCAAGGTTGTGATTAAGTTTGAAGAACTATAATAGATTGGGATATCAGTATACTAAGATATAGAGGAAGTAATGGACAACAAAGAGTTACCTAGCTACTACAAGAGCTAATTATTTATTTATTTCTTTGGTATTATTGTCAAAGGGAGAGATAAATAATATGAAAAGGAAAGGGAGACACCGATGAGAGGAACTATCTAAGGGAGAGATAATCTAAGAGGAACCTAAGAACTGAAAAGGTTATATCTACAAAATGACAAAGTTGTATTTTATAATGTTGTTGAAGTAACGTAGTGATTAAACATATTAAGCTAGGGAGAGCTTGTACAGCATTTGATTACAGAGTTGTAGAATACATGTTTGGTATGTGTATGGTACATTTCATATTACTTGAGTTTCCATCAATGCCAAAGGGAGAGATTGATGAACTACAACTGATTTAGACACTGAATGGAGAATCTGTAATACAATATTACTAAAGAATTTGATGATTAGATATGCAAGATGATTAAATCAGTATTATGTTTTCATTGATGTCAACTAGCTTGACAGCACTTATCTTGTGAGTTACTATATTGACACATCTGAAGAAAGGTGAAAGAGATGAAGAACAGAAATATCTACATGAGGAAGATGTATATGTCAAATGAGGATAAGGAATACACTGAGTAACTTGTTGATTAGTCTATGACTTGATGAAATTGACTTTATTATGTTGCTTTCATCTATGATGAAGAATAGAGCTGAAAGACACAAAGCAGTGTTGTCAGTAAATAAAGCATTTCAGTATACATCGACGGAATGTAGTGTATACTGAGCACAGTATTAACCAAGCTTGTGTTCACCGATGCATTTCTTTGTTAACCAAGTAGAATAGAAAAGAAATTAAATGATCAATTTAGCCAATAAAGTGATGAGCTATAAAGTGTATGAAATCGAGGTAACAGATAAGGTTTTTTATGAAGATCGATGGCTAACATAAATCAAAAGGATCTAATGGATCATATTGAAACTTGTTACTTACACATCAGCTAAGGAAGCTTGAAGCGGCAAAATTTAATGGAGGAAAAGAAAATGATTTACTCATCTATATAAGAGACATTGGTTTCTATATAAGATCAATTAGATTTACCTCATGAAATTATTTTAGCAACACCAAATAAGTGTGCACTCGATTAAGAGATTTACAATAGACTGTTAAGTGTACTCTATTAGGAGATTTATAATCCTACTATAATGCTTAGAAGATAATAGAAAATATCTAGAAATGACAACTTCAACTTTTCTGAATCAGATCTATGATATACTAAATAAATTTTACCTTGATGTGTAGTATACTACTCTTTGTTCTACTTGGAAGCCTTGTATATTTCTGATAAACTGAATAATTTTTCTTATAACTGCCCATTCATGTAAACCCTTGTCTAAATTATGATGTCATGTTAGGTGGCTACTACTTCATGATCTCCTTCCTTGATGATATGTCAAAATGACATCAATTTCAATTATATAGAAAATTTCTTTGACCTAATTAGGTTTACAACATCTTAGAAAACCTAAGATCTACAGTGTACAAAAATAGCCTAGATCTAACAATTACATAGGAATCATCACAATAATTAATGATTGCATCCATATTAAATGCAGCTCAATATTGGTAAAACATTTATAGATCTGTGTAAATAATTTGTATAGAGATATGTACCTTTACTGATTACTATGTCATTTCTTGAATGACTCGGTAAACACTGCATTCTATATTCGGTGAATAAACTGATGCTCAATGTGTAGAATGCTTGGTGTTCACTAACTTGATGCTTGGTATACTCTGATGCTTGATAAACATACTCGGTTAAAATTGTATCCATTTAATTTCAGTTCTACCTTGTGACTGCTCGGTATGAAGGCTTTGTAAGTTCAACCGACTAGCTCTTATAGCTTCTTATTCCATCTTTTATTGACTGATCAGCTTAGATTACCGACTGATCTAATTGAAACTAATGACAACATCTAATTCTCAAATAGAGATAACAACTTCATGTCATCATGCCAACTTGCTTGTCTCCAATAATCTAGTTCTATGAATGGTGTCTTCTCACAAATTTTTCTAACACTTTCTCTCTTCTTTATTCCTCAGTCAGTGTAGGATCAATATCTTCCTCGGTAACTATTTCCTAATTCTTAGTCTCTATAGGTTGATGCTCTATATTTTTATCATGTTCCTTGGTAGCTTCAATTTGTTTCTTGGGTAGACCTTCATGTTTTTCAGTATATGTAAATCTACCGTAGCCTTCTAATTCTTTCCTTCTTTCTTCATCATTTTTCTTAGCAAACTCATCAACTCTCACATTTGCACTTTCAATCATTTTGTTAGAATCCTTATTTAAACATATATAATCTTTTCTTTTAGCAAAATACCCTAATAATATTCCTTCATCACCTTTAGAATCAAATTTCCCATTTCTATCTTCAGAATGTAACATCTACTTCCAAAAATTTTAAAATAACTTACAATAGGTGTGTGCCCATACCAAAAACAATAATGTTCCTTGTTTGAATCTTTCTTCAGTTGTACTCTATTCAATATGTATACAATAGTACTAATAGATATATTCCTCCTTTTAGCAATTCTATTATGTTGTGGTGTTCTCAGTGCAGAAACCTATCTTTTAATTCCATGCTCATTAAAAAAGTTAGTGAATTCATCAAAAATAAACTAACCTCCTCTATCAAATCTTAAGCATTTTAACTCTTTCCACTTTCCTTTTCCACTTTAACTTTATACCATTTAAACATCTTGAATGCTTCAAATTTCTCTTTCAAAAACATAACTGTCATCATCCTTGAATAGTCATCAACAAGTAGAATAAAGTATCTATCACCATAATAACTCTGATTTCTCATAGGACCACATAAGTCGGTATGAACCAACTCCAAAATAGCATTAGATGAATAAATCTTTCTTTTGAAACTAGATTTTGATATTTTTCCCATTTGACCTTATTTACACATGACATGGTCAGGTTTAGATAAGCTCGATAAGCCTCTAACTTTTCTTTTCTTATTGATCTTAACCATGTTGTCAAATTCACATGACATATCTTTCACGCCATAACCATGCACCTTCAGTTCTAGCCATTAAACAAGAAGTTTCAGCATTGTCAAGATAGAATAGATTACCTTTAGATTGTTCACCAGTACCGACCAACTTTCCTTTTCCATCATAGCTTTTCACCTTCCTAATCTCAAATGAAACTTAGTGACCTGAGTTACTCAACTGTGCTACACTTAACAAGTTATAATTAAAACCCTTCACCCAATATGTATTTTCACATTTTATCTTATTGTTTAGCATGATAGACCATTTTCCTTTTACTAAACAAGGTGTATCATTTCCCATTTTAATAGATCCTCCATTATAGCATTCAAGGTATTTAAATTTTTCTTCATCACCAGTCATATGATGTGTACAGCCACTATCAATAATCCATGTACCATTCTTGCTAACTTTAGAAATAAGTGTTATTTCTACATACCTTTCTTCTTCTTGTTAATCTTCTTTTAATGCTATGAATACCACCTCAATATCTTCATCAGTGTCAGTGTCAGTGTCATCATCATCATTTTCAACAAGGTAACATGCCTTCTTACCTTTGTCTTTTTAGTCTTGGTTGTTTCTTCTGTCATACTATTGGTTGCCTCTATGTTCTCAGTTATCTCTTCTGTCAAACTTTATTTCACTAGATCGATCATTATCTTTCTCATCACTTTACCTATTAGGACATCTAGCTACAATATGACCAATTTATTTACAGTTAAAACATGTCAGAGGTAATTTCCCTTTATAAATTCCTTTACCTTTATGTAATCTTCTAGCCATAAGTGCTTCAAGTTCATCAAGTTCATCTTCATCACTATCACTATCACTCTGATTTCTTATCATATGTTTACTTCTAAATTTATCAATTTTCAAGGATGACATTGTTGGAAAGTTGACTATGGTGAAGTATATGATTGTATTTAGTGTTTTCATTATGGCAACAAAGTCATATAGAGTTTTGGAGTCAGCGCACTTTATCACAAGGTCAGAATATGGCAAAGTATAGAAGACTGGATAGTTAGCAGAGCACCAGAAGATCAGAGCATCAGCGCACGTGCGTATGACTTAGTTATGGTATGCACCCTTGAAGTTAAGATGGTCAGTGTGTATTAATGCAAATTCTAAGAGTGCATGATCAGATGAAATAGTATGATGAAGATACAGACAGTTAAAGAGGTACAACCAATGAACAATAGAACATAACAGAGTATAGAGCCGACTATTTCTATTTTGATTAGCGATTATAATAATGTTTTTTAATGGCTATGTGCCTATTGTAATTAGGTTGTAGACATGTAAACATCTTTTTTTTTAAACACACTTGAGCCAATTCACTTGGAAGTGTTGTATGTAATCAGTTAAAGGGCCGACCTAGTTAATTATTTTGTAAGCGCATATAAATATGACATGTGCCTTGGTAATTGATGAGAAAAAAATAAAATAGAGAAAGTAGAGAAAAGTAGAAGTATGTGAAGAGAATTCAGTATGTTGTAGAGCTTCATAAGTGGTTGAAGCATCAGTGCATCAAAGGAATTGATCAGACAAGTAGTGTCGCAACACCATTTCATCCAGCAAATATAGTGTGTATCTAAGATTAGAAGGTTGTAGCCTTCATCACTTGAGCAGTGAGCTCTAGGACAGTGTGTCCCCACCCCTAATAGGGTTATTATAAAAGACTCCTACCAAGGTCCACCCCTTGTCTAGGTCACTGTACTAAAAGCATTGTAAAGAACAACTCCTAACAGGGTTTCTGATCTTCTAAAAAGGATCACAAGACACTAGTAAAGTTCTTAGTGGGTGTCAATTCCCACTGGGATTTTTACATATTTGGGTTTCTTCGTAACCATATTGGTGTTATGTGTTGTGATTTTTTATCTTGTTTATATTGATGTTTATTTTAGTACTTAAGCAATCAAATTAAGTTTCAAGAGTAAAGTAAAAATATTAATATATAGTGAACACTGATTCACCCCCCCCCCCCCTCTCAGTGTTCCCATTCCTAACAATTGGTATCAAAGCTCTGGTCCTTTGAAGAGAATTTTAACCACTTGAGGAGATCAATGGGTTTAGAAGAAGAAAAACATATGAAAAAGAATCTTATGGCAGCCCTTGAAGACCTTGACAGATCTAAGAAAGAAGTTGAAGAACTAAAATTGAAAGTCAGTGATGCACAAGTATTCATCAAGAAGCTAAGAAAAGATTTGAAAGATTGTTCAAACAGTGATTTAGGGAAAATGGTCAAAAAGATAAATGAAGAGAACATGTCTCTGAAAGATCAGTTTGAAGAATTGGATGATAAGCTAACTAACAATCAAGAATCTTATGATGAACAGATCAAGGAGAACCTTCAACTGAATGAATAATTGAGGCAAGAAAACATGGAAATCTTGGAGCTAAGAAATAGCAAAGAAAAGTTAGAACTTGAATTGATTGAAGCAAAGAATCACATTGATAAATTACACACAAGAAAGGATCTGATAGAATCTCATTTATATGCTAAGAAGCTCAAAGGAGATACCAGTGGCATTGCATTCAATGAAGCACAAAATGTAATTGATGACATGCGAGAAAGGATGAAAGCACTGGAAGATGCCACAAATGCTAGGGAGACTAAAAATTAGACTATAGACAATATTGAACCATCTAAGCATGAGCGCAAGCCAGTAGACCTGAATAGAGGTAAAATAGATTCACCACTATTCAGATGTAAAATAGGAAATATGAGATCTATTCTCAAAACCCAAATTCCCCAAAGAAGAGATCCAATTTGATCAACCACAAGGTTAATACACAATTGAATCAATTTTGTGAAGAATATGGAAGAGAGAGAGAGAGAGAGAGAGAGTAAATACAATATTTCCCTATGGAGGAGGATTATGTTTGGAAATCTGAAATAATAAATACTAACCTCAAATTAGGGTAGATCTGGAAAATGTTGAATTCTGATGTCTGTGTACACTTTCAGTAAAATCTAAAACCTGTCCTGGACTGGAAATGCCGAGATAGAGAAAACCCATAAATCTTTCCTCAAGATGGCTCAACTCGGGTTTGACCCTCATAAAAGGTCAAATACCACATTCTTTATTTGAAGTCCGATTTGAATTCTGTTTGCAAATCTTGGAAGTTTGCTGAAAAGGGTATCCAAATTCGCTCTCAAATCCAAAATTCTACACCTGTACCTACAAGAAAAAGAGAGTTTTTGTTTGTTTTTTTCGGGGGGTTTTCCTTGGTCAAACCCCAGTTTGGAATCAACCTTAATATTGAAATTGAAATGGAGAACGCTAGCAAGTAGTAGAAGTAGATCTAATAATGAAGCTATGACATTCAATAGATATGCAATTGTATTGAAATGTAAACAAGTATATTGATATGAAAGCTTGAACACAACAATAAATGTAAATCAAACCTCCATGGTTGTATGCTTGGAATTCACCTTGAGAGAAGAATGAAATGGATCTTGAAGATGAACAAAGGATCTTGAAGGAAGATCACACCATCATGATGGCTAGATCTACGGTTTGAATGATAAATCTTGAATGCTTGAACCAAATCCCTTCAATGGCTTGAATGATTGAATCCTTGATCTTCAATGGAGAACTTGGATGGAGAAGAAGACTTTAATGCTTGAATGGATTCTTGCTTGATCACTTTGAGAGCTTGAGAGAAATTTCTTGAGGATGAGATGTGAAAACATGATGTGAAAATGAGAGAGGAAGGCCTCCTTTTATAGTGATCTAGGGCACACTCCTCTAGATGGGCCACCTTGGAGAATTAAATCCCAATTAGGTCCTCACCTTTAGAAAATATACCTATATTAAATGCAATTAAAGGATTTACCATCCTGAAACCTGAAATGGCCAACCCAAAGGTGGGAAAATAAATCTCCCGAAAGCCCGAAGCCTGGAAATTCTAGAAATTGGAATTTTGAAAGAAGGGGTCAAAGTCAAGGTTGGCCCTAACCTAGTCAGGGTTGACCTTGACCTTGACCTTGACCTAGTTAGGTTCTAACTCGACCCTGACCTTGGTCCCAGGTTGACTCAGAAGCAAGTCAAGAGGTCCCGGGGATGCCTAGAAACCAAAAACTGATGCCAGATCACGATAGAATTTTAGTGATAGACATGAAATCCTATGATTATCATGATGAAGGTCAGGAGGATCCATTTCTAAATCCTACCTATAAATAGAGCTATGAAAGAGGGAAATTCAGGAGAATCCTTAAGATCCTAACCCTAATTTCACCTAGAATGAAGCAGAAAAGAAGTGGAAGGTGGGGAGAAAGCCAGATCAAAGCAAAGATCAATTCAAGGCATCCAATATGACCCAAAACCACTTACTTAGAGAGCTAAATGCTCTTAACATGGAAGTGCTTCCATTTTAATATAATACATTAAGCCCCCACTTTAGCAAGAGTATGGATTCGATGCAAACTCTTGGTAAAGGAGAAGAAAGAGGAGATCCAAGTGGATTCACAAAGAGATAAAATAACACTTAGCTAAGGGCACAAGCCCCCAGAGTAAAGATTTTATCTCAACATACACACACGAGGGTGTGAAATAATAAAACCAAAAGAACAAGGGTTAGCATTAAATAACCCAAATCAATTAGTATAAGAAACCTTGCTAAGAAATATTTCTCATACTAATATCATATTTGGAAAGCTATCAAAAAAGCATAAATGATTACATAAGAAAGACAAGAGCAACACTATAAATAACATAGCTTCATGATCCTGTCCTACTAGCATGAAAGCGAAAAGAGAGAAAAGAGAAAGTGATTACCTCACCTAGTAAGATGCCCACCTTACCATGAATCACCCTAGAGGGAGACCCCAACAGGTTCACCCATAAACTATGCTTGCAATTGTAATGCATCTTCTGATGGCTTCTAGAATATCCATAGATCCACCTTCTTGTATCACTATGAATATAAAATGCATGTCTCCTTAGGATTTAGCAACTTATGTGCGTTACCCTCAAAAGATTTAGCATATATGTGCGTGTCTTTTCAGGATTTAGCAACTTATGTGTGTTACCTTCCAAGATTTAGCATATTTGAAATTGGAAATGCATGTTCCTTCAGGATTTAGCAACTTATGTGTGTTACCTTCAGAGGATTTAGCATATTGAAAATTTTGAAAAATGTGTGTCTCCTCAGGATTTAGCAACTTATGTGCATTACCATCGAAAGATTTAGCATATAAATGTGTCTTTTTAGGATTTAGCAACTTATGTGCATTACCTTGCAAGATTTAGCATGTAAAAATAAAAAACTATAGTACAAGGGAGGCCCTATATATGCCCCCCTCCTTAATATGGCAAAAAAATACTATTTTCACATGTTAAGGAAAGAAAAGAACAAGGATAAAGCCTTCTTCAGCATCAAGACAATATCCTCAATCAACACCCAGTCCAAGCCAAGAAGGTCACAGCTCCTATGAGGCCATGCAAGGGATGAATGTAAAGAGATATCATGCAAGAAGTGAAAAGAAAATAATCCTTATGAGAGATAGCACACTATTCAGTTTCCAAGGTGAGAGATTTATCCACCATGGAAACCCAATGTCAAATAAAAAAATAGGTTGTGATCAAGGACATAGATCCTCAATTCAAACCAAAATGTTCATGTATGATTGGATATCACATAATAGATAGATACTACTTACCCAAGGAAAGAGGTGAATCCCAGAAAGATAGAATGAAATGGCATCCTTGCCCCCCAAGTGTAGGACAAAGATGGAAGAGGATACCTACTTCACAATGCAAGGAGATATCATGTTTACAACAATGTATACCATATTCTTAGTGATGGATATTAACCCATACATCCAAGAGTATAGATAATCGTGAAAAGGATATGTTACTCATGGAAAAGGATCCTCAAAGAAAAAGATCTTATCAACAATACCCCCACCAAAGAGGAGTGCTTTAGATAAAATATCATCTTTCAAAGGCGGGAACAAAGATTCAATCTCAAGCCCCCTGCAAACAAGAGGAAAAAGGAATCTTTGGAATGAGGGAAACAACTCTAACACCAAAGCAAGGGTGAGAGTTTATAAAGAACATAATTTACAACATAGAGAAGAAGTGATGACTTAGGACAATAACTTCTCATATAAGAAGGTTATCCATAGTCAACACATCCATCAATATGATGAAATAATATTGCAATATAAACAAATACCACTAAGGTAAGGAAAGTTGCTCCCTAGACAAAGAGAAAGAAAGAGGTACCTTGCCCTCCAGGGATGAAAGGAAAGGGATATCTTTGCAAAACACATGTCCTATAAAAGATATCTTGAATAATAGAAGAGAGAAGTGGATGAAAGGTATCATAATACATACCATGAAAACATAACCAATTAAGCTCATAATGGATTCTAAAAGATAGGATTAAATATACCTCTTGCCCCCCAGTCTAGAGGAGAGAAGAGAGTGAGGGGTAAAATTATGAATAAATTTCAAAGGAGAAGTGTCTTTTCTCTTATCTTTATGGATCGAATAATAAGGAGAAGGTACTTTGAAGAATCTTTGCACATCATGAACCATAGTTTGGACCTCAACATAAGCATGGGAACAACTAGGAATAGAAGATGGAGAATTAAGAATCAGATTAGGAAAGATAGGATTATGATTAGGAAGATTAGGAACACTAGAAAAAGTGTAGGAAGTGATACGAATGGAAGACACAATTGGAGGAACACTTGGAACCATAGTTGAAAAAGGATTTTAATAGATATAAGTAATATTATGGTAAAAATGTTGTGAGGTAGGATCATGATTTCCCATAAGATCACCACTAAGAGGGAGAGCATTAAGGGAATTCTTATCTTTCTGTGCTAATGCCTCATCACTATAAAGAATCCAAAATGGAGGTAAGGCATCTATAATGTCATCTTCTTTCACATAAGGGGAGTTTGTTCTAGAGAATATGTCATCCTTTTGTATCAAAAATTCTTCACAAGGAGGGGATAAATCAATGTATTTATCCAAGGGTTCATCCCAAAAAGTTGAATTATCCACAATGGCTTCATGAGGAAGAGATTAATCAACATCCAAATCCAAAGGTTCATCCCAAATAGGAGGAAGAGAGAAATCAACATCGAAATGAAAAGGTTCATCCCAAATAGGAGGATTATCCATAATGGTTTCATGAGGAAGAGAGTAATCAACATCCAAATCCAAAGGTTCATCCCAAATAGGAGGACTATCATCCCTATCCATAGCACATTGTAGGAGTGTCATAAGTCATTAAAACTTGATCCCTAAAGGGGAAAGAAGGTAAATTTTATTGTAAAATAGGTTCACAAAAAAGACATATATTAGGAGAAGAATTAACATCAATCCCTAACTCATCTTTGTAAAGGTCAATTGAAGAGGTTGTGGAGGAGGGTGAAATAGGAATAGGATCAATGGAGATCTCATTAACACAATTTTCATCCTCACTTCCATGTACCTCATTAAGGTATCTATCATCTTGAACAACAAAAGACTCATCAAAGTACTCAAAACAAGAATCATACATGTTGAATACTAAAAGCATGAAAATGTAAATGTGTTTGTATTTTTAAAGAAATTTTTCAATTTTTTTGTATTTTTGAAATGTAAATGCAAGAGCATAAAATAAATCTAACCCTAAGGCAAGAAAACAAATGATCTAACACCAAAAAGAAATAGTTGTCTATCATGGGTTCACCAAAATGTATAGGTGAAGGTGAACACAACAGATAATACAAAGGGAGATCTAACACAATAGGGCATCTAAATCCACAAAAGAAAAGGGGTAAGTACGTCAGGTTCACCAAAATGAATAGAGGTAAAATGGATTCACCACTATTCAGATGTAAAATGGGAAATATGAGATCTATTCTCAAAACCTAAATTCCCCAAAGAAGAGATCCAATTTGATCAACCACAAGGTTAATACACAATTGAATCAATTTTGTAAAGAATATGGAAGAGAGAGAGAGAGAGAGAGAGAGAGAGAGAGAGAGAGTAAATCCAATATTTCCCTATGGAGGAGGATTATGTTTGGAAATCTAAAATAATAAATACTAACCTCAAATTAGGGTAGATCTCAAAAATGTTGAATTCTAATGTTTGTGTACACTTTCGGGAAAATTTGAAACCTGTCTTGGACTGGAAATGCCGAGATAGAGAAAACCCATAAATATTTCCTCAAGATGGCTCAGCTCAGGTTTGACCCTCATAAAAGGTCAAATACCACATTCTTTATTTGAAGTCCAATTTGAATTATGTTCGCAGATCTCAAAATTTTGCTGAAAAGGATATCCAAATTCGCTCTTAGATCTGAAATTATGCACATGTACCTACAGGAAAAAGAGATTTTTTGTTTGTTTGTTTGGGGGGTTTGCCTTGGTCAAACCCCGGTTTGGAATCAACCTTAATATTTAAATTGAAATGGATAATGCTAGCAAGTAGTAGAAGTGGATCTAACAATGAAGCTATGACATTCAATAGATATGAAATTGTATTTGAAATGTAAACAAGTATATTGATATGAAAGCTTGAACACAACAATAAATGTAAATCAAACCTCCATGGTTGTATGCTTGGAATTCACCTTGAGAGAAGAATGAAATGGATCTTGAAGATGAACAAAGGATCTTGAAGGAAGATCACACCATCATGATGGCTAGATCTAGGGTTTGAATGATAAATCTTGAATGCTTGAACCAAATCCATTCAATGGCTTGAATTCTTGAATCCTTGATCTTCAATGGAGAACTTGGATGGAGAAGAAGACTTGAATGCTTGAATGGATGCTTGCTTGATCACTTTGAGAGCTTGAGAGAAATTGCTTGAGGATGAGATGTGAAAATGAGAGAGGAAGGCCTCCTTTTATAGTGATCTAGGACACAATCCTCTAGATGGGCCACCTTGGAGAATTAAATCCCAATTAGGTCCTCACCTTTGGAAAATATACCTAGATTAAATGCGATTAAAGGATTTACCATCCTGAAACCCGAAATGGCTGACCCAGAGGCAGGAAAATAAATCTCCCGAAAGCCCGAAGCTCAGAAATTCTAGAAATTGGAATTTTGAAAGAAGGGGTCAAAGTTGAGGTTGGCCCTAACCTAGTCAGGTTCTAACTCAACCTTGACCCTGGTCCCAGGCTGACTCAGAACCAAGTCAGGAGGTCCTAAGGATGCCCAGAAACCTAGAACTGATGCCAGATCAGGATAGAATGTCAGTGATAGACATAAAATCCTATGATTATCATGATGAAGGTCAAGAGGATCCATTTCTAAATCCTACCTAGAAATAGAGCTATGAAAGAGGGAAATTTAGGAGAATCCTTAAGATCCTAACCCTAATTTCACCTAGAATGAAGCAGAAAAGAAGTGGAAAGTAGGGAGAAAGCTAGATCAAAGCAAAGATCAATTCAAGGCATCCAATATGACCCCAAACCACTTACTTAGAGGGATAAACTCTCTTAACATGGAAGTGCTTCCATTTTAATACGATACAAGACCAAATTTTTTATGCATGTAGCAGGCATGGACATATAGAAAGGAATTGTAAAGAGGTAAGACCTTTCAATGGTTACTGTCATTCATGTAATAAATTTGGTCATAGAGCTATGAATTTTAGAACAAGTCAAAAGAACAAGACTCAACATAATCAGAGAAATCAGAATCAACCAAATGCAAGAAGTTCTCAAAGTATTACATATCAAATATGTAATTATAATGGTCACTTAGATAGACGGTGTAAAATGGTAACCCATATCAATGCACCAAGGAATTTAAGGCCTCTAGTTATTTGTCACTCTTGTAACAAGGTTTGACACATCTCAAAGTTTTGTAGATCAAGAATTCAAAGTTAGGAAAGCCCCAAAAAGCCAGAAGAATCAATATTGGATACCGAAGGAGAAGTCAAGTTTTTGAAAGATTCAGAAGATGCGAGCTTGATTTGGTCTAAGGAAAAGAAGGATAAGGTTGATGAGTATGTATTGGATGCATCAATAGTGGACACACCCTCTACATCTGGATGAATGACCCTCAGGGTCATAGGGGGACATAATTTATCTCTAGACCCATGTGTGGCCAGTATACTCACCATCTGAGTATGTGCCTTTGGATTTAATATTTTAGAGATTATGTCATGCTATGTGCAAGATCGCACTGCCTGATTGATTGTAGGATAGAAGTTGGAAATTCTCAGTCAATTTCTGGTTTACACAACAAGCATTAATGGTGTAAATTTCACTTTATAGTCTATGGAAACTTATAGATCACTCATTGCATTCAAGTTTGAGTGATTGGAAACCATAGGAGCCCTGTTAGTTGAATTATGAAGTGTAAGAGCTTGATTTACTAGCGAAGAAGTGTGATTGATCAATTGTGAAGCCCTAGTCTGATGCATCAATTCAGAAGTATTTGGAATCCAATTTAAAGCATTAACCAAGTAAGTTATGGCTACACTAGTTGTATTTGATGTTTCTAAGAGAAAGAGATATATTTTCAAGAGGCACCCTTTTAAAGTCAACCCTAGATGACCTAGAAGGTGCATTTTCAAGAACCCCAATGGGCACCATGCATGTGGAAGACATATGCATGTATGTATATTGCAAAAAGGAGCTAGATGGCTTAGACAAAATTAGGTCAAATCTTGAGACAATGATGAAACCTGATAAAACATTCATAGATGACTTTGTGCACCTATAAGACCACCCTATCATTGAGTATGCTATTTCACATGAATTCTATGAGTCTGACTGGATTAAGATCTTGTTGAGTAGGATCCATGATGACTTATTTTGGATAAGTGAAGTACTCGTCAGAATCACAACTGACCTCATTCATGAGATAATAGATTTATCTAAGACAACCACCTTTCTTCCAATTGGGAAGGATGTTAGGAAATTGGTTGAATAATCCTACAAATCTCAGAGTGACAAGCGCAGGATGACTATTGAGCCAATTAAGGAGGACATCAAATTGATGTCTATGATTCTTGGTTACAAATTCCAGCATGCCAGTAGGTTCAATAGTGTATCCATAGCCACTATTCTTATAGCCATAAGGATAGTAAGGGAAAATGGTGAATTCAACTTGTGTGAAATCTTGCACGCATAGTTGATGGATAACATAAGGGCAATCAAGTATGATAAGACCAAAGTATTCAATTTTGGGTCTTTGATAATATACATGATCTTTCATATAGTTTTGAAGGTATCTGACCTATACCTAGAAAAAAATTTACCTACAATACCTTGGATATCCCTTAAGGCATCAGTTGAGAGCACTCTAAGAGACTACATGGAGTTAGAATTGAAAACATTCAGGATAAAGATGTAAATGAGGTATAGGATACCTGAAATTATTGTTGAAAAATATAATGATAGCATTTGTTTTATTGTGGATACTAGCAGTACTTGTATGGAGGCTACTGAGCCTAGAACTAAGTGGATTCATCCACTTGGCTATGAAGTAGAGGAGAAAATCTTGGAATCATATGATAAATTTTTACTATCAGCACCCAAGGACCCTAATGAACCTAGATGGGGAGCTTATGAGGAAAAGACCATGGAATTGGATGCATTCCTAAACCATGCAGCAACCAAGAGAAAAGTCACTAAAATCACCTCTAAGGGCTTAAAGATCCATGGTGTGACCCAAGAAGACCTGTACAAGGCTAGAGAAGCTAAGATAGCTATGCAGATTGAGAGTGCATCCTCTATAGAAGCCAAGATAGGGAAAATAGATGACCCTAAGACAAAGAAGATAAAAGTTGATAAAACTAATGACATTAGTCCTGTGCCCATAGATACAGTTGATGTTGTTGGAGATTTGCCAACAAGCCAGTGCTAACTGTATGTTTTTCATTCATGAAAACATATGGTAAGAAGCATGTGTGGAAGACTTATGTAGTAATATTTTAGTATATGTGGCATGGACATGTTATCAGCATCATATTATGGACATAGAGGTTAACTATTAGTATAGATAATTAAATAGTTGCTTGTGTCAGCAATGTTCCTAACAGAGTATCAGGTAGTGTTCTATGTATGGTTGTCCATATAGTTATCATGAAGCCTTGCTCATTTGGATATGTGATGAAGACATGTTAGTGATGTTATAGTTATGGATGTAGAGTCTGATGATTAGTAGAAGTTAAGTTATGCAGTCGCTATTCACCAGTAGCAGTTTCATGTGTTTGTTTAGAAGAGCCGACAGAGATTATATTGGTTCTGGAGTTGCACCTATCATTTTGGTATGTGACCTTGGATTAGATCTTGGAGAAGCATTAGTAAGGTTTAGTTAAGAGTGTATGAGGTAATTTAGCTTGAGGAGAAAGATCTAGCTATTTTGATAGAGCTGATAGTGTGTAGCGTGCATCTAAAATTATCTAATTGGACAGGTCCCAGAATATGTTGCGTGCTTAGTAGAGATGACTGAAGTATTATTGGAGTTTTTTATGACTTCTCTAATATTATTTCAAGGTGGTTCTAACAAGCCTACTTGACTATATCATTTAGAGGAAATATATTTATAGACAGTCATTTGTGATTGCTAGAGTTGGTTCAGAGTTGATTGTGAAGAGCAGAGAAGAGTGTGCGAAGTGTTGACCCATCAGAAGAAGGTCTATGTGACCAAGTAAATTATTTTTTCTATACATTGGAACTGATCCAGATAGTATGTCAAAGTGTAGTTCACCAAGATCCAGATATAGTGTGTATCTGTTATTTAGAAGGTTGTAGCCTCTTCCCATTTGAGCAGTGTGCTCTCAAACAATGCATCCTCACCCTTAATAGGGTTAATTGTAAAAGACTTTTAATAGGGTCCAACCCTTGACTAGGTCTACTATACTAAATATATTGTAAAGAAACTCCTAATAGGGTTAAGGATCTTCTAACAAGGATCATAATACACTAGTGAAGAATATTAGTGGGTGTCAATTCCCATTAGGGTTTTTACCTATTTGGGTTTCCCCATAACCAAATATTGGTGTTGTGTTGAAGTGTTCTTTCATTGTGTTTATACTTTATGTTTAAGTATACATAATTGGATAAAGAATTGAAACTTGTAGATAACTTATTCAAAACCCCCCCCCCTCTCTCATTTATCTCTTGGGACTATTCCTAACAATTGGTATCAAAGCCAAGTGCCTCGGAGAGAAATTTTAATAGCTTGAGGTTGATCAGATGGCATTTTTTAGAAAAGAAAGTCCTAAGTTTGATGGAGAGAATTATCTTGATTGGAAGAACAAGATGGCGACTCATTTGCAATGCATTGCTTTTAAAGTTTTTGACGTAACTATCAAAGCAGTCAAGATCCCTACTTTAGAAGACCTTGCAAAGGATGATGGTACTGAAAAGAAAAAGGAATTGTTTCATCAAAATGCAATAGCCAAAGAAGCCCTTATCAGCGCCCTATCTAATAGTGATTTTTCATAAATAAAGAAAGTAGATACAGCCCACATAATATGGAAATAACTAGAAGACATATTTGGAGACAAACAAGAAAAGGATACGCACAAAAAAACATGGAAGAAAAGATACAATGCATTAGAGATGCTACCTGAAGAAAACATTAGATATTACAATCAAAGGATCAATGAAGCAGTTGTTGGAATCAGGAACAATGGTGGAGAGATCTCAAAGGAAGACATTATGGACAAGTTGATGACTACTCTCACTCCAAAATATGAAAACAAGATCAACATCCTTGATGAGACCATGCATCTTACATCAAATTTCAAGAGAGAGACCTTGATCATCAAAATCTCATCTTTTGAGATTTCAAGATTGAAAACAGAACCTAAAAGTGAGACAGCCTTCAAAGCAACATTTCATGGTAAGAAATCTATAAACACTTCTGGTAATTTTGATGATGATGATGAAGAGAAAACACTAGATGATTTCATTTCTATGATTTCCAAAAGAGAAAAGAAAGGAAAAGGAAAATTTGAAGGTCAATTGTCATTTAAATGCTTTTCATGTAATAAGATTGGTCACTTTGCATCCAAGTGTCCTACAAGAGCTAGAAAATTCAAAAATGACTATAAGCCCAAATACTCTAAGGAATGTTACTATGTTGGAGATGGAGTTTTAGATGATGACTCAACTAAAGAAGAAATTCGATTCATTTCCATTATAGAGAAAATGAATAATAAGATAGACCATGAAGATGAGGAAGAGGAACAAGAGCTAGCATTGATTTCATAAGCTGATATAAGGATAGACTGGATTATAGATAGTGGTTGTTCACATCACATGATAGGCGAAAAAGATAGCTTTGTTCATCTAGACAAATATAATGGTGGCATGGTTAGATTTGGAGATAACACTCCTAAACCCATCGTTGGTAGAGGAGCCATCACCTTGGATGGAAAGAATGGTACTGATGATGTTCTTTATGTCGATGGTTTGAAACATAACTTACTAAGTGTTGGGTAGTTACTTGACAAAGGTTACAAATTAGAATTCAATGGAAACAAGTGCATCATTAACAACAAAGAAGGAGAAATAATTGCATCAGGATCAAAGACTAAAGGTAATGTTTTTCAGGTTAATCCAGAAGCAAGTTGTTTTGTTGCTAAAGTAGATGATAGTTGTTGTGGCGTAAAAGACTATGTCATATCAATTTTGATAACATAGTAAAGATAATAAATGTAAAGGAATTAAGAGATCTACCTAGCATAGCAAAGCCAGTTGATATTGTATGAAAGGAATTTTTTATGGGAAAGCATGTGAGAAACTCATTCAGGAGCAAGCACAATTCAGCAAAGAACAAGTTGGATCTAAGTCATACAGACCTATATGGTCCAACTCAAACAAGATCATACTATGGTGAAAGGTATTTCATTTTATTTTTTGATGACTATACTAGAATGATGTGGGTTGCATTCTTGAAAGACAAGTCAGAACCATTTGAGAAGTTCAAAATATTCAAAGCTAAGGTTGAGAATGAATCTAGACTAAAGATAAAATGTTTGAGATCGGATAGAGGAGGATAATTCACCTCTGATAGATTATATGAGTACTATGAAGAACATGGCATCAAGAGGCAATTGAATGCACCTAGAACCCCTCAGTAGAATGGAATTGTAGAGAGAAGGAATATGATCATTCTTGATATAGCATGCACCATCATGATTGAAGGAAAAGTTGCACACACCTATTGGAGAGATGCAATCAATACAGCAGTCTATACCATCAATAGAATTCAATTAAGGCCTGGCATGGACAAAACACCATATGAGATATGGTTTGGTAATGTTCCCATAGTAAAATACTTCAGAATCTTTAGAAGAAAATGCTACATCAAGAGAGATGAAGCAGTAGGCAAGTTTGATGCAAGAAGTAATGAAGGTATTTTCCTTGGTTACTCTACTAAAAGTAAAGCTTATAGATGTTTCAATTTAAGATTGAAAAAGATCATTAAAAGTTCTCATGTTAAGATTGATGAAAATTTTATGGTTCAAGAAAGATATCATGATTACTCACCCATGATTGAAGAACCCAGATCCTCCACTAGTGAGACAGTTATTAAAGAAATGTTTGATAGTATTGATGTGTTATTCAATGACCCTAAAAAAAGTGAAGAAGAAACTCCTAAGGAAGATGAGACAACATCACATAAAGTTCCAATGTTTACATCTAGAAACCATTCCAAAAAAGACATCATTTGAGATCAGAGCAGCAAAGTCTTAACAATATCATAAGCAACAAACTCAACTAGCAATGAGGCTATATGTTTACTATCTCAGATTGAACCTTTAAGTGTTGAAGATGCATGTAATGATTTAGATTGGCATGATGATATGAAAGAAGAACTTGATCAGATTATTAAGAATGACACTTGGGAACTGGTCCCAAGACCTAGTGATAAGAATGTGATTGGAACAAAGTGGATATTTAGAAACAAGATGAATGAAGATGGTACAGTAGTAAGAAATAAAGCACGGTTAGTATGTAAGGGATATGCGCAAAGAGAAGGCATTGATTATTCAGACACATTTGTACCTATGAGAATATTAGAAGCTATTAAGTTTTTTTTAGCTTATGCAACAGTCAAAAACTTCAAAGTTTATCAGATAGATGTCAAGTCAGCATTCTTGAATTGAGATTTGAAATAAGAAGTATACATTTAATAGCTAGAAGGATTCACCTTATCAGATAGACCTGATATGGTATGTAGATTGATTAAGACCCTCTATGGACTTAAGAAAGCCCCTAGAGCATGGTCTGAGAGACTAGATGGATATCTAACAAAGATTGGATTCAAGAAAGGAGCAGCAAACTGTAATCTATTCATAAGAGATGTTGGTTCCTGGAAAGGATTTTACACTCCATGAGATACCAATATGCTTATGATGGATATTGAGGATTGGTTAGTTCCAAATGTGAGCAATCTATAAGCAACTAGACCAATTATAGGGATAAGACTACCTATTGTACACTGAATTTGCACCTCTGATCTCAATCTCTCTTGGTCTTGATAATCCAGTATAACAAGGGAATCATCTCAAGGTTGTGGGACCTTTTGCTAACTAAGATGAAACCTCCAGATTCTAGGCTGGTTCCTCTTGGATAATCACCCTGATTTTCTCTTGACAGGAAAATAAATCTTTTGAGGGAAAGGGATAGAAGGAATGCATGAAAGGGAAATGACAGGAAGAAAATCTATCCTACTAGGTGATGCACCGAAACTAGGGTTTGGATCTCAGTATAGAGGGATAAAATCAGTGATAGACTTAGGTATAGGGGATTACAACTCAATGAATAGGCCTGCATAAATATTTTATAGAGGGGTCTGCAGTAAAAGAATACTATGCAGGGAAAAGGGAATTTCTCAAGATAGCAGCACTCCTAAAAAATCAAACACAGACTATAACTTGCAGACAAACATTCATCTCTGCAATTGGGCATGGGAATGAGATAGATTGCCAAGGGTGGAAGTATGCCCACAAAAGCATTCGAATCAAATCATTCATAAACATACACATGAATTGCAGAAAGAAAGAGGAATCAAAAAAAAAACCTAAGAGTTACTGAAACATACATATACTGAATTCAATAAGAGATAATCCAGACAAGAAAGCATAAGGATAGCAAGAATGTCACAAAATACTTCACAATATCTGAACAATCAATAAAAATTTTACAATTGCAAAAAAGCCAAAGGGAAAGAGAAATGCCACAAATTGCTCTCTGAGAAAGAAGCCTTCTTTTTATAATTACCAAATTCTAAGCACTACAAGCTCCAAAAAATGTTATATACAAACTCAACTGCACGCAGGCAAGAGTCAAAAGTTTTAACCAAGGTTACAGATTTTACAATATAATAATCATCCCTAGCAGTCAAAATCTGATCATAAATGTTCATCTCTAAAAATATTTCAACTGATCAGATATTTCTCCTTGTGTGCCCATCTCTGAATTGATCCTGCCTGCAGACACAAAAACTTGGATTCAACAACCTCTCTGCAAGCCCACTAAGCCATAAAGGCTCCAAATCTGATCTCAGATCCTCGAAAGGACCCAAAAATGGCAGCCTAAATCCTCTGCAAAATCTCCCAGCAACCACCTCCAGAAATGATCAATTCTTCAGCTACCCGCACTTGCAAATGTCTCCGCAAAAGAACACCCACCAAAATAGGCCGCACCCCCCTTGAAAATAGCAATGGTCGCATGATCGCATGCGGCCTTTTGAGCTCATGTGATCATGCAACAATGTTTAAAAAAAATCTACCTCCGCTTTCCACATAAGACACCTGGCCCATAAGATCTACCACCTGTCAAACCCTACCACGTGGCCCAACAGGAGCTGACCACACGGCTAGACCCATGACCACACAGCTTGAAAAATTCAGCGGTCGCATGATCGCATGAGCCTGAAAGGCTTCATGCGATCATGCGACAACCCTTAGAAAATCATCGCTCCTCCATGCAAGTCAATTGGCCCAAGACCGCAATACAAACTTAACCCTAGTTTACCTCAGGTTCATTTCTCTTTAGTCACCAAGTCATGTTCACTTTTCTTAAACTCGGGTCACATTCAATGACCACATGAAAACATTGATCCTTTCTTTATCTGATGGTAGTCGCTGAGTCTCATAATACCCTTGGCATATTCCTTTCTGTCAGGAGATTACCCGACTAAAGGAAGTCTCATAATCGCTAGATAGAAAGGATATTCCTCTTTTCATTGCAAGATTACCCAACCAAACTTAGAACTGGGCCCACCACCAACTGCAACCTCCTATTAGCACGGCTAATGGTTTGTCACATGTTCACATAGCCTAAAAGGGGGCTATGTGATCATGCGATAGACCGCTAGCATTCATCAAAAAAACAACCACTAAGCCCACTGATGCCGCCGCCATCCATTGAAGGCTTGTCACATGATCGCATGTAGCCTTTTGAGCTCATGCGATCATGCGACAATGTCAACTTGTGTCCCTTGCTTGATAGCTCCCAGCTTGTAACCACCGTAACCATAGGTGGTTAGTCACATGGGTGCATGGGATTAGAAGATCCCATGTGATCATATGACAAACCATCTGATGTTAACCACTGACCGCTACATCACATCGGAAGGAAGATTGATGGATGTCGTTACACTATGCGCTTAAACAGGCAACATCTTTCCTTAGCGATGTAGTGACAACCACAAGATTTCACTGAGCTTTAACCTTTGCAGATGGAGAATGGGCCCACCAATAGATGTCATGCTGTCACATGATCGCAAGGGCAAGGAATATTCCTTGTGAACATGCGACAACCACAAGATTTCCATTGCACTGGCACGGCTTTGAGGAACTGGGACCTGCCTATCGGAGTTGCGTACTTAGGGTCAAAAACACAGAGGGGGGTGAAAACATAGAGGGTTTTTGAGTGAAGGCCAAAAACACATAAAGCTTCTTAGAGTGAGGGTCAAAAACACTGGGTTTTCAGACCAAAAGGCAGAAACATCCTGAGCCTTCAGAGAGGAGGTCGAAAACACACTGGATTTTCGACACTTGAGCATTCCTTTGAAAAAAATAGGGCCCTGACCAAAATGAATGATAGGAAATTTTGGGCAACATTTTGGTGACCTCTGCGAGATGTTAGCCTGCTAGACATTGGACCAGTTGCCTTGGCAATCCATTGGGCATGGGGTCACTATCGAGCACAAAAACTTGGCAAGGACAAAAACTGAACCAGGAAGACAAACCTGTGCACATGCACTTCTTGGGAAACAGGAGCTAACCTCGAAAGCAAGGAAAGAAAGCAAGAAATATATTTACAAGAAATTACAAGAAGGACCTACAAAGAGGGATTAACCTCAAAGCAAGGCTTCAAGTGGAAACCATTCACTGAGATTGGCAGGGCATCTCCTTCAAGGGTTGAAAGCTAAAAAGTGTTAGATCCCCTACACTCTGTTATAACAAATGGTCCACCCCAAAAAGAATCAAACTTTGTGTGCTTGCCAGGTTTTGACCTAAACTCATCCCATTTGAGAACTACATCTCCAACCTTGAAGTTTCTGACCTTGGCTCTTTTATCAAAGCTTCTCTTTGTTTGACTCTGATGGAATGCCATATTTTGCATTGATTTATCTCTGATCTCTTCTAACTCCATCAACTGGGCATATCTGATTTGCATAGAATCACTTTCTTCAAACAAGGCATACTAAGTGGCCAAGTCCAAAGCTGGTAATTTGGTTTAAATAGATAACTTAGCCTCTCTACCATACACCAATGTGTATGGGGAATTACCAATGATTTTCTTTGGAGTAATTCTATCTAACCACAAGGCAGATTTCAATTTAGTATGCCAGTCCCTCCGACTGTCTTGCAGGGTTTTTTTTATTATTCTAATCAGATTCTTATTTATTGATTCTACCAAACCATTCCCCTAAGGATAGTAATTGGAACTTGTATTCAGATAGATGCCCTTCTTGACTGCCCACTCTGAGACTTTGAGGCCTGTAAATGCTAATGCATTGTCTGAAACTATAGAATTTGGAATGCCAAATCTATGAATGATGTCATCATAAAAACTCAAAATAGCACTCTCATTAGCTTCTTTTAAAGCAACTACCTCTGTCTACCTAGTGAAATGATCGGTTGTAGTGATTATCCACTTGTGCCCTACACTAGATGGATGGTTAATCATGCCAATGAAATGTATACCCCACTTCATGAAGGGTTGCTCTGCTTTAACTGGCTGTAGGGGCAGAGTTGCAAATCTTTCTTTCCCTACAAAAATAGCACATTTGACGCATCTTCTAACATAATCATGACTATCTTTAAAGATAGATGGCCAATAGTATCCAGCCCTCATGATCTTAAAATTTGTAGTCCTAGGAGAGAAATGGCCACTAGAAGCTCCATCATGAAACTCAAATAAGACATCTGCAACCCTATCTGAATCTATGCATCTTAGAAGGACACCATTGTGATCCTTTCTAAAAATAATTTCATCTATCAGCACAAAAGGAATAGATTGTAACCTGCAATACCTCCTTTTTATTGAATCTAGGCCTGCAGGATATTGTCTTGTCTTCAAATAATTGATCATATTAGGCAACCAGCTAGTTGCCCTAGCTTGCTCTCCTGTAGAATGCACCACCAGAGATGCATCTATGTATTCCAATTTCTTTGAACTTCCATCTTCTACCAGATGCTCACAAAGACCTCTTCCTCTAACCAGCTTGGTAGTCTAAATATCTATGTCATATTCCATCACCTTAGTGATCCAACCGGCTCTTTTTCCATTTAGGTCCTTAGAAAGCAAAAATTCTTTGACACTTGGATGAGTAACCATCAAATGCACCTTGGTATGGGTCAACAAATGTCTGAATTTTTTGAGGCTCTTTACTACAATAAGAACAATTTTTTCTACAAAAGAGTATCTTTGTTCATACTCTTCTAAACCTTTGCTAAAGAAAGCAATAGGCTACTCCAATCCTTCAGCATTTTCTTGAGTCAACATCACAGATATAGCATCATGACCCCCATAAGCATAAAGCATAAAATCCTTACTAAAATTTAGGTTTAGGAGAGCAGGAGCTTCTATTAAGGCTTCTTTAATAGCTTGGAAGTTAACTTTTCCTTCTTTGGTCCAACTGAAGGCTGAACCCTTCCTCAACATGGTTGTCAAAGGCTTGAGTAACTCTGCAATGTTAGGCAAGAATCTCCTAACAAATTTAATCTTTCCTATGAAAGATTGGAGTCCTTTCTTGTGATGTGGTAGTGGTAGTTCTAAGATGGCTGCAATTCTCTTAGGATCCACTATAATTCCCTCTTTGGATACTACATATCCCAATAGTTTTCCTTCATGAACTACAAACACACATTTCTTGGGATTAAGGGATATCCCAAATTCTCTGCATCTTTCAAAAATCTGCCTCAAATGTCTGATGTGGTCTACTGCATGCTTTGAGTAGATAGTTATGTCATCTAGGTAGACCAGCACAAACTTGTACATAAGGCCCTTAAAGGCCATATCCATTGTCTTTTGAAATGTAGCACTTGCATTTGACAAACCAAAGGGCATCTTCTGATATGCCATGGTTCCCCACTTGGTTGTAAATGCAATCTTATATTGATCCTCTTCTTTCACTAAGATTTGATTGTATCCTGAATAGCCCTCCAACAATGAGAATCTTTCGGATCTAGAGACACATTGTAGAATTTGTTCCATAGAGGGTAGTGGATGGCGGTCTTTTAATGAGGCTCTGTTCAAATCCCTGAAATCAACACATAACCTCAGCTCCCCTTTCTTCTTCCTGACAAGAACAAGGTTGGAAACCCAACTAGTATGTTTGATGGGGTAGATGATGCCACCTTCTATTATTTTGAGTACTTCCTTATGCATAAGTGGTTCGAGCTTGGGATTAACAAGCCTTTACTTTTGCCTTACTGGTTTAGCCTTAGGCTCCAATTCAATAGTGTGCTGAGCAAGGGTAGGATCAAAACCCTTGAGGTCTTCATACCCCCATGCAAAAACATCACTGAATTCTCTGAATAATTTAGTGTAAGCTTTCTTTTCTGAATTAGTGTTTACTTTTCCAAATTGTAGGCTCTTACCTGGCTCCAACTCTAATTCAGCACAATGTTCCTAATGGACTACCAGGCCAGCTTTATTTTTCTTGACTTCATCATCCTTGTTGAAGATAGTCTCTAAGGTGACAAGACCCTTAGGCATCTTATTAGATCTAAGTTTTATCACTTCATCACCATAGTTCTGTGATAACCTCTTTGATTGTGCCTTGAAAAGACATCTTCTTCAAACAAGAACTACAAAATTTGTTCATCATTGTCAAACACTTGCCAACTAATATTATTATCTAGAATTGAAGGTCTGACAATAATCTTGATGTGTTGCTAATCTACCTCTTTTGAAATGCTATTGGAGATGTCGAACTGAGATCCAATAGTAGCTAAACTATCAGCATTTTTTATTTAATTTTCTAGGGATAGCAATGATATTGAAAGCATGGAAATCTTCAATTGCATCCCAAACTCTATGTTTGTATGCTTTAATGACATCATTTTTGGTTGCACTCATCCCTCTTACTTGGTTGACAACAAGTTCACTATCACCATATACTTTTAACACTTTAAGCCCTCTTTTTCTAGCCCACTCTAGTCCATTAACCAGACTTTCATACTCTGCAGTGTTGCTGGTGTAGGAAAAACTAAATCTAAAGGTAGTATATGTAGACACCGAAAAATCCTTCAGAAAATAAATTATTTTTGTTTTCTGAAAATCCTTGATGACATCATCATTTATTAATTAATTATTTATTTAATTAATTAATTTATTTTTATGGCATTAAATCCCTCTCTCTTAATTAAAAATCTTTAATTAAGGAATCTAGCCTAAAAATGTCATTTGGACATTATCCCTAATTTATTAATTATTTAATTAATAAATTGACCAAAAAACCTTCAAAAATAAATTAATTTATTTTTAATTTATTTTTTATCCCAAACTTGGCCAATTTCCTTAAGGCCACTAACCTCTTCCAAAATCTTCTAATCCCTTCTTAATTTCGATTAAAAGGCTAATCCCATCTTTTCTAACCCTAATCCCAAGGTTAAATATTTAATTAAGGTTAAATATTTAATTTTCATATTTATTGAAAATATTTTAATAAATATTCCTAAAACTTAAGCTTTTGGAATGAATAACTTTTATTCCATGAAACTAAGGAGAAATCTAGACTCTTCTAGAATCTTCTCAAATCCACCCTCTTCACCCATCCTAATCCTTTTCTTTGTCCTAATCTAATCCTAATCCTACCCTTAAACCTTTGTGCAATCCTAACCAAGCTTAAGACTTTCCTAAACCAAAGCAAAGTCTTTCCTTCCAAATATCTCAACCACAAAGCATTTATTGCTTCCCCAAAGTCTTCAAAGCCTCTTAAAGCCCATTCATTGCTCTTACAAGCATTTATTTGGAGAGTTATGAGCTTGGAGCCCTCTTTGTTGACTCCTCTTTGCCCTTCCCTTCATCCACTCACCTTGTGACATGTGTCACCTCCTGATTGGCTGAGAACTAGCACAATCCATGTGCTTCCCTTTGAGTGAATCTTGGCCTCTCTTAAGGATTTCAATCCTGGCCATTCATTCCTCCTACCCCAAGCCTTAGAAATCCTATAAATACCCTCACTTCCTAAGGAAAATCATCTCTCAACTTTCAAACTCAATAGCAAAGTCATAATGCCATTTTCATTCTAGCATAAGCATAAGTTCATCATTTTAGATCATTTTCAAGTTTAAATCACATCTAAATTAGCTTAAATGGATTAACATAGATTCATTTCTTGTTTTAATCTTAGTTCTTTTATTTAGCTTTGCATATTTGTGTGATCTTGAGGCCTTTGAGGCAAAATAGGTTCTTCATACCTATTTTGTGTCATTTTGGGTCTTCTTGATCCTCAAATCATTTATCTTGCATGCTCCAAGTGCTTGAGTTTGCACACCCACATCCCTCTATATCTAAGCATATCAAACGGTGCATGGGCGCATCCGTTTTAGGCTTAAACTGAGGTGGCTTTGATTTTAGTTTGCTTACCTTTGAATTTTATTTGATTATATGCTATGACGTTTGTTTGTCTTTGGCCTTCAAAATAGGTTTAGGTACACTCCAAAATCCTAGTCTACAGTATAATACCTTTCTCCTTTCAGGGACACCAGCATAGTACCCCCACTAGAACCATGTCTACTTCTTGCTCCATCAAAAAAATAGTTCCCAGACCTGACTATCCTGATCATCCAAATCAATGTGTTCTTTGAGAAGGCTTGGTTCTATGGCTCCACTTTCTTGAATAAGATAACTCCCCAAACCAAAATCCCAAACAAGACTCTCTTGGATCTCTGAGGTTCTTTCAGCTAGGAGAATATCAAGGATATTCTCTATTTTGGTGCTTGCTTCACTAATGGTTGGGAAATCATTGTCATCAAATATAGGGCAATTAGTATTGATGGAATTAGACACATATGGCTCTATATGATGTATTGCTAAGGCTTCTGATTTAATGGTGATTTTGGTACCATACCTTGTATGAAAGAGCATGTGAGACCAGTCAGAAGAAAGATAACCTCTTATCTTGGCTGTGAACTCTCTTGAGAGACATATGGCAAACAATGCAGGGAGATCTATGATATATATGTCAAGGAGAATGGAAAAATTAGGACTAGCATGGAGAATTAGACTGGTATCCTTGGCCACACCTATAGTACTAATTGAGGATCCATCAAGTTGTGTAGCCTTCTTTTGGAAGGGTTCATATTTAAGTCCTAATTGATCAACCACTTTCTTGGGCATTACAATGCTAGTAGCTCCACTATCTACCATACAATTATGCACAAAATATTTTCCAATAATTAAAGATACGTAAAAGGGAGGTGCCTTTAAATTCCTACCTTGCATGGTATTGGCCTTGGAGTTGCTAGTTGGAGTCTCATTTTCTTGATCAGTGTTGACCAACACTGGTTTTACAGTCTCTCTTGTAGGTTGAGGATTTGCTGCCTCTCTCATGGCCTTCTCCAAAATTTCAGGTTGTCTTGGAATAGACAATGAGTCCCACATAGCCATGGTGACAATCACCTTCTTCATGTTGTCTACAATATTATAAGGTGCCACAATGTGTACTCTTTGTTGTGCTTTTATTATGATGGGTTCTGCCTCTTTTGGAACTTGGCCTTCTTTTCTTGTGACGATAGGGGGCTCCTTGGATATGATAGGGGCAACTTGTTGTAGTGGTTCTATAGATGTAGTGGCCTTAGTACTAGAATCTACCCTCTCCATGTCTTGGGCTCTCCTCTTTTCTCTTGTGTAGGCAACAAAAGTAGCTTCATCATTGACTCCATTGAAATCTGGTTGCTCCCAATTGAAAAGAGCAGTCTCATTCTCTTGTGTTTCTTGTTGAGGACCTGTCCCACTAGAAGGAGATTCTATCTAAGCTTGTGAAGCATTTTGAACCATTAGTGCATGGTTCATCCATCCATTAGAACACGTAGCCTGATTGTGAGGCTAATTACAAGGGAAACACCATTCATTATCCATGGCCATATTGTTTTGACTAGGAACCATATCCCTAACTGGATTTATGGAATTAAGAGGTGCAAGTTTATATGGTTGGAATGGTCTTTGATTAAAATTTTGTCTTTGCCCTTGATAGCCTCCTTGGTATGGTGGCCTATTTTGTTGATAAGGTTGTCCTTGATTTTGGTATTGCTGATTAGGACTTTGGCCTTGTGATTGGAAGGGTGGCCTGATGCCTTGGTTTTGTTTCTTCAAGTTTGTGACCTCTTTGGTTAGAGTCTGCAGCAAGTTTGTCATTTCTTGTATACTAGTTTTCTGACTACTTTTCACCTCTTGAAACTCTTGGGAGAAATTTTTTGTAGCATGTTCCTGACCATTGGTACTAGCTTGAGGTGCTAAATTTGTGGGAATAGGGGTAAATGGGGGTACTTGTGTAGGTGCAATGGGCTGAAGACTAGGGAAGATAGGCATGGGAGGTCTTCTTTGTATCATGCCTACTTGGATCAAACAATTTTCAGCCCTAACAGCAGTGTCAAAGGCTTGGGGTAAAGTGGTACCACCCATAGACTGGATCATGATAGAAATTTGTTTATTTAGACTTTGCAAGTAGTACAGGAAGGCATGGTCAGTTGATGGCCTTATAGAGACTGGGATTCTATTCCATGTTTTAAGGAATCTACTATTATAATCTATCATTTTCTCTTGAGGGTCCCTCTTTATAGTTGTTAATTGCTCAACCAGAGACAAATTATTTGATTTATCCTCAAAATGCTTACTTAATGCATCCCCTAATTCATCCCATGAAGTAATAGAACCAAAAGTTAAAGTTCTAAACCACTCTAGAGCCTTACCTTTTAGAGATGCTGCTAATAATTTGGTGGCCGCATCCTCTTGAGTAATGTTGTGTATGCTGCAAATGGTGGTCACATCTCTTATGTGCTCAAAGGCTGTTGTCTGTCCCTCCCCTATGAAATCAGGTATACTCTTTAATGCCACCAAGGGTACATCATGATGCACTACAAAATTTAATGGGCTCCCCTGATTGAAAGGTGCAAAGGCAAAATTTCTAGCCATTGTAGGGGGTGTAACCTGAAGATTAACAACTATATGAGTTGTATTTTCTAGACTTGGATCTTCTTCCTCTTCTAGATCTTTGGTCAGAGATCTGCCTCTTCTTCTGAAATGAAAGAAGAGAGGTCTCCTCTCTGAAGTATCAGGAGGTGTAGATTGGACTCTTCTTGTAGGAGATTCTCTCTGAGTTGTCCTGCCTTTGTAGCTTCTTTTTAAGGGCAACTCTGAAAATTCAGCAAGCTTTGACTTTCTAGTCTCAATCTTTCTCATAAACCTTAAACAAGGTTGGCTTGAATCCTTGAAACCAGTGGAGTCGCTAGATATACTTGATAGAACAACCTCTAAAGGTTTGTATTATGCAATCTGTGTATCAAAGATGACACAATTTTCAACAAATGAACTCCTTTGTTGTCCCACCGGGCCTGCTAGAAATATTATACACTGGATTTGTGCCTTTGATTTCAAGCTCTCTTGGTCTTGATAATCTAGTATAACAAGGGAATCATCTCAAGGTTGTGGGACCTTTTTCTAACCAAGATGAAACCTCCAGATTCTAGGCTGGTTCCTCTTGGATAATCACCCTGATTTGCTCTTGACAGGAAAATAAATCTTTTGAGGGAAAGGGATAGAAGGAATGCATGAAAGGGAAATGACAGGAAGCAAATCTATCCTACTAGGTGATGCACCAAAACTAGGGTTTGGATCTCAGTATAGAGGGATGAAATCAGTGATAGACTTAGGTCTAGGGGATTACAACTCAATGAATAGGCCTACATAAATATTTTATAGAGGGGCCTATAGTAAAGGAATACTATGCATGGAAAAGGGAATTTCTCAAGATAGTAGCACTCCTAAAAAATTAGACACAGACTATAACCTACAGACAAACATTCATCTCTGCAATTGGGTATGGGAATGAGACAAATTGCCAGGGGTGGAATTATGCCCACAAAAGCATTCGAATCAAATCATTCATAAACATACACATGAATTACAGAAAGAAAGAGGAATCAAAAAAAAAACCTAAGAGTTACTGAAACATACATATACTAAATTCAATAAGAGATAATCCAAACAAGAAAGCATAAGGATAGCAAGAATGTCACAAAATACTTAGCAATATTTGAAAAATCAATAAAAATTTTACAATTGCAAAAAAGCCAAAGGGCAAGAGAAATGCCACAAATTGCTCTCTGAGAAAGAAGCCTTCTTTTTACAATTGCCAGATTCTAAGCACTACAGGCTCCAAAAAATGTTATATACAAACTCAACTACACGCAGGCAGGAGTCAAAAGTTTTAACCAAGGTTAAAAATTTTACAATATAATAATCATCCCTAGCAGTCAAAATCTGATCATAAATGTTCATCTCTAAAAATATCTCAATCGATCAGATATTTCTCCTTGCGTGCCCATCTCTACATTGATCCTGCCTGTAGACACAAAAACCTGCATTCAACAACCTCTCTGCAAGCCCACTAAGCCATAAAGGCTCCAAATCTGATCTCAGATCCTCAAAAGGACCCAAAAATGGTAGCCTAAATCCTCTACAAAATCTCCCAACAACCGCCTCCAGAAATGATCAATTCTTCAGCTACCTACACTTGCAAATGTCTCTACAAAAGAACACCTGCCAAAATAGGCTGCACCCCCTTGAAAATAGCAATGGTCACATGATTGCATGTGGCCTTCTGAGATCATGTGATCATGTGACAATGTTTAAAAAAAATCCACCTCCGCTTTCCACATAAGACACCTGGCCCACAAGATTCACCACCTATCAAACCCTACCACGTCACCTAATAGGAGTCGACCCCACGGTTGGACCCACAACCACACAGCTTGAAAAATTCAGTGGTCGCATGATCACATGAGCCTGAAAGGCTTCATGTGATCATGTGACAACCCTTAGAAAATTGTCACTCCTCCACGCAAGTCTATTGGCCCAAGACCGCACTGCAAACTTAACCCTAGTTTACCTCAGGTTCATTTCTCTTTAGTCACCAAGTCGTGTTCACTTTTCTTAACCTCGAGTCACATTCAGTGACCATGCGAAAACATTGATCCTTGCTTTATCTGATGACAGTCGCTAAGTCTCATAATACCCTTGGCATATTCCTTTTCGTCAGGAGATTACCTGATTAAAGGAAGTCTCATAATCACTACATAGAAAGGATATTCCTCTTTTCATTGCGAGATTACCCGACTGAACTTAGAACTGGGCCCACCACCAACTGCAACCTCCTCTCAGTGCGGCTAATGGTTTGTCGCATGTTCACATAGCCTAAAAGGGGGCTATGTGATCATGTGACAGACTGCTAGCGTTCATCAAAAAAACTACCACTGAGCCCACCGATGCCGCCGTCGTCTGTTGAAGGCTTGTCGCATGATCGCATGCGGCCTTTTGAGCTCATGCGATCATGCGACAACATCAACTTGTGACCCTTGCTTGACTGCTTTCCGGTTGTAACCACCATAACCACAGGTGGTTATTCACATGGGTGCATGGGATCAGAAGATCCCATGTGATCATGTGACAAACCATCAGATGTTAACCACTAACCACTACATCACATCAGAAGGAAGATCGATAGCTGTCATTACACTATGCACTTAAACAGGCAATATCTTTCCTTAGCGGTGTAGTGACAACCACAAGATTTCATCAAGCTTTAACCTTTGTAGATGGAGAATGGGCCCACTGAAAGGTGTCATGTTGTCACATGATCACAAGGGCAAGGAATATTCCTTGCAAACATGCGACAACCACAGGATTTCCACTGCACTGGCATGGCTTTGAGGAACTAAGACCCACCTATCAGAGTTGCACACTTAGGGTCGAAAACATAGAGGGGGGTGAAAACACAAAGGGTTTTCAAGTGAAGGCTGAAAACACACAAAGCTTCCTAGAGCGGGGGTCAAAAACACACTGGGTTTTCGGACCAAAAGGTAAAAACATCCTGAGCCTTCAGAGAGGAGGTCGAAAACACACTGGGTTTTTGACACTTGAGCATTCCTTTGAATAAAATAGGGTCATGGCCAAAATGAATGATAGGGAATTTTGGGCAACACTACCCTCTTCTACTTGTGGCTCTGCAAAACCAAGGCGGGTGCACCTGATCCAATAGTATTAACTCTAACTGATAGTTCTAACTCTGCCCCTTATTTCTTTATTAGATCTTTCAATAGATGAATATAGTGAGAAAGTACTAAACAACAACCTATTGTTCATTGACTCTCCATCACTGGGTAGGACAATACATGAATGTAAATAAAAGTAAAGACTGGTAATGATTTGAATGATTTGGGATTATAAGGTTTGAATCACTCTTCTCAACACAAAGATAGGAGAATATAGGCCACTGCCTTATCCATTGGGTAAAATATTAAGGAAAAGGATGAATACAATGGTTTCTAAAATTGGTCTTTGGACATAAACACAAATACCTCAAGTCTTTCCTACTTATGAAAATCCTTCAAATAAAGTCCAAGAACACATATTCCACTTTGAGAAATATTTAATCTAACTCTAGGTTGGAACTCAAAGCACCAATACATTCACATAAACCTTATGCAAAGATTTAAAGATTCAAAGAATAGAGCAAAGGAGAGACAAAGATCTAAGATTTGTATTAAGTATAACCTTTCACCATGTGCATACAGTATCCAAAATAGTAAGCTTGCAAGATAAGAACATCAATCTATACTTCTTCTCTATTGTTTGATAAAATGATATCAAAAATTACAATCCTTGACTAAAAGCTAGGGTTTCAGAAATTTCTATCTTTTTAACACCTAAACTCCCATCCCTTAGAATGGTCATGAAAAATCCCTTTATACCAAGAGATGCAACAAGCAATCGATCATTCTAGGGTTACAAAAACTAACCTAAAAAACCTTTACAACAACCCCAAAGGGTTTGCAATAACTGCGCTAATGAAATAGATGAGATATCTCTAATTGAGTTGACATGCTTTATGTTTTCAATGCTATCCTTGGCTCCTTTTCAACAAATCTAATTTTATTATCTCATTGTCAAACTGCAATGAATGCCCTTCTGCAAAAATTCAACCCTGATATTCATTTGGCTTGGCATCATATGAAACAAAATCCAATTCTAGCAATAACTTATGTCTTTTGTATCCTTTCCTAATTGCAATCTGTTGTGAAACAATAAATTCTCAGCCACCGCTTCATTTTACAACCTTCTGCATCAAAACCCTAGCAAAAACCCTACAAGAATTTTGAATTCAAATAAAAATGGTAACCAACTTGAGTTTAAAATAGGACCGTTGATCTATCTTATTCCCAGCAGATTGAGCGGCTCATAGAATCCCACAACAGTCAACAAAAATCTTTAAAAAATTGCTTTTCACATCATCAAACCCTCGACCAATGAAAATAGAGCACGTCAACAAGAAAAAGGCCCCACATAGCAATTTGGACCCACTCTTTATAAGCCTTAGATCTAATGGTTGGCGCATAATCTCATAGCCCTAACAGACTCCATAAGATCATACACCGTCCATCAGATCTTCCACACCGGCATTCTTTAGAATCTCTAGGGCCCATTAACATGTCTGCATACCATTCTAGCTTAGCCAATCACAACATGACAACTCAGCGACACCTGGAAAAATGACCCCACAATCCTCGATAAACCTTAACCCTTATGTTATTTTGTGAACATGCAACTAAAGGGAAAAAATTTAGTCGCTTAATGCCTTCATTGACTGTGGTTAAGTCAAACGATTCAGTGAATGACTGCATTCATTGAATCGCAAAGTCCCTTCTTAACCTTAGGTTACTCTTTGCGAACTGGTGAATACTGTAAACATTTATTGGGACAGACAAAGATTTAACCGCTCCACCAAAACCTTAGACCAAAAACTGGGCCCACCTTAAATGAGATCAATGGTTGTCAGAAGATATCAAACCTCTAACATATTCTATTAGATCTTACAAAAACCATTGGATCAACATTTTTATACAGCTCTGATAGATCCCCTAACATGAAACAAATCTATGGTCAGTCTTAAGCCCTCATAAGCCATGAAGATTCCACCAGAACATACGCCCACCGTTAGATGCAGAATCTCACCCCTGTTCTGACAAACCTCTGACATAGAAAAGAATCAACGGCTAGTCTTATAGCCTCATGTGTCAAAAATAACCCTTAAGATCATATGCTGGTCGTCGATGCTCTACTACTATCATAACCACTGAACCTCCAAAATCATTGGCCACACTGACAAAATTTTGAGTCATTAATATGTGGACCAATGAGAAAATGCTGACTAAGCACACCTGGCATGTGGACCCATTACATTGAAAAGCCTTTTCCGTGAAAGAGAATCAATGGCTGGCACAACTTCGCAAGCCTCTAACACATCACTTGCAAAGATACACCAACCTTTAGATGCAAATGTTGTCAGAGTTGGGCTCAGGAAAGGATAAAGGCTGGAAACTTTAGGAAATATTAAAGGGCCTGACTTAGGAAAAATCACACTGATGGACTTAGGAAAAATAAAGCTAGGTGCATGGAAACTTAGGAAAAATGAAGACCACTGGGTGAAAAAATTTAATGCACATGCCTTATAGATTTTTTTAAGTGGCCCAAAAAGTAATGTGAATTTAGAATAGGGCTAGGGCACACTAGGGTTTTTCCTTCAAATGGCTAGAATTTGAATTTTTGCCTAGGGTTTTGCCAAGAAAATGGAAAAATAACTACAGAGGCCTAGAAAATATGATTCAACCATGGAATTTTTCACTTGTGCTAATAGTGGCTCATGCTCGGGGACATTTATCTCCTATAGATACAATGAGAAGCTAGAATCTCCTGGTACAGTAGACCAAAACCAAGGAACTCCACACAAAAACTTTAAAACACAACTGTACAGAGAGTCAAAAATCTTCAAGAGAAGTAGAACTTCAAAAATTGACTATGAACAAGCAACTCCAGGAGTTCTCCTATCAAATTCTTCAAAATGTAAGAGCCTGCTCCCCATTTTTCCTCAATGATGTATGGGCCTAACCATATGGAATCAAATTTCCCATGTTTTCCTTTGTCTTGCATTCTTACATTCCACCTTAATACCATGTCTCCCTCTGCAAAATTTCTCTAAGTAGTCCTTCTATCATACAGGACATTACACTGGGCCTACAAATTCTCATTCTTGATGTGTGCATCATTTCTTACCTCATTTAATTGAATCAGGTCATTCATTCTGACTGTCATATCTTCTTCAACATCTTCATCATATTTTTGAATGAACTGGTATATCTGTAACAGATTATTTTGGGGTAATCTTGCATTTATTCCATACACTAAGTCAAAAGGGGCGCATCCTATTGCTTTCTTGACTCTAACCCTATCAGCCCACAGGGCTTGTAGCAATTTGGAGTCCCAGGCCTTCTTGTTTTTGTCCAGAACTCTCTTCAAAATCTTGATTAAACTTTTATTGCTAGATTCTGCTTGGCCATTTCCTTGTGGATGATAAGAAGATGAATATGAAATTTTAATACCATTATGTCGGTAGAAATCAACAAGCTCTTCTGACCTAAAACATAATGCATTATCAACCACCATAGTTTTTGGGCAACCAAATCTTGTGAGAATATTCTGCATCATAAAATATGTTACTACCTTGCTGGTTGCTCTTCTTGTAGGGATTGCCTCAACCCACTTAGTGAAATATTTAGTTGCCACTAAGATGTAAGAATGTCCACCACTAGACTTATTAGGGACTTCACCAATGAAATCCATACCCCACTTCTGGAAAGGGGCTTGAACAGAAACAGGTCTAAGAGGCAAATTCCCACTGAATTTTAGTTTTCCTACAAACCTTTGGCAAGGATCACACTTCTTGACAAACTGATGGGTATCCTTGAAAAGTGAAGGCCACCAAAAACCTACCCTGATAATCTTGTGGGCTATGGTCTTTGCCATGTAGTTTCCTCCACAAATTCCACTATGCATTTCATGCATCAAAAGTTTGGCCTTCTCCTGATCTACACACCTAAGCAAAACACCTTCATTACTCCTCCACCAAAGCTCACCATTTATAATTACATATCTCAAAGAGTGGAGTTTAATGGTTCTTTTCTTATTATCATCCAATTCAGGGGGTAAGACCATCTTTTGTAAATATTTGACAATATCTTTATACCATTCACAATAGTCCATGTTGCACACATAAGGTCTTTGATCCTCTTCTAGCATATTGATCTGGTTTGCATTTAAATTACTTTGGGCCATCAACTTTGCTAGGCCTAAACCTCTAATCAACTTTGTAATGTGTATATCAATGTTAAATTCTTGAATTCTATTAATCCACCTACATCTTCTTCCTGAAACCTCTTGTTGGACCAAGATGTCCTTAACTGCAGCACTTGGAACATAGGCAACCACTGTGGCTCCCACCAGATAGCATCTGAATGTTTTAATGGCCTTGACCAAGGCATAAGCTTGTTTCTCAATGATATCATAATTTAATTCTACTTGTAAATTCTTGCTGAAAAAGGAAATAGGTTGTTCAAAACCTTCAGCATTCTTTTCTAAAAGTACTGCAGCAATAGTATGAGCAAATGCAAAAGAGAAAATTTGCATTGGTTTGCTATAATCTAGTGTCTTCAAGACTGGAGCATGCTTAATGGCCCTCTTAATGTCATCGAAGGCCTGTACTATTTTAGTATTCCATTCCATTTTTTCTCCTTTCTTCAACATCCTTGATATGGGAATACTGATTTCTGCAAATTTTGTAATAAACCTTCTTAAAAAGTTGACCTGTCCTAAAAAGGACTGAATTCCCTTGATATTTTTTGGTAAGGATAGTTTTTCAATAGCCTCCAATCTTTCAGGATCTATCCTTACACCATCCTTTGAAACAATGTGCCCTAAGAGTTTTCCTTCTGTCACACCAAAGGCACATTTCTTTGGGTTTAGAGAAACCCCATATTCTAATGCTCTGATAAAAAATTTCTCAAGATGTTGATAATGTTGTTCTTCTTTTGCTGAAAAGGCTATCAAGTCATCCTGATATACCACCATAAATCTATCAATGAAATCCATAAAGCCTACATCCATAGCCCTCTGAAAAGTGGCACCTGCATTAGTCAACCCAAAAGGCATCCTTACATAAACATATGTTCCCCATGGAGTTGTAAATGCAGTTTTAAACTATTTTGTATCTTTGACCATAACCTGATTGTAACCAGAAAAGCCATCCATCATGGACATCAATTCTAATCTAGTGACCTTTTGCAACATGTTCTCCATATTGGGTAACCCATAGTTATCCTTCAGAGAGTTTATGTTAAGATTTCTAAAGTCTACACATAACCTGATATCACCATTCTTTTTTCTAATAGGCACTAAATTTGAAACCCAAGTGGAATGCCTGATTGGCTTGATTATTCTAGCATCCATCATCTTCTTGAGTTCACTCTACATTTTGGGTGCCAGGGTAGGGTTAACAGGTCTCAATTTATGTCTGAAAGGTTTTGTCCCCTCTTTGAGTGGAACCTCATGCTAAAAAAGGTCCTCTCTATAAGCTTTAAGGTCTTCATAAGACCAAGCAAAAACATGCCTAAATAATTTGAGAAGGTCAATCAATTTTTTTCTAATTCTTGGGGAGAGAGACTTTCCTATATAAACTTTCTTGGGAGCTATCCCTGTGCCCAAGTTTATCTCTTCAAGCTCATTGATTTTATCAGTACTAGCTGAGAAGGCCTTGTCTTTGTTGTCAAATGCCCTTTCAAGAGCAACTAGTCCTTTAGGAATCTTGTTTGATTTTAATTGCAAAACCTCTTTCCCAAAGATGACATCTTTTCCATTCACTGTATTAACATAAGCACTGAAATCCATTTCTTTATCACCAAAGTGAGATTCACAATGGAGAAACCTTAATATATCTTGGTCATCAGAAAAAACTTGCCAATTATCTAGATTGTCAGGAATAGAAGGCCTAGCTTGTACCTCTATATTGGAAACATCTGCAAATGTAACATCTTCTGGTCTAAGGGCTATATTAGCCAAAAAATATGCCATCCTATTTTGACTTCTTTCCATCCAACAAATATTAAAAGCACTAAAGCTTTCAATCTCATCCCAAATTGCATTCCTATATTGTTTCAACTTCTGATTCTTTGAAGCATATTTTGATCTAATTTGGGATATGACTAACTCAGAGTCACCTATAACTTTCAAACACTTTATGCCATGCCTTGATGCTAATCTTAGGCCAATTAATAGAGCCTCATACTCTACAACATTATTTGTGCAAGAAAACAACAAAGTAAATGAGAACTTGAAAGTTTTACCATTTGGAGATATGAGCAATATTCCAGCTCCAGATCCTTCTTTGCTATTTGCTCCATCAAAAAACATAGTCCAAAGACTATCAAGGTCAATCCATCCTTCTTGGCTTTCTAATTTTTGGGGAGGCTCAACACCTTCCTTTGTTTCCTTATCTTGGACTTTGAAGGCATTAACATCAGTATCAAGGAAACAATTCATGTTGTCTTGTTCTTCTTCCTCAATCATGTGTGGAGTTCTAGACTCCCTAGTGACTTTGATATTCTGTCCTTCAAAATTAAAAGTGGCAAATGATAAGTCACACTATATGTTGCCTCCCATAGAGGCACTCCATTTTCTTGATAATAACATTCCATACTGGGGAGGAATGTCAACTACCAAAACACTCATGGTCAATTGTTTGTTGGGGTATGCAGCCAATCTGTAAGGCAAAGCCTTAATAGTACCAACAACTGGTACTTCTCTTGAATTCATATCTTGACACCTACCATGAGTTGTATCCACTTTCAATCCTAATGATTTCATAACCTCAGTAGGCATAACAGTATTTGATGCTCCAGAATCAATCATGCAATTCTTTAGCAACTTTCCATTTATTTGCAAAGTCAAGAAAAAAGGATCAACTGATCCTGCTGCAGTACTAACAACATTTGTGTCCAAATATATTTGAGGGATTTTAGAAACACTCTCCTCACTACAATTTTCATCTTCTTCATCCACAATTGCTACTTGTTTCTCATTTTTTTCTGTTCTTTGGGAATCAGTATGCACTACACTTTTTACCCATTTCAAGGCATTTTTCTTATGTTCTTCTATTCTCATCATCTCTAATAATGGAACTTTGACAGTGATCTGAGACAAAAATTTACTCATGTCAACTGGAACATAATTTAAATCATGTACATCTAGTTTTGAATCTGCAATCTCTTTATCAGCTTCTTGGGTGGATATATCTACAGGTTTGTCAGTTTGGGCCTTGTTTTTCTTTTGCAAAACTAGTACAACCTCAGCAGTAGGCTTAGTTTTTACCTTGTAAACAATATTAGGCTTAGCAACTTTCTTTACCTTGACTTTATCAATAGGATTAGCATCCTTAGTCTTTTCTTGTGAAGTTTTTACATTCTTATCTATTTTCTTGATAAAAATGCCAGCAGGCTTAGGATTTGAATCACTAACAACTCTATTCCTTAAGTTATAATTTGCCTTTTCTTGAGTAACCAAATTGGCTGTTATCAAAGCAATTTCCTCATCAGAAGGTCTTCTCAAAGTAGTTGTTTGTTCATTCTTTTGAGCATTGCACTGAATGTTATCAGGCTCACTATCTTCATTATCTAAAAAAACTTGTTGATGATAGGATTCATTTCTAGTTTGGGAAAGTGATACATCCTAATTTTCATCCTCTTCAACAGAGTCTACCTCACTCAAAACATGATAAGATAACATCCCACATCCCTAGTCATCATAAGGTTGTTCCTCATTGCACTCCTGCTCCTCTTGAGAAGAGACATTTTAGGATATGGCACAATAATCAAGATCATGTGGTGACTGCAAGGCATTACACCATGGGACCTCCTCCACCACATTCATTGAATTTCTTTGCAATGGATCAGGGGTCCTATCATTTGGTCTATCTCTTTTCTCAGGAATAAAAGGCTTCCCATCTTTCCATTGAGTGTTGTAGGGGTAATTTTGCATTCTTGGCAATTTGTTGAAATTATTAAAGGGGGGCTTGTCCCCTCCTGCAGCTTTATTACCTCTATTTTCACCAAGCTTCAGATCCCTGATTGATTTCAGAATTTGTTTTAGGCTTTCATCATATTTAGGTTTCACACCTTGAGGCTTTCCCAGATCCTTTCTATTTAACAATGGTGATCTGTCATCTTGTCTCCTTCCCAACTTTCCTGAGATTCTTCCGTTGCTTTCTATGTTCACAGCTAGCTTGTAAGCTTCAACAAGACTCCTTGGATTCTTATCTCTTAAAAGGTAGCCAATCTTAGAATCAAAAGCATTTAAATATGTGACAAGGCACACCCTGTCATCCAATCTGATAACCTACAACAATTTATGCATGGCTTTTTGAAATCTAACATTAAATTCAATAACATCTTCATTGAAATTCTTTTTTATGTTATTGAACTCATTCAGCATAAAACCTTCATGAGTTTTATCACCATATTTCTCTTTAAAAAAATGCCTAAGCTGATTCCATGAACCTATGCTACCATGTGGAAAGGCTCTGAACCAATCCCTTGAGGCCTCTGTTAAGGATTGCACAAATAATTTCATGATAGCATCATCAGGCACAATGTTATAGTCATCAATGACATCAATAAACTTCTTTAAATGTTCCTCACAAGTAACAACATTGCTTCTAGTGAATTTAGGAAGCTTCTTTCTAATTTCTTTAGGGATAGGGTTAGGATAACTAGGGATACTAGTAAAAACCAATTGTTTACATCTTTCATGTATAATCCCTGTATTAAAAATACCAACACCCTGAGATGTAGCTGCATTATTATTGGTGGTGGCAGAACCATTGAATCCTTGTGCTGGGGGAATACCACCTATCTAATTTGCTAAATTTGTAGCATCTGCTCCTTGTGTCATGTTAGAATTAGTAAAATTTGTAGGTCCTGCAGACCTTTTAATAAAATCAATTTTCTTTTTCATTTCTAATGTTCCAGCTTCTAATTCTGCCTTTTCAAGTTCCTTAGCTAGCAATTCATGTTCTTTTTTGGCCTTTTCAAGGTCGGCTTCCAATCTTAAGGCCTGGTCTTTAGGACCCTTGGGGTTTACAGGCTCTTTAATTGAAATGCCCACTTCCTTTTGTTTCCCTTTATCCTTTGGTTTCCTATTTTCAAAAGTCTTATGGACAACAGGCAGTTCTTTTGTCTGTTCAGGAATAGGGACATAATATATAGCCTCTAAATCTAGCAATTTCCTTTTTAATTGATCAACTCTTATCATGGCATGTCTAACACTTTCTTCCTTCTCATTTTCTCTCTTTTTCCTAATGGCTTCTTGTTCTTGAATTCTTCTTTCCAATTCATACACTTCCTCAAATATTTCTTCAGAATCAGGCAAAGTTGTTTTAGATTTAGCCTCCTGTTCTTGAAGCTCTTCTTGTTGATCTTGAAATTCATGGAGGCCCTGGGGCATTGATGAATCAAGGGTTAAAGGGGGAACAAAATCCTTTCCACCCCTACTTTTGCTTCTAGACCTACTAAATTTTCCTGAAATGCTTCTATTTTGGGATGGTCTTTCACCCTCTCTTTCTGTGGGGGAAGAATAGTCTTCATACTGGTTTAGGCCCGAATCAACTGCCTCCTCATACTCTGAGGCATTTCCTTGCTGACTAGGAGGAGCAACATTTTGTTTTCTTGAGTTTCCTCTTTGTTTCCAAGTCAGAGACATATCATCAACACTTTTTTCTTTCCTAACCTGAGTTCTTTTGGATGTGGCAGGAAGTCCACCTTGCAAGCTTTCTTCTGGGTGTTCCTTCCTCCAAGACCTTGTGATTTTGAAACTCATAACTATATATTATAAAGTACTAGTTACAAAGATGCTCAGATTCGCTACTCACAATATGTGAGATAATTTGAAACCTTACTAAAATTGACTCTTATACTCTTTAATAAAAACCACGAGATAAATGATAAGCCGGCTAGGAGTCTAAGCTCAACTTGTACTCATGTTATCTATGCTGATTTGTAACACTAGAGATATCAAATGATTGAAATAGGTAGGTCAGGAGTCAAGCTCAACTTGAAACCTACACTATTTTCTCTTGACAATATTTATCTATTCTCTAGTAGAATCACTGATTTGATGGTGACCTGGAAGGGCTGAATCAATCTGAAACTTGATTTATCAATGAAAACACTAGAAATTCTAATTTCTTTAACAAGACTTGTTTATCTTTCCCCACTAGAGTCACCATTTTGTTGGTTCCTGGATAGGATTTTACACTCCATCAGATACCAATATGCTTATGATGGATATTGAGGATTGGTTAGTTCCAAATGTGAGCAATCTATAAGCAACTAGACCACCTATAGGGATAAGACTACCCACTTCCACTTCTGGCTCTGCAAAACCAAGGTGGGTGCACCTAATCCAATAGTATTAACTCTGACTGATAGTTCTAACTCTGCCCCTTATTTCTTTATTGGATCTCTCAACAGATGAATATAGTGAGAAAGTACTAAACAAGAACCTATTGCTCATTAACTCTCCATCACTAGGTAGGACAATAAATAAATGTAAATAAAAGTAAAGACTGGTAATGATTTGAATGATTTGGGATTATAAGGTTTGAATCACTCTTCTCAACTAAAAGATAGGAGAATATAGGCCAATGCCTTATCCATTGGGTAAAATATTAAGGAAAAGGATGAATACAATGGTGTCTAAAATTGGTCTTTAGACATAAACACAAATACCTCAAGTCTTTCCTACTTATGAAAATCCTTCAAATAAAGTCCAAGAACACATATTCCACTTTGAGAAATATTTAATCTAACTCTAGGTTGGAACTCAAAGCACCAATACATTCACATAAACCTTATGCAAAGATTTAAAGATTCAAAGGATAGAGCAAAGGAGAGACAAAGATCTGAGATTTGTATTAAGTATAACCTTTCACCTTGTGCATACAGTATCTAGAATAGTAAGCTTGCAAGATAAGAACATCAATCTGTACTTCTTCTCTATTGTTTGATAAAATGATATCAAAAATTACAATCCTTGACTAAAAGCTAGGGTTTCAAAAATTTCTATCTTTTTAACACCTAAACTCCCATCCCTTAGAATGATCATGAAAAATCCCTTTATACCAAGAGATGCAACAAGCAACTGATCATTCTAGGGTTACAAAAACTAACCTAAAAAACCTTTACAACAACCCCAAAGGGTTTACAATAACTGCGTTGATGAAATAGATGAGATATCTATAATTGAGTCGACATGCTTTATATTTTCAATGCTATCCTTGGCTCCTTTTCAACAAATCTAATTTTAATATCTCACTATCAAACTGCAATGAATGCCCTTCTACAAAAATTCAACCCTGATATTCATTTGGCTCGGCATCATAAGAAACAAAATCTTATTCTAGCAATAACTTATGTCTTCTGTATCCTTTCCCAACTACAATCTATCCTAAAATAATAAATTCTCGGCCACCGCTTCATTTTACAACCTTCTACATCAAAACCCGAGCAAAAACCCTACAGGAATTTTGAATTCAAATAAAAATGTAACCGGCTAGAGTTTAAAACAGGACTGTTGATCTATCTTATTCTCGGTAGATCAAGCAGCTCATAGAATCCCACAACAGTCAACAAAAATCTTTAAAAAATTGTTTTCCACATCATCAAACCCTCAACCAATGAAAATAGAGCACGTTAGCGAGAAAAAGGCCCCATGTAGCAATTTGGCCCCACTCTTTATAAGCCTTAGATCAAACGGTTGGCGCATAATCTCATAGCCATGAGAGACTCCATGAGATCATACGCCATCCGTTAGATCTTCCACACTAGCATTCTTTAGAATCTCTAGGGCCCACTGATGTGTCTACATACCATTCCAGCTCAGCCAATCACAACATGACAACTCAGTGAAACCTGGTAAAATGACCCCACAATCCATGGCAAACCTTAACCCTTATGTTATTCTGTGAACATGCGACTGAAGGGAAAAAATTTAGTCGCTTAATGCCTTCCTTGACTATGGTTAAGTCAAATGATTCAGTGAATGACTGCATTCACTGAATCATGAAGTCCCTTCTTAACCTCAAGTTACTCTTCGTGAATTGGTGAATACTGCAAACATTTATCAGGACCGCCAAAGATTTAACCGTTCCACCAAAACCTTAGACCAAAAACTAGGCCCGCCTTAAATGAGATCAACGGTTGTTGGAAGATCTCAAACCTTTGACATATTCTATCAAATCTTACAACAACCATTAGATCAATCTTTTTATACTGCTCTAACAAATCCCCTAACATGAAACAAATCTACAGTCAGTCTTAAGCCCTCATAAAACATGAAGATTCCACCAGAACATACGCCCATCATTAGATGCAGAATCTAACCCCTGTTCTGACAAACCTATGACACATAAAAGAGTCAACGGTTGGTCTTATAGCCTCATGTGTCAGAAATAACCCTTAAGATCATACATTGGTCGTTGATGCTCTGCCACTATCAGAACCACTAAACCTCTGAAATCGTTGGCCCCACTGACAAAATTCTAAGTCATTAATACATCGACCAATGAGAAAATGTTGACTAAGCACATCTGGCATGTGGACCCATTACATTGAAAAGCCTTTGTTGTGAAAGAGAATCAATGGCTGGCACAACTTCGCAAGCCTTTGACACATCACTTGTGAAGATATGCCAACCGTTAGATGCAGATGTCATCAAAGTCAGGCCCAAGAAAGGATAAAGGCTAAAAACTTTAGGAAATATTAAAGGGCCTGACTTAGGAAAAATCACACCGATGGACTTAGGAAAAATAAAGCTGGGCACATGGAAACTTAGGAAAAATGAAGACCGCTGAGTGAAAACATTTAATGCACATGCCTTATAGATTTTTTTAAGTGGCCCAAAAAGTAACGCAAATTTAGAACAGGGCTAGGGCACACTAGGGTTTTTCCTGCAAACGGCTAGAATTTGAATTTTTGCCTAGGGTTTTGCCAGGAAAATGGAAAAATAACTTTGGAGGCCTAGAAAATATGATTCAACCATGGAATTTTTCACTTGTGCTAACAAGAGAGACATCTAAAGGTTTACTACTTGTATCTATATTTGTTGATGACATTATCTTTGGAGGTAATGACAAACTTAGTGCTGAATTTGCTAAGGAGATGAAAAGTGAATTTGAGATGAGTATAATTGGACCTATCAAATACTTTTTGGGATTGAATGTGCAGCAAACAGCGAAAGGTATTTTCATTAATCAGTCCAAGTATGAAAAAAAGAAATTCAAGATTGATGATTGCAAGCCAGTAGGGACACCTATGATAACTAGATGCAAGCTTACAAAAGAAGATGACTCACCAACAGTAGATATAACATTGTACAAGTCTATGATTGGTAGACTTATTTATCTTACTCACACCAGACCAGATATTTCCAATGCAGTTGGCATAGTCGGAAGATTTGCAGTAGAGCCTAAACAAAGTCACCTCATGGTAGTAAAAAGAATATTTAGATACTTTCAAGGAACTATAGACTATGGTCTATGGTATCCAAATTCAAAAAATGTTGAGCTTCATGTATATACTAATGCAGATTGGGTAGGATGCATTGATGATAGAAAAATTACATTAGGAGCAGTGTTTCTTGGTGATAGTCTTGTCACTTGGACAAGCAAGAAGAATAATTGTATCTCTCAATCAATAGCAGAAGTAGAGTATGTTGCAATAGCCCTGAATTATTCTACAATTGTTTGGATCAAGAAGATGATAAAGGATTTTGGAATTCAGATTGATTATCCTATTGTTATTCACTGTGATAACACTAGCACTATCAACATGTCAAAGAACCCTGTGATGCATGCAAATACAAAGCACATTGAGATCAAGTATCACTTCCTAAGAGAGAAAGTGGCAGAGAAAGAAGTCAAGTTGGACTATGTGAGTACTAAAGATTAGTTGGCAGACATATTCACAAAGCCCTTTCCAAAGGATACTTTTGAGTATCTCAGGGAGAAGTTGGGAGTAATTCCATTCTCTAATTCTGCTTAGAAGAAAGAAGAAAAAGCATCAATCCTCAAGGACTGATGGATGGTTGACTACTCTACTTATGGAGTAGTACCAGTGCTTAAAATGATTGGCACCCTTTTCCATTGATGTCAAAGGGGGAGTAATATATATTCATGCAAAATAGAAGTAAAAGGAGGAGCAATATACTAAGGGGGAGTAGTATTCAGTTATGGCAACAATTCAGTTGAGGAAATGGAGAATGTTGAAGAATATTACAGCAGATGGAAGTTTCATCTTTGGGGGATTTTTGAAGAGGAAATGGAGAATGTTATAATAGAATTGTTCATTTGGATTGGTGGACTTTTTCATTTCATATGTTGCCATCAATTCCAAAGGGGGAGATTGTTGGATATTTTCCAACAAGCCAGTGCTGACTGTATATTTGTCATTGATGACAACATATGGTAAGAATCATGCATGGAAGACTTATGTAGTAATATTTTAGTATATGTGGCATGGACATGTTATCAGCATGATATCATGGGTGCAGAGGTTAGCTATTAGTACAGACAGTTATATAGCAGCGTGTGTCAGCAGTGTTCCTGACAGAGTATCAGGTAGTGTTCTATGTATAGTTGTCTGTACAGTTATCATGAAGCCTTGCACATTTGGATATGTGATGAAGACATTTTAGTGATTTTACAGTCATGGATGTAAAGTCTGATGATTAGTAGAAGTGAAGTTATGCAGTCGCTATTCACCAATAGTAGTTTCCTGTGTTTGTTCAGAAGAGCCAATAGAGATTATATTGGTTCTAGAGTTGCGCCTATCATTTTGGTATGTTCCCTTGGATTAGAGCTTGGAGAAGAGTTATTAAGGTTTGGTTAAGAGTGCATGAGGTAATTCAGCTTGAGGAGAAAGATTCATTTATTTTGGTAGAGTCGACAGTGTGTAGCGTGCGTCTACAATTATCTTATTGGATAGGTCCCAGAATATGTTGTGTACTTAGTAGAGCCAACTAAATTATTATTGGAGTTTGTTATGACTTCTCTAATATGATTTCAATGTGGTTCTAATAGGATGAATTGATTATATCATTTAGAGGAAATATATTTATAGATAGTAATTTGTGATTGCTAGAGCATGGTTTAGAGTTGATTGTGCAGAGCAGAGCATAGTGTGTGAAGTGTTGAGCCATCAGAAGAAGGTCTATGTGACCAAGTAAAGTATTTGTGCTATATATTGGGACTGATCCAGATAGTAGGTCAAAGTGTAGTTCACCAAGATCTAGATATAGTGTGTATCTATTATTCAGAAGGTTGTAGCCTTTGCCCATTTGAGCAATGTGCTCTCAGACAGTGCATCCTCACCCCTAATAGGGTTAATTGTAAAAGACTCCTAACAGGGTCCAACCCTTGACTAGGTCTACTGTACTAAATATATTGTAAATCAACTCCTAACAGGGTTAAGGATCTTCTAACAAGGATCATAATACACTAGTGCAAATTATTAGTGGGTGTCAATTCCCACCAAGGTTTTTACCTATTTGGGTTTCCACGTAACCAAATAGTTATGTTGTGTTGAAGTGTTTTTTCATTGTGTTTATGCTTTATGTTTATGTATACTTAATTGGATAAAGAATTGAAACTTTTAGATAACTGATTCACCCCCCCCCCCCCCTCTCAGTTATCTCTTGGGACTATTCCTAATAGATGTGGAGTCCACTGAAGCATCTCCTAAGGTGCCTAAGAGGAAGAATAAAATTGTTACAATTCACCCTTCAACTAAAGCCACAAGAAGTAGAGGCAGAAACTCACAACCACCTCCTGAGGTAGGATTCCTACCAAGTCTTCAAGTGTTAAGGACTAGAGTGGTAGAGGAAGGAAGGCTAGATCAGATAGCCAAGTTCTATGACAAATATCATGAAATTGACAAGTATGAGATCCATGAGATGCTAATCAAACATATGATCAAGTTCAAGAAGATAGTTCTAGAACTGAAGTCAGAGATTCTGGATAAAGTATGGAAAATTTTGGATTCCTTGAAAAGACAAGCAACAGAGGAAGACTTCAAAATCAGGGAGAAAATACTAGATGACAATCTACCAGTATGTTCAATTGATGAGAAAACACTACTGCTAGGATTGGTGAAACCATTCCTTGGAACTAAGATGAGGACATTACACATAATGAAAAAAGATTATGAGCAGATAACAAAGGAGATAGAACAAGCCTTTGAGAAGGTGTTTTTAGAACAATGTGTGCAACCACCATCTACACCCATAAGTCAAGAACCTATTGAGAAAGAGAATGCAGTTGATTTTACAAATGTACCTATGATAGGTCCCCAAGACTCAGCACCCTCAGTAACAATGCCCACAATTGAAATAAAGTCTGTGACCATGACCGCAACTCAAAAGGATGACACAATTATGATTAACAATGAGGAGATATCAATGGCAGCCACTGACAAAAACTTGGACAAGTTTGAAGAAGCTTTTGTTAGTACACAAGAAGTAGAAATTCTATGTGGTGATATTTCACCTAAGCACCAAGAGGAAGTATTGATAGAAGACATAACAGATCATGAAGAAGAGGAGGAGAAAGAAAATGAAAAAGAGAAAGAAGGAGAAAAGGAGGTAGAAAAAGAAACATCAAATGAACCCTTGGTTGGAACACTTGCAAAGGTTAAGATAGAAGTGATGGATAGCACACCTATCACTCCCATGCCATCAGCATCATTGTTGTCAAGGTTGACTCCTGATACTATAATCTTGGAGTCTTGGGGAGAAGAAGACCTGATCAAGATCAGTGTCCTTGCAATGGAGAAGGCCAAGGAAAAGCAAGTAATGAGAAATCCCCTATTTTTTGAGTCAATAGACATCTTGAATAACCTACTGCCAATAGAGACCAAGTTACAAAAGGTACACTTAGTGGAGGATGTCAGCAAAATCCTAACAAGCTTCAAGGAAAACTTTTCTGGCCTAGAAGAATCAGTGGCTAAGATAGTAGAAAATAAGTATCTTAAGAAAAGATTGGATGAGCTATCTGTAAACTTTTCACTTGACCTCAACTCCTTAAAATTTGGTCAAGATTCACTAAAAGAATTTGCAGCCAAAGGAAGAAAACTCATAGCAGACTGCATGAACCAAGCTAAGCTGACAGCAGATCTTTATAAGAAAATTCAAGAGGAAGAGGCTATGATAGATCAAATTAGGAAATTAGTAGAATATCTCAGTACAAATATCAACATGTGCAACAATGTATACCAGGGACAAGTGGACAAGATAGAAAAGATAGAAAAAGAAATGTTCAAAATAAGGGCAAGGCAAAAATAGCTGAGAAATGCTCTTGCACCTTCTCTAGATGTCTTGAATCAAAACATCAAGGAGATCGATGCCACTATGGTGACATATGATCAAGGTATATGTATAGAACTAGAGAAGATGGAAAAGTTAACATAAGCTTTGTGCGCCCATCTCCAGATAGTAGACACACTGAAGAAATTTTGGCAGAATGAGATTGCTAAGCTGAAATTAGCATATCTGGATGTCTTCACTTTGTAAGTACTTGTGAATACATTTTTGAGAACCTTTGTCATTAATGTCAAAGGGGGAGTATAATATGTAGAAAGAAGAATATGGAGCTTTGTAAATAATGTAAAGAAAAAATATAGAAGGGGAGATATAAGTTAGAATATATATTAGAAATTTTGTATAAGGGAACAGTTAGTAACTTTGTCATATTCCTTTGTTGCCATTAATGAAAAAGGGGAAGATTGTTGGAAAGTTGACTATACTAAAGTATGTGACTGTATTTAGTGTTTTCATTATGGAAAAAAATTCATATAGAGTTTTGGAGTCAGCACACTTTATCACAAGGTCAGAATATGGCTAAGTATAGAAGATTGGACAGTTAGCAGAGCACCAAAAGATCAGAGCATCAGCGCATGGGTGTATGAATGAGTTATGGTATGCACCCTTGAATTTAAGATGGTCAGTGTGTATTCATGCTAAGTCTAAGAGTGCATGATCAGATGAAACAATATGATGAAGATACAGACAGTTGAAGAGGTACCGCCAGTGAACGATAGAACAGAACAGAGTATGGAGCCGACTATTTCTATTTTGATTAGCAGTTATAATAATGTTTTGTAAAGGATATGTGCCTATTTTAATTAGGTTGTAGACATGTAAACATCATTGTTTGTAAACATGTTTGATCCAATTCACTTGGAAGTGTTATATGTAATCAGTTAAAGGTTTGACCTAGTTAATTGTTTTGTAAGCGCATATAAATATGACATGCACCTTAGTAATTGATGAGAAAAAAAGAAAATAGAGAAAGTAGAGTAGATCAGAAGTATGTGAAGATAATTCAATATGTTTTAGAGCTTCACAAGAGGTTGAAGCATTAGCACATCAAAGGAACTGATCAAACAAGTAGTGTCACAGCACCAGTTCATCTAGCAGATATAGTGTGTATCTGAGATAAAAAGGTTGTAGCCTTCACCACTTGAGCAGTGAGCTCTAGGATAGTGTATCCCCGCCCCTAACAAGGTTATTGTAAAAGAATTTTAACAGGGTCTGACCCTTGACCAGGTCACTATACTAAAAGCATTGTAAAGAACAACTCCTAGCCGGGTTGTTGATCTTCTAACAAGGATCACAAGACACTAGTGCAGTTCTTAGTGGGTGTCAATTCCCACCGGGGTTTTACCTATTTGGGTTTCCCCATAACCATATTGATGTTATGTGTTGTGATTGTTTATCTTGTTTATATTGATGTTTATTTTAGTACTTAAGCAATCAAATTAAGTTTCAAGAGTAAAGTAAAAATATTAAGATATAGTGAACACTGATTCACCCCCCCCCCCCCCTCTCAGTGTTCCCATTCCTAACAAACATAAATACAGACTCAACACTTGGTACAATACTATTATCATAGTTATTCAACTCAAAATTAGTCAATTTATAGATTAGGCTATCAAGTGTAAGAACATTACTTGGGGCAGATCTCATTTCATGAATTGCATAAATTCTGATGGCATAGATTGGTAGACTGGTTCTAATCATTTTACTTACAACAATGTCTTCATCAATAACACCTCCTGCTCCTAGGATAGCATTGATAATCTCTTTTATTTGGTTACTATACTATGAAATGTTCTCACCTTCTTTTATTTTCATATCATCAAACTTTCCTCTAAGACTCTCAGCTCTTGCCCTCAACACATTTACATCTCCTCCGTGAACTAGTGAAAGTTTGTCCCAAATTGCTTTAACATTAGTGCATATCTTGATATCTTCAAATTCATCATCTGATAAGGTAGAAGAAATCTCTATCATTGTCATGTTATGTTCATGTCTATCTCTCTACTAATCAACCATCAAAGGTCTAATAGATGGTTGAATGTAAGCATTATTAAGGTAAAATACTGCAGCTTCTCCAATTCCATAAATGTGCAACCTCATTCTGTTTTGCCATGTTGAGAAGTTTTCTTTGTTCAACTTTCGAACCTCTCTCTTATACATCTTGTGATCTTTAGATTAAGTCCTTAAAACTTCATGTTTAATCACATAGGGCTCTGATACCAATTGTTAGATAACTGAGAGGTGGGGTGAATCAGTTAATTCCAGTTATCCTACAGTCCTAATCTCCCAGATGTATATAATTAAAATTTTTGATGAAATTATTAACTCGGTAAGCTATCAACAATATCTTTATGTTCATCTACCAATTGACAGTCATTTCATTACTATGTTTACCGATTAATCTAGATATGAAATGTGTAAAGTAAAATAATAATCCAATCACATCAAATACACATAACACAAGGATTTCAATGTGGAAACCATGTTAAGGGAAAAACCACCTGGGACTGGTAACCCAAAATATTTCACTCTTCTGAAGTGAGCTCAGTTGGGAGCCAACCCTGTTAAAGGTTACAAAACACACTATAAGGTGTGACCTAGTTAGAGGATTTATCACTAAAAAATTTTCCTTGACCAGCATTCACTATGGGGTCAACAAGAAAACAATCAACATTCAATGAATGTCATATTGAAATATAAAAAGACTGTTAAGTCCATTCGGTTAAGATATTTTTCTATAACAATGGTTAAATTGGTATAGTAGTGATCTGATTCAAATACAAATGACATTTTTAGATTTTTAGATCTATGCTAAGCTCAAAATACCTCTCCTGATCAATAATCAATTCAACTCTTCATATCCTCCATCTTATTCAACTCAGTAAATAATTCTCTGATTCTTGGTAATGCCTACAGTTTAGCTGGGTTCTATCTATAACCAATTTGATTAGTAGTGCATGAAAATATTCCTTCCACGTGAATTCTCCTACAAATTCAATTATCCCAGACTCAATAATGAATCTCATGTCTCTTTAAATAGACAGCATAAATAGTTTTCTTCTCATCCATTAGATTTTTCCTCTTAATCTCCATCATCCATTTTGTCGCTTCAAGATTCCTCTGCAGTTGTGTCTATAACATGTTTCATCCTTCTCCATTTGATCAATCTTAAATTTTTTCAGTCATTAGATCATCATAACAAACTTTCTCTTTTACCTCAGAATCATAAGCAATCTGTCAGCACATCAATTCAGTCGGTTGTTACAAAATTTAATTGTTTCTCTCACTCAGTTAATACAGAATGTGTCAGTGAATGCTAACTCAGTTATTACTATTACTCAGTATACACTTCACTGGATCAGTGTATATATAAGTCTTCAATTACCGACCACATAAACTTGTTCAGTTATGATCTCCAATTTATAACAAAATAATGTAATACAATCAAGTCGACAACATGATGCCATAGACTCGTCAATAAGTTACCCAATGAATACCTTAGCCATATCTTCCACATCCATCTCACTCTTATGTAGATATCCTTTACCATTTGCCTTCTTCAGATGTTTGTAACCATCATGATAAGTAGAGTCAAAACTAGTTGACATCAATGACAATACATATTGACTGATTTAATTGCCTTACATATCACTTTAATTAGTTGTAGGTTATCATTTATAGCCTCATACGGTGTTATTAAACTCTAGGTCACCTATTCCTATTCTTGTTCTTGTTCTTCTTATTTCGGTGCCTCTTCCCTTTCTTCTTCCTTTTCTTCCTCTCTTATTTCCTCTTCTTCTTTTCTTACATGCTTCTCTTCTTCAATATTATTTCCTAACACCTTATCTTCTTGTTGGGTCACCTCAGAAGAATGTATGGGATGAGAAGGTGGAGGAGTAGGTATTTGGGGTGTCGGTTGAGAAGGAATGGGATGCTAGACTAGGGGTTGCATGGTAGAAAGAGGAGGATTCGGAGCTATTTGAGGAGTTGGTCAAGGAAAATATGGTGAAGGCGTAGGTCTATGAATTGGTGGAGAGGTTGGAGTAGGGAGTTGAATAGGTGAAGTTTTCAATGGAGGTTGAGCTTGTGATGGAGGTGGAACTAGAACTTTTGGAGGAATTGAAACATGTGGAGGTGTAGCAGTTGGAAGCAGGGGAATTGGAACTTGCGGAGGAAGTGGAACATGTGGAGGTGCAGCAGGAACTTGTGGAGGTGGAGTAGGAACATCAAAAGAAAGTGGTGTCTCAGTATCTTCTTTTGAAGTAACTCCAACTGCAAATTCTTGGCCCAACTCCTTTTCTAATTCTACAAACTCACCCCAATCTACTTCCATAGGTTCCTCTATTAGTCTTTGGGGTACCTATTGAGCTGATTCATCTGTAGCCTTCTCTAGAGTTGTAGTAGTGAATTGTGTTAGAGGAGGAGAAAATGTGAATTGTAATTGTTGTTCAATAGAAGGATTTGTTTTAGGAATTTTTTGATCCATCATCTACTCTTTAAAACCATAAAGACCCTCAAATTCTGATACATAGAATTCATCATCTCCTAAGGTATCTCATGGATTAACCTCTTCCTCCTGGACCTCTATATCAACATCAATTTGTACCTCTTCTTCTTGGATTTTCCTCTTCTTTTTAAAGACTCTTGATTGAGTCCTTCAATTCAAAGGAACCTCATCTTCTTCATCTTCCTCTTCTTCTTCCATCACTTTCTCCAAGTATGGGGATGTAGATGATTTCTTCCCTTTGTAAACTTTCCCCTTTTTCTAAACCAGCAGGCTTGGGTCCTATGAATTTTACCCTTAGTGACCTCTTTGGCACATTTTCTTGTTCCTTGATGCTAGAAGATAGAGCATCAAGTGGAGCTATGCTCCTTGTCATGTGATTCTTTGATAGCTTAACCCTAGGGTTGGACCCATATGCGATTGGACGCTCATGTCTGTATACTATTTCTGGCCTTTGAAGTTTTGCAGGGGGAACTCATCCCACTTAAATGAAAAGGATTTATAGACCTTCATGTCCTGTAGGGAATGGGGACCGATTTAGATAGGGAAGTCCCAGCAATTTTCTTATGTTTTATATGCTCGTAGGAATTAGAGAGTTGTCTCACCATTTCCAATAAGATGATCCTATTTGATGGGTACCTTGGTAACTTCTTTGGAGTTAGAGTACTCCCGACCACCCTAATGTATGTGAAGGTTTTGAACTAAATACAATAAGCCCCCAGGGCTTTCACCTTTGTTGCAGCTTCTTCTAAAAACCTTTTGGTGTAATCACCCTCTATGGAGTGGATGATCACGAAGAAAAAGGCATCATTAACAATTTTGAATTCTGAGTTGTCCTCCCCAAGGTCCTCCTTCCTTACTAGCTGGGGGTATACTGTAAATGGCCAAGCATTGGGTTGACCCATAGCACCAACTTTGATGAGCCCTAGATACACTACCCTAGAAGCAAGTAAGTACAATATATTTTTATCTCTATTTGAGCATTAAAAATTGTCATTAGTATCAAAGACATCGTTCGGTTACCTATGCTACTCTAGTCAATAAAAGAAAGCACTTCAAGCCAGCCAGTTAAGTCTTTACATCGAGCACCAGAGCAGTTTTATCAAGCATCAATGTGCACCAATACCGAGTGATAGTAAACACTGAGTAGACTGGACACTAAGCACTAGTGTAATTATCGAGCAGTATATACAGCATTTACCGAGAATCACATAAAATGGCATAGTAATCAGTAATGGCATACTTATCTATGTAAATGGTTAAAATAGAATCACAAAATGTTTTAGCAAGATTGGGGATCATTTATTATAGATATATTGATTAATTGTGATGAAATCTTTATTAATTGTTAGATCTAGGTCATTTTTGTACTCCGTAGATCTTAGGGTTTTCTCTAAGATATTGTAACCTAATTTTGTTAAGCGGAAAAAGTAGTATGCTATATAATTGTATTTCATGTGATTTTGATATGAAGCTTGACAAGGAAGTTAAGAACAAGTGAAGAAGTTCTTGAAGCATTAGACAACTTCAAGATATCAATTATCAAATAGAGAAGAACAGAATACAGAGACATTCAGATTAAGCAAAATCAGACAAGACTAGCAAGCAGTTTAGAGCAGAGATCTTCACATGAAAAGGTGATATCTATTCAGTATTTCATAGATCTATATCAGACAAGATAGAGTTGTCAATTTTCAGATACATCCTATTATTTTCTAATCATTGTAACAGAGTTTGTTAAAATCTCTTAATAGAGTAGACCTAACAGTCTTTTATGTAAGTCTCTTAACGGAGTGCACACTCAAGTAGTGTTGTTAAACATCCTATAACTAGGTAGATCTAATTGATCTAAAATGTTACTCCTAACAAGGTAAGATCACCAGAAGTGATCACCACTTGTAGCCCTAACAGGAAAACCTTTTCTATCTACAGTAGTAAAGAATTTGTGGGTGTCATCCCCACCATAGTTTTTACCTTCTAACAAGGGTTTTTGCATTACCAAAATACTTGTGTTATGTGATAGATATATTGTTGATTTCATGCTATTTACTTTTACAAGTTCACTGAATGAATGATACATACAATAGATTCAAGTGATATGTGAAGTTACTAATGTTTGTTGTTTAAGGTTTGATAGTTGAAAGTTTTTGTGGGCACTGATTCACCCCTCCCCTCTCAGTACCCTATCTCTCCATCCCAACAATTGGTATCGGAGCTCAGATCTCTTATTGGATGGTTTAACCACTAAAGAGTAAAGATCTAACCATATAGAGATATAAGTTGGACAAGACAATAGAGAATCGAAAGATTCAGATGGAGATGTTCATAGAGAAGTATAAGAAAGCTAAGGATGACTTGAAAAAGTTATTGGTTCAAAGGAAGAACCTGGCTATTCTAGAGAATGAGATTAGTTACCATGAAGAAGACATTGATGATATATTTGACAACATTGGATCTAGTTCAGGAAGTATTTCTGATGGATCTTAAAGTGTACTCTCTGATTTGTCTAAAAAGAATCTTCACTTAACTGAAAAAGTGAAAGGCCTGCAAATCAGTCAAGAATCACAGATGGTGAGAATGATAGATGTATTGAACAATTCTAGACAAGTTGAGAAAGAGAAGAATCTAGTTATTGAAGACTGAAGACAGATAACTGAACAACTTCAAGCAAAAGAAACTGAGATACAAAGATTCACCGAGCACCATTTCAAAATATCCAAGCAGATGATGATTGTAAATCAGGAAGTTAACCATGTAAATGGTGAATTGTCAAGAAAAATTGAAGATATTGGAATACTCAGGGAAGAGAATGAGAAACTGAGAAATGAAGTAAAGATACAACAACAAAACAATGAAATGATGAAATTGGATGAAGATAGTTCTAGAAAGATTGATGATTTTCTGACTAATCAAAGAAGATTTGGAAGTAAAGTTGGATTAGGCTATACCGGCAAAGGAGAATCATCCAAACAAGTTGAACAACAATCAAAATCAAAGACCTAATACATTGTCATGCTATCACTATGGAAAACTAGGACATACCTCAAATGTCTACAATAGAAAAGCACAAGGTAAACCCCAAGTCACTCCTAAGGTTAATGGTTACTGCTATTACTGTGGCAAATTTGGTCATCAAGCTTATGAGTGTAGAGAAAAACTGAATAAGAATGCTAACAATCCTACCATGGAGAAACTCTGTTATACTTGTAAAAAACATGGACACACTGCACAATAGTGTAAAGCTAAGATGAAGCAAGTCTGGACACAAAAATAGAAGAGCAAACTCAAACCTTATCAACTGAAGAGACAAGGTAATTCTTATGTTTGGGATTACAACACATGGGTTAATTGTATAGCATGTGGTAGATATGGACACATTGCAGCGAACTGTATGAGGAAAAGATGGGCTGGACAATCACGAAGCTAGACAAGCACTGGACTGGCATGCTTACATTGTCATAAGGTCAGTCATCTAAGCAAGGACTGCAGAGACTAAGCACTAGAAGAAGTACATGTATTTGAGAGTGGAAACACTATTGTGGATATCATGAGAATCAAAAACACTATGTGGAGAAAGGCATCAAATGAAAATGTTGAGTCAAGCAATGTTGTCGGTGAAACCTCATCCACTGGATTGGGTGACATCAGTACATCCACTTAAGGTAAAATAGGTATGTATGGAATTGACATTTCAAAATGATCTTACTTTACATGCAGTTCCTTATATATGATGAGCACATACCAAATCTGCATGAATAAAGATGCATTGTGGTTTATATGTTATGAGCTAACAAAGTCACATAGTTGGTATATGTAAGACCGAGCATTCAGCTACCTGTCGGTAAAATTTATTCAAGGTTAACTAAGTATCAGTATCGATTGAGATAGAAATCATGTGTTAATCGAGCTGTTGGAAGTTTGTGGTATTCACCGAGTTGACAGTTCTCACAAACTGGAAGTAGGTCGAGCATTAATGACAAAAAGTTTAAGCAAAAAATTGAAAAATGCTATAAATACACAGAGGACTTAGTTCATTTTCACAGAGCAATTTCAAAGAGAGATTATTTCATAGAGAAAGTTCGAGCAAAGAATTCTCAAAGATCATCCCAAGTAATTGTAGATTGAACCGAGCGCACTCTTTGTATATTCCAAGTAAGTTGAAACCCCTACCGAGCACATTCATCACGTTTTGCCAAAAACCTAGTTTTTTAAAATTGCATCTATTGTAAGCAGTTCTAAGATTATGGAAGAGGAAGTGAACCTCATCTAACTATGATGAACCTAAATACAAGTTACACCTGGAAGTCACATCGAAAATAGATTCAGTGGGTGCTTTCTCAAGCATCCCACCTAGGGTTTTTCTAGTCAGGGATGTATGATCCTACATTCATTGTAAGATAGGTGAAATAGGATATTTTGATATGTATGTTGCATACCATGGACTCTATAGTGATGATGGGAAAATTAAACCAGAGTACAAATAGGTTGAAAAGTTTGGACTCACTCATGCCCTAAATTTTTTGAGAAATTTCAAAACTGAATGGATTAGGGTTGTACTTAGTCGCTATCACGAGGGCACATTTTGGATGGATAAACCAATTAAAGTAACAAAGAAAATGATTCATAGGGTTACAGGTTACCCTACAACTGATAAGGCCAAAGCTTTTCGTAGTGCCTCCCAAGTTGAAATTGAGAAGAATACTGGTACAACTTGGGACGTCTGAGCATTGAAGATTGCTTCAATTGAGGATTAGAAGTTAAATTTGCAACTCATGTAATTGGTTATAAGTTCTATCAATCGAGTAGACTAAACAGTGTTCCTTGTAGTGTTGTGGACATGGTATTTAAGATGATAAAGAAAGGACACCAATTGGACCTTGCTGAGTTACTATTGAAGCAATTAGATGAGAACATGAAAACAATTAGGTCAGCAAAGTCTAACACCTATAAGTTCAAATCACTGTTGGTGTGTATATTTTTCTATCTTTAGAAATTCTTTCCTTCTTTCGGTAACATACATTGGCCTACCGACAAACCAATTGCTAGTCAAATCAATGATATAATGACAAGTCTGGGAGATAATTTAAACAAAGTTGTAGATAATTATTTTGAGCAATTTAAGATTAAGATGAATCTTTGAAGTAGAATTCCAAGCTCACTGGTCAAAAAATATGAAATGGATATTTGTTTTCTAGTAGACACCGACCACACTTTAATCAAAGTTGTTGAGCCGAGAACAAAATGACTAGCCCCCATGGGATATGAAATGGATATTGATTTCGCTTTGAAATCAATCAAGGATTTATTGGCTACACCTAAGGACATAAAGGCCGAAAGGTTTGGAACCTATGAAGAGGCAAAGACTAGAATAAAAATAGGTCTTGTCATCGGTAAAATGACTGGAAATTCCAGGAAGATGATGAAGACACTAACTGAAAAGTTTGGAGATGAATCTAACTCATCTGACGAGTCACCGGTTGAGCCTGCAATCAAAGGTTAGTTACTATTGAATTTCAAAGAAAATGATAGTGAGGAAACCAAGTCCGACAAAGAAAAATATTCAATACCAGTTTCTCTCGCTCCAACTCCAAAGAAGAGGCAGTTGCCAATGTATTCTAGAGCACAAACAAGGTCAACAACCATAGCTTCACCACCTTTGAAAAAGGGAGATGCAAAGGTAACAAAACCAAAGGAAGCTACACCGACCAAGACATATACAAAAAGAGGAACCAAGGTCATAGCTAAGGCACTAAGGAAAAGGAGAGAATTAATACGAGGAAGAGAAGACCTTGAAGATGAAGAAAATGACAACAATCAGTTCAAGGTTGTCAACAATAAGAACAGAACAATAGATGAAGTTTTTTTAGATATAGTTGAAAATGGAGAACTCACAGATCCAGAACTTAGTCGGTTTGACAAAATGTCTACCAAGGATCAAAATAAAATTGAGGAGGTAGTCATCCAGATGATGATAAGCTTCAAACGAGTTCCATTGGAGTTTGCAAAACCATTTCCCAAGGCATTAGATGAAAGAATAAATCAAAAGTGGTCCTATGCTTTGGACACCGAGAAGAAAATGAGGGAACAAACCCTAGCTTAGGAAGCTCCAAATTTATCTCTTGATGAAATTAAGGATTATATGGAAACTTATTCTAGGAGATTTAGAGTAAAAGGTCAGGCCTTGCAAGTATTAGATGAAAATCTAGCAGATATTGATGAGTCTAGTCAACTCATCTAGACATCAATCATTGCAGCAAAAGAGAAAGCTGAGAAAAATGAATTTCTAAATTTGTCTAAGAAGTGACAGAGGTCAAAAGGAAAAGGAATCTACATAAATGATGTTGATTTGACTAAGAAGACAAAAGAAACAGATGTATCATTTACGGAGGTGATTGATACAACACTTGTCAATGAAGTCATAAATATTTCACAGGATGCATCGGATCAGGTTGAGATCCAGATTATAGATAATAACATATTAGATGTACCCATTGAGGAGATTACTAATGGTGATCCTAATGATAGAGATGAAGATAAAGATGTGAACATTGCGCCAGATAATACACAAGAAGAAGGTCAAGTTACCAAGTCTGCATTCACATTGTTACTGGGAGAGCTTCCTATTCTTGTGGAAGCAGTTGAAATTTTATCACAGGAACAACCCGAAGGCTCAGACCTTGAGAAACTGAAGGATACAATAGGGGATCAAGGAGCAAAGATACCATCTGACACAAACAAGCCTGAAGAGAAAGACGCAACAGAGATAGAAACAAAGGATCAAGAGAATCCTAATGTAACTAAGGCCACTCCATCAGACACTACATCAGAGGCTCTAACACAGTCAACTGACACAAATGGCATAGACCAAGGAAAGGAGGATCCAATTAAGGACAATCTAGCCTTGTAGCTTCAAAATTACACAATGGGAAACTCAACACAATAAGATGTTTCAACACAATTTTCATTAACATGCCTAGCTATAAGGCCTTCCGGGTTAGGGCCAATTACAAACAGAACAAGTTGTTCAAGATCCACACAGATTCAATACAATCTTAGCTAGTTCAGCTTTGAAAATAATTAGAAACTTATGGAAACCCTAATGCAGATGTTGAGCTTGCAAGCCTCCAAGTGTGAAAACCACTAGCTCTGCTACAAACAACTATCAGAATTCAATCTAATCTACAAGATCATGCAAGATCTTTTCCACAACTTTTCCAACTCCAGATTTCAGAACCTCAGATCTAATTCGCTAAGTCTTCAAGGTCATCCAAATTTGTGACCTCTAAGTCCTCTCCTACTCATACTCTGACGATGCCTAAACACCTACCCCAAACATCCTATAAATACTAATCATCAACCACAAGTCAGCTAGATGAAACCATTAACTCTCCCCAACAATTATTAAATGCAATACAAGTTGGCTTCAAAATAGCCTTACAAACATTTAATTCAACATGTTGGCCTATAAAAATAGCTACCAACAATAAATGCACCAATTCAGCCTAACAAATCACATAGAACTCCAATTAGTAACTACTGAGCAACAGTGAAATAACCGAGCATGCCAGGAATCACCAAGCTCTAGTGTCAACTGAGCACCATAGGTACCATTGAGTAACACTTTTACCAAGTGCCAGAGATTACCGAGTTCCTTTAGCAACTGAGCTTCCTTCAATGATCGAGACCATCGGTCAAGGCTACAACCAAGTAACACTGACCAAACAACACACCTCCTATGGAGATTCACCGAGTACCCTAGAATGCCCTTGCATCAGACACCCCAGGTTCAAAAATATGTTCATATGTGAGAAGAACATCTTCTGGGATTCAGCACATAAAACCCAAACTAGTTCTTCACATATAATTCCTCCACCCTTTTAGCTTGCATACCCTTCCACTTCAACTTTCTCTGTCTCTTCAAGTCTCTCCTTGACAACAGAAAGGTCTATTCTTCACATTGATCAACCATGCCTTCAAGATCCACCAACTCAACTCAACTATTGATACTCAAGCTTCTCCTACTAAGTGTTGTATCCAGCAAAGGCATCAGGCAAAACTTCATGTCATCCTTCTCAATGGTAAATAGATTTTTGACACAGTCATACATAGCTCTACAGTCATATTGCCAAGGTCTACCGAGCAATATATCACAACTATTCATCTTCACAATGTCACATAACACAAGATCCTTATACTAGCCAATCTGAACATCAATAAAGCATTATTCTCTTACTTATAAAGCATGAACATCTTGCAACCAGCCAATCCTATAAGGATAAGGATGCTTCATTCTATTCAACCCAAGTTTCTGAACCATGTCCTCAGCAACAAGGTTATCAGTACTACCACTACCAACAATAACATCACATAGTTTACCTCCAAACTTGCATCGGGTCCTAAACAAGTTACTCCTCTAACAAGGTTCCTCCTTTGTACCAAGCAATGTTTGCTGAAGTAGCAAGTTCTCAGATTCAGCTTCATTCTCATTTACCATAGTAGTTCATCGGTCACCAAGATTCTTCTGTGGACACTCAAAAGAATGGTGTCCTTCCTCTCCATAGTTATAGCTAGTACCTTTAAAGATAACTCTACCTATCTTCTTCTTCGGTTCCACAAGTTTCTATTCATCTTCTGCATCAGTCGATTTATCCTTCACCGAGTGATCAATCTTTTCTTTCCCTTGGGGATTACTATGTTGTTTCCTCTTCAACTTATCTTCTACCTTTAGAGCATACTAATAAGCATCTTCAATAGAATCAATCTTCAGCATACCAAGCTCATCCTGAATATTGAATCTCAAACCATTCACATACCGAGCTACATTTTCCTTACCGAGCTCTCAGTGTCTAGACTGAATAGTAAGTTTGTAGAACTCCTCAGTATAATCTTCAATAGATAAATCCTTTTGTTTCAGATTCTGCAACTTCTTAAACAAGTCAAGCTCATAGTCAAAAGGTATGAACTTAGCTTTCAGTTTAGTCACCATCAACCTCCGCCGATTGATCTTCATTTCACCTTCATCTTCTCTATCTCTTTTTAGTTCCTTCCACCAAAGAGCAGCATGTCCTTTCAACTTAGTCTGTGTCAATCTCACCCGAAGAGGATCTTCAATTTCTTCCAGCTCAAAGAAATCTTCAAGTTCACCAATCTAATCAATCAGGTTCTCAGGCTTCAAAGTACCATAGAAAGTAGAAACTTCCATTTGGTAACTACTACTTAACCGAGCTCTAGATCTAGGCAACCGAGCAGTTCTCTCTTCACCAGATCTATCCCTCCGATCATCACCATTAGATCTAGTAGGTTCAAAGTCTTTAGTAGCTTCCTCATAACCATCTTCAGTACCAACATTCTAAGGTACACCAGCAACATCTCTCATGATCTCAGTGACCATGTCATTTTTCATCAACTCTATCTCAGATCTGACATCCGATTTGACTTTCTCAGAAATCTTTGATTCCACAGCATCACAAAGATCTGCAATAGCTCTAGGGTCCAATCTTCTTCAAGGTATCCTTAAAGATAAGAAAACCCTCTGCAATAAACCCTACACCGACTACCTTGTGACAATCTCCCAGTTGTAGGCAAGTCAGATTGCAATCTACCACCTTGCATAAACAACTAGGGCAAGATCCACAAGTTCAGTGCCACAGATCTGCAACTCAGATCATACGATCTCTTCACCAATAAGATCAACATCGAAAGATCAACCTTGCTAGGTCAACCTTGGCTCCATAAGATCAACTCTGCTCTGATACCACTTGGTGCAGACCAAGGCAGGGAAGATCCAATTAAGGACAATCCAGCCTTGTAGCTTCAGAATTACACAGCAGAAAACTCAACACAACAAGATGTTTCAACATAATTTTCATTAACATGCTCGGCTCTAAGGCCTTTCGGGTTAGGGCCAATTATATATAGAACAAGTTCTTCAAGATCCACACAGATCCAATACAATCTCAGCTAGTTCAACTTTGAAAACAATCAGCAACTAATGGAAACCCTAAGGAAGATCTAAACTTGAGCTCACAAGCCTCCAAGCAATCTCCTTGCCTCCAAGTGTGCAAACCTCTAGCTCTACTACAAACAACTATCAAAAATCAATCTGATCTACAAGATCATGCAAGATCTTTTCCACAACTTCACCAACTCCAACTTTCAGAACCTCAAATCCGATTCGCTGAGTCTTTCAAGTCATCCAGATCTATGACCTCTAAGTACTCTTCTACTCATCCTTTGATGATGCCTAAACACCTACCCCAAACATCCTATAAATACTAATCATCAGCCACAAGTCAGTTGGATGAAACCATTAACTCTCCCCAACAATTATTAAATGCAACACAAGTCAACTTCAAAATAGCCTTACAAACATTTAATTCAACCTGTCGACCTGTAACAATAGCTACCAACAATAAATGCACCAAGTCGGCCCAACAAATCACACATAACTCCAGTCAATAAACCAGAACTACTGAGCAACAGTGAAATAACCGAGCATGCTAGGCATCACTGAGCACCAGTGTCAACCAAACACCGCAGGCACCGCCGAGTAACCCTTTCATCGAGCGCCAAAGATTACCGAGTTCCTTTAGCGACCAAGCTTCCTTCAATGACCGAGATTGTTGGTCAAGGCTGCAACTAAGTAACACCGGCCAAACAACACACATCCCATGTAGATTCATAAGTACCCTAGAATGCCCCTACATCAACAAAGGTCACCGAGGAGTAGCGAAAGGAAGATACAGTCTCACCCAAGTAGGTTACACAAAGTTCTGAGGTAAAGGCAATCGTACCACTTGTAAAGAGTTCACCTCAAGAATCTGAGAAGAAGAAGAAGAAAAAGAAGCAAGGAAAAGGGTCGGTCACCTTAGAATAAGTCAGTGTTATACCCGAATGTGACCCCATGACCCTAAGCCCCGAAGAATTGAGAAAAATTGGGGAGTTGTGTACAAGGAAGGCAGCATAGGAAAAACTGAGACAAGAGAGAAAGAGCAAGGAAATACTTGAAAAATGTAAGATATATCTTACAATGGGTTGTACCAGAGGTACACATTAATGAAGATACTCCAATAATGGACCAACTTGCTACACTTGTAGAAATAATAAATGCCCTAGATACAGAATTTGACAAGAGAATAGAAGAAAGGGCAGAATCAAAGCTACAAAATAAACTTGTAGAAAAGATCAACCAAGAAGTGGCAATTAATAAGGTAAAGTTATTTGAGGTACTAACATTCAGTCTATTACTCAGTTAATTAGTCAACTTTTGATAAAGCTATGCATTGTGGACACTTTCACTACCAAGGTCAGTGAAAAGATTAAACAACTTGATAATGAAATCCAAGCTAGTGCATAGGCAGCCTTAACCGAGCCTCAAGCATTTGCCAAGCATATCTTGAAAGTTCAAGAACTCTGGTGGTTAAGAGAAGATCTCCGAAAGCAAGAAGAAATAATCAATGAACAAGTCACAAAATTGCAAACCGAGTTGCTTCCATATTTGAAAATCTTTGAGAAGCATATTGTCAAGGCACAAATGCTTGTTGCAACACCATAAATCTCTGTGTTGGACAACATCTTTGACATGCATGCACAAGTCATTCTTGAGCACATTGCTCTCACCAACTTGAAAGAGGAATGGGAAAACCTCTTGGAGTCATTGAAGAAAACCCATAAGCACAATTTTTATAAGTTGTAAGTATACATTTTTGTATTTGGCATTAATATCAAAAAGGGGGATAACATTGTATATGACAAATATGTAAATAGATGCTAAGTATACTACGCATTACCGGGAGCATGCACTGAGGGGGAGTATAGAAATTTTTGTTGATAAGTATTTATGTATATATGGTGGAGACAGAAAAAAAAAATTGAGACATAAGGTCTATATACATTTAAGGTTTTGATACTAATGCCAAAGGGGGAGATTGTTATCTCTATTTGAGCATTAAAGATTTTCATTAGTATCAAAGACATCAGTCAGTTACCTATGCTACTCTAGTCGGTAAAAGAAAGCACTTCAAGCTAGTCGATTAAGTCTTTACACTGAGCACCAAAGCATTTTTACCAAGCATCAGTGTACACCAATATCGAGTGACAATAAACACCGAGCACCAGTGTAATTACTGAGTAGTATATATGGCATTTACCGAGCATCACAGAAAATGGCATAGTAATCAGTAATAGCACACTTATCTATGCAAATAGTTACAACAAAATCACAAAATGTTTTACCAAGATCAAGGATCATTTATTATAAATATATTCATTAATTGCGATGAAGATCTTTATGTAATTGCTAGATCTAGGTCATTTTTGTACACCATAGATCTTAGGGTTTTCTCTAATATATTGTAACCTAATTTTGTTAAGTAGAAAAAGTAGTATGCTATATAATTGTATTTCATGTGATTTTGATATGAAGCTTGACAAGGAAGTTAAGAATAAGTGAAGAAGTTCTTGAAGCATTAGCCAACTTCAAGATATCAGTTATCAGACAGAGAAGAACAGAATACAGAGACATTCCAATTAAGCAGAATCAGACAAGACTACCAAGCAGTTCAAAGTAGAGATCTTCACATGAAAAGGTGATATCTATTCAGTATTTCATAGATCTGTATCAAACAAGATAGAGTTGTCAATTTGCAGATACATCCTATTATTTTCTAATCATTGTAACAGAGTTTGGTAAAATCTCTTAACAAAGTAGACCTAACAGTCTTTTATGTAAATCTCTTAACCGAGTGCACACTCAAGTAGTTTTGTTAAAATCCTATAACTAGGTAGATCTAATCGATCTAAAATGTTACTCCTAACAGGGTAAGATCACCAGAAGTGATCACCACTTGTAGCCCTAACAGGAAAACCTTTTCTATCTGCAGTAGTAAAGAATTTGTGGGTGTCATCCCCACTGCATTTTTTACCTTCTAACAAGGGTTTTTGCATTACCAAAATAGTTGTGTTATGTGATAGATATATTGTTGATTTCATGCTATTTACTTTTACAAGTTCACTGAATGAATGATACATACAATGGATTCAAGTTATATGTGAAGTTACTACTGTTTATTGTTTAAGGTTTGACATTTGAAAGTTTTTGTGGGCACTGATTCACCCCTCCCCTCTTAGTACCCTATCTCTCCATCCCAACAATGAAGTCATGTAGAAGTGGGGGTCATTCTTCACCAAGCTAAGTTGTTTGTCCAGATTGTCACTAAGGATTGTGACCTGGTCAAACCTTGCTTTACTCCCTTTTATCTTCTCAATTAATAGGATCACCCAAGGCTCGAGTTGAATAGACTTTTGAAGCCATCTACCTTATTGATCATTGTTATCGCTTCCTGGATGTCCTCTTTTAGATACCCTCTCCACATGTCTATTTTATCCAATTTTTTCTTTGGGAGGGGTTGCATCATATTGTCATTTTCGATGATCTCATATGACAAATGAATGTCATAGTTGAGGAAACACATGCCTTTATCCATGGAGAATGCGTAGAACATGTCTATCCCTTTGAGAAAGTGGAAGACATCTTCAATGTTGTCCGGCCTCAAGTCCAGGACCACTTCTCCCATTGTATTCTTGACCAGTCTCTCGTCTAGTACATAGTGTTGTTCCAGGGTGACAATCAAATCTAACGAGGATGGACACAGAATGTGTTGCTGCATTCACCAGACTGGAGTACACTAATGAAGTGCAGTCCTTTGATCTCCCCGCTGGTTGGGCACATTTGACAAGGTAATCATTCTAGCAAACATTTCCTATATATGTATCTATAATATCACTATGGAGATTTCCCACCTTTGAAGGTGTATGGCACCCTTTGAATTAGTACTTCGTAGCTGGTGAGTTGATCTTCTCAGACATTCTGCAAAGAAACAGACATGAATGAGTAATGAATACAAGAAGAAATCATTTCATTTTGAATAATAAATGAGAAAAAATCCTGAAGAAATCAAAACCCATAAGTTTTAAGGCATCAAAGGCTCAAAAATCATTTTTCACAATTTCGGGGGTTCGGACTCCAAAAGTATTCCCAGCCTCTGACAAGGCCAAAACAACAAAAACTAAAGTCCCAATGTTGCTCCTTCGGTATTTTGGACTTTTGGTGTTTCAGTGTGTTGGAGATGTTAGTTGGTCGACAAGTTTGAAACGCCACAAAAGCGAAACATGGGCAAGTTGGTTTGATTGTTGGTTCCAATTTTTGGATCTTCGCAGTGCTAAAGTTGTGCTTTCTAATCGGTGTCTAAAACACCGAAAATGTGAAGTTTGAGAGGGAGTTTGATTTTGGTTGTTGGTGGTTACGAGGACATTGGAGTCTGAAATTTTGAAAGCATGAAGGCTAACAAAGAGTCGAGAGGGTGAATAAAAACCCTCTCATGCTCTCCCCTTGACTTTGAGGTGAGCTCAACCAAAAGCCCGACTCAAAATACCTAGAGGGACAACTCTGAGGCCTTGAATGGGGCCGACGTGATTGAAAAAACCAAATAAAACCCTAACTGAACCAGCAAAACCTAGAAGACACAAAAAGAAAGGAAACCCTAACTGAAACATGAAAAGAACAAAATATCAAGAGCCATACCTTGACAACGATGCAAGGAATATACGAAGAAGGAAGAATACTGAAGATCTAAGCATTGGAGGAGGTTGGGATGCTAAAGACACAAAATGACTCTAAAAATCACAAGCTATCAAATGCACAAGTGACCAAGAAGGTCACTCACGCACCTTAAATAGGTTGTTGGGGAGGGTGATGTCAGTCACCTTCCTGGCCTTCAGCCCTTTGAAATTTTAGAGTTTTGGAGGTCCGAAAAACACAGGACCTCTGACTCACCGAAAGTTCGAAGGTCCGAACTCCTTTGGGGAGTCAAAAATATCAAAGGAAAAAAATTGTACCTAGATCCTTTCTCTAGAGAAAGAAGAGGCAAGTATATCTCAGAACAATGTAAAAACAATGGTAGAGGTCAACAAAACTATTAAAATCCAAGCAAAGGATGCCTACAAAGAAGGAGAAGCCCCAACTACTGAATATAGTGAGAATTTTGAATGACTTCAAATAGAAGGAGAATCTCTACTACAAAACATAGAAGAGGATGGTCAAGAAACCTCAAAGATAAAAGAGGAAGTAGATCTGGAGAAAGATTAAACCAATGAGGGAAGCTTCAAATAAAAAGAAGAGGAAATTCAGCAAACCCAATCCAAACTAAAAAAAACCAACATCAAACCCAAAGGAAAGAGAGGACTAAATTCCAATAAAGTGAAGTTAAAGATGGTAGCCCATATGAAAAGAAAAGGTAAATTGAGGCCAAGGAAGTAGTTCCTCCTTCACAAGAGGCAATGAGGCTATTAACATGGAATGTCAGGGGTATTAATGCCCCTCACAAATGGTGCTTGATCAACTAGAAGATAGATCATTAAAAAGTTGATATTGTATTGTTGTAGGAAATAAAATGGAGTAAAGGAGAGAAACAAATCAAAGTGTGGAGACAATGGTTTTCTCATCTAGTGGAATTGGTTGGTGCTTCAAGGGGATAGAGAGTGTTATGGAACCTCTTTACCATCACATTAGCCTCAATTGAAGAGAAACATAATTGGATCCTAATGAGATGTAAATCCTTATAGAGGAATGAAATCTATTTTATAATCAACGTCTATGGGCCAATACCCATAGTAGGAAAAGAGATTCATGGACCCAACTTGCGAGACTCTTGAGGAACCTTGGGAGAGAGAAAGGGATTATTGGAGGAGACTTTAATACAACTCTCAACAACTTAGAAAAGGACAGAGGCTTGTAAAATATTTCCTAGGTTTAAACTAATTTTCAAGCTTTTGTTAATAAAAATATGCTCTGAGATATCTATACTAAAAATGGCACCTTCACATGGACTAACCAAAGGGTTGGATTCACTATATTATAGAAAGGTCAAACCAAATTCTATTGTTTGGTGATTAGGAGAAACAATAGGATACTCATGTAGTCACCATTTTACATCTCATTGGGTCCAAATATTTCCTAGTCCATTTAGCCATAAGATCGTGCATTCCTCCCACAAGTAACCATTTTAATTTCAAGAAAATGTGGCTAAGAGATCCAACATTGCATGATTTGATTGAGTAATGGTGGAATGACATTAGGATAGGAAATCATACTCACCTCGTCTAGATTAGTGAGAAGCTAAGCTATGTTAAAAATAAACTCAAGATTTGGAACAAGAAACATTTCAAAAACATCTTCCAAGAGAACAATGAAGAAAGATCTGTCTCCCCTTAATAAAGTGGTGGTTGCAAGAGGAATGAGCTTATATGACTGCAAAATAGAAAAAAAAATGCTTAAATAGGAGTTTCTAGAACTTATGGCCAAAGAAGTAAACTACTGGAGATAGAAATCAAGAGAAATATGGGTAAAAGGAGACAAAAATACTCAAATTTTTCACAAAATAGAAATCACTAATAGATGCAAGAAAAGAATAGTGGAAATAAAGAAGGATGATTAAATCATGGCTCAATATATGGAGGAATTAAATAAAGAGGCAATCAACTACTTAGAAGAAATTCTCAATAGGGCAGGTCAGGAAAACAAAGAAGAACAACCTAATATCTTAGGGAACATTTCCCCCAATTATCACAAAAGAAGATAATGACAAATTTTGCAATGAAATTGCTAAAGAGGAGGTCAAAAAGGCAATTTTTTTAGCTCAGTCTAGAAAAAACTCCTAGTCTAGATTCTCGATTAGTTATTTTCCAATAATTTTGGGACATAATTGGTGATAACCTTCATAAAGCCACTGAAGAATCAAGGAAGAAAACCACAATGCTAGGGGCCTTGAACTACACCTTCCTTATCCTAATCCCCAAAAAGAAAGAGACATGGAGCATGACATATTTCAAACCTATTTCTCTTTGTAACATGGTCCATAATATTATCGCCAAGATAGTGGCCAATAGATTGAAAGAGGTCCTCAACACGATCATATTAGATGAACAAGTGGCTTTTCCTTGGGAAGATCAATAGTAGAAGGCATTATAGTCATGCATAAAGTAATTCATTATGTAAGGAAAGCTAGAGTGGCAAGCATGATTGTGAGGCTTGACATCCTCAAAGCCTATGATCTAGTAGATAGGATTCTTCTAGTAAGCATGTTGGAAAAATTTGGATTCTACAATCTATGGTTTGCATGGATAAAAGGTTCTATAAACACCCCCAAATTTTCAATATTGGTTAATGGAGCATCAAAAGGTTTCTTCTCATCAACAAGGGGAATAAGGTAAAGAGATGTTTTATCTCCTTTCCACTTCATCATTATGTTTGAGGCCCTTGGCATACAAAGTGAAAGAAGCGGTCATCAGAAAATAGAATTGGTTGATAAAACTACTTTGAGACAAACCAGTGATGCCCAATGTTGGGGTCTTTGCATGGATGGCAATCTAAAGAAGGATTTTAACTCGAGAAAAGTTAAGAAAATTGGGAATACAAAGGCCAAGGAGATGTGTCTTATGCAAGGAAAAGGGAGAGGATATTGAGCACCTCTTTCTCTCCTTTCCCTTTGCAAAATTATGTTGGAAGTATTTTGGGGTGAAATTGGGGTGGCAAAGCCCCTTTTTGTGGGAACTTCTTTCCTAGTTCACAATGTGGCCCAGGAATATTAGAAAGAGTTTATCTAATACCATATGGGTCGTATTACAGTCTAGTATAGTTTGGGAAATATGGAAAAAAATAAGCAAGAGAATATTGCAGTACAAGGAAATGACTTGGGAACTAAGTTAATAAAGAAGATTGAGAGCTAAGCGGTTGACCTCACCAATACTTTTGCTAGAAAAAAGAAATTATTGAACAACTTCACAAACTAGGATTATGAGCTTCTCAAGCCATTTCTAGGCCTTAAAGTCCCCCCAATTAATGGGGTCAAGAGGGATGATCCTCTGATCAACCCATAGCTAGGAGTTAAGTAGTTTTCTCTAGAAAATGGTTGGATAAAAATAAACTTTGATGGCATAGCAAGGGGCAATTTGGGCTAAAGTGGCATTGGATGCATCAAAGGGGACCACAAAGGCACTAAATTAGCTAATAAATAGAAGCATCTGGGATAGCCACCAATAACCTTATGGAATTTTGAGTAGCTCCACTCGTACTGGAACTTTGGATAGAGTTGAATGTAAGACGTGGCCATCTCAAAGGTGATTCTCTAATAACAATCAACGTCATTACACAAAACTTTACTTCCAACTATAAACTAGATAGATGGTTGAAACCAATATAAAAGTCGATAAGAAGGTTCCAAGAATTAAGAATAACACATATCTACCATGAGGGAAGCGGCTTTGCGAATGAAATCACCAAACTAGCGTTGGAAAATCCTTCAAATTACTAATGGTTTGATGTACACATCTCCCTCGGCCTCTTAGTGAAGAAGATCTTTGTTTGGGCTTCAATTGTCAAATTGTATTTGGAGTAATAATGGGACTTGGATAGTAGGAATCAAATCACTTACCACTATGAACATGCCAAAAAACCAATGACACCCCAGCTAAGGGTATGCATGTGTAATAAGAAGGAATCATCATGTTTGAGACACTTGGTCAGACAAGCAAGTTGCCTAGAAAATGATGAATGGATACTATCAAACCGTTAATGGGTGGATTACGAGGGATTATGAAGACATGGAAACCCCATCTCTCGTCTTCATTCCTTTCTCATCAACACGGTGCACTGGGAAACAAATGACTTAAATGCAGGTATATTAGGGCAATTCCCCATACAACTGCTAATCTTATTTTGGCTAGAAACCACTGTACAACATTTTTAAGTAGCAATTTGTGGAGTTGGTGGTCCCATGGATAGCAAAATTTCTGCTTATTTTTAAGCATTGTTTTAAATGAAAATTATAACAATATTTGTCAAAAATAAAAGTTGGAAGCAAAATTTTAGGCAAATAAAAAGGAAAGAAAAACATGGTGAAGACTTTTGGCATTTTTTCAATAAGTAGTTGCTGCTTATTTCTAGCCCCCATTTATTTCAATGCTTTTTTTTTAATTTTAAAGCAGATATTGCTCCATTAAAATAGGAAAATATTTCAATCTATCCTTTCCCCCTAATCAAAACTTTACATGGGAACACTCTCGCTACTTAAATTTAAGCAGACTATTTGAATAAGCAACCGCATGAGGATGTGGGGTTATATCACAATACCGAAGTAGGTTTTGGGGATTTGGTGTAATAAATCAAAGATTATATGTCATCATCTCAGGTTAATCTTGAGATTTCCCTCACTAACAAAAGCATTGATTGATGTTTCCTATCTAAAGCTCCTACAATTAATAGTGATTCATCATCTCTTTTTACTATGCTATTTGTATCATTTTCCAACTGGATACCCCTAGTTGGCTTCTGGCAAGGAAATAATAGATGTCTTTTGTAGGAGAGGTCTGAGTGAAAAGGTTAAACTCCTAGAGGCTATTATGTGTGAGGAATTCCTAAGGGTTTATCATCGACACCAAGTCAACATAGATATGAGCGCAATATTCCTAGCCATCCTTTTGGACATGGGTGAACCTAAGATGAGAGCAAGAATGCTCTATGAAAAGATCTTCAAGAACCAATTTCTAGGGAACTATGCTTGGCATTGTGGCAGAGTTCAAGATGTTTACATTAGTTACTTTGTTGGAGCCCAGGAAGTATGAGGAAAGGAAGCCCTCCAAAGCCCGTGACATCATTTTCCTAAAGAAGATGTTTGGTTTCATGTGGAACGAGGGATGTGGTTGGATAAAGCAATACCTTTGGAATGAAGGACTAGATACTGATGAAGAGGATGAGTCTGCCACCAACAAAATTATCAAGGAGGTCCAAGCGGAGGATGAGGAGCTTCGTGAAAGAAAAATGCATCGCAACTGTGGCCCTGGTGCTTCACCTACGAACGATCCACTACCAAAAGAAGCTACCATGTATGTGTGTGTGTGTGTGTGTCTGTGTGTGTCTGTGTGTCTGTGTGTGTGTCTATATGTATGTATGTATACACACACACACACACATATATATATACATATATACACATATACATACATATGTATGTATGTATGTATACACACACACATATACATACATACATACATACATACATACATACATACATATATACATATATATATATATATATACATATATATATATACATATATATATATATACATATATATATACATATATATATACATATATATATATATATATATATATACATATATATATATATACATATACATATATATATACATACATATATATATATATATATATATATATATATATATATATATATATATATATATATATATATATATATATATATATATATATATATATATATCGATAGTTAGTAGGGGGTTGGGCAAATTTTGATTCTCTATTGGCTAAATCCTTGTATATATAGTCTAGATCTGCATGGAGTTCTCCCAATTTGTTTCCAAGTATTAGGATAATGTGGTCGAAACTACAACCTTTTTGTAATGAACTCATATTATGGTGGGATGGCCCTAGGTTGACCCCTACTATTATCATAAGAAATTGATGTAATATTTTCTTGATTAATATAATATGTGTTGCTCCTTGAAATCTATTTACCTACCCAAAAAAATAAAAGATATATTTATAAAATATTATTTTTAAAAAATATTATATTAATATTGACATAAAATAAAATTGAAAATATAAATACTATTATAATTTATTATTATATAGATATAATAATAAATAAAAGATATATTTATAAATATTTTTCAATAATTTTTTGATCAATTACAAACATACAAAAATTTATGATAAAACTATTATATACAATAATTATAAACATGCATTTATAATTTAAGTTCTAAAATAAAAGTATTATACATAATAATTATAAGTGTACATTTATTGTTTTATTATTGTGTTAATATACATGAAATAATAATATTGAAAAACTTATAATAATATAAATACAATATTTATAAATTACATTATAGAAACTGAGAATGCTTGCTTAAAACTCTACATCTTATTTCAATTCCTCTACATCTACATAGCCAATATGTGGCCCACTATATGTAAATGAAATGAAAGTGGTACATGTGGGACTTTCACCTTGTCTACTTGTAATGATACCCATATCAAAGGTAATATTTCCTTTTGTTAACAATGAAAAATTAAATTATTCTATTCAAAATAGAATATTTACCATCAAAACATGGATTAAATTGCATATTCTACAACTCTAATGTTACCTTTTGTTGCAAAAGCAATTGTAGTATAATTCTACAATACTACAATGACATCACTCATCTCGAGGCTCAACACCTACTCTTCTATAAAGATGTAAAATATTACAAAGAAGACATCCCAATGAGCAACACGAACTCCAAAGCAAAAGAAACAATAATTCTCATTTGAGTTGCACTTTATGAGAATCAATATCAAATTATGACAAGGTCGTCTTCAAAATGTGAACATAAACAATAAAGAAGATATGTCAATGACCAAAATCAAATATATTCAATATTAATCTATTTCATAAGTTAATTGTATATTTATATTGTAAAATAAGTTAATTGTATCTTTACATTGTAAAAAAAGCTAGAGTGACGGAATCCTATGAGACTTAAGAGGAGCTCAACTATTGATTTATGTTTATTATGACATATTATAAATTATTATCTGTTAAATTCAGCTTTCGCGTTCTTATAGTACAAATACTGGTTTTATTTTATTTCTTAAGTATTGATCACTTTAATAGTTTCTTTAAGACACCATTACACTTCATCCTTTGCTCTCATTATAATTGGTAATATTCATTGATAATGATCTTATCTGTGGAAATATAAATTTCTTTCTATCAACATTCAAGTCTAGTGCAAATGCATTATTTTCTTGAAACATGAACTGTAAGCACATTTTCCAAAATTATTATTCTTAACACTAAATAACTGACCCTGCCATCCAATTTAACTAGCATTACACAATATTCTGGATAAGAGTTTCATGCTATATAATTAAGCACCATTTTTTTCAATTTCTACGCCATGATGCAAGCTTGGATTAATTTCTTCTATTTACAGCATCCTGACAAACAAGTTGCAAAATACATCTCTTATTTAACGCAAACGGTATGGACCTTGTTTCCACTACTTGAGTGAATGGAGGAAGAAACCCAGCAACAAATGAAATAGAACAGATAAGAACCATATTTATAATCACTCGGAGGCATTTCTTCTACTCAGTCCCATTTTTTGGCACCCTGCAAAACTGATCGAGAAAATTCTCCATGGCAATTTGAGGTTAACAAGTATATTGACCTCGAGCATATATAAACACTTTGATGACTGTAATCACCATTAAAACTCTTAGCGATGAAAACCGTGTGATACTCCAACCGTATTTCAGTACTCGCAAAGTTAATAAGGTGCAGAATACCCCCAAAGCAGTAGTATTTAAATGATTAATCATTTTAACCATAACCAGAAACCGGATATATCTATAAGTCTTAAAATAGAGGGCCAAGAAAGATACATTGAAGCATCTAGTTTCCATCATATGAACCAGCATAATATTTTGAATTACAGATGAATACTATAAAAATCAAAGTGGTCATTTGGTTCATCTCCGTAGCTGCTTTCGAGCTTGCTGTGTTTCATCACTAAACCCTGCAGAACCAAAAATAATCCCTATTAGATGAAAAGGGAATATGACTTCATGCGTACATATTAACACCAGCCACCTATAAACAGGCTCATGGAGGACTGGTTTGTAAGATCTGAGAGTAACAATATACAGAATATACTTATAGTGATCATCCTCTCAATAACCTTACAAGACATTTCTCTATAACCCCTTAAAACAACCAAAGAAAAAAAATTGTACAACTCTAGTAAGTTCATATGTGTGACCTTCAGTAGAGGATAAGCGAGCTTGAGATCGTCCGGATGATCCTGTAAAAAAATCAAGCACTGTTATGCAGAAATATAAATGTGACTTGAAATCTATTTCTAACATCTAAAAGGCTAGCATATCTCTTATATTCCTCCTATTTGTGGCAGAATAAAGATCAATACCCTCACGGTTGCCTTCCAGCATTCTTAATCTATTTGTTGGACCACGAATAGAACTCCCTCCATGCCCTTCCCAAGCTTCATCGAATTTGACTGCTTCCTCTATGAATACAAGAGCAAGCGCCAAGGGGTGTAATTATTGGTCAATCAAAATAAATCTATGCACGACACTGTAGCTTTCAAAATCTACAAACCTTCAGTCAAGTTGTGTAAAGTCTCAAGAGTATTCTCTCTACCATCCGAATTTCGCTTTCTAGAAACACCATGCATCTAGTGGCAATGATTGTTGTTCAGTGCAAAATGCAACAAAAAAAATGTACAAGGAATTTGGGAGTAAGAATGATAAAAGGAAAAAAAATTTAAAGTACATATAGCACCTTTTCACCAAGAGCCCGTGCAACACTCCTACTCTCAGTGCCAGCTATGCTATCCTTTTCATAATGTCCCCCTTCCATCAGCTGTAATCATCCAGCCACACATTCAACACTATTAAGATACAAGTCCATAAATAAATAAAAAAGATTGTTCATAATTGGCATCTACTGTTTACCCCATTTGGACCAGTTCTCTTTGCTGACGAAGAAGTATAATATGCACCTCCAGGCCCTGAGACCGTGGAGCTTTGATAGCAGAATGATCGTGATGTATAGCTGGGCCGACTTTGGGATGGCTGGTGTTGAGTTGTGATGGCTGTTGATTCATCATCTTCATTGCCTGTATGTACAAGTCTGACTGCATGAAACCACTAATTACAGAAGAAAAATAAATCTAATAAAAACTACAAATCCATGCAATACAGAAATAATCTTTACTTTCTAGGTTAACATTCACACCTGAAACGGCCTCATCATCTGGATGTTCAATAATTGGTTCCGTGTGCTGTGGTCGAGACTCAGACACTGGAGCTTCGTGGTCATCAGGCAGCTCCTCAATCACAGGTCCTCTGCGGACTCCCTGCATATATCATTTTGGAATACCACAGTCAGGTGGCTTATACAAGAAGTAACAAAAACTCAAATCCTATTACTTCAGTTCAAAAGTTTTACTCTTGAAATTAATCTGATGTAGGCACTGTTGTGTTGTAAAATACACGTGCCCCATTGCAAATGGGGACCCCCACTTTTCCCTTGGCAGTAGGAGTAGGTGCCTTAGTTTGCTTTAGTTAGTGGCAAGTTTTGGAAGTCTCTGAGTCAAAAAGATGAGTTTGAGCAACTTTAGGTGAAGGCATGCTCACTTGAAAGTCTAGTCCTAGGAATGGTCCAGATAGAGAGGAGTGAAATCATTAGCAAGACTTCAACATTGGCCAGAGTCTTAACTTTAAAGGCTTAGAATCCAATATGACAGTGACAAGGTCATTATGTTTCCTCAACATTGGGAGAAAATGAAAGCAAGGATAGATGCAACCACTAGGAGGAGAACGTTGAGATCAATTTAGGGACAAAGTGAAAACTGAAAAACGCACAATATTGAGAGGGGGAGGGGGTGAATCAGTATTTAACACAAACTTTTAAAATAAGAATCAGAATTCAGAAAGCACACAGCAAAGAAGACAAGACACGCAGAATTATCTCGTGGAAACCCAAGACAGGAAAAACCATGGCATCACTAATCCAATGGGCAACTACCCTTTACAACTGAGAGCTACAACTCTCCTCAAACGTTCAGGATCAGGCTCCAACCTGATTTAGAAGGCAACTACCTTCCTAACAAAAGATAACAGAATTACAACACTAAAAAAGTTTTTTTTAATGTCTTTACAGAGATGTAAAGACCCTCTAAAGAATGAAGGATTCCTTTGCATCAGACTTGTGCTTCTTCTCCATTAATCGGTTTCTCTTATCACATCTCATTACACATTCGCTCCTGCCTGATATTAAGTTATCTCCTACAGTCCCCCTGTTGTATACACAGTCCCTCTAATGTTCTTCCTTCATACACGGTTCCTTTCCACTGCTTTAGACAAGGCATATAACAACAACAACACAGCAGTCATATCAAAGATCTCCCACTGTCCCTTTTTGGAGAATCACACCTATAGATTTTAATTTACTCAGACTGCATCCCAAAACCGATTGTTCTCTTTTGGATATATAATCACACCTAGATTTTGTGCAGGATAAAATTTGCAGTCACTATTCACAGACGTGAATTGGCTTTTACACTCCCGTTATTTTTGCCTGTATCGCAGCACAACATTCTTTGAAGCTTTTGTATACTCTTTTTCTAGCCTCTGCACAACCTATTCTCTGTGTCAATTTGTCTTATTTATCAAATCGTGTTTTTGTCTTATCCTGCGAGCTCTTCTTTTCTACAACCTCTCTTCTAGAACTTTAAAAACATCTTCAACCTCCACTCCCGATCGAACTTTTGTTTTAATACAACCACTGCCGTGTATTTTTTCAGGTCTCTCCCTATTCGAAGAAAAAGTCATGCACTCTACTTACTGTTGTCATCTGCTAATATCCCCTGCCGAAATTTTGATACATCCACCATCGAAAATTTGTGGCACACCTATGTCTATACGCAGCAATCAACGTATCCTGCAAAAACGACTATCACCAGAGCCGTATTCTTCTTCTCCACCTTTTTTACCAGTCACACGCAAAACAATTCTGGAACCCGTTTTTAGCACCTGCGGTAGCATTCAATACGAGACTAACCACGGACCAATACCAGTCACCTTGTATTATTTTCTTCACCTATGTTTTAAAACTCCTGTTCGTTCTTCCTCCTTCTGCATGCTGAAACTCACATCCATGTTATCGAGCCAAGCAAACCTGCAGACTTAGCTAGTTTTTAGTTTCACATCCGCCAATGCTCTAGCAGGCCCGTCAACAGAAGAGACACCCGCAACTCTTTTCGAATTTTCCTTATGTTTTCAAAAACGTGTCACACTGCTACTTCATGCGTTTTTCATACCAGAGAACTATATTCGTAATTTTCAATTAAAGACGTTTTTAAGAAAAACGTGTTATACATCTTCCCGCTGAATTTTTATTCTCTAAAACGGTTTTGTAGCTCTTCATCTAACACCTACGCATCTGGTTAAGACACACATCCACAGCAATCAATAACATACGGCTTCATTCAAAAATGAGACATCTTCAAACAAACGCATCTGTATACACACCGTTATGAAATACACAAATGCGCACAATATCTTATATTAGTTTTTATTTGCATTTGTATACGGTGATTTGAAACTGACATGAAGAATGGAGAAACGTTTGTCAAACTGCTACCAGCATCAACAACACAATAACGTCTTTTGCTTGACAAGTATCCTCAATAAATGGTAAAAAGGAGTCACATAGAATAGTATCCAATCATTTGCGGAATTTGTTAAGTGTCTTTTTATTAAAACCAGACAGATGTACTGCAGACAGCACATTGGCATAAAAGACAAACATGATGATTAGTACACAGAGACGTTTAACAAATGTCAAGCCAGGGAGTTCGACGGAGGCATAGAACTCACAAACAGCAGCGATAAGATCAACAATGACATAAAACTAACAATCTCCCCCTTTATGTCATTAATGGCAAACCAATGGAAACAAAAAACTGAAACAATTCCGAAAACTGAAGAGCTCCCCTTGAGCAGATGAACTGATCTGAGAACACTGCAAAACTGAAACAACTCCCCCATAAAACTGAACCAATCTGAAAAACACTTGTACCAAAGCTGAATGGATCTCCCCCTTAAACTCTACTCCCCCTTTGTCATGAATGACCACGAAGCAGAAACGCAGCAATAATTCGAAAGATATAGCAATGAAGTGCTGGAGACGAACCTTTCATTGAGGTGAAATAACACCAAGCTTGCTTCGAAGATATTCGAAGCGATCTCGGGGTAGAGGTTTAGTTAACACATCTGCAATTTGCTCTTGAGAACAAACATAGTTCAGCTTAACAATATTATTTGCAACTTGTTCCTTTAGATAGTGATACTTGATCGGAATGTGCTTGGTTCAAGAGTGCATCACTGGATTCTTCGAAATGTCAATGGCGCTTGTGTTGTCACAGAAAATACAAATAGGATCAGTAAACTCAAGCTTATAGTCATGTAAAGTATTCTTCATCCAAATTACCTGAGTACAACATGAAACTGCTGCAACATATTCAACCTCGGCGGTGGATAAAGAAGTGCAAGACTGTTTCTTGCTTAGCCATGAAACCAAACAGCCACCTAAAAAGAAAGCACACCCACTAGTGCTTTTCTTATCATCCACTGAACCTCCCCAATCTGCATCTGTATATGCTGTAAGAAGAAAATCAGAACTCTTTGGAAACCAAAGACCAAAATCGACTGTACCTTTCAGATATTTAAAAATTCTCTTAACAACTGAAACATGTGTTTGTTTTGGAGAAGCCTAAAATCTGGCTACATATCCCACAGCCTGCATGATATCCGGTCTAGTGTTTGTCACAAACAGCAAACTTCCTACCATAGATCTATAAAAAGACTGATCAATAGAGGGAGACACATCCTCCTTAATTTACATCCGGTTTCCATTGGAGTGCTAACCGGATTACAATCTTCCATTTTAAATTTTTTAAGTAACTCCCTAACATACTTAGCTTGGAAAATAAAAATACCTTTAGAGGATTGATTAATTTGCAACCCAAGGAAATATGTTAGCTCACCCATCATAGACATCTCGAACTCATTTTTCATACACGCAGCAAATGTCTTGGACGTTTTGACACTATCACTCCCAAAAATCAAATCATCAGCATAAACAACAACAATAAGAATGTTGTTACCTTCCTCTTTAACATACAAATTGCTATCAACATATCCCTTTTTGAAGCCCTGCTGTTGCAAATAGTTATCCAACCTGTCATACCAAGCTCTAGGAGCTTGTTTGAGTCCATACAATGCCTTCTTCAGTTTGCATACATAGTCTACATTATCAGAAATCAGACCTTCTAGTTGTTCAACATAAATTTCTTCAACTAAATCTCCATTTAAGAAAGCAGACTTTACATCCATTTGGAAAACTTTAAAGCCTTTAAAAAAAGCAAAAGCAAGAAAAATTCTGATTGCTTCTAACCTTGCAACCGATGCAAAAGTTTCACTAAAATCCACACCTTCAATCTAAGAATAACCTTTGCAAACTAAACAGGCCTTGTTTCGAATAATCTTCCCATCTTCATTTACCTTGATCCGGAATACCCATTTTGTACCTATCACGTTTTTGTTGATAGGTCTTGGAACAAGCTCCCAAGTGTTGCTCTTTTTTATTGGATCCAACTCTTCTTTCATGGCAGCCACCCAATGTTTATCTACAGCTGCCTCTTCGAAACACTTAGGCTCAATCATGGAGATAAGTGAGAAATCATCATCCTCAAAATAGTTAACATTTTTCCTAGCATTTCTAGTTTGCCTTTCACCTATAACCTGATCAATAGGATGATTCTTTTGCACAAACTTAGAGGGAGATTTGAAACTAGAAGCATCATGTTCATCTTGAGAATCACTTCCAGAATTGTCATGTAAATTTTCAACATCAATAAAGGTAGGAACTGTTTCTTCATGAGCAGATTGTACTTTACCTTTATCATTTTCACCACTCTTGTTGGCTGTTCCAACTTGAACATGTGGAGGAGAGGAAGGTACAGCAGTGCTGGTTTGAGTTTCACCTTCTTCAGGGCTGTCTTCATTCTTATCAAATTGATTAGCAACTTCATAAACCTTGACATTAGCACTTTCTACTAATTTATGCATCCTTTTATTGTAACATTTGAATGTCTTACTTTTAGAAGAATAGTCAAGAAATATATCTTCATCAACTCTAGATTCAAACTTACCCAGATTATCTTCATCTCTCTTAATGTAACATGGACTCCCAAAAATTTTAAAGTACTTGACAGTGGTTGATTTACCTTTCCAAAGTTCATAAGGAGTCTTCTTGAGCTTGGGTCTCAACAGAGTTCTATTCTGAATATAAACAGCAGTGTGGATAGCCTCTCTCCAAAATATATCTTTTACCTTACTTTCATTCATCATGCAACGAGCCATTTCCTGAACGGTTCTATTTTTCCTTTCCACAACACCATTTTGTTGTGGTGTTCTTGAAGCTGAAACCTGTTTCTTAATGCCATGTTGCTCACAAAATCTGACAAACTCATTAGAAGTGAATTCTCCCCCATTATCAGAACGCAAACATTTGATCTTCATGTCCATTTCATTTTCAACTAGACTTTTAAAAATCTTAAACTTCTCTAGAGCCTCTGATTTTTCTTTTAGGAATGTAACCCATGTCATGCGAGTAAAATCATCAATTAGAAGCATAAAATATTTCTCACCTTGAAGACTTGCTGCCCTTGTTGGTCCACAAAGATCCATATGGATGAGCTCAAGTGGCCTACTGCTGAATTCATCTTTTGGTTTGAAGGAAGCTCTAGTTTGTTTGCCTTCTTGACAATTTATGCAAACAACATCTGCTGGTTTTTCTAGCATTGGCAAGTCTCTAACAGCCTCTTTTTTGCTGATCTTAATAAGATTATCAAAGTTAACGTGTCCAAACCGCTTGTGCCAAAGCCAAGCATCCTCTACCTTGCTCAAACAACATGTCTCATCATTAGAATCATCAAGAATGTAAAGATTATTTGCTGCTCTAGTAGCTTTCGCTATGACATCAATTCCTTTTTTAATAGAGCAAGCATTAGAGTTAAAACTGAGATCGTAACCTTGATCACATAGCTGGCTTACACTTAGCAAATTATGTTTCAGCCCTTCTACATAAAGAACATTCTCAACAATAGTTTCATCATTATTAATTAGGACTATACCTATACCAGCAACCTTTGCAAAAGAGCTACCACCAAATCTAACTTTACCACCTTTCATTTTCTTGAGAGAATGAAACTTACTCAAGTCACCTATCATATGTCGAGAGCAGCCACTATCAACATACCATATGTCCTTCTCACTGCTAGCTAGAAAAGTTGTTTGAACAACAAGAGCTTTAAGAGGAGTCTCTTGAACTTTTCTCCTCCAAACCTTAGTCACTTTAGCTCTTCTTTGAAGCTCAACATTATAAAATGAATCTGCATTGTAGCTGTTACAAAATCTAGATGTATGTCCAAACTTATTGCAGCTGTAGAAAATCAGATTGTACTTCCTAAACACATTTCTTTCATGCTGATAATAATTCTTGTATGGAACAGCTCTACAATCAGCAGCTCTATGACCAAAGTACTTACATGCAAAACAATAGCCATAGAAGAAAGGTTTGTTTACCTTGATGGGAGTAGGCTAATTATTTTTTGGTGATGAAGAGTTTGGATCAGATTGCAAGCCAACTCCTCTTCTATCTTTGGTGGGTCTTTGAGAGCCAAGAACATCATCCAATGTGACTTTGCCACTATTGAAAGATAGCTCTTCACTAAAGAGCATAGAAGTTTTACCAATGTTCCTCATAGCAACAATTTCAGCTTCCAACTTGGCAATATTATCTTCTTTTAATTGAATCTGATTTTCTAAATTTTCACGAATCTTTTTGGCCTCTTCATTCAGAATTTTAATATCTACAAGCTTAATTTCAGCCTCCTTAAGAGATGTAGCAATCTTTAATTTTTCAGCACTCTCAACTTGAAGAAGATCCACAAGATTCAGATTTTTCTTTTTCAATTTTTTAATCTCTGATAGAGCTGAAATCAACTCAAGCTCAAGGTCTACTTCATCATCTTCATCATCTCCAATATCTTTAGAGCTAGCATCATCAATAGCCACATCATCAATAGCCATGAACATGACTTCACTTATCCTTGAATTGCTCTCGCTGCTTGAAGAATCATCGCTGTCATTTTTTGAAAACAACACTTTCTTACCCTTTTCGGACTTCCAATTTTTTTTGGTAAACCTCCTAAATTTCCGGTGCTTGAATTCATTTTCATCATTGCTGTCCTCATCTTTATCAAATGGACACTTAAGAGGCAAAATGACCAAGATTACCACAGTTGAAACATTTCAGACCAGACTTGCCTCTATTTTTGTTAAAGCCCTTTTTCAACCTTCTAATGAGGTAAGCTAATTTCTCATTTGAGTCCTCATCCGAGCCTTCACTTAGATTGGTCTCTTTGTCCTTGCTTCTTTTAGAAGCCTTAAATGCAAATTCAGTTTTAGAAAACCCTTCAACCGTAGTCCTCATTTCATATGCAGTCAAGATGCCATGTAGCTTATCAACTGTTAGAGTGTCTAAATCAGACATTTCTTCAACAGCAGAGACTTTAGCATCAAGTCTCATGGGAAGAGATCGAAAAATCTTCTGAACTACAATCTTCTCTTCAACATCTTCACCTAGACCTCTTAAAGCGTTGACAACTTCATCAACACACAGAAAATATGCAGCAATGTTTTCATTGTCCTTCATTCGAAGACCTTCAAAAATAGCCCTGTGAGTTTGAACCTTTGCATTTCTGACTTTGTCATCACCTTGATAAGCATTGTGCAATTTATCCCAAATTTCTTTAGCTGTGGCGCAGTGCATGACCTTTACAAACTCAATCTCAGTTAGACCACACAAGATTGCATTCATGGCCTTGGCATTGTTCTCAAATTCCTTCTTATCATCAGCATCTACAAGAGGAGTAGAGGGGATTTTATAGCCATTTACGAGACTGAGGTACACATCACAGCCAAGAGACATGATATAGGTTTTCATATGAACAGTCCAGAAAGCAAAGTTATTTTCATCAAAGAGAGGAGCACGGTTTGTAGCTAGACCTTCTAAGGCACTCATGATGGACACAAGAATCGAACTCTCAAGCTTTTAAGCACGGGAAGAGAGTGACCAGCTCTGATACCAATTGAAAAATGCACAATACTGAGAGGGGGAGGGGGTGAATCAATATTTAACACAAACTTTTAAAATAAGAAGCAGAATACAGAGAGCACACAGCAAAGAAGACAAGACACGTAGAATTATCTCGTGGAAACCCAAGACGGGAAAAACCACGACATCACTAATCCAATGGGCAACTACCCTTTACAACTGAGAGCTACAACTCTCCTCAAACGTTCAGGATCAAGCTCCAACCTGATTTAGAAGGCAACTACCTTCCTAACAAAAGATAACAGGATTACAACACTAAAGAAGGTTTTTTTTATGTCTTTACAAAGATGTAAAGACCCTCTAAAGAATGAAGGATTCCTTTGCATCAGACTTGTGCTTCTTCTCCATTAATTGGTTTCTCTTATCACATCTCATTACACATTCGCTCCTACCTGATATTAAGTTATCTCCTACAATCCCCCTGTTGTATACACAGTCCCTCTGATGTTCTTCCTTCATACACGGTTCCTTTCCACTACTTTAGACAAGGCATATAACAACAACAACACAGCAGTCATATCAAAGATCTCACACTGTCCCTTTTTGGAGAATCACACCTATAGATTTTAATTTACTCAGACTGCATCCCAAAACCGATTGTTCTCTTTTGGATATATAATCACACCCAGATTTTGTGCAGGATAAAATTTGCAGTCACTATTCACAGACATGAATTGGCTTTTACACTCCCGTTATTTTTGCCTATATCGCAGCACAACATTCTTTGAAGCTTTTGTATACTCTTTTTCTAGCCTCTGCACAACCTATTCTCTATGTCAATTTTTCTTATTTATCAGATCGTGTTTTTGTCTTATCCTGCGAGCTCTTCTTTTCTGCAACCTCTCTTCTGGAACTTTAAAAACATCTTCAACCTCCACTCCCGATCGGACTTCTGTTTTAATACAACCACTGCCATGTATTTTTTCAGGTCTCTCCATATTCGAAGAAAAAGTCACACGCTCTACTTACTGCTGTCATCCGCTAATATCCCCTGCCGAAATTTTGATACATCCACCATCGAAAATTTGTGGCACACCTATGTCTATACGCAGCAGTCAGCGTATCCTGCAAAAACGACTATCACCAGAGCCGTATTCTTCTTCTCCACCTTTTTTACCAGTCACACGCAAAACAATTCTGGAACCCGTTTTTAGCACCTGCGGTAGCATTCAATACAAGACTGACCATGGACCAATACCAGTCACCTTGTATTATTTTCTTCACCTATGTTTTAAAACTCCTGTTCGTTCTTCCTCCTGCATGCTGAAACTCACATCCATGTTATCGGGCCAAGAAAACCTGCAGACTTAGCTAGTTTTTAGTTTCACATCCACCAATGCTCTAGCAGGCCCGTCAACAGAAGAGACACCCGCAACTCTTTTCGAATTTTCCTTATGTTTTCAAAAACGTGTCACACTGCTACTTCATGCGTTTTTCATACCAGAGAACTATATTTGTAATTTTCAGTTAAAGACGTTTTTAAGAAAAACGTGTTATACATCTTTCCGCTGAATTTTTATTCTCTAAAACGGCTCTGTAGCTCTTCATCTAACACCTACGCATCTGGTTAAGACACATGTCCACAGCAATCGATAACATACGGCTTCATTCAAAAACGAGACATCTTCAAACAAACGCATCTGTATACACACCATTATGAAATACACAAATGCGCACAATATCTTATATTAGTTTTTATCTGCATCTGTATACGGTGATTTGAAACTGACATGAAGAACGGAGAAACGTCTGTCAGACTGCTACCAGCATCAACAACACAGTAACGTCTTTTGCTTGACAAGTATCCTCAACAAATGGCAAAAAGGAGTCACACAGAATAGTATCCAATCATTTGCGGAATTTGTTAAAAGTCTTTTTACTAAAACCAGACAGGTGTACTGCAGACAGCACATTGCCATAAAAGACAAACATGATGATCAGTACACAGAGAAGTTTAACAAATGTCAAGCCAGGGAGTCCGACGGAGGCATAGAACTCACAAACAGCAGCGATAAGATCAACAATGACATAAAACTAACAATTAGGAGGAGAAAGTTGAGATCAATTTAGGGACAAAGTGAAAACAAGATGCAATGAGATCAATTTTGTTTCCTCAACATTGGGAGAAAATGAAAGCAAGGATAGATGCAACCACTAGGAGGAGAAAGTTGAGATCAATTTAGGGACAAAGTGAAAACAAGATGCAATGATGGAGTGAATCAAGTATGGAAACCATGATATTTTAAGATCTTTTGGATCAGATCTGAGCATGAGCAAAAAGAAAATCATGAGGAAAGTTGAATTTGTGAAGGGATAGGCACAAAATTGCAAGGAAAGGCATGTATTTTAGTATCAAGGGACTAGGAGCCTGGACATGGAGTGGTTGGAATCCGACCACCCCATGTCCAAGCTTGGATATGGGCAGGTTGGAATCCAACCACCTCATGTCCACACTTGTGGACGACAACCTCAAATTTCTGCCCTTAAAGCTTGGGCAAATTTTAACTCCATGGGCATTGTGGCATTGTAAGGCAGAGGTTTCAAAGTGTAAATTAGGATTATTTCTCCAAATGAAGCCTGATTCGAGTATGAAAACATGAAGATCAGATCTGTGATGGAGAAAAATCCATGATCAAGCCTAGAAGGTTGGTGATGAAATCATTGCAATTCAATCAAGAAGAGTTTGAAATGAAATTGAAGCTGAAAATGAAGATGGAAAGTTAAAGTGAAAGTTGTTTTGGACAAAGAATGCAAATCCATGTGAAAGGGGACTTCAGAGGGGTCGGATTCCAACCTCCTCATGTCCAAGGTGGGACATGGGACCCTAAAATTCCGCCTACATTTTCTGATCAAGTTTTGATTTCATCTGAATTCTTGCATTAAAATATGGGGGTTTCAAGGTGAAAAATCAGAATTTCCCCCGGAAACAAGTTTGATTTTAGCAAGTTGAGGATCAGCTTCTCCATTAAAACATCATGATCAGAGCTGCAATCAAGGAGAAAATATATGATTAAGTCCAACCTTTCAAAGTGAAACCAAGATCAAAGCCATGACAAGGAAAAGATGAAAAGAGAAGTGAAGACTGTTTGAGTTCATGGAGGCAGCAAATTCCAAGGAAAGTTGATAAGGAGCTTGGACTTGGAGAGGTCGGATTCCGATCTCACCAAGTCCAAGCTGGGACTTCACCACCCAAATTTCCGCCCTCAATAGGAGACCCCATCCTGACATTATATCAACTTCCAACATAAGAATGAACAGTTCGAATCATATTAACTCTGATTTAGGCTGGTTAAGAGCACAGAATTCTCCATCAAGGACATGTAATCAGAAACCCCCCCCCCCCTTCCCAATGCAAGAAATTTGTAATCCAATCTCTGATTTTGAACTAAAAATCAATCTAAATCATTATATTCCAAGCAAGGGAGAACGTTTCAAGTATAGATGAAGTGAATGTTTGAGTGAGGCCTGTACTTGCAGAGGTTGGAATCCAGCCCCTCCATGGACTTGGAGAGGTCAGATTCTGACCTCACCAAGTCCCCACTTGGAACTTCATACCCCAAGTTTCCACCCAGCTCTTTCACTCAGCCAATTTGACTTGGAACTCAGATCTCTCTCCTAATTTCGATGTATACACTTGACCAAGTGGTTTAATAGAGGAAAAGGTGATTTAAATCGAATTTAGATGCAATTTCATGTCAAATAATATCATATGAACTTTCAGATTATTCCAATATTGTTTGCACTTACCATTTTGTGAGCTTTATGGGGGTTTCTATCTTGTTTTGCAGGGAAATATGAAGATGCTCGTGGACAAAGGAAGACTACGACAAAGATCAAAGGAGATAATCATAAGAAGAATTCAAGCAAAGAGCAGCTTCCACTTCAAGGCATACAACATGAAGGATTCAAGTATCTACCAAAGGCAGGTCATTCATCAAAGAGACAAGCAAGATGATGTTCAAGGTTGAAGGTCAAAAGCAAGGATGTTCAAAACCAAGACTGGGATGGAGTTCAAAGAGCAAAGAACAATGAGAATGAACAAATTTACAAGTTTACAAGCAAAAGAGAATTGTCACAAACTTGACTTTCCCTCATAAATCCAAGTTCACTTTGAAGGATCCAGCTACACGAAGTACCTCATTATTTGGAATGCCAAAGCCGAGAAGTTAAGATTTCAAGTACAAGTTTGAGACCATGTCAATAAGAAGATTTCCGAAAGATAGAAAAAGTTCGTGAAGATGAAGCAATTTGAGAATATGAGTCATCACAATCAATCCAAGGCTAGAAGATGTTGAGTATCAAGAGATATCGATGAAGTGTATAAGATAAGCATGCTGAGGTGGCACCCATTCATCTTCAACCAATCAGAAAATTTTGGTTCCACATGTCCAAGGTCAACAAATTAAATCATGTCAAATGTACATGTGGAGTCCACTTAGTCTCTCTGCCTAACCTATTTTCTCATTGATCAATAAAAGCAATGTAATTTTCTCATTGGCCCACAAAGTGGTGCTTTGTTCTAAGTGGTCAAGCATTTAATGCTTGTAGCTAGTAATTGCATTAAGACTTTGTTGGCTTAATCTTAGCCATTGGTTCCAAATTAATCTGACTCGTTCATAGTAATTGAGCTCCCTATATAAGACAAAGTCCTCATTTGTAAAAAGAGAGACTTGAAGAGATTGTTGCAGTAATACTACCAAAGTATTTCAAATTCATTGTTGGTCTTTATGGTGGATTACATGTGTTATTTTGGAGTATTGCATGGTTTCTACATTTCCTCATTTAGAGTAGGATTTCATTTATGTTGAATAGAAGTAGAGGTAGACGAATGGAAGATATTGTTGTTGGTGAATCATGGTGAAACTAGTGTCCATACCTTTTGGTATTTGTTGATTGCAAGTAGCAGTGTAAGGTTAGTCCGGGTCTTATTGCAAGCATTTACCTTCAATTGAAAACGTACATTTGGATTGTGCCCTCATTGGGTATTTGACAATATGAAAATCATCCACACATCCCTAGAAGCAAGCACCCGCCTTTGCGTAGTTGATTTGGCGAAGCAACGACTGGTTAAGTTTCACCTCATCATCAATGATCTCTACATTGTTCAAGTTAATTTAGACTTCATAAACCCTTATCTATTTGCAGTTTGTTTTATTAGTAGTTGAAGAGCCTACATTGCCATATCATTAGCATTTGCAACATTAATATCATTTGAATGAACAGAGTAAGTCCCCAAGTGATTACCAGCAAATCACATCACAAAACTGAGTCAAGTCCACAATAAAAAGGAACCTTGAGGTTGTCTTCGTTGATCACACAATCATATACATTGCTTAACATGTAAGCTTCCTTATTCAAGATAGGATTTGATATTTGGTGTTTTATCCTGAAATACTAAGTGTTTTATTCTGAAATTAGACATACTAAGTGTTTCATCCTGCATGTTGAAGTGGTTGCAAAACTTGCATCAACAAGTACAAGCTTCTATAGAATTATCAAAAATATATCCTCAAACACCAATTAGGACATGCCTAATGCAGAATTTATTTTTGTCATGACCATGTTTCTTTTAAAAGTATTACTTTAAATGGACAAAAGGCATTCACAGGGATCAAAATTATCACAGAAAAAGTGAATACAACAGTTCTTGAGTGTAAAGCGCCCCACTTAACCCTAGAGGCATACCTCCTGCCTAGATGCCATGTCCAAGCTACGCCATATTCCCTGAAATTTATCTGGCCTGATACTAAATTTATATGTCAAAAACTGAGTATGGTATGATACTAAATTTATGTATTTATGATTTATCTTTGATTTCAAAGCCTTTTTGAACTTCTTCTAGAATGATTTGTGAGAGCTTCTCGTTTTGCTGGATAAGCATCAGCTATTTCATTTATCTTTTGAATAAGAGTCTGCTACAAAATCTGCATCTAGTAATAGAATGGGAAAAGGAATAATGGTTATGATAGGTCTGATCCCTGCATAATAAAAGAAAAACTATCCTGCATCAGATGTGCCCACCCACACAAATTTGAAGCAATAAAAAATAATAATGATTGTGAAAGAAACAATATATCTCATTTGAGAAACTCTGCTGGTAGAATGACATCTTCTGCAAGAGAGAGACGCAAGGAATGTTAATGTTTTGGCCTTTACGGCAAAAGATCAACGCATTGGACAGAGGCAATAATAATAATTAATATATCGGATATATTATTGATATATTTAATTATGATAAAATCGGTTGGATAATAATAATAAATATAAAAGGTTATATTTATTATTAAGGATTGATTTTAATAATTAAATATGGAGCAAATAATATAAATGAATATATTATTATTATGGACCCAAGTCGGCCAACTTGGGAGGCCAAGAGTTTATCTTAATAAGCTCATATATTAGAGCGACTTGGAGAAGGTAAGAAGCAACCAAAAACATAACGCTGCCTTCTTCCTTCAGCAAGATCTTTGGATGGACAGAATTAGTGCAGCATTCAAGGGCGAATTGTAGCAGCCCTAGAAGGGCGAACTTGGACAATATTGAGAAGATTATTAGGGCGAATTGTTACAGCCCTAGAAGGCCAAATTTGAGCAGCTCCAAGGTGCAAATTAGGTCAGTCCAAGAAGGGCAAATTTGGATGAATTGAAGCAGTCCTAAGGTGCGCATCTGATAGCACATTAAAGACATTCAAAGGCAGATTCATAGCAGTTCTTGGAGGCATAGGTCAGATCGGATTCATTTCAAAGTCAGATCTGAATGCTAATTAGGATCAATCAGAATTTGAAAAAGCTCCAAATTGGCTAAATTCAACATCCATAGAAGTCACATTGGAGAACTTGAAGTCTGATTTCCAGGTACTATCTCTCCTTCTTTGTGATTTCATATTTATATCTTGTGCTTAGTGTTTGAAAGACTTCTATAGATTGCATATTCCTTGTGATAATCTGAAAACATTAACATGGTATCAGAGCCTAGGTAGAGTAAAAGATCCATCTTCAGACTTAGGAATTCAGTCTAACTCTTTCAAAACTAAGAAATACTATGGCAACCGAGGTTTGGCTCATATAGTAATTTGACATTACATTTTATGAGGGTTTTGATTTGCATCAAGATCTAGGATTCTGATTATGCAAATTCATTGGTCCTTCTACGCCTAATATTGATTGGCTCCTATGTTGTGAAACCATCTCATAATTAGCTAGAAAGATATGGGTAAAATTGTGTCAATACATTCTTGCATGTTTTGAAACTATACAATTGACCTTCTTAGGGTAAATTTCAAAATATCTGGAAACATACATTGAGAGGGAGTCTAACCTTGTGGACATTATAAGGTAAACCTAAGCTTCACAAGGAGAAGATAGGATCTGTATAAACCTCTCACCATATTGTTCCAGAGGGAGTAGATCATCCTGAGTGGCACAGGCCCCAGAGATCATAACCTGGTATGACTTTAAACATTCATGAATAATATGAATCATGGGCATACTAACAATTTATCCCTGTGCGGTTCTGTAGAAGGAAACCCACCTTAGTGCTTGACTTAAGAGGGAGTTTAATCATGGGCACACTTAAACCTGGTTTTGCAGTATAAACTCCTTTTTTTACTTTTTGCATTCTAATTGTGCGGGATCATTCCTATTGACATGGTTGTTTGACATAGCTAGTTAATTGTTATTAGCTGATTATGTATGTGTAGGACAGTGACTATGTGCTCATGCAATGAAGGCCCAGCTGATTTAACTTTTGAGCTCATCCCATTTGATAAATAAACAGTTTAAGTACATCCAGTTGATAAAGGAAAAGAGTCTGTTTTAGAAAGGAAATTGAAGATATTTCTTTCTTGACAAAGAAAGTGGGACTGTTAAGAAAAAAATTATATTAAATGCTATTCTTTTATGACAGAGAAAACTCTTTTATTTCCAAAGAAAAGAATTAGCATCAGGCAACCTCTGCTTGAGACTTCAAAGAGCACCCATTACTGCCTGATAATTAAATGTGATGTAAATTACAAAAACTGAAAGATTTTGTTTGGTAATAAATTGTTTTGTTTTTCGTAAGTGTAAAATGGTAGGGGAGGCTCCAGCATTGATAAACTCCCAGGTGACAAATAGCTCAAACAAAAGCAACGGGCCTATGTCCGGCAATAATTTTGCTTAAGAGAAACTGTGAGCTTCTTATAAATTTGAAATACACATTTTTAAAAAAAAATTACGGAGTGTGGTCTGAAACATTAATGAATAACAAAGTACACACAATTTTTCTTCCAGGTCTTCCTTGCAATCTAGAAGACTGTTAAAACCGCAAGAACATTTGCAAAATATATAATTTTCATCATGACCTTTTCGAAAAGTGAGAAAGCAAAAAAAAATACACAAAATTACCATCACTTGCGGTGGCGGATTGAAGGGCCTCTGATCGACAAAAAAATCAGCAGGCAAATCAGCGGGCGGTCGTTGGAGCGGACCATCCTCTAGCATACCCATGCCCATGCCCATGCCCATGCCCATTCCCATTCCCACTCCCATTCCCCTGCTGCCTCCCAGCAAACCGCCAGAATTAAACAGACTGCCCGGAGAACCGAACATACCGCCGAACGGCCGCCGGAAAAAGGGATCGTCAAACGGATCGCGGCCAAAGAAATCCTCAATGAGACTACGCCCTCCTCCGCCAAACATGCCAAATCCCTCAAATGGGTCTGGAAACCCTCCAAACCCTCCGCCAGAGGAGCCCCTGTTGCCGCTACGGCGACCGTCGCCTCTGTCACCTGGACGCATTCTGCTTATCGTTTCTGCGCTTTGCACAATAAGAAAGGAATGATTTCCTAACAATTTCTCAAGAATCGACTGCTGTTCATAGAATTTGATGGAATTTGATTTTCTCAGCAATACCTGGTAGAATGAATTAATATACCACCTCAGACTCTACAAAGACAATTCGTCACAGCTGACGACTGCCCAATTGTGGGTTTTGTGAAAAGGCGGTGTGATTTACAGTAAAATATCTAGCGTTGAGTCATGTTCTTCTTGTTCCAAGAAATATTTGATGGGCGCACAAACGTTTTTCTTGTCATGCCCTCGTTGCCTATGCTCATTTTTCTTCTACAGAAGTAGTAGGCTACGCACCCTAACTTTGATCACATGTATAGTCTAAATTATGCATGAGATTGTGACAATTTTTTTAGTTGTTTTTATATGGAGTTGACATCTTAAAAAATATGTCTTGGCTTTTGGTTATTAACGAAATTCTTTGTAGCGATCGTTAAGCATCGAAGGGTCAAAAAGTGGTCATTTCAATGTATCGTCCGATACTCACTCAAAGATGCACCAATAATCATTTACTTTAAAATGTCAGTACTTGTGAACAAATGTCCTAGTTGTCATACACAAATGTCCCAATAGTGGTGTACAAATGGGCTGATTACCAACCAAAAGAGCTAAAAAAATGTTCGACTACTTGTATGTGTTATCATTTTTGGGGCTCCTTTAAAATTAGTAATTGAGGGATCAAGTGTGCGTGGAGTATGTGATTATTGGAATGTGTTCAATTACTAGTACTCTTCCCCTAGCCTTCCTTTATGTTGATATATTTTTGCAATGCATTTTATATAGAAAATATTGTAGTTAAGAATTGTATAAAGAAAGCAGTATGAAACATAGAGTAGTAAATTTAACAATTAATAATACAATCACATAGAAATTTCTTCAAATGAATATATGATGAAATTATAACACTTGAAGCTTTTAATATTCAAGCAATGTTGTATAAAATAGATCAACAAAGATTCGAACCAATAAAACAACCATAGAAGAGACATCTCCAAGAAGAATATATGACAAAAATTGAATGATTAAATAAATTGAAGCTAAAAACCCTAAGCATCAGTCAATTCTATAAAAAAAGGTCTTAATCTATGCACTATAAAAACCTTCTTGTTTATCAAAAGTTGATCCACTTGCAATTTGATTTGTTGAATCTCGAAATACATTTTTAAATTCCTCTTAGCATCTACCTAGAGATGAGAATGTAAAGAAGTAATTACAATGACAAAATACATCAAAGGAAAGCCTTAGATATACATATTTCTCATGATGATTATGGTTATTAGAGACTATTGATCATTATGTTGTCATTGATTTCAAAGTTAAAGTCAGTGTTGGTGCCAAAGATATAGGTGGTGTTGTTACTAATGTCAATGTATTTGGAAGGTTGTTGAAAGCTTAACTACTTTCTGACATGACTTGCAAAACATCTAAAGGAGTTCTTCATGGATATACTTGAATTATCATTATGTTTCCTGCGATTTTAAGTATTTGAAAGGTCCAATAGTTTTAATTATTGTCATGCCATGCTAGAGAATTTGTGTTATGGATGAATGAAGTCAAGCTATGTTGGATATATTATTTGCAATATGTTACTAGTATTATCTCAATCATCTTTCATTTGTTACAAAGATTTGAAAGTATCTGCAACTTGTTTCTAAGGTATGTTGCTTAAAAACTATATAAATACAAACATAAGTTTTGTATCACATTCTAGTGCAAATATGTTTTGAGGTTTGTGGTTTGAAAGATAAGTAAGGCTACACAAGAAGATAAATCTATTCAAGTTTAAGAGACATATTTTTAAAAGAATGAAAGTTAAGGTCAATATTATATTCTTCATAACTTGTCATAGTCAATGTTGATGTTTTGGTTCAATGTGTTATAAATCTAACTTATGCATCAACTAAATGAAGTGTGTGGGTTCACATTGGGTCTAGTAGAATGTGTGAGATAATGCATAGTGTGTCGCCACTCCTAGAATAACATGTAGGCTTTAGGATCTAGTCGATTACATGTCTTCTAAGGAATTTCATTCTAGTTGACTTGTGGATATTTTTTAATATGATCTACTAGCATGAATTATTTTATATTGGAATGCATATATATTTCCCATCATATTCATTCAAATGGTGTGATGTGGATGTGATTAGAATTGATAACTAGCAAAAGTTGTGCAAATTGTCTACTCAGTTTAGCTTAAGTGTGTGAACTCAATTGAAAATATCATGCACATTGTGAGAGTATTCTAAAGCTAATAATATTGGGAAGAAGATGAAGGTTCAACCTTGAAGGTTTGTATAATATATCTTGTTGTATATTTTGAGTCGGTGCTCAAATCTTGTATTAGAGGATTGGTGTCTCTTGTAGGCTAGTGTCTGCAAATAAATTTGGGGATTAGTGTCTCCATTTAAGGGTGAAATTCTTGTAGGTGTGTGCCTACTAGATTTTATAAGTTCATTAATACTTTTGTGAGACTAGATTTAGGTAGTAGTTATGAGCAATTATTCTCGCTATGGTTTTTTCCTTTCAAATTTTCATGTAAATCTATTGTCGTTTTGTGTGGTTGCATGCTTAGCTTTTTCTTATCAACTTTGATGATGGTTGAAAAATTTATTGGTGATAATTAATTTTGAGTTAATTTGGAAATTTACATATATTGATTCACCTCCCCTCTCTATCTACGAGTTTAATAATTGTAACTAAGTGTTTTGGAGTGTAAGGATATAAGCCTATTTGATGACTCTAAAACTTGTCGTTTCACAAGTCGTTGTAGATGACTATGAACTTCTTAATAATCCCCAAGAGATCAGGTTAGAAAGAAGTCTCGTGAGAATAATGTCAAGGTAAGAAATGTTACCCTGTGTATTTTATCTAATTCTAAGTTTGTAAAAATAATGTTGTGCAGGAATGTAAAGGAGGTATGGGACAAACTACATAATATCTATGAAGGAGATAACAAGATCAAACAAGAAAAGCTTCAAATATATCAAGGTTAGTTTGAGAGTCTAAAAATGAAGGAAGAAGAAAATATTATTGCTTTCAAGATTTGGGTTGATGAAATAGTCAATATCATAGAAAACTTGATGAAGAAATGAAAAATGTAGTGTTGTGAAAAACATACTTAAATTCCTTCACCTAAGGTTTAATCCAAAAGTTTTTACAATTGAAAAAGCTAAAGATTTGAATACTCTAACTATAGATGAATTGCATGAAATTTTGACTAACTGTGAGATGAGGATTGATGAGTAAATAAAATAAGTATTTGTTAATATTTTTTTTAGATTAGCGTATTTAAGATCTCTTATTAATTTAATCAACAAGTTAATTGATATAATAATACATTATATAAACATCTAATGACAATGGTGCGAGTAGGAGCAGGGGCAGGCGTCCGCGGCTGGACGGCAGGGCAGGAACTCGACTCAAGATTAGGGCATGAACAAAAACTCGGATTTGCTGGAGATGCTACATGGCACGAGCAGGGCAGGAAAGGAAAATGGGGAGACGAAGTAGACAGGGCCTTCCCATTACAGGACTTCAGGGAGAAGATAGCAAATGGATGACAAGCATACGCGAATCCGGACAATGAAGTGGCTAACAGACCACAATGGGTTTTCGAGTCAGGAAGATGGGTTGATAAGGCTTGGTTGTATCACCCCAACCAACACCAACGTCCATCTCAATGGAAGTTCAGGCCTGGAGAAAACCCCTATTGATCCCATTTTCTAAAACATCCTAGGCGCAATCACAGTCGACGAAACCCTAGGCGTGATTATAAGAGGCAGTAGAGGCAAGGGTTTAAGGCAGATTCTTCAAACAACTGGCGGAGAAATGCCACAGATGCTTCAGATTAACCGCAGAGAAAAAAAGAAGACCCGAAATCTCACAACACAGCCCCATTTAGCCCAAACGTATCAATGCAACCAAAACGGATACTGATTAAACTCAAGCAGGAAAACATCAAAAATTCTGTTCGAATGAATCAGGAAATAGGCATCATTTAAAAATGGGCAGGTGGGTTGATTGAATCCAGCAAACTAAGAGACTGGCTAATAGACAAATGTGGTCTGGAATTCGATTTGCACAAGCTCCCATTCAATTTCTTCCTAGTTAACCTACCTTCTGCAAAAAAATAGGGAAGAAATATTGAGACAGGGCAGCCTTATACTGGAGGGATACAATATACTTATGGATAAATGGATGCTGAACTTCAATCCTTGGGAATACAAATTCAACAAGAAATCCATATGGATCAGGCTTTACGAGCTGCTAGCGGAATACTGGGACAAGGAAGTTCTAAAGGAAATAGCCAAGGGTTTGGGGAAGATTCAAGAAATCGTCGGCATAGTTGCAGATGAAAAGTGGGGTGATTATGCAAGATTTTGTATAAAGATCCCTCCCTTTGACCAGATCTCGGGAGAGATTGAAATTCAATTAGAGCTGGGAACATGGATACAGAAAATCTTTCAAGAGAAACCCTCTACTCCCCAGTCAGGTAAGGTATCAGAAGGAGGAACTACCAATCAGGATTTAGCAACTCATGGAAGAGCCTGGGATCTGGAGCTAATGAACAAAGAAGCGATCAATCTCACAAGCAATGAACATAGCATTCCTGATCCAGTCCAGAACTCTCCCTCGATGGACAATCTCCTGCCAACAGAGCCAACATTGCTGTTAACCGAGCGAAGAGATATCCCTAATACTAAAGGCTTTCTGGACAACCTCTCCGCAGTCATTCATAGATGGTATTCAGAAGGACAGTTCTTGTCTAAAAGGAGTTTCACCCACGGTGCAAATTGAAGCAGCAGAGAACTTACAAATGGAGGGTGCCAATTAATGTTTATGGTTTGATCCTGACTCTGGCAAAGAGGACTATTTGGGGGAATTAAGAATATGGATTAATCATCACTCTGAGCTCCCAACAATCATAGGTGGAGACTTCAATGCAACTCTAGACAACTCTGAAAAGCACGGGGTAACCAAAAAACTTTCAGAGTCCAAATCGATTTCCAAGACTGGGTACACATCTGCAATTCAAGGGAGGTTGTGACAAAGAACGAAACCTTTACATGGACTAACAGGCGGATTTCACTAGTATTGCAGAAAAATTGGACCAATTTCTCATTAATGAGAGATGGGAAGAGGAGGTTGAGGCCTTTGAGTCCATCATCTTACCATTCATAGGATCAGATCACTTTCCGGTCCAAATAGTATTGCACCAGGAGCAGAGGGTAGGGGCTTCCCCATTTCATTTTGAAAACATGTGGCTCAGAGGCCAGGGACTGTCAGCATTTATAGACAAATGGTGGAAGGAGATCAGATGCAGAGACAAACCAAAGATGGTACAACTCAAAGAAAAGTTGAAACATGCCAAGGTATGCTTAAGGGAGTGGAATCAGAATTCTTTTAAAAACATATTCAAAGAGAAAGAATGGGTGGAAGGGGAGTTAGTTGTACTAAATGAGAAAGTCATAAAGCAGGGAATGGATGAAGCAGATTTTGATAGGGAAACACACCTCAAGGAGGAACTGGAAGAGCTGTTAAAAAGGGAAGAAATACATTGGAAGTAGAAGTCTAGGGAATGATGGTTAAAGGAGGGGGACAAAAACACCACTTTCTTCCACAAAACTACTTTGGCCAACAGGAGTAGGAATCAGATCCATGAAATCACAAAAGAGGATGGCTTGAAGATATCAACAACAGAGGAAATCAATCTAGAAGTAATCAGGCACTTTTAGGAAATATTTAATAGAAGAAGTGATAATAATGAGTAAGACGGGAATGAGATCCTAAGCCACATCCCTTCATTAATCGACAATGCAGACAATCAAATGTCCTATCAAGAGATCTGCTTAGAGGAAACCAAGAGGGCGGTCTTCCAGCTTGGAGCTAGTAAAGCTCCTGGCTGAGATGGGCTCCCACCTAAGTTTTTTTCAAGTATTTTGGGGCGTTGTGGGCAAGAACATTCATGTTGGTTAACAGATTTGTCTCACATGCAACACATTTATTGTAATGACTCTATCACTCTATCTTGAGAAACAAATAGTTAAACAACATTTGGGTAAGCGTACTATGATCGCTTTCCTTTAAATTTTTGAGAAGGTACAACTTCCTTTTAGAGATATTCAATGAATTGAATCATACAAAATTTTTATCATAAAGTATTTAAGGCCACTCAAACTCATTCATAGATGAAGAGTGTAATAATCGGAACTTAAATTTATCTTAAATAGAAAATCAAATCTTTCTGTTACCAACAATCTTTAGATATTTCAGCATTATCACTATAATTCCTAATCTGATATGTATTTGTTCACTTCAAATTCAATAACAATAACACACGACACAGAGAAAATCATTCACATTGAAACAAATACTCTATGAATTCAAACACAGAGATTCAAATCCTTTCCATATATTTCCATAAACTTCTCTGTTCAAAGACATAATATTTAGAGTTTCAAAAGCTAGTAGATAACATATCTTTAAGCATAAATCAAAATAGCATTTCTAACCAAAGTTTTTTTCTAAACCCTTTATGATTCTAGAGCAAAGACAATATATATTTTTTCCAAGCATAACCAGGGAGGTCTCCATCAAAACCTGACCCCTTGGTAAGAGTTTAAAATAGTTATAAAAACTAAAAATAGTTTTAGGACACATGTCCCCCCAATACTCAAAAATGTTTTTAAAGAAACTAGATAACCATCAAGCAGATAAAGCCAACTCTTTTCCAACACATTACCCTATTTCCTAGATGGTGCCACATGCGTTCTTCCAATCTTTGTAGGTGTTCACAAACTCCTAAACTGCAAGGACGTTGGGATTCTTCATGCTGAGAAGTAGCATCTTCCAAGATTATTTCTCCCACTTTAGCCTTGCTATGCTATCAACATGCTTTGAAAGTTGATCTACACAAAGATAGAGCATAGACTTTGTCCTTAACACCTTTGTGAAGTCTATTGGAGTTGGATTTCCCTCTATCTTGACTGATCTCAGTGTCCTTTCAAATGCTTTCACGACTACATCTATGTCGTGTTCAACCTTGATGTCATGCCAAACGTAAGTAGCATTGATACACCTTACATCATTTTCTATGGTTTCACTCAACTCTTGCAATTCCTTCTCTATTTTCCTAGCTTCTAATATTGCTTCCTTGAATACAACATTTTTCCAGTCAATATTCTTCTTTAGGGAAAAAAGAAGGCATTCATCCATTAGCTTCAAAGGTTTTTCAAACAAAAATTTAGGGACTTTGTGCTTCTCTACATCCTGAATCTGCATGGATACAACTACCCACTTCGATTCATCAACTTCCCACACTTTATCTTGAGTTTGGAGTTTTCCTATCAGGGTATTAATATCATCGAACACCACCCTGGACTCCCGGATGAAATTACTTCCTTCCTTCAACACTCCATCAACCCACTTGTCAAATGCAACAATTAATGCCTTACCTCTCTAAATCTAGTTCAACAATTTCTTGCTTGCAGGAGAAGTTGAATCAAAAGTTTGAGGGGCTTGAGCCAGGGGTTGAGGTCTAAAATGGCTGAAAGCATGATATACTCTGCCATGGTTACGATGATCTTCTTTAATTCCTTTTTGTCCTTTTTGTCCTTATGAGAGCTGGTTAGCATGTAATTGGCTGACACCTCAAAGTGGTGATTGTCTGACTCTTTGTTCATGGCTCCCAAATCAACCTTTACCACTTCAAAATCATCAACAATGGGATTTTGAATTTCTTCTTTGGCTTTAGGTATGGTAACTTTGGCAGCCCATTTGTCGGTCTTAGAATCTACATCTAACCTGGAAGTAGTCTTCAATTTATTTGCCTTAGGATTCTTTGTTGTATACTTGCTAACCATGTCTCCTATGGGTATGGAGACAGGGACAATGCTAGGCTTCTTATTTACTAATATTGTTAACCATTGAGGAGTGGTGTCTATTACTTGCTTGACATTAACAGACTTTGTGGGAGTAGAAATAATTTCTAGGGTTGAACCATCTAAATCCAACATATCATCATTTTGTTGCTCAGAATCCATATCTGGAGGATTGAGGCTTTGCTCTTGCTCCTCTTCTAGTTCAAAATCAACCACCTCAACATCAACCATCTCCTTATTCTTTTTGGCTTTGGTCCTGGATCTATTCACACGTACTACTGGGTGGATTGAGATAGATTTCAAAGCAATTCGATGAGGAGTAGAATTTTTGGTTTATTTTTTATTTGCATCATCAATTTGAATAGAGGCATTAGAAACACAAACTGGACTAGTAATTTTAGAGGCTTTTCAAGAGTGTCTCCTTGTGCAATTTGTGGTTCCTTTTCCTTCCTTTGGTTCAACCATTTCTTAGTCCTTTGGATTACATCAAGAGTTCTCAGTTGTATATCTTCATCTTCTTTTCCAGACCAGTCAACTGTGGGTAAAGGTTGTCTTTGTACTTCTTCATATTCTAGGTCAGTAATATCTGAACCATCATTTGTCACTCCTTCTATATTCATTTTCAGCTTGAAAGTTACAATCTGTGATAATCGGAGCTTGCTCTGTATTCTTTTTCTCACTTCGCATTCATCAGGACAATCTTCCCAAAAATCCTCTAGATGGGGAATCAGTAGGAACGGGTTTCCCAATTTAAGGGATTCCTTAGCAAAACCTTTGTTGTCAAATCCTTGTCTGGCTTGGTAATACTTAAAATCAAATCTACGCAGATCATAACCTGTACTGATTGTATCAACTAGAGACTTGCAAGAAAATAAATCCAATACTAAAGGAAACATACTTTCCCATTCTCCTTCTGGCATGAATTTTTTAATTACTTGGGAGAGCTATCTACATAGTTCAGCAGCAGCTAATACAAAACATTCAAAGGAATAACTTGGAAACTTTATAGGTTCATCTTTGAAACCTCCAACTTGAATGTAGGTAAAGTGGGGGTACTATATGTAGTAGCTTTTGAATACACTGACCAATTCCCAAGATTCATTTGACATTCTCTTAGTCAAGACTCCTGCCAACTCAAAACATAGGTTTTCGATGAACATATCATGAACCTTTCTGTAATCTTCTAACACTTTATTTCCTTGTATCAAATAATAATATTTGTAGATAGTAATGCTATCTATTTAGGGTTCATGAGGGATTCCCACCAGTTCTTTAGTACCTACTAAGAAATATGTGAGATATGAAGCCATATAAAAATCTTTACCACAAAGAAGAGCCATCTTCAATTGTTCTCTCATGGCCTCTGCTATCACTTCTCCCCAATCCAAATATTGTTCCCCCTCCAGGATAATTTGGATGAAAAAGTACATCCATTAAACAAACAGGTGAGCTTGTGAGGAACCCTTGACTCTGTGTAGTAGTACCATCAAATCCTTGACATAGGGTTTCATATGATCCTTCGTAAGAGTCTTTGGCAATTGAGAACCACCCTTTTGAAACTTGAATTTCCACCTCCTAACAATCACACTTCAGTGTTTTTCGATGTTCTCGTTGAACCTTGCAATAGACTGGGGGGGAGTGAATTTTGAACATGCCCTTTCTGTTATTTTAAACACATAAATGATAGTTTCTCTATCAATCAGTAAAAAAATTCTACCATCATCTTTTTTGATACATTGATTCCTAACATCTTACCTATTTATACATTCCTGAATTAACTCAGGACACATAATAGTAGGCAGAAAAGCAGCGGCTTCAACTAAGCCACTTTCTACAATTTTTGTTGTGAAAGGTTTGTTTGCTTGCGTTGAAAATCTCTCTTTGAACTCCTTCAGATTGTACCCCATGAGCTTTGTGTCAGTTATAATTGGGCTTTCACAAACCAAACTAGCAACATTTCCAAACAGATGGAATGTTGACTTTGTGATATTTTAAATCTACTACAACCAAATGAAAGACCCTTCCTATACTGACAGAAAAAAAGAGGTTACAAAATCATAGATATAGAAAGGGCTATCGGAACTCACCTTGAAGCTAAGGACACTTGAAACATCTTTGCACATAGTTGTGCTTACCTTCATATCTATGTTCTTGAAACTAACAACTATTCATTATTTCTAACATTAACCCTTCTAAATAATGATGATATCAAAAATCTTACTATTAGTTAATGTATCTCCCATTTGTGTCGAAAGACTATGATTTGATGTTTTTGCAACATGCCAATTGATAATCATCACATCACTTCCTCCACCTTGTCAAATCATGATTACTGCAATACCACCAGCTCACCCATTATTAATCATCCCACGAAATACAAAACATTCCTCGAGAAAATCAAAGTTAAGTGCTTCATCTTTATTTACCCATTTACATTGCTCAAGGAATCACTATGAACCCACTTGAAACTCTTTAAACCTCGGTTTGAAGTGGATCTCAATGGTTCATGGTTGTTCACACTCTTCTTTATGCATTTGAAATCATAAACCTCTGCATCTATATGTAGGAAATGAAACTTGGTTGGTGGGCCAACCTTTATCAATTTTTTATTTGTGTTGAACCCTACCTAACCTACTTGATCCCATAGGAACTTGGTTCAAAGTGGTTCATTTCAGTTCATAGGTACAAGGTAGTCCACCCAATTTGAGTGTCGAAAAACATAAGTACATAATAGAAAGCATTACGAAGACACAAAACCTTAACTCATCGGACGAATTATGTGGGATTTGACCTTGGGAATTTATTGATGAAAAGGAATTGTGCTAAAAACAATTTAGACATGACTTGTATTTCAAGAACATCCTCTTGCTTATCAACACGAGTTCATGAACTGGCAATACTTTCAGGAGAAAAAGGCAACATAATATATAGGGGCTAAGAGACTTCCAACGAGCCTTTGTCGAAAAACCGTCCTATGTTATGAATATATTTGCGACGTGGTTTTGTCATAACTCCGACATGTACTCTGTCGTTGGAAGTTTTGACAAAAAAGTGCAATGAGGATTCTTGTTGATGTTTGTTAGAATTCCAATGTATTGTTGTCCAAATTCCGACGAAGAGTCATCAGAAATTTGACCCAAATGTACTAGTAATGAATGAATTGGTAGATGGATGAAGACCAAATGTTTTTTGAGTAGGTCTTGAAGTTGTTTGGATTCTGAGGACCATCCATAGAATGGGATAACATGTTTTTTCCAAGCTTAGGTATTGGATATGACAAGATAGGGTAATGATACTTTTTGGCACTAGATGTCATGTGATGCATAAGAATGGGCATGTCAAGAGGTTTTTTTTTTAAAATATGTTTGCATTTTTATGTCTTTATTTTATATCAAGACCAAGAAAGGGATTTGAATAGGAAAATGATAGGATAATGATGGGACAATGACATGACATGGATAGGATAAGCAAAATCAATAGTGGACAAAGGGGGAGTAGGGACTGAAGGTTGTCATGAGATAAGAAGTATGGACCAAAGGGATAAGATAGGATAGGCATTATGGACCAAAGGGATGGGGATAAGATAGGCGATATGGACCAAAGGGATCAAAATAATGTAAAGAAGATAAGACATTTGATGCTTCTAGGAAGATCCTTAATCTTGTCAAGATCAAAGTTGAGAAAAAAAGGGAATATGGAAGGGGATAGCATAAGGGATATGAAAGGAAAAGGATAATTGAGGAAATGATAAGAATAAAGGAGGATAATGGACAGGAAAACATGAATGGAATCTTCACCCAAGTATGGAATGAAAGAAGTTCATGAATTACATGACTCATGTTTGACAAGTTTTCATCATGGTGCTTGCCCAAAGCACATGTTTGTCAAGTTTTCACTATTGGATGTAAAATTATTTCTCTTTATTCTTTTTTTTTTGTGTGTTACCAGGACGCCTATTTGCCAGGGTTTCATCAAGGCAACTATATTATTATTTTTTTCCTTTTTTCATTTTTTTCACTTTTCACTTTTGTTTTTTACTTTTTTTACTTTTTTTACTTTTTTTTGAATTTTTGACATTTTTCAAAAGAAAATGGACACTAAACATGACATGGATGAAGGACTCAAGCATCTTATTCTTTTGGATGGTACTCTTGAAACATTTACAATAATGGGCCGTGACTGTGATACTATGCTCAAAGACATTGGTAGGATAATAGCAAAGGAATGTGAAATGGATGATTGGATAAGATATGATTATGAAAAGGATTGGATAGGTTGAATGAAAGGTTGGAAAATAGGTGTTGGATAATGGAGGGAATGTAAGAAGGCTTTCTTTTGAGTGGATAAAAATGGAAGTAAGAACAACATTGGCACACACCTTAAGGGGTGATGGAGTGATGGAAGAAAAAGGGGATGTTCGATTTGGTGGAAGAATGGATATGGCTTTTGGGACATAAGGATCCAAAATGGATTTGGAAGGTGAAATAAATTTAGATGGTGGGATAGTAGCTTTGGACACCAACTTGGATTTTTCTTTAGGACATTGTGCTTCAAGAAGCTTCTTGGGAATCCACATGCATTTTGATTTTTCATTCTTTTGTGGGTTCTTGGAATGAAACGCTTGCACAATGGACTTAAGAACCCATATTTCTTTTGATTTTTTTTTCTTAATGGGCATTTGTGGCCTTTTTAACATTTATTTTTCTTTTTGGATCATATTTTTCTTTGTATTCACATGTCGGTTAGACTGGACATGTTGATCCTTGACTGCATGTGGATTGCTTGACTTATGGAATTTATGATTGGCATCCAGATTGCTTGGAAAGGGAATGTGATTTATGGATGTATACGAATGACATGTATGCTTTGTGGATGAGTGGAAGATTCTCTAAGATGTGTGCCTTTTCTAGCTTGCATATAGGAAAGGGTAAGTAGATTGTGAACTAGTGGATGGAGGAATATATCGATCTAAAATGGATGGAAGGGGTGAAGGATGAGGGATACATTTGGATTTAGGTTTTGAAGGGATACCAATGCCTTGAGAATGAGATTTATAAATGAGTTCATGACCTTCAAAATTTTCTTGACATGAAAGGGTTTTAATATACCTTGTTCATGGAGGTTTAATCCTTTGACTCGATAATGATTTCTTTGACTAGTGGGATACTTGTTAGTAGATGCAAGCCCATTTTGAGGTGGACATGATATGAAAGAAACAATAGGATCATAAAGTGGATTAGAATATATTCTAATGGAGGCATTCATTGGACATGTATAGGGTTCATGAAAATCCTGCACAAATGTGTTCAAATCATGAGGGGGATTAGGAGGAACAATGAAATCCTCTGATGGAATAGGAATAGTGACAGTATCATCTAGTGGGATAGTATCTTGTAGAGGTTATGAAGGATTAGGACATGGAGATGAAGGAATAGAGGGATCTTGAGGAGGATATGGAGGGATGATGGGATCTTCATGAAGCTTAAGGGAAATGGTATCTTTGTCAACATTTGAATGGGATTGGTCATTTTTTGGATCTTGATCTTGATTTATTTTTGGAGTCATTTTATCATGCTTTGAATCATCCTCTTGACATGGGGTATGACTTTGGATATGCACGGGAGACTCTAGAAAGGGGTCAATGTTTTGACATGAAGGAGATGGAATTTTCATTGGGGATATTCGAAAAGGATCAATGTTTTGACATGAAGGAGATGGACTTTGAATTGGACTCTCTTAAAAAAGATTACAAGTGAAAATGGAGGACATGATGAAATTGGTTCTAATGTTTGACAATCACGAAAGGGATTAGCTTCATGAATGGGACTAGCTTGAAATATGTCTATGGATAGCCCTTGGAGGGTTTCATCATTGGAATTGCAACCTGAGGGCGATGGAGAAAATTTCTCTTGTCAAGGTTTAGGGTATGAAGGAATGGTGGGGGACATAGATGTTTCTTGAAGGTCATTTTCTTGAGAGGAAATAGGTGTGCCATCCATGTGGCTGTTTTTGGATGAGCCATTGTTGTACATGGGTGAATTATTATTTTCATATATACAATCCAATTTTTGAAACAAATTCTTTAAAACTTTAGATTTGAACTTTCGCTGCTTGGTGGGTCTTGTTGGTGATACCACATTAATGTTTGCAAGTTTTGAAGTGTGTACTAATTGATCATGTGCCATAATAGGTTGCTCATTGATTATGCTTGATTGATGTCCAAAAGATAACAAGTTTTATTTTTTTCTTGAAGGGTGATCATTAACATGCAATGTTCTTGAAGGAAAAACTTTTGTGACATTGGAATTGGTTGACTTAATTACATGATGGGTACAAGAGGTTGTGTGATTTCTTGATGCACACTTGGTTGCATTGGAATGAAGATTGGTTGAATTATGCCACACTCTGGTTGGAAGGTTTGATTTGGAACTTGGTTGAATGATTGATTTGAAATTTGATTGCATGGAGATTGATTTGAAATTTGATTGAATTGAGCATGATTTGGGACTTGGTTGAATTTTTTTTTCTCTTGAACATGATTGAATTGGGCTTGGTTGAATCTTTCATTTGCTTCATGTATCTGTAAAATAAGTTTTTGTATTTGTGATCTTGTAGTGAGAGCATTTACATTAATTTCACCAAACCTTTCTTTTGGGCATTTAAGGAGTTTGGCCATATCTTTGTTATTCCTTTTAGCATTTTTGACTTGTTGTTCCACAATCTTAATTTATTTCTCCAATTTGTCTATCAAATCTTGAGTCAAGTGTGTATGTGATGCATGAGCATCTCGAGTCCTTGGCAATCCTGTGTCACCAAAAAGATTTTGAAGTTTGTCTGTGTTGCTCAATTCCTTCTTTGACCGAGTTAGCTCGGTAGTTGGTTGGTTTCCTTTGGTTGCCGAGTTTGGTTGGTTATCTCCTGAGCGATCGATTGTTTCACTGGTGCTTGATGATGCTTGTCTGATGCTCAGTCATCCTTGCTTACCGAGTAGTTTATTTTGAGTTTCTGTTGAGGTCGACTTGTGCATTGATTATGGGTCACATATTTAATGTTTGTATCCATCATTTGGGAAGCGTGTGGTCCCAAATTTGACTGATCCTTTTGTTGATTGTGGATCTAAAGGCCAACTCAGTTCGGTAGCCTCTTGTATAATTGTAGATGTTTGGTTAGAGTTTAGGGAGGCAGTTTTGGGATAGAAGTTAGAAGGTAGAAGATTAGAGATTGTTGGAAGATCCTCGCATGTTTGAGGACTTCTATAATTCATTGTAATATCAGGTCATAATCGGGAAGGCCTTACAGCCCAACATGCATGAATCAATTTGAATGATAATATATGAATGATCTTGTTTTCTCTGTTTCACTGTGTTGTTGTTGCTTCTGCATGTTGTTGAGAAAGGTGGATTAGGTAGGGTGTGCCAGTCCTTGGCCCCTCTTGCTCCCCTCTTTGCATCAGGTGGTATCCGAGCGAGGTGAGATCTGGATCTAGGTCTATAGATCTAGGTTTGTAGGTTCCTTCTTGCGAAGCCCTAGTTGAATTGTTGTGGGGTGGCAGATTGTGATTTGACTTGCAATTATAGAGGGTTTCCAAGATGGTTCATGGGAGGCAAGAAGTGGATCCAGGATTGGCAGGCATGTTGAGACAACTTGCTGCTAGATTAGAAGTTGTTGAAACAACACAGAGAAGAGGAAAACATCTTGAACATGTTAGTGATGATGAAATTGAAGTGGAATAAGGTGAAGCAAAACCTACACCTGTGATGGATCAAGGTGAGGAAATATTCTTGAAGGTTTTGACAAGTTTGAAGTCGACACCACATTTCAATCCTCCTGAGTATAGTTGGAAATTGGATTCTGATGAATTGATAGACTAGATCACTGAAATGGAAAAGTATTTTGAGTATGAAAATGTATCTAAGGAAAAGAAGGTGAAAATGGCAAGCACAAAGTTGAAAGGTCATGCATCCTTGTGGTGGGAACATCTGCAATTGGATCGGAAAAAGAAAGGGAAAGACAAAATCAAGGTATGGAATAAAATGGTGAATAAATTGAAAGGAAAGTTCTTACCTTGTGATTATCAGATTAACCTAGTTAGGCGAATGCAAAGTCTAAGGTAGAAAGATAGCTCGGTAAAAGAGTATACTGAGGAATTCTATAGATTAGATATCAGATCTGGACATGATGAGGATGATGTGGAAATAATTGTGAGATACTTGAATGGTTTGAGAGTTTCCATCCAAGAGGAAATCAGTTTGGTCAAATTGGAGAACATTGAAGAGGCTTATCAATTTGCATTAAAAGATGAGGAGAAATTGAACAAGAGACATGAGCAGAGACAAAGAGGTCAAGGTGATAGATTCCCTAGAGGAAGAGGTAGATCTTATGGTGAAAATAGTAGATTTGAACCAGAAAAGACAACTCTAGATAAAGGCAAGACTGAGTGGAAAGGTGAAAGTTCATCTAGAGGTAGAGGCAGTAACTACCGAGGTGGTTATAGAAGAGGTAATTTACGAGGAACTTGTTACAATTGTGGAGAAGAAGGACATAGATCTTTTGAATGTACACATGCTAGTAAGAAGGCTGGTAGCAGTAGAAATGCTTTGGTGCAAGAGGAATCAGTGAATGAACCTGAGAAGGAAAATAACTTGATGGTAAGAAGAGCACTGTGCAATGAAAGTAAAAAGGAAGATCCGATAAGGAAAAGTTTTTTTAAGACTAGATGTAGAGTTTCTGACAAAGTTTGGAAGGTAATCATTCACAGTGGTAGCTTGGAGAATCTGGCATCTAAAGAGATGGTCACAAAGTTGCAGTTGAAGAGGTTGGAACATCTGAAGCCCTATCAGATTTCATGGATCAAAGATGATCATACACTCCTGGTAAGTGATTAATGTTATGTGAATTTGAAGATTGGAAAGTACTATGATAAGGTGTTATGTGATATGCCTATGGATTGTTGTCATATTTTGTTGGGTAGACCTTGGCAATATGATAGACATGCTATATATGATGGGAGATTACATAAGTGTACTATTGTGGTTGATGGAAGAAAACAAATCTTGTTACCTTTGATGGAAGAACCTGTTAGTAATGTTTGCACATCCGTGAAAGTTTGTTTGATGGAAGGAAGAAAATTTGATAAGGATTTGAAGAAGAATGATGTATGTTTTTGCGTGATTCCTAACAAACCGAGTAAGAAAATAGAGGATAGAGTTTCTGAGGAGATTGATAAGTTACTCACCAAGTATAGTGATATCATTTCTAATAATGTACTTGATGTTTTTCCACTGAAAAGAAGCATTGATCATTACATGGATCTAATCTTTGGAGCTAGTTTACCAAACAAGGAACCTCATCGGTTGACACCTACCAAGAATCAGGAATTGAACCAATAGATTCAAGAGTTGCTGGAGAAAGGTTTGATAAAAGAAAGTTTGAGTCCCTGTGTAGTACTTGTGGTATTGGCACCTAAAAAGAATGGAGAATGGTGAATGTGTACTGATTCCAGAGCAATCAATAAGATAACAGTGAAGTATAGGTTTCCTATACCGAGAATGGATGACATAATGGACAATTTGACTGGAGAAAAGTATTTCACAAAGATTGATTTGAAAAGCAGGTATCATTAGATTAGAATCAGAGAAGGTGATGAGTGGAAGACTGCTTTCAAGACAGAAGAAGGTTTGTATGAGTGGTTGGTTATGCCTTTTGGTTTAACTAATGCACCGAGTACTTTTATGAGGTTGATGAATGAAGTTTTGAAGAAATTCTTGGGTAAGTTTGTGATTGTATATCTTGATGATATTATGATATTCAGTAAGACCAGAGAAGAACATTTGTTGCATGTTAGACAAGTTTTGTAGAGATTGAAAGAAGAAAAGTTGCTGCTAAATTTGAAAAAGTGTTCATTCATGAAAGAGGAGATTGTGTATTTGGGATTTGTGATTTCAATTGATGGTTTGAAGATGGATCCTAAAAAGGTTGAAGCTATTCTGAATTGGCCTACACCTGTGAATGCTAGTGAGGTAAGATCATTTCATGGTTTGGCAAGTTTTTACTGAAAGTTCATAAGGAATTTCAGTTCAATTTGTAATGCTATGACTGAGACTATGAGAGGAGATAAAAGAGAATTCGAGTGGACACATGGAGCTGATAAAAGTTTTGAGATCCTGAAGCAGAAGGTTGTTGAATTGCCTGTTTTGGCATTACCTGATTTCAATAAGGTATTTCAAGTGGAATGTGATGCAAGTAGAAGTGCAATTGGAGTGGTGTTGAGTCAAGAAGGTAAACCTGTTGCTTTCTTTAGTTAAAAGTTGAATGATGCTAGAAGGAAATATTTTGTGTATGATCAAGAATTCTATGCTATTGTTCAAGCACTGAAGAAATGGAGGCATTATTTGATACCAAGTAAATTTGTGTTGTATACTGATCATAAGGCTTTACAATACTTCGTTAGTCAGAATAAGTTGAATTAGAGACATATGAAATGGGTTGAGTATTTGCAGAGTTATACATTTGTGATCAAACATAAAAGTGGAGTCACTAACCGAGTTGCTGATGCATTGAGTAGAAGAAGATCTTTGATGACCAAGATGAAAATTGAAGTTCTTGGTTTTGATGAGATGAGAGATTTGTATGAAATTGATCCTAATTTTTCTGAGCCATGGAGAAAGTGTAGAGCACCTATTCAAGATCAACCGAGTACAAAATGGGAAGAATATTTCATTCAAGAAGGTATGTTGTTTAAAGGTATTCAGTTGTGTATACTGAGATGACAAATGAGAACTAATTTGATAAAGGAGAAACATAGTGGTGGTTTGGCTAGACATTTTGGTATTGATAAGACTTTGAATTTGCTTAAGGAGAAATAATTTTGGCCTTAGTTGTATAAAGATGTTTAGAAATTTGTGAAAAGTTGTGGAATTTGTCAAGTTGCAAAAGGAGTAAGTCAGAATATTGGATTGTATACACCGATTGTTGTACCTGAGGAACCTTGGACTGACATCTATATGGATTTTGTTCTTGGCTTACCGAAGATGGTAATAGGTAATGATTCTATATTTGTTGTGGTGGACAGATTTTCAAAGATGGCACATTTTATACCTTGTAGAAAGACATCAGATGCAGTACATGTAGCAGATCTTTTCTTTAAGAAAATTGTCAGATTGCATGAATTACTGAGGAGTATTATCTCTGACCAAGACAGTAAATTTGTTGGATACTTTTGGAAGATCCTTTGGAGAAATTTTTACATTGAGTTAAAATATAGTTCTACATTTCACCCACAAACCGATGGATAGACAGAAGTTGTAAACAAAAGTTTGGGAAATCTTTTGAGATGTTTAGTTGGAGACACACCTAGTAATTGGGATCCTCTGTTGGCACAAGCAGAGTTTGCATACAATAATTCAGTGAATAGGAGTACTGGAAAAACACCATTTGAGATTGTGAATGGCATACAGCCAAGTTGTGTATCTGATTTAAGGGATGTTGCTGATGGAAGTAAGAGAAGTGCTAAAGGAGTGAAGTTTGCTGAGTACATGAAGACATTGCATGAAGATGTGAAAATCAAGTAGGAAGAGAGTAATCAGAAATACAAAGACAGAGTTGATAGATCAAGGAGACATAAGACTTTTGATGTTGGTGATGAAGTGATGGTTCATTTGAAGAAAGGTCGATTTCCTGTTGGAACATATGGGAAGCCAAAGATGAAGAAGTTTGGACCTTGCAAGATTTTGAAGAAATTTGACAGTGGAAATGCATATGAGATTGAGTTACCTGATGACATGGACATATCACCAATTTTAAACATTGTTGATTTGTATGAGTATCATGAACCTGATGAAGACATGATAGTACCAATGGAGTATCCTAAGAAGCAGAATGAAGAAGTTGAACAGATTTTGGAGCAAAGAGTTAGCAAAAGAACAAGAGGTAAACAATATATGGAATCTCTGGTAAAGTGGAAGAATAGACCGATCGAAGACAGTTCATGGATTTCACAGTCTGAGTTGGATGCATCTCAGATCATACCTACTGAATGATTCAGGGAATCATTTCTAAATAACCCCAGGTGTTTGATGCAGGAGCATCTCAGGTCCTTGGCAATCCCGTGTCACCAAAAAGATTTTGAAGTTTTTCTATGTTACTTGGTTCCTTCTTTGACCGAGTTGGCTCGATAGTTGGTCGGTTTCCTTTGGTTGCCAAGTTTGGTCAGTTATCTCCTAGGTGGTTGGTTGTTTCACTGGCGCTCAATGATGCTTGTCTAATGCTTGGTCATCCTTGCTTACCAAGTAGTTTATTTTGAGTTTCTGTTGAGGACGACTTGTGCATTGATTATGGGTTGTGGATTCAATGCTCATATCCATCATTTGGGAAGCGTGTGGTCCCAAATTTGACTGATCCTTCCATTGATTGTGGATCTAAAGGCCAGCTCAGTTCGGTAGCCTCTTGTATAAATGTAGATGTTTGGTTAGAGTTTAGGGAGGCAGTTTTGGGATAGAAGTTAGAAGGTAGAAGATTAGAGATTGTTGGCAGATCCTCGCATGTTTGAGGACTTTTGTAATTCATTTTAATATTAGGACATAATCGGGAAGGCCTTACAGCCTGGCATGTATGAATCAATTTGAATGATAATATATGAATGATCTTGCTTTCTCTCTCTCACTATGTTGTTATTGCTACCGCGTGTTGTTGAAAAAGGTGGATTAGGTAGGGTGTGCCATTGCTTTGGCCCCTTGGTCCCTTCCTTTGTGTCAGTATGAGATTGATGTGATTGATCATGTGAGAATCCCATTTTTATTGGTTCAAAATGTGTTTGAATCACCTGTCTTGAGGGGTACATGGTGCTTGTGTCATGAGGTGCTTGGGTCTTTTGTCTTGAATGGCACATGATGTTTGGGTCAAAACCTTGTGTTTGAAAAGGTATACCTTGTCTTGGGTCAAAGGGTATTTGTGAAGTGTTCATGGTGTTTGTGTCAAAAACTTATGTTTGAAAATGTACACCTTGTCTAGGATCAAAGGGTGCTTGTATATTCTCATTTGAAATGCACATGGGTTGGTAAGAACCTTGTTGCCTTGTCACAACTGGCATGATGACTAAATGCAACTAAGGATGAAGGATAAGAAACCTTTTTTTGGATTTTTAGGAGACCTTGGAATGAGAATACAACCTAAGGTGTACAAAGGATTTTGAGATGATGTGCAAATGCAACTTAGGAAGATATGCAAATGAAAAAAAATTGTATTTTTGGGATTTTGAATGATTGTGCAAAATGAAACTATGTTTTGGGATTTTGGAATTTGACAAAATCTTTGGAAAATACAAATCTAAGGATATAGCCTTAGGAAATTGAATATGGATCTTGATTTAAAAGGAATCAAAAGGACAAGGACAATTGGATAAAAAAAGGACTAAGTCAATTCCATCATGACAAAAGTGGAGTTTGACCAAATGATAGAGGGAAAAAGTAGGACTAAGGGACAAAGGGACAAAGGGACCAAATCAAGATACTGCCTTCAATAACATAAGGAAAGACTCTAAGATTTTGATTTTTGTAGGATTTTGCAAAGTTATGAAGGGCTCTAAGTGTGAAACTATGACTTATGCAAACAGACTATAATGAGGACTCATAATGGAGACTATGCAAAGGTTATTTTGGAATTGGAGATGCAAAGTGAGGGGAGATAATGCAATGTATGCAAAGGTTGCAAAATGACTATGATATGCGGATGCAAAATGAGGACTAATCATGCAAAAGATCACCCTAGGAATGCAACAAGGGTCTATGGAGAATGTTTTGAAATTTCATGTTTGGAAAAGTCTATGAAAGGATTTTGAAATGTTCTTGAATGTCTTGGAATATTTTTGACAAGGTTTCAGATATTTTGCAAGTGTTTTGAAATTTTTTTCAAGGTTTTTGAAATGTTTGAAATTTGAACACGCACACAAGACACATTAGACATAATGGATTTTCTAAAATTAAAACAAACACGCCACAACCTAGGCTTGAAGGATAGTATCCACTGAAATCCCCCTTGAACAAAGTTCAGCCACACCTACTCAGGGCGAACAACCTAGAAGCTTGGAGGCACAAGCTCCCCCTTACAATGCACTCAGTTCTTAAGCACACCAAGCTTTGAATTCCAAGGGGTATCACTTCCCAAGGAACTATTGTCAAGATACCAAGAGCTGTGAAAAGTGTGGGATGTCTTCACGGGCATGAATGACCCCTTGCATCAGTGAATAGAGGATTTTTGGCCACTAAAACAAATATTTTAGTATGAGACATCTAGTTGAATGGGTGGCATAATAAACTCCCGTAGGAGGTCTACCAGCCTTGAGAACCAAGGTTTTACGCACCTCTTGGGTACTGGAGGAGACCTATCACCCAACCACATTATCAATTGGATTATTAGTCATAATTATGCATTTATATAGAAGTTTGGATGGAGACATAGATTTGGCCTATTACCACTTGAGGTTGTCCCTTGGCACGTTCAAAGTGAATGCCTTGGTCCAAGGTAGGCCTCTCTAAAAGAATTGCATGAATTTCTCTTACACCCAAGATCTACAAAGGCAAGGGGAGAGGATACATTCATCCAATTCTTTGGAATTTATAATTTAAAAAAAAACTTCAAACACTTAAGCAAAGATGTTCATTTTCCAATTAGAAAGGAAATATGATAAAAACACTTGAGTTATGGTTCTTTTCCTTCCTAATTAAAATTATGTGAAAATTATTGTTCATTAACCCATTCAGAAAGGAAATGTGATAAAAATAAGAGAATTATTTGTTCTTTCCCTTCCTAATTAAAATTATTGAAAATTGGTGTTCATTAACTAATTTAAAAAGGAAATGTGATGAAATATGACAAATTCTTGTTCTTTCCCTTCCTAATTAAAATTATTGAAACTTGTTGGGTTCTTTGATCTACTTAATTAGATTATGTGAAAATTGTAGTACATTTACCCACTAATTAGGCTATGTGAAATTTGTAGTCAATTATCCTCCTAATTAGACGATGTGAAATTTGTTGTTCATTTAGCCCACTACTTAGTCTATGTGCATTTGTAGTTCATTTGAAAGACTTATTAAACCTTGTGTTTTGTTGCATGTCTAAAAGAAGAGATCCTACAAATATCACAAGTTAGACTCCTAAGTGCACAATTCTTGTTCTTTTACCTGCAAAATACATCAAAAAACACCAAACCAAATTAGATTCTACATGTTTACATCAGGTTCACCAAATGTAAGACTAGAAAAAAGGCATAGAAAGCATAAATGAGAGAACCACAAATCTCATAAGCAATATATACAAACCAATCTAATCTACCATAAAAGCCATTTGAAACAAGCATTCAAAAATATATGCAAAAATAACATAAAAACCCCCTTCAAATGTAGCTCCCATGTTCTCCTTTCTTCTCCATTGAAGTTGATTGATGTAGCTCTATGATCTTGACAAAATATGCACTATAATTGAAAGAAAAATGATGATAATGAGAATACTAGGAATGTGGTTAGCCAAAATAGTACAAATGAGGATCAATTTATAGAATTTGCAAGAGAAATTGTAAATTTAACAATTGAGTGTGCAAAAGGGCAATTGTCATAGATTATGGCAATTGAAAAATTTGAAAGATGAAATTTGTCACAACTTATGACAAATTGAATGCACATTTAGAAATTAGTGAGTTAAAAAAGGAAAATTTGTCATAAACTATGACAAATATGACAAAAGGGAAAAAAGAAAATTGTCATATGATGGAATATGGATGAAGTGATTGAGAGGGGGGGGTGAATCAGTCAACCATAAAACACTTCCCAATTAATTCTTTCCAGATCCCTTGGGATATCTTAACAATGTTATCTGTTTTAGCACTCGGTAAATAGATTGCAGTAACTTTGAAGATGCAGAAAGTATTAGCAAAATTATCTTTAGATATTCATCAGCACATGTATATGATTGAGAAAGCAATTAAGAACACAAGAGACACAAGATTTAACGTGGAAACCCAATATGGGAAAAAACCACCAATGTATCTAGATACTGATTTTCACTTTTCTGAAGTGATGCCCGGTTAGAAGCCAACCCGGTAAAAGGTTACAAAACACACTGTTAGGTGTGACCTTGTTAGAGGATTTAAAACACCCTGCTAGGAGTGGCCTGGTAAGAGGTCTTGAAAACAATTCAATGGAATTGTCACCTTGTTAGAGGATTTACAATATGGTTGTTAAACCAACTCGGTTAAGAGATTTAGAATTCACTGTTACAATGATAAGAAGGTAACAATGAAAAATGACCTGTATAATAATGCAACTGTCTTGCTGATTACAGATCTCTGTTCTGCATAAGTCTGATCCTTTCTAATCGAATAAATCTCTGCTGCACCTCAAGGATATCTGAACATCCTTCACAAATTCGCATACACCTTTCCTGTAAATCTTCTGCTATATTTCTTGTTTACTTTTCACATTTGACCTTTTATTTATATGATTTTAGATTTGTCAAATCGACATTATTTAGTATAACAGTCGGCTGAATTAAGCAAACTCTATTTGCAAAAATCCTTCAAGGGCCGACAGTGCTCGGTGACCATAACTTTCTATAATCTTTCGGAGACCGAGGGAACTCGGTAAACACCGACAATCCTTTACCTTCGATAACTGACTGAACTCGGTAAACACTAACTTTTCTTCGATGACCGACTGAACTCGGTAAACACTAACTTTTCTTCGATGACCGACTGAACTCAGTAAACACTAACTTTTCTTCGATGACCGACTGAACTCAGTAAACACTAACTTTTCTTTGGTAACTGAGTGAACTCGGTAGACACTGCTTTTCTTTGATAATCGAGTGGACTTGGTAAGCACTAATATTCCTGTCTGGCAGACCGACTGAGCTCGGTAGGAACTGATTGCTGCGGACTATGACATTGTGTGACATCAAAGACAATACATAATTGAGTAGCAATTTCCTTCAGACAATTGTTTCCAACAATCTCCCTCTTTGGCATTGATGGCAACACAATATGTCATATCATAAGAAATTTGAAAGAGTTAGCTCGGTTCAGATTCAAATCTCCCTCTGTCAGCAAACTTCCTGTATCCTGAAAATTCTTCCTTCTGACTATTGAAAATTTCTTGAAGTAATAGAAAGGACATAGCAAACACTCCCTCTTTGACAACACATGCCAAAGACAATTCACATATTACCGGTGAAAATTAATGTACCTCAAGTACTGATTCATATGCAATGATTGCTTGAATATGCTCCATCAACAGGTTGATTTTCAATCATGTTCTAGTTGATGCATCACTAAAACTGTATTTAGTGAGCCTCAGATAGGGGAATGACCCCTAACTTACCTCTTAGATACACAAATGCATCCTTAGGTAATGGTTTGGTAAAAATGTCTGCAATCTATTCTTTTGTATGAATATATTCTAATCTGATTTCCTTGTCCTGCACCAATTCTCTGACAAAGTGATATTTAATAGCAATGTGCTTGGTTTTGGAATGCATCACTAGATTCTTAGAGATGTTTATTGCACTGGTATTGTCACAAAATATAACAACTGGTTCTTTGATTTCAACCTTCATACCTTCTAATAGCTGTTTAAACCAAACAATATTTGAATAGTTTACTGCAGTAGCAACATATTCTGCTTCAGCTGTGGATTGAGATGTGCAATTCTGCTTTTTACTAGTCCAGGATACCAGTCTTTTTCCAAGAAAAAATGCTCCACCACTTGTGCTTTTTCTGTCATCAATGTTTCCTGCCCAATCAACATCAGTAAACACTTTCAAGTCTAGATTGCCTCCAAATTTATACCACAAACCATATTCTTCAGTTCCTCTTAAGTATCTTAAGATTCTTTTGATTGCCATCATGTGATTTTCCTTAGGTTTTTCTGAGAATCTAGCTACTATACCGACTGCTAAGGCAATATCAGGTCTTGTATGTACTACATACTGCAATTTTCCAATCATAGATCGGTATAGGGTCTGATCAACTTCTTTTGAATCATCATTTTTGGTAAGTTTCAGTCCAGTACACATGGGTGTACCAACTGGTTTTGAATCTTCCATACCAAACTTCTTAAGTATCTCCTTAATGTATTTGGATTGAGTAATGTATATACCATTCTTGCTTTGCTGAATTTGAAGACCAACAAAGAATTTTATTAAACCAAACATAGACATTTCAAATTCTTTGTTCATTTGCTCTGAAAATTCTTTGCACTGATCCTCATTCCCTGTAAATATAGTATCATCCACAAATATTTCTGCCAATACAATTTTGTCATCAGGTCCTTCTTTAATATACAGATTGCTGTTATCATTAGCTCTTTTGAAATTAATCTGAATCAAATATTTATGGAGTCTTTCATACCATGCTCTAGGAGCTTGTTTTAAACCATACAATGCTTTGTGTAACCTGCAGACCATGTCCCTTTTATCTGGATCAACAAAACCTTCAGGTTGTTCAATGTAGACTTCTTCATCAAGAATTCCATTGAGAAATGCAGATTTTATATCCATCTGATATACCTTAAATCCTTTGTGTGCTGCATAAGCAAGTAGAGTTCTTACACCTTCTAATCTTGCAACAGGAGCGAAAGTTTCTCCATAATCTATACCTTCTTCTTGAGAATAACCTTTACATACCAGTCTATCTTTGTTTCTAGATACTTGACCATCTTCATTCAGCTTATTCCTGAATACCCATTTTGTTCCAATTACATTCTTATCTTTAGGTCTAGGTACAAGAGTCCAAGTTTTGTTCTTTTGTATTTGTTCTAATTCTTCATTCATTGCTTCAATCCAACTTTCATTTTCCAATGCATCTTTGATATTTCTAGGTTCAAAGTCAGTAAGCAGACATGTACCTTTTAGCTTGCTTCTTGTCATAGTACCATCTGATTTGTTTCCAATGATTTGATCTGGTGTATGATGTCTTCTAACATATTTGGCTAGTATAGGTTCCTTGCCTTTTGAATGATTCATGCTATTGTCTTCTAGGATCTCTTCTTCAGGTTGCTCGAGCTCGGTAGATATTTGCTCGGTAACTTCAGGCTGAGACTTGGTCTGAATTTCTTCCTGTGACTCGGTTTGAACTTCTTCCTGTGACTCAGTTTGTGACTCGGTAACTGTGCTCAGCTCGGTAGATATAGTTTCCTTACTGATAGTTGTGTCTGCCAATGTTTCAGGTTCAATGTAAATGAATCTTCTGTAGTTCTCAGGTTCCCTTTTGCTTTCTTCCTTAGTCTTTTCTGCAAACTCATCAAATTTTACATGTATACTTTCTATGACTTTGTGAGTAGATAAGTTCAGACATTTGTATGCCTTGCTTTTGCTAGAATATCCTAGGAATATTCCTTCATCACTTTTCACATCAAATTTATTTCTTCTGGATTCTTTTAAGATATAACACTTGCTACCAAATATTTTCATGTAACTTATATTGGGTTTATAGCCATGCCATAATTCATAAGGAGTTTTGAATGTGTCTTTCTTCAGTTGTACCCGGTTCAAGATATGAACTGCAGTGCTGATAGCTTCCTTCCAGTACTTTATAGCGATGTTCTTTTCTATCATTAGAGTCCTTGCACAATCCATAATAGATCTATTTCTTCTTTCTGCTATTCCATTCTGCTCAGGAGTTCTAGGAGCTGATACCTGTCTTTTGATTCCTCTTTCAATGCAAAAGTTGTTAAAATCATGGGAGATGAATTCACCACCTCTGTCTGATCTTAAGCATTTCAATCTTTTCCCTGTTTCCTTTTCCACTCTTGCTAAGTACCATTTGAACTTTTCAAATGCTTCTGATTTTTCTCTTAAATACATAACAGTCATCATTCTAGAATAATCATCAATGAAAAGAATAAAGAATTTATCTCCAGTATAGCTTTGTATTCCAATAGGTCCACATAAATCAGTATGCACAATTTCCAAAATTTCTTTAGACTGATAGTTCTTACTCTTGAAACTAGTTTTACTCATTTTGCCAATCTGACAATTCTTACATAGACCAGTGTCAGGTTTCTTCAAAGTAGGAATGCCTCTAACCTTCTTGAATTTGCTTATTTTTATCATGTTATCAAAATTCACATGACATAACCTTTTGTGCCATAGCCAACTTTCTTCTATTTGAGCAATAAAGCATGAATATTCACTGAGATCAAGATAAAATAAGTTACCTTTTGTTTGTTTGCCTGATCCAATGAGTTTTCCTTTTCCATCCAGCACTCTTGCTTGACCATTCATGAATTCAACCTTGAAACCAGTATTGATTAGCTATGCTACACTTAGAAGATTATGTTTTAGTCCTTCAACCCAATAAGCATTATCACATATGAGTTCTTTGGTTAATGAGATTCTTCCTTTTCCTTTTATACAACAAGGTTCATTGTTTCCAAATCTTACATTACCACTGTCACAGTCTTCTAGATATTCAAATTTTGTCTTCTCACCAGTCATGTGGTGTGAACATCCACTATCTATTATCCATATATCATCTTTGCTTATATGAGAAATAAGTGCCATCTTATCTTCATCATCATCAGATTCATCTTTTATAGCAATAAAGACAATTTCTTCTTCACTATCATCAGAATCTTTAGCCATAAAACATGATTTCTTACCTTTATCCTTGTATGATTTGAAATTCTTTTTGCCATAGTACTTGTGACTTCTCTTCTCTTCCTTGACTTGCTTGTTTGGGCACCTAGCTGCAATATGTCCAATTTCTTCACATGAAAAATAGATTAAAGGAGTTTTACCTTTATACTTACCTTTCCCTCTAGAGTACTTCTTTGCAAGTAATGCTTCTACAATTTCAAGATCACTATCAGAACTTTCTTCTGATACTTCTTCACTTTCTGACTGAACTTCTTTAATTTTCTTGTTCTTCTTTAGTGAAACCTTGGCCTCAAATGCTGATTCAATATTTTTGGAATTTGGAACATAGTTGTCATAGTTGTCTAATTCAAAGGCTGTCAATCTTCCAACTAAAGCATCCAAAGTTATATTGTGGTTTGTTTCACATCTTCTTTCTTGAATAGCTGATACTCTTATTGCATAGATAGGGAGTAATGTTCTGAGTACCTTACTTATAACAGTCTCATCTGAGATTGTTCCTCCAGAAGCTCTAATTGCACTTACACTTGCTTTGATTCTTTCAACATATTTTGCAATGTTTTCATCTTCCTTCATATTCATCTTGTCAAACTGTCCTCTTAGGCTTTCTGCTTTGGCTCTTTTCACATTTGCATCACCACCATATATTTTCTTCAGTGCCATCCACATTTCATATGCATTAGTGCAGTCTTTAATATCATCAAATTCTTCATAGCTGAGAGCAGATGCAATGTCTATCATCATGGTGTTGTGAGTCTTTTTATCTGCAATGTCTTCAACAGTTAATGTGCCATTAGGAATTGTGTATTCTTCATCAATGTATTTGCATCCTGAATCACCAATGGAAGCCAGATGAAGTCGCATGAGACCTTGCCATGCTGAAAAGTTATCTCTGTTGAGCTTTGGAATTTCCCTCTTGTAAGACATCCTGATCTTTAGCTTATGTCTTTGAAACCCTTCCTGCAAGCACCAAAAACTCTGATACCAATTGATGGAATATGGATGAAGTGACTGAGAGGGGGTGGTGAATCAGTCAACCATAAAACACTTCCCAATTAATTCTTTCCAGATCCCTTGGGATATCTTAACAATGTTATCTGTTTTAGCACTCGGTAAATAGATTGCAGTAACTTTGAAGATGCAGAAAGTATTAGCAAAATTATCTTTAGATATTCATCAGCACATGTATATGATTGAGAAAGCAATTAAGAACACAACAGACACAAGATTTAACATGGAAACCCAATATGGGAAAAAACCACCAATGTATCTAGATACTGATTTTCACTTTTCTGAAGTGATGCCCAGTTAGAAGCCAACCCGGTAAAAGGTTACAAAACACACTGTTAGGTGTGACCTTGTTAGAGGATTTAAAACACCCTGCTAGGAGTGGCCTGGTAAGAGGTCTTGAAAACAATTCAATGGAATTGTCACCTTGTTAGAGGATTTACAATATGGTTGTTAAACCAACTTGGTTAAGAGATTTAGAATTCACTGTTACAATGATAAGAAGGTAACAATGAAAAATGACCTGTATAATAATGCAACTGTCTTGCTGATTACAGATCTCTGTTCTGCATAAGTCTGATCCTTTCTGATCGAATAAATCTCTGCTGCACCTCAAGGATATCTGAACATCCTTCACAAATTCGCATACACCTTTCCTGTAAATCTTCTGCTATATTTCTTGTTTACTTTTCACATTTGACCTTTTATTTATATGATTTTAGATTTGTCAAATCGACATTATTTAGTATAACAGTCGGCTGAATTAAGCAAACTCTATTTGCAAAAATCCTTCAAGGGCCGACAGTGCTCGGTGACCATAACTTTCTATAATCTTTCAGAGACCGAGGGAACTCGGTAAACACTGACAATCCTTTACCTTCGATAACTGACTGAACTCGGTAAACACTAACTTTTCTTCGATGACCGACTGAACTCGGTAAACACTAACTTTTCTTCGATGACCGACTGATCTCGGTAAACACTAACTTTTCTTCGATGACCGACTGAACTCGGTAAACACTAACTTTTCTTTGGTAACCGAGTGAACTCGGTAGACACTGCTTTTCTTTGATAACCGAGTGGACTCGGTAAGCACTAATATTCCTGTCTGGCAGACCGACTGAGCTCGGTAGGAACTGATTGCTGCGGACTATGACATTGTGTGACATCAAAGACAATACATAATTGAGTAGCAATTTCCTTCAGACAATTGTTTCCAACATCATAAACTATGACAACTATGACAATCGGGAAAATAGAAAATTGCCATAAACTATGACAAATATGACGAAAGGGAAAATAGAAAATTGTCATAAACTATGACAATTTATGACAAAAGGAAAAGTGAAGGTGGGGGCTAGAAAATAGGAGGTGGTGGCTAGAAAAGTGGGTGAAGCACAAATTAAGGGATAGAATCCCATTTGACAAAATGAGGGAATTATTGAATTTTAAAATTCATTTATTCCCACAAAATGAAAATTAGGATTTAGGAATTATGAAAATTCCATAAATCAATAATTGGCCAATTAATTAATGTCAAATTAATTAATTGTGAAACTTTGGGAAAGGGGATAAATAAATATAATTTATTTATCAAAATTAAGACTTAGAGATATATTATGGGTTATTTACCCCTGCAGAAGATAAATTAATTGATTTGGCCAAATTGATGATTTTGATGAGGCAAAGGATCGATATTGATGATTTTATAAGGATTTGAAATGACTCTGATAATTTTGATAATGACTTGAATTGATTTCCAAAGTGGTTGATTAGGTCAAAAATGAGGAAAAATAAGGAGAAATATTAGTAAATTAGGGATGAAAATTAGACATTAAAGACATGTTAAACAAAGGAGGCAAATAGGCGTTGACCATTTTTGAGTGTCTACAAAAACAAAATGTGTAAAATACATAATCAAATAGGATTGAGGATTTAAAAGCACAAAAACCTTGTTGGTGGAGTGTATACAAATACCAAATTGTTGTTTTAGAAGCAAAAACCATAATTAGTGTATGTTTATGTGAATCTCAAATTCTTGTTTTAAAAATTAAAAAAAATGATAAACATTTTTTTTTCATTTTGTTCATTTCTTATTCAATAATATAGATAATTAATTCTAATATATTTTATTAGCATTTGTTTCTTTTGGAAATATTAAAAAAGATGGATTAATAAAAGAAGACAAAGTTCAAATATATTTTATGGAAAGAAAATAATATTAAAATATAGATTCAAATTATTTTTCTTAGTAATAATATTTAAATATATATATATTTAATTTTTTATGAAATAAAAAATCATTACAATCCTTTTTATTTAAAAAAAGAGGAGTAAATTTTTTATTCAGAACATTCCAAGGAATACAAAGCAAAGGCCCAAGGCCAAACTAGGATCAATTAACCACTCAAAAGAATCCATAGAGGGTACATCTAAATAATTTTGTCTTCCACAATAAGCCTATCCAACATCTCCCTATGCTCTAGCCTTAAGAGGCCCCAATCATCCATATCCCATCCACCTAGGTTCTATGAGGCCCATTTTGCCAAACAATTAGCCACCCAATTCCATTCCCATGGGAATGGAATATGAAAAATGGTGGTTCCATAATAGTGTGTTCTACTTTTTGGCCAACTTTGACACAGAGATCAACATTCTGAGAAAAACTTCACTTTTGAACACTTGTTGCCATAAAACTATTAGGAATTTGAAGATGATGTAAACTAGAGTCTTTTATAAATTTCTTTCTAGTTTCTAAATATATTTTAAAAAAATAAATTAAAATTCATCTAAATTTCCTTCTCCTTCGAAGAGTGGTTTCTATGAAAAAATATGTTTTTAAGGAGTTACTGTCACTTGGATCAACATAACTTTTTTTTAAAATATGATAACGATGTAATTATTTTGAGACTATATTTGTAACTTCAATATCTAAAGGATGCAATTGGTTTCATTCATTTTGGGTCAATATTTGATAGTTTATTAAGTTCTAAAGTGACAGTAACTATAATTTAGACATAAGGTCACTTGGATCACTCTAACTTGATTTGTGTATATCAAAATTTATTTTTTATTTTTTATTTTTATAGAAAGGTAACACAAATACTCTTTTCCTACATATTTTTCATAATTTTGTTTTGTAATTTACTATTTTTCCCAAAGTATTGAAGAGACAGGTTGTTGAATGACCAAACAACCTATGTTTAGTTAAAGTAATATTTAAAATTGATAATGAACTCAATATGTATTAAAATTATATTCATTAGAAAGCTTGTTCTGAATAGAATCATACTACATAAATAGGTTTTCCACATGGATTCATTTGATCTGCCAAAACATAAATTCAAAGTGATTTTTTGTTAGCATTTTAATAGGTGCGATGTAGACTCCATTGTAGGTATGAATGAGGAGTATAGATGTTATTGTTGGCAAGTTGTCTATAATGATGTATATGACTTGATATAGTGTTGTCACTATGGCAACAAAGTCATATAGCAGTTTGGAGTCAGCGCACTTGAAGAGAAGATCATAAATCAGTTAAGTGTTGAAGACTGGACAATGTATAGAGTTCCTGCAGCTCAGAGCATCAGCGCACGTGTGTATAGATGAATTATGGTATGCGCCCTAGAATTTAAGTTGGTTAGACTATATTCTTGCTTAGTCTATGAGTGCATGATCAGATGTGCAAGGATGAGAAAGTTACAGTCAGATGAAGTTGCACAACCAGTGTGTGCCAGAGAAGAACAGTGCATGAAGCCGACAATTAGTATTTTGGTTTGTGGATATAATGTAATGTGGTAAAGGCTATGTACCTATTGTATTTAGGTTTCTGACATATGTACTTGTTTATTTGTAAGCACGCGCTACTACATTTGGGGCCAAATTTTGATAGAAGTTTTCGATGGGTAACTTTTTATTACGAATTTGGTGTTTTTTTTTTGTAATAGGCCTCGATGATGTCAGTATTTCGATGGGTGTTTAATTGACCATCAAAATTCTGACAGGTTCGAGGTATGGATAAAAAAAAAGTGAAACGGCCTCATCATTTTTATTTCGATTGGATAGAGAAGGAGCGGGAGAAAATGAGCGAAAGCTGAGCGCGAGAGAAGGTATGTGATTTCTTCATCTTTCGAGCCTCTGGCATCATATTCGAATGCATTTCATTTTATTTGATCATGAATGCTCTCTGAAATGATTGCATTCTACTGGTGTTGTGCCCTAGCCAGTGCTTTATCTCTATTATTTGATGTTATTGGTGCTTGTGCTCAAGGATATCGATTCACTGTATTCAAATGTTTGGATTCACATTTGTTGATATTACTAGTGTGTGTGAATGCTTTGCACCTTCATGAAATTAGGATTAATATCTAACAATCTTAGCAAATACAATGAAAATTTAAACTAAGAATTGCATATGAATCGATGACATCTCATGACTCTCTAATTAGATGTGGCAAGTAGAGCTCTCAACTTAATCTCCACTAGTGACACTTCTAAAATGAGAAATATGATACTACAAATGCTTATTCTAGCTCACTAACTCTCAAATTGATACAAAGATAATTCAAATGCTCTCAAATGCTCTTGATTGCTATGAAAATGTCTATAATAAGGATGCTTTGCAAATGAATTTCTAAGATTATTATTGCTCTCAAAATGCCTCATACTTATAGTAAATTCCCAAGGGTAGGGGGTAGAGTGAATTAACCATGATTTACCTTTGGTTGAGTCAAAAACTTTGCAATGTTCATAAATGGGGGGACAATTTAAATGTTTGTCTCAAAGCTTTGGACAAAAGGACAAAATTGAGTGGTTGAGATTGAAACTTTAAAAATGAGTGATCAAGATTCATTTCTTTTTGAGTGATTTGTGTCTTTTTGTCCTCAATTCTCATTGGTTGCTCAGCTTTGTTGAAAGATATTAGGATTAATTAAATTCAATTAATTAATTAAATTTAGCCATGTAGGGAATAGGTTCATTTTGATTTTTGATTAAACAACTATACAATTAATTGATTAAAATCAATTATGTAGTGCTTTTCACCCCTTTAAGCTTTGATTTAATTATTTAACATCATTATTTGATTTTTCTTTTGATTTAATTGATTTTGTCCAATTTGATTTAATAATGTTCATTTTTATTGATTTGATCCTTTTTAATGAGATTTAATGCAGTTTGATGATTTTTAGCCATTTTATTGATTTTAAAGCACTTGTCCATTTTTTAGTGTCTACAAATGCCCCTCTTTGAATTGATGTGCAAAGAACATTGATTCAAAGATTATTTTAGTCCTGATCGCTTTTAGGTCCTGATTTACTGATTTGCTAGTTTGCTGATTTACCATTGATATGAAATTGATATGTTGCCTGATATGATATACTTCTGATCTGATATGATAAACTGATATGCCACTGATAATGATTCCAAAAATTTTGATGCCCCAGATTCACTGATATTTTGATTCCAATTTGATACTCTGATGCCCCCTCAGAAATAAAACATATTGATTGCTTGATTTGATAGATTTGATGAAATTGATTTATTTGGTTGATTGGATCCAATATGTTTTCATTTCTGAAAAACATTGATGATATGCCATGATTTAGCAATTTGCCCTGGTTGATTGATAGGTTAATATAGATCAAAGTCCAAATTTTACCTCCAAATTAGGTCAAAATTAGCTTAAATAGGTTGAAAAACCTTGATTTACTATTCATTTTCACTTTTGACTTCTGAGATTTTTCTCTGGTTTTGCTTGGACTTTCGTGATGGTTGTCCCTATCAGAGAGCATCGGTTTGAGAGGAGTCATCGGTATCAGAGACCACCTGACTATGGAGCCCCTGTAAGTTATTGCTATCTTCCTTTTTGCATTTATTGCTCATTTATAGCATTTATTGTACTTTTTTCACGTTCTTGCATTTTTTATTTTGCAAAATCATGCCTAGGAATAGTTAAATGTCGCGTAGTCCTTTAAAGTCACGCATCTGCACTTTTTACTCACGCCTGTGCGTAGTAAAGTGTCGCTTAACAATAGTAAACTCTCACCTGCTACAAATCTTTTTCCGCGTAGCAGTATAATTTTTCTGCCAATTTCCATATAGTTTTCCGTGTAGGAAACCCTAGTTTTTAAATGACGCCTAGGCTCTTTTAACTTCCACCTAGTGTTATGAAGTGACGCATGAATCATGAAATGACACATAGTAAGAATAAAGTACTGTGTGATAGATTTTCTGCACCATGTAAGGTAAAATGCCGCTTGGTAATGGGCAAATGACGCCTGCAGTTTTTGAAAATTTTTCAAATTTTTGACTTGATTTTCTGATTAAAAATTTGATGTCATCGATTGATCGTTTGAATTCCAAGATAGTTTAGGTCTGTTGTAGTTTAGCAAAACAATTAATTAATGATATCAGGATAGTGGTACCAATGAATGTTTGATTACGTTAATCTGATAGTGGGATATTGATAAGTAGGACTTGATTAATTAGTGTGAAAACTAATAATGATAGGTAGGACTAATGCTTCATTCTTAGGATATAGAGACATGAACAAATGGTACTGGGTTTGATTACTTTGATTCTAATTTTGATAGATTGATTGACTTAGGATAACTCATTGATATGGTATATTGATATGATTCTTTTGATTTGCAAAACAAGCACATTTCCATAGGTTATATATACAGACCATCGCTTCTTGGGTGATTGATTTAGGTCAGGCTCTGACTCCTCCAGAGTTTTGAGTTATTGAGTTGTGCGGTCTTAGTTTCCTTCTTGACATCTCATGATTTCAGCTGAACCATGGTTTACTTACCACAGTGGGAGAGCAATGGCACTCTGACCACAATACCTTCCACCTTCCATTCAGAGAGATGACTATTACTCTGAAGGATGTATACAGATTATTACAAATTCCTTGCCATGGTGAGATGGTATATTATGATTCTGTGTATGATAGCACAATCTGTCAATGAGTGTTTGGAGACAACACCATTGATCATGATACTATTACTTGGGCTCAGTTTTCTTCTTTCCCCACATTGCCAGTGGTACTTGGTGCTGTGATCAGCAGTTTACCACTTCCCAACCATCGAGGTTGTGGTTTCTCTATTGGATGGGGTAGGATACTCGAGGATCTTCTTGCACAGCCTCGATGCTTCGATTGGGGCTCATGTGTATTAGCATAGTTTTACTGTGATTTACATGAGGTCGTTTATAGAGAGAGTGCTTCCTTATCGGCAGGTGCAGTGATTTTGCAGTTGTGGGTATGGGAGCATCTTCCCATTACTAGGCCAATTTTAGACAGGATTCGACAGCGTGGTTTTACTTATTCTTTTTTATATGGTGGTATGGTTGTCCAGCATTATCTGGGCAAGACTGAGTATTGGCGCCGATAGATTGATGATCTTAATCAGGTTCAGTGGCAGCCGTACATAGGATGTGAGCACTGGAGGGAGGACGATGATGAGCTCCCCTATATGTTTGCACCTCAATGGATGATCAGTAGGGCTACTACTGTTATTGAGCATTTCTACTTTGGTTGAGTTTCTTAGCAGAATGACAGAGTACAAGATATGCCTCAGGGTACAACACTATATGCTAGAGTCTAGGCGGAGAGATCCATGTGGGGTCCTTAGATTGATTATCAGTTTGCTTATGATCAGATTGCTTAGTTAGGTTACTGCAGATGGGATATGCTTGGGGGTATTGTTGATGCTGGTGTGTCTCATGAGTTTTGAGACTGGTGGGATCGAAATAGGTTTCCTAGATTTACAGATCTCACAGAGCCTATCCTAGGTCGTGATGAGAGATCTGAGGGTGATGATGATGATGGAGATGATGATGGGGATGGTGGAGGTGGTGGTAGGAGGAGACATCGAAGGTGATGATCACAAAGAGGACAGAGAGCTCCTCAGGTCATTGGGCGAGGATGAGATGGGCCACGGGTGAGAGGTGGACATGCTAGGGATAGAGCTAGGGATGATCATGCAGCTAAGATTGTATGCCCTAGAGTAGCAATAGGTGATAGGTAGAAAAAATGCCAGAGACATCAGAGACAGTAGAGATAGGTTCATGTAGAGGCTACTAGACAGATTCATGGTGGTATGGATCGATTGGTTCAGTTACATAGAGTTGCCTTAGTGCAGTAGGATCAGGATCAGGTACAATAGGATCGGGTTCTGACACAGCAGGTGCCTCTACAAGTTCATCAAGCACAGGATATGGGCCAGAGTTCACAGGCTGCCCCTAGTATTGATAGTGTAGCATGGGATGTTCAGTCATTAAGGACAACTATATCTACTGTTGTGGGTAGACTGGATCAGGTAGCTCTTTTGATGCTGTAGTTTATGACTCATGTGATTCAGAGACCTAGCCTAGTGAGCACTTCTCAGGCTCCTCCTTCACAGGATGGATAGGATGGTAGAGGTCCAGATGGATCAGGTGTTGGGGATGGATGGGGTGTTGCTATGGGATCTTGATGATTTGATTACAGAGTTGATCATTTGTTGATGTCTCTTGTATCACGTTTCATGTTGTTGTATTGTTGATCAGAACATCGATGTACCACTTTCATGATATTGTATCTTGATATACTGATGTACTGGATCATTTGATGTTGATGAACACTTTATATGATGATATACTTCCTTGATTCTCTTGATGAGTTTGGTTACGAGATTATCTTTATATGCAACTATATGATGTTTATGATGCATTTACTTGTGATTATGCTATGGATGCAATGTATCTCATTTATGATATAGATAGATGAATGCATGGATGTATGACTTTATGACATGTTTTTCTCTATTTTTCAATGTATGGATGCAAATTGTTTTATGCAAATTATTTTTCTCTATTTTTATTTTAGGATGTATGCAGTTCTATCCTTAATTATATGTATGCAAATGATGTATGAGTAATGAACTTTTTCTTTCTCTTGCTTTTCTGATATATGGATAATGAATAATGATTAATGCTATGCATGAATGCAAAAGATAACCTCACTTTTTTTTTGATTGATTTCAAGGAAAAATACATATGATTTGAACCCCTCCCATTTCTTTAATGTTTTGACTAACCAAGATTTTTAATGTACCCCCTTGTCCTTGGAAAAATAGCAATAAATAAATGCAATTACACTAACATGATAATGCAATGCAATGCAACTAAGTGTCACTAGCTTTTAGCAAAGAAATGCCATAGAGATTAATTTTCATCATTGAGAAATTTGGGACCGGAAAGCAAGTATAACCATCACTGACCACATCATGTTGATATGAATACCGCTTTGTTTTTTGCTTTTTGGTAACCTCTTTGGAAACGAGTACAACCCTCACTAGTTGGATGACCAAACTATGGGAGTATGAATACCAGTTTCAATGGATTCAATGTTGCAATTGGATTTTGGTATTAAGATATATAAGATCTAAATAGCCAAGGTATCCATTTGTGTAAACAAGCAAAAGTTAATACTTCATCTTATGGGATAGTCCTCGATGGTTCTTTGATCACCATGTCGTTAGACGAATTTGCATAGGTTGATGAATCTTCCTTAAAACAGTCACTCAAAGGCAAGAAAATATCATGTCTCTATCATCGCCAATCTAGTTGAAACATCATCGATTAGCTAAAAAGATGTGATAAAAGTCAATTCCATCAAGATTATCAAAAAGAAAGCTTCAAGTGTTTGCAATGTTTCATGATTTTCAAAAGGTATTTCCAAGTATTTTGATCTTTAAACTGTTTGTCAAATTTTAATCCCGAATAATAAAGTCAATGAAGGCTCAAGGATCAATTTGTAGGATCAAATACTTAGGTGTGAACAATGATATTCATCAAAGGTTCACAAAAATCTCTCTCTTTTGAAGCTCTGATAAGTTTCTCTCTGATATGACCGAATATAGCACTATTGAATCCATTTGGTACCAAATTTCCAATCCTCTTCTGCCCCCAAGTGATAAATGTGATCGTGCGATGAACTTAGGGCAAATAGGCAATGCAATGATGCGATTGAAAGGATTTATTATGATTATGCACAAATGACGGATGCAATGAAGGTTTACAAGTGGGATGATGGAAATGCAATATGTACACATGTGACTAGGAAATGACTTAAGGGAACAAAAGGCACTTGATTGCCAAGTTTTCACCTTTTTGGGTCTTTTTCTCTTTTTTTTGCTACTAAGGCACCTATTGCTAGGTTTTCACCAAGGCACTTTTCCTTTTTTCAATTTTTTTGTATTTTTTCTTTTTCAATCTTTTTTTGCATTTTCAAGATCTCTTTGACTATGTACAATAAATATGATGCTCCTCATCTGATACTCTTTATACTCTTTCATCTACCTCATGTATAGAATCTCTTTAGATGTATGTTGTTGATAGGCTCTTGTAATTCGTCTCCTTCACAATTTGCTAACTTATAGGTTCCCATTCCAAATGAAGAGACAATGATGAATGGACTGAGCCAATTAGCCTCCCATTTTCCTTTCTTCTCTCTTTCAACTTGATTCTTTGGGTTTTCTCTTAACACTAAGTCTCCTACCTGAAAGACTCTCAGTTTGATATGCTTATTGTAGTTCCTTGAGATTTTGTTTTGATATACTTTCAAGTGTTCATAGGCTTGTGTTTGGTGTTCTTCTAGCAACTCTAATTGTTGAAGTCTAGAAACTCTATAGTCTTCATCTACTATCAACCCTTGCAATGACACTCATAAAGATGAGATTTCAACCTCCAATGGTAGAATAGCTTCGGCTCCATAGACTAATGAAAATGGTGTGGCTCTCATAGGTGTTTGAATGCTAGTTCTATAGGCCCATAATGCCGAATTAATTTGCACATGCCAATCTCTTCCTGATTTATTTACCGATCTCTTCAAGATTTTTAAAATGTTCTTATTTGTAGCTTTGGCTTGTCCATTTCCTTGAGGATAATAAATGGATGAAGAGTGATGGGTGATATGAAATGTGTCACAAAGTTCATCCACATCTTTGTTTTTGAATTGCTTTCCATTGTCTGTGATTATGGCATGAGGGATACCATATCTACAAATGATGTGGTTCAAGATGAACATGGAAATCTGTTTACCCATGGCCATGATCAAAGGAACCACTTCTACCCACTTAGTGAAATACTCCATTGCGGTGATGATGTACTTGTGCCCATTGGAAGATGGTAGATATATGATGCCAATTAAGTCAAATCCCCATTGATAGAATGACCATTGTGTAACAAATGGGTGCAATTCTTGTGCCGATGCGTGTATCATGTCACCATGATATTGACATTTGCTACATATTTTGACGAAGTGACAAGCATCTTTCTCTAAGGTTTTCCAGAAATACCCTAAGCGAAGGATCTTCTTGGCTAGGTTTAAACCACTTGAGTGAGACCCACAAATGCCCTCGTGAACCTCATGTAAAGCTAACTTAGACTCCTCTTCATCTAGACATCTAAGTAATGTCCTATCAAAACCCTTGCGATAGAATGTTTCAGAAAGGATTATGTAACGGGCTGATTGGCGTATGAAATTTTGTTTTTGGGCCCAAGATTGGTCTAAAGGTAGCACTTGGTCTTTAAGATAGGTATATATAGGGCCGTACCAGGGTGAGTCATGTCCATGAAGTAGGGCAACAATTTGGGTTTCAGAAAGCTCAAATGTCAGTTGTGCTAACTCTTCCACCAAGAATTTGTACTTCTCATTTTGATCTGGTTTTTGAAGTAAGGAAGCCAAAGTTGCCATTGCATCAGCTGCTTTGTTCTTCTCTCTTGGAATTTGCTCAAATGTTATCAAAGCAAAATACTTTTTCCAAGCATCAATCATAGCCTTGTATGGCATTAATTTTTCATCTTTGGTATTGTATTCATCATTGAATTGATTGATTATTAGTTGAGAATCTCCATATACTTGTAACTCGGTGATGTTCCATTCTAAAGCCATCTTGATGCCAATGACTAAAGCCTCATATTCTGCTATATTGTTTGTGCATGGGAACAATAGTTTGTAGGACTTGGGAATAGTGTACCCTTGAGGGGTAATCAATAATATGCCAGCCCTAAAACCTCCTTGTGTATATGATCCGTCGAAGTACAACTTCCATGTCTTTGCTTCTATGTTTACAATGGCAGAATCCAGAAATTCCACTTGAATGGTTTTTGTAGAAGTCAATGGATTTTTAGCTAAGTGATTTGCTATCACTTGTCCTTTTATTGCCTTTCTATCCACATACTCAATGTTGAACTCACTTAATATCATGACCCATTTTGCTATCCTACTCGTTAAGGTAGTTTTGCTTAGCAAATACTTTAGAGGATCAATTTTGACAATTAGCTTCACCTTGTGCATCAACATATAATGTTTCAATTTTTGAGATGCAAAGACAACTGCTAGACAAGCCCTTTCCATAAATGTATAGTTAAGTTTGTATTTGATCAATGTCCTACTCAAATAGTAGATTGCTCTTTCTTTTCCATGCTCATCTTCTTGCACCAAAAGCACTCCTAGAGACCTTTCGGTAGCGGATATGTACAATAGAAATGGTTTTCCCTTGATTGGTGGCATTAGGATAGGTGGATTTATTAGATAAGTCTTCAATAAAGTGAATGCTTGATCACATTCTTCATCCCACATGAAAATAGTATCTTTGTGTAGCAACCTTGTGAATGAATGACATTTTTCAGCCAATTGGGAAATGAACCTTCTTCTGGATTGTATTTTGCCTTGGAGAGACCTCATTTGACTTATGTTCTTTGGAATTTCCATTTCCATTATTGCTTGTACTTTTTCCAAATCCACCTCAATCCCTTTTGCTGAAACTATATAACCTAACAATTTGTCGGATTGGACACCAAAGGCACATTTTTTTGGATTAAGCCTCACCTTAAATTCTTCTAACCGGGTGAATATCTTTTTCAAAATTTGTAGGTGATCTTCTCTTTTGTGTGATTTTGCCAATATATCATCCATGTAATCTTCTAGAAATTTCTGCATCATATCATGGAAGATAGTTGTCATTGCCCTTTGATATATGGCTTCGACATTTTTAAGGCCGAAGGGCATGACATTCTAACAAAAGGTACCCCAAGGACATGTAAAGGTTGTCTTCTCTTGGTCTTCAGCTGCAATTTTTATTTGATTATATCCACTGAAACCATCCATTAATGAGTACATGGAGTGACCCGCTGTCAAATCAACTATTGCATCAATGCTCGAAAGTGGGAAGTCATCCTTAGGACATGCAAGATTTAAGTCTCAAAAATCCATGCATACATGAATGTATTTTTCGTGCTTGGTGACTGGTACAATATTAGATATCCATTAAGCATAGGCTATTGCTCTTATAAATCCCACTTTCAACAATTTTTCTAATTCCGCCTTGATTAAGAGAGCTATATGTGGGTGCATTTTTCTCAACTTTTGCTTGACAGGCTTAACCCCTAGTTTGACATTCAAATGGTGCATAATGAAGTTAGGATCTAATTTGGGCATGTCAGAATAGGATCATGAAAAGTTCACTTGTTGTTCTTGGAAGAACTTGATGAAATCTTTTCTTTCTAAAGGTGTAAGTGATGCGGCCAAGTGTATAAATTTTGGATCCAATTCTGTCCCAATGTTGACCCTTTCTGTCAGTTCTATAAGAATAGGTGACCTTTCTTCCTCATGCTCAAGTAGGGTATCCAATCTCTCTTCCTTTGGTGACACAGTTGGGTTTTCACCCTAGGAAACATCCTTTATCTTTACTTTTTTTGGTTCTAGTGCTGCCACATAGTGGTTTTCATCACTATAACTTTTCATTTTTTTATTTTTTTTTCCATTTTTTTCTTTGGATTAAGAGATTGGACCCCCGCTACTTCTATCATGTTCAGTTTGAATTCATTGGTGAAAGAAGGCTCAACCGCATTAAGGTATTGGTTCATTGCTTGGTCATTTAGGAAATAGAGTAAGTCACTTGGTTCGTTTAGGTCCCAATCAATAAGGTCAGGGTTTATCAAGGATAAGGTTTCATTTGGAAAAGGATCATCAATTGGGTTTATGGACATGACTTCATTGGAGGGTTTGTACATTGTATCATTTAGATCTATAACATGAGCTTCCTTGAGATGGTCCATGGAAGAAGGATCAAAGTCCTCTTCACTTGAGTCCTCAATGACTTCTATGGGAAATAGCATGGGAAATAAAACCTACAGATTAATCTTAATGTTTGAATCATAATCCTCTAAGGGGTCCCAAAATTCATCTATCCATGGTTGATTAATGGATGCTTGTCCTATATTGAGTTCTTGTATGATGGGCTCTTCATGCCTTGGAACTTTTTGCTTTGGAACCTTAGCATATGACTACTTCTTTGTCCTGGCATGATTCATCGGATAGAGTATCCCATTCATAATCCTGGGAGTCATCACTATCTACATTAGATTCTAATGTGTTCACTTGAGGATATGAATCATGCATTGGGTTGGAGCTTTCTCCTTTGTATTGGTAACCTACTCCTGATCTTTCTTCTTTTGCCCTCCAAGCAGGTTCAATGGGCTCTAGTAAACCTCTATTTCTTCAGCCTAAGGGTCCTCTTCCCTTGTATCCCATTTTCTACATTATCTCAAATCCTTTCCCATATTGATCAGTTTGAATGTTAATATGTTGGATTCTTTCTATGGAAGTACATGAGGTATCATCTTCGTCATGATAAAGCCATTGAAGGACTTCATCTTCCTCCTTGTCGAATGCTACTTTGTCACTTTCTCTCATGAAGTAAGAGTTATACTTATGAGGTAAGTGTTATTTTGATGGTTTCCCATGCGTTCTTGGAGATGTGGGCAAGTTGAATAAGGAAATGGAGTATTCCCCTACTCCTTTGGAACTGATTTTACATTGTTTTTCAAATGTATCCATCATCTCACTCATTTTTTTGTAGTCATCCTTTTTAGATTTATCCTTTTCTTCTCTGGTGGGTTTGTAAAGTACTATCTCTGATTTAGGTGTTTGATCTTAATCTTCATTTGGAGTTGGACCCTCGTAGCTCACTTTTTCCTTTCCTTTAGTTGATGTCGTTGAGCTAGCTTGAGGAGGGTTTGAAGTAGTACTTAATGTTAACATGGCATCATCCATTTTGATATCTTCAATGGTGGCTCTTTGGATAATTCCTTCTCGATTATGGGGAATAAATAGCTCATGAAGGGGTTTAAGTGCATTGCAATATTGGAACAGATTTGAGTCCCCTCAAATCGTGATTTCCTCACCCATGTACAAAAATTTCATGCATTGGTGGTATGTGTATGGAACTGCTTGCATCTCATGGATCCATGGTCTCCCCAATAAAATATTATAAGTTAGTTTCATGTCCAATACTTGGCAATTTGTGTCCTTTTTGACAGGTCCCACTTGAATGGGGAATATGATCATGCCTTTGGAGGCTCTTTCAGCTTCATCATAGGCCTTTATGGTGATTCTTTTCATAGGGTCAATGCAGGACTCAGATAGCCCTAGGGATTTGACAAGACTCAACATGCAGATGTTAAGACCAGCTCCCCCATCTATGAGAGCTCTTTGACCCTATGTTGTTCAATCAAGACCTCTATATGCAATGGTAGATTTTGGGGATGAGTAATAGACATGTCATCCTAGTCTGAAAATGAAAGGCAATGAGGTGCAATGAGATGACCTACCATGTTTTGAAACTTCCCCTCTTCTAAGTTAGTAGGAACATTCATCTCTACTAGAGCTTTCTCTAAAATTTCCTTATGGTTGGGAGATAGCTTTAATAGCTCCAAGATGAAGATTTGTGCTGGAGTCCTTTGCAGTTGATCTACCAAGCTATATGGTTTTACTGCTGTAGAAGATTGCTTGATCACAATGTTGGATTGTAGAGGGCTAATAGGTTTAGGATCAACCCCTTGTAGGGTAATCCTTGAAGTCTTCCCCCTAGTGATAACATTGGATGTCTCTTTTTGGGGTTGTTCTTTGATCACTATAGCATTCACAACATTATCATAGGGTGGCACAAAATTAATGTTATTGCTGCTTTGTTTCTTGCCATTGGATGATTCCCCTTTGTCATGTTTATAGAAGGGTTGTTTGAAAGCCATGTGGTCTTCATTGCTTTGAGGTTTGTCAATGGTGATCATGCCACTATCAATCAAGTCTTGCACCACATTCTTTAGCTGCAAGCAATCATTTGTCATGTTCCCTCGAATTCTATGGTATTCACAATGGCTATTTGCACTCCACCAGCTAGGCTTGTTGTGTGGTTCAGAAGGCTGAATGCTAGGTAGATTAATGATGTTGTTAGCCATGAGGGTCTTTAATGCTTTTTCGAGGGGTTCACCCAAAGGTGTGAAGTTCCTTTGAGGAGTTGGTACTAAGAATTTATCATATTTGTTACTCCTTTGATTATTTCCTTGGTTGCCACTATTATCATTGTTGTTGAAAGGTGCCTTGGAGGTCTAGTTTGCATTATTCACCTAATTAGGTGTTCTTGTAAGAGAAAATGGAGTCACCTTCAAATAACTAGAATCCACAACCCCGTCATTGGCTACTCCCTTATTGTTATTCTTCAATCCATACCAATTATAGCTATTGGACCAATTCTTATTCTGATTGTTGTTATTATTGGAGTTATTCTTGTTATCTTTATACAATTTCAACTCTCCACTCTTAACCAACACTTCTTCTGTCGTTACTCCATTCTCTATGAGGTCTTGGAAAGTCTTGGGGCATTGCATTCTCAATCAGTAGTTCATCTCATTGCTCAAACTATTAATGAATATATCCATTTTCTCCTTTTCAGGCACACTCCTAGGATACCTAGCAAATACTGTCCTCCACCTTTGTAAGAAAGCGAGGAACGCTTCTCCATCCTTTTGTTTAGTATTACATAACATTATCATTGTGACCTTATGCTTGATGTTGTATGAGTAATGGGCCACAAATTTTGAAGCTAGTTCTTCAAAGGTTTTTATGCCAGATGGTAATTTAGAAAACCACTCCATGGCCATACCCCCTAAGCTTCTTAAGAATAGTCTCATTAAATAGTTTGTATCGTGCATGAACTCCAAGCTCAATGCACAAAACTCCCATAAGTGATCTTGTGGATTTGACATTCCTTTGTACTTATCATACTTGGGAAACACTACATTGATCGGGAATGGTGCCATTACTAGACTTTTGTCAAACGGGAATGGACACAATGCTTCAATATAAAAGGTTTTAGGAGCCCCAGTTTGCTTGATTGTATCTAGTTGCATTTGAAATATCTTAAACTGCTTGTTCATGATGTCAATGGTACTCTCTTCAACTTCTAGTGGTCTAAGTTGATTCACATCATAATCTCAGGGAAGCTTAAGACCTGCTCGGGCTAGGTCCATGAAATACTTCTCTTTACCTCTTGCCATTGCTTTTTCCACAAGTCTTATGAAATAGGGGCACTGAATGGCTTCATCAACCTTATCATTGGTTACATCATCGATAGTTGGTTCGGTATTAGTTCTTTGGTTAGTGGTATCAATTCCTTGAGTGTTTTGATCTGTCCCTCCACTATTGGTATTACCTTGATTATTTGTGTCAATATCTCCATTATTTGCATCACCTTGGTTGTTTGGGTCAATGCCACTATTTCTATTATTACCCAAGCCACCGTAGTACATCATGTTGTCTTCCACTTCTTGTTTGGGTGATTTTTGGGGTACTCTTTGGGTGGTAGAATCATCACCTGGGTAAGGGAGCTCTTGCCTCAAATAAGTCCCGTCTGCTTGCAAGGTTTGCTTGATGTAGTAGGATCTAGTAAAAGTAGGCATGAACAAACCCCTTGGATAATAAGAGTCGATATTGCCCGTGGTCAAATCCTTGTGAAATTTACAAAAATTGTGTAGAACCAAGATTTACGACTAGGCTGGATATTGGAATAGTAAGAACATGAAAAAGGGTATCTGAATATGTGATCAAAATTTTTTGAACCCCTTGGTAAGTACTCACTATTTTCCCTTTTGTATTTCTGGGCGTCACTTGCCTGAGTGTAGGCATGACTTAAAATATTGTACGCATGAACTGGAATTGTGTTAGGTGACACATTGCAGGTATGTAGGTGACACTTGAATATTGATAGACATTTTTCTAGTGTTTGCAGGCATCACTTAATATATCTGAGGCATGACTTGATGGTTGATACACATTTTTTGAAAAGTCATAGGCATGACTTTACTGCTGACAGGCGTTATTTTTCTGTGCACAGGTGGCACTTTGTTGACCAGGGTGTAAATTTTGGATTTTAAAAATTGCAAAATTAGTTTTCTAGAATTTTCTCATTTGAAAATGGAACACAATCACAACACAAACATCAATTTTTAACCGTGTCCCTAAAACACACTAAAGTGTATATTCTCAGTCATTTTCCATGAGTATAGCACAAGAAAGAATTCCAAATAGCCTACCTATAGTCAATTTTGGCTTTTTAACATTTTGGTTCTATGAGGTAGCTTTCTATTTATCAAGGATTTAATGTAGATTTTGTTCAAATAGATCTTAAACTTTCATCCCCCAAGTATGTTAAGGGGCTTCCCACACACATAAAAATACAATTTGGCACAATTCATGAGGACTACTAGAGGAAGTTTGAAAAATTTAAAATCTGTTTGTCACACACCCCATTAAGGATGCATGTGTTTCATTTTATAGTGGGTTGGATTCCCGCAACAAAAGTGAGTGTATCCCACTTTGGGCTATCCCTCTCACCGGCCTTGTTAAGGCAAACTCGGGAGGCAAGCCCACTAATTCTCTAGCATGTTCATTCAAAGCAAGGAAAGTGGAATTAAGGTCAAGCTTTTGGGAATTTGGTTCACCGAAAGGTGAAGAGGATATCCCTAACTTTTCCTTTAGTTCCCAAACACCATTAGCAATGTTCAATTGATTTCACCCACTAACTATAGGGATTTGAGTATTTCTACTCTCTTCCACAAACAAGGGGCTTTGATTTTTATGTGCTCAATTCCTTAATCCTTCTTAATTACTAGATTCTTGAAATGCATCAATGCCACAAGTTAAGGGAAAATATTGACTAGTCGAGGCTTATCTTTTCCTTGTAGCTAACCAAAGTTAGGGGCATTTTTGAGCGATTTCATTATTTTTATCCTTACCTTGGCAATAGCTCCTTCCAAATGTGCTTTTCCACTAGCAAGTTAGTCAACACCAACAATCACAATGAGGGGAAACCAAATTGAAATTGATGAAGCAAAGAATTATGTATTGAACCTTAAGCACCTTATTTGCAAATTTTTAAGAAAAAACTTGAACTAAGGAGCAAAAATCCAATTAAGAGAAACAAATTTCATTTTGTAATCTTCAATAGTTGCAAGATAGTTTTGATATACCTAGTTTTCTTCCTCTTGTGATGTCTCAAGAACAACCTTGATGTGTGCAACATTTTCCTTCTTGATCCTCTTAGCCAATGCCTTTTCTTCTTGATTAAACCTTCTTTCTAGCTTTTGGACCTTTTTGTGCCTGCTCATTTACAGTCAAAATGTACAAACAAAGAGTTAGATAATTGACTTGATCAATCTGACAGCAAATTAAGACAATATACAACAAGCATCATTATCCATCTAATACGCGTAATTAAATTGTTAGCAGGCGTAACTTTAATAATAGCGAGCATCACTTTCCAGCTGCTCAAGCGTTATTTAAAGTTACTCAGGCATGCCAATTTATTTACTATGCATGACAATTAATGTAAAATGCGTAAGATAAGCTATTAAAAGTGATAGTTCACAAAAACTAAGCATCGGTTAGAAGATACTAGGTGTGACTTTATGTGCAAATTGCACCGTAAAGCCTATGATAGGCGGTAGAAGTCAACTAACACGTGACACTTCTTTAGTAGCAGGTGTTGCTTTGTGGTCCCGATCGTGACACTTTATCTTCTAGGCATAACAATTTATCTATCAGGCATCGGATGATTGCAGCAAAGCGGTAGAACAGTAGGTATAGGCATCAGTTAATGCTTTGTAGGCATCATTTTACTTGTTTTTTGTAAAATTTTCACGTAAAAGTGAAGATACAACACACAAAAAAATGATAAAAACATTAGAAATGAGGCTTAGAGCCCCACAATGGGCACCATTTGTGTGTGAATGCTTTGCACCTTCATGAAATTAGGATTAATATCTAACAATCTTAGCAAATACAATGAAAATTTAAACTAAGAATTGCATATGAATCCATGACATCTCATGGTTCTCTAATTAGATGTGGTAAGTAGAGCTCTCAGCTTAATCTCCACTAGTGACACTTCTAAAATGAGAAATATGATACTACAAATGCTTATTCTAGCTCACTAACTCTCAAATTGATACACAGATAATTCAAATGCTCTTAAATGCTCTTGATTGCTATGAAAATGTCTATAATAAAGATGCTTTGCAAATGAATTTCTAAGATTATTATTGCTCTCAAAATGCCTCATACTTATAGTAAATTCCCAAGGGTAGGAGTAGAGTGAATTGACCATGATTTACCTTTGGTGAGTCAAAAACTTTGCAATGTTCATAAATGGGGGGACAATTTAAATGTTTGTCTCAAAGCTTTGGACAAAAGGACAAAATTGAGTGGTTGAGATTGAAACTTTAAAAATGAGTGATCAAGATTCATTTCTTTTTGAGTGATTTGTGTCTTTTTGTCCTCAATTCTCATTGGTTGCTCAGCTTTGTTAAAAGATATTAGGATTAATTAAATTCAATTAATTAATTAAATTTAGCCATGTAGGGAATAGGTTCATTTTGATTCTTGATTAAACAACTATACAATTAATTGATTAAAATCAATTATGTAGCGCTTTTCACCCCTTTAAGCTTTGATTTAATTATTTAACATCATTATTTGATTTTTCTTTTGATTTAATTGATTTTGTCCAATTTGATTTAATAATGTTCATTTTTATTGATTTGATCCTTTTTGATGAGATTTAATGCATTTTGATGATTTTTAGCCATTTTATTGATTTTAAAGCACTTGTCCATTTTTTAGTGTCTACAACTGGCATATATGTTTAATGATGCCATTGTATATTGTTGTCACTTGAATGACCACATTCTACTAGTGTCATTCCCTAGCCCATGCTTTAACTCTATTATTTGATGTTATTGGTGCTTGTGCTCAAGGATATCCATTTTTTTGAAATGTTGACTATGGTTATCAAATGGATAGCCCGTGAGCTTCTAGCTAGGCGCCATTTGTATTGATAGCTTAGGGCATCAAATGTATTGTATCATTGATAGTTGAGACTTTGTTAAAAGGAAATAGGACAAAGAATGATTTTTATTTAGTTTCTCTATTTTGATCCCTAAGTGGCTTACAACCCTAGAGAAGTATATGCATATTGATGAATGCAGTTGCAGGATACATAGCAGTCGATAATTCATAAGAAATCCATGCATCCAATTTGAATAGAAATTAATACAAAGAACTAGGGTCCTCCAATGGCCCAATCATTCAGACCTTGACTGTCCCCTCAACCAGTGACCCTTCAAAACTGGGTTATCATGCAATCAGTGAGTGATCCTTCATTCTCCTAGTCTGCCCCGCATCCAAACATATTGGAAATACACAATACAATGATAACAAGTCTTTCAAAATCCCCCTTCCCTCAAGGAACACTATGAACCATCCCTTCCACATAGCATTTCACTGTTGTATGAGTGGATTGTGTAGGAACATTTAACATTAAACAAGAAGCAAACTCCTCAACACATCTTGGAAACCATTGAATTCAATAATAAATGAAACCTAACACCAACACTATTCCTTCCATTCACTTCTACCAAGAATAAATCATTTAATCCATTCAACATTACATATAATCATTAGACAGTTATATTTCCTGACTGTGTAGAGGAACAATCACGACCAAAAGGATCAAAACTACTTTCACCCTTGCACAAGCTATTCCAAACTTCAAGTAAAATAAGCAATATGCTATATCAAATCATTCATATTCATAGTAACCATTCGAAGGATCATTTTGTCAATGAACCCTCTGACTGTACCCCTATGACAGAGAAAGGAAACCTAGTAAAACCAATCTATGCCACTGTTTGTGAGGGAAATTTAGTCACGACATCAAGTATCATCTCATCATCATCATGGTCTATTCACCATGTTTCAACACCCCATTCACTTTGATCTATTCAACTTACACCATTCTTCTTCTTCATGACTCAAAGGCTTGAAACAATATATGTGGTAAAAATTCATGAAATACTAAAGAAGACTTGCTATTTGTCAGACAAATCTTCATTGTCCCCCACAAAAAACTAAGTAATAACTACTCTACCCTTAATCTGTTTAACAATGCACCATATTAGATAAAGTAGGTTCTATCACACATGGCACAAAATCTCTTCAAACTCACAATACGTTGCATACGTAGTACAAAACTCATGAGATTCTAAAGAAGGCCTCAGTCTTAATGAGTTATAAACATGCCATTGTTTCAGTTTTGCTTGCGAGTTATGATAATTTTTGTAAACATGTCATTGGTTCAGTTTAGTGTATTCATTTTTGTCAAACAAATCTTCATTGTCTTTTGATTGTCTTCTTTATATAGTAGCATGTATTAATTGGCTGACAAATAAAGAAGCATTTAGACAATCAGAAGATAATGAAGATAATTTTAAATGCATCTAACACAATTTTTTTTTACAAAACTGAACCAATGGCATGTCTACAACAAAGAAATAGAGTGATAATAATATGTTGAAAATTGTATTCTGTTTAATACATGCCAAAAGACCAGTCCCAACAATTCTTAAACAATTAAGGTTGAAGTAGACATAGTTATCACACAGTTTTTTTGTGTGCTACAAGGAAGATTTGGTTGATTAAGAGTGAGGCCTTCTTTAGAATCTCGTATAAATTTAGCTGATTAACATGAGAAAAAAAACACAATTCATTAGTTAAATTTTTCAATTTTATGTATTTTTTCTCCTATTTATTAGGTGCATGAGTTGAAGGTTGAATGTAAGAGTCTTATAATGTTGTGTTACCTTTGGATCTTGATTTTTTGATACTCCTATGATGATCTTTCTCAACAAGTATTTTATTCTATTGTTGTTTTTTGAATAACATATTGGGCAAATAAAAAATTGTGTACTTCTTCAAGATAGTGAACACAAAATTGAAGCATCAAACAAGACTTGATCAAGTTGCAGGTGGAATGTGCACTCAAATAGTAAGTAATGTAGAATAACAAAATAAGTAATCTGTCATGTCTACATTTTGTTATTTTTTGAGATTACATCCATGTTCTATATTCACAGAATGGTTCAAAATTGAAATTTACAATTCGATAAAAGTACTAACGGGTGTTGTTCCCTACACCCTCAATCAACAACTTGCCTCCATTTTATTTTGATTTACAAACTACTATATTATTTGAATATCTTTCTTTCTTTCCACAATAGGAAAGAGTTTGAGGTGGAAGACTACAATAATAGAAGTGTTTCAATTTGGTATACTATACTACAACATCATTTCATAACTAAGTTTTCAATTTCTATATATAATTAGGTTATAGATAATCTAAGTGAAGAAGGATCATGTTAGACAATCCAAGTGAAGAAGGTAATGGGGATGCAATCAATAGATTGTTGTTGAACTTTAAAAGAAAAGGTGATGGAAAATGTTATTGTCCCTGCAATAATTGTAAGGGCTTAAACATTAGAATATTTCTAATCAAAATAGCTAAGAGACATTGTAGGGATAATGGTCACATTGAAGGAGGGTTTGATTATCATGAATTGGTAAGTTTTTCATTATATTTATTTAACAATTTATATATATATATATATATATATATATATATATATATATATATATATATATATATATATATATATATATATATATATATATATATATGAAATACACTTGATGATGAGATCATTATCATGGTTTATTTATGTTCATCATTTTTATATAGGTCGACCTCCCTGGGGGAGTATGTGATATGGACCATGGAGGTGCGAATATTGAAGCTAAAGATTATGATCCCATGGAAGATGACAATGATGCGCTAGATGATGGTACTAATACATTGATCCATGACACATTTGGTATTGGCACAACTGATGATGATGATCAGGATGATGTTGATGTCATCCATGATATACCTCTACTTGAGAAGGTAGCCACACCCCTTTACGAAGGCTCCCAAACAACTCTTCTCTTTGCTGTATTGTTGTTATTGAACTTGAAGGTTATGAATGGTTTATCTAATACAACAATGTCACGTATGCTAAGGTATGTCATATATGTCATTATAGTAATTAAATGGTGAAACATGTACCATAAATATTGTTAATATTAAAACCATATATTTTTTTCTACAGATTGATAGGTGAGTTCTTGTTACCACCATCGAATATTCTCCCTCGCTCATACCGAGAATTATGTGCCACTATGAAAGATATTGGAATAGACTATCAAGCAATAGATGTTTGTCCCAATGATCATATTATTTATCATAAAGAACATGAATTTACAACAGAATACCTTGAATATCATATGAGTAGATGTCGAACAGATCAAATAACAAAAAAGGTGCCTCACAAAGTTCTTCGTTACATCCCCATTATACCACATTTGCAAAGATTATTTACGTGTAGTAGCTTGACACAATTTATGGATTATCATGCACACAATAGGAGTCAAGATGACATTATTCGAATGCATGTGAATGGTTCTATATTTAAAGACATAGAGGAAAAGTGGCCGCACTTTATCAAAGAACCTTGAAATCTCAAGGTTTCAGTGGCAGTGGATAGTGTCAATCCATTTGGAGAGCTAAGATCTGTTTGACTTGTTTTTGTCATCAACAATAACATTCCTCCATGGATGTCAATAAAGAGGGAGCACATTATGTTGGCAATGATTGTTTCAATTATTTGATCATTTAATAGTTATCTGCATGTAATTATAAATCTTGTAGTAAAATGGTCACAATAATTATGTAATGTTGTTGTTCATTCAACCAGGTAAATACCAAGTTAAAGATATGAATATTTATATTGAGCCTCTTATCGATTAGTTGGTGGAGTTATGGAAAGGTGTCACTATGTATGACATCTCTAGACCAATAGGAGACAGACAATTTCAATTCCATGCAATGCTTGTATGGAAAATACATGATGCCTCAGGGTTAACACATTTTTTTGGTATGTTATGGTGAATTCAAGTTGCACATGATAATTCTAAAAATAAAAATTAACATATTTAATCCAATTGTATCATTACCTTGTAGGTCTTCAAACAAAGGAAAAATTTGCATGTCCAGTTTGTGGTCCAAAGATGAAATCTCGTCATTCAAAAAGTTTAGGAAAGTAGGTGTTTGATGAGCATAGACACTTTCTCCACAAAAATCATAACTATTAAATTACCAAAAAATATCTTTTTAATTTGAAAGAAGAGATTACATCTAAGCCACGGAGAATGACACATCGTCTATGGAAGTTGGAATATAATAGAATTAATCATCAAGGTACTACCATTCTACCTAATGGTTTATGTTTGAAATTTGTATATTTTTATTATGTTTTGTTTGCTGATTATGTGATTGATGATCATTAATGTCATCAAGGCAACACTACTAAGCACCTTCCAAAGGGACTCAAGAGTTATCCTAGACAATTTAGTAGGTTGCCCTACTACGAGCAGCTGCAAAATATGCATTTGTTTAATACTATGCATATTGGAAAGAATGTAACAGAGACATTGTGGAAGATATTGGATGAAAGGCGTGACAAAAAAAAAATTGTCAAAATTTGTAGTGACATTCATGAATCCAATCATGCAATGAAAAATTTCATTGAATCAAATAGAAATGGAGAACGGATTAATACAAGTGCCCTTCCTTGGTTATTAATAGAACAACAAAGTGATGCCATAAAAGAAGTCATACAAAATTTTTTATTTCCCACAGGATTTGTTGCAAACATAAGCAGTACCATATCAAAGAAAAGTGAATTTGGGCTAGGGTTTAAAATGCATGATTGACATACCTTCATCAAGGTAAGTCATGTTCTTTTGTATTTACAATATATTTGTAAACTGCATGTACTTCTCATTGTATTATATGAGAAAAGAATGACATGATTATTTTTATAATTGTTGCAGTATGTGCTACCCCTATCTTTCCTAGAGAACTTCAACAATAACATCAAACAAGTGATATATGATCTTGGAAAATACATGAGGTAAATAATGATATTTGTTCAATTTATTGTATATATATTGTAAATTCTTGTGTTTATATATTTTTGTGTCTTGAATGTCTTGTAGGTGGTTGTCATCTAAAGAAATCCATCGAGAAGATATAAAATACTAGAAGAGAAGAATTCCTCATCTAATGTGTGAAATGAAAAAGTGTCTACCTTCAACCTTTTTCAATGCACAAGAACACTACCTCATACACCAAGATGAAGAGATTGAAATGTGTGGACCCGTACACACTCGGTCAATGTGGATGGTTGAGAGGCACCTAAAATTTTTGAAGGCTTTGGTTCAACAAAGAGCACGTCCTGAGGGTTCTATGATGGAGGGATATATGGTATACCAGATTATGGTGTATGTTACTGAATATCTTCCTAAGCTTGCAGCAAAGATCCATATAGATTGCATTTGGGATCTCGACACCATTAGAAAATTTGAAGGGGAGTACTTGGTGTGGAAAGGTAGAATGAGGAAAGTGAGAGGTAATAAATTATAAGATGTTATTGTAGCTGTTAATTAATTCTTAATCTTCAAAATTAATCAGTTGTAAGTAGTCTATTTATTTTTTGTATGACTGCTCGAGAGTGGGATGCAATACATTTGTATATTGCAAACAATCAAGATTAGATGATGAAATAGATTGAACGATGTCATCATTTAGGTTGCACATTAACATGGGAAGCCGTGTCTTCATTAGTTAATGAAGCTCATCATAAAGGAGATCCAAATGTTACGCAAAGGGAAATAGATTTAGCACATGATTTAAGATATTTCTAGGTACGTATAAATTTGTTAATCACTTGTACATTTATGAACTCTCAATGCATTAATTTATACATGTTTTACATATTTTTGTAGGTCAAACACCACAAGGCTATGTTTTGCAATGATCATAAATTTCGCATCAAAAAGCTAGATGACACAAAGAAAACTTGTGATTTTGGGATAAGTGTAGTCCTTCAGGTGACTAATATTTCATCTAGAAATGACTTACATCCTCGAGAGTCTGAAAATTGATATTATGACATTTTGGATGATATATTTGAGTGTGACTTTAATTACTTCAGATTAGTTCTCTTTGTTGTTAGATGGTATAGGCCATGACTTAATCAAAATGATCCTGATAGAACTGTTATTGAACATGACAATAGATTTCCAATGATTAATACAAGGTGGTTTGAGCTAGTTGGAGATGAACCCCATGTTTTTCCAAGCCAATGTGAGCAGGTATTTTACTCAGAGGTTCCACATAAATCAGGTTGGTCATTTGTTGTTAGACATGATCCAAGAGGAAGGTCAATGAGGTATAATGTGATGGAAGAAGAATATTGCGAACAACTAGAAGATGATGTAGATGATGATCGCGAACAACAGTTAGTCGATGATGTTCCTGACACAACTTTTCTTGAAGAAGAAGAAGAAGAAGATGATGATGATGATGCTATTGATGATGATGATGATGATGATGATGATGATGATGATGATGATGATGATGATGATGTTGTTGTTGATGATGATGATGATTATGATGATGATGCTGATGCTGATGATGATGACGAAGATGATGACAATGACGGTGGTGCTGATGATGTCAACATCAACGATGATCATGGAGATTAGTTGGATGAAGAAGAAGATGAATGCCATGAATGAAATATACAGTTAAGTGATCACTGCTTAATCTATTTAATATTGATTTCTTGATAGAAATGTGCAGTTATGCAATTAATGCTTAATCTAATTAATTCATGATGTACTTACTATGGGATGCTTATGGTTTTTAATGTACTTACTATGTGGTTTTGAGTATATGTATCATGAATTTTTTAGCTAACATTAGATAATTGAATTACATATGTAGGTACCTAGACCCCTTCATGAGCATCCCACACATTCTCATGGATCGACAGGTATAAGTCAACACACCCTATAGATATTAATGTATTTCACAATTTGCAAAATATCTCACATTACTTGCTATCTCTCTCATTTGATGGAGTACAAGTAGCAGCAAATAGGTATTTTTTAGATGTGTCTTCCTCGAACGAAGAAAGTGAGTCATTTAGTATGTCTGAATTAGGAAGATCAACTAAGGTCAAAAGATTAGAAGGAAATTCAATAAATGCATGAAATTTTTCCTTGCTCAAGGGGGTTCATGTTCTTATGATGATGAGAGCAAAGGCAACATCGAGGTGCCCTCTAGGTACCAAAATCTATAGAAACAATGGGTCCCCATGGAACTTCCTCCAATAAACACTGATTTTAGTGTTAAAGGCAAGATATATCATATTGCACCATCGTCAATACATGGTTTGGGCCTATTTTCCATGGATGGCATAAAGGTTTCTTACAACAAAGTTGTTGAATTGATGGAGTATGTTGGACCTTGTTATGATTACAAAAGTTGGATGCGAATTGTTCAATATTAAAAAAGTATGCGTAGGTATGCACTCTCAAAAATTATATTCAACAAAAATACAATGAGCAAAGTAAAATAGTGGCTATATACATTGATGGAAGGCCAAAAGCATCAGGGAATATTGTAGGTTTTATAAATAGCACGCGACCTCTATCAACTATTAAGCAACCCAATTGCATATTTAAGGCATGTGAGGGAAATCATGTATTTGTATGTGCAATAAAATCAATAAGTGCAAGGGAAGAGCTGCTTATTGATTACAATTTGAATCACATAGATACAAATGATGTCACTATCATTAGGGTGTAGGTACATACTATGTACCATTAAATAATTGAATTTTTTTGCCAACCACATTTAGAGAGTCTCCTCACCATCCACCTCATCTCCATCATCATCTTCTAATGAAATTTATTAATGTAGTCCTTTCTAATTATTGGTTAACTTTAAATAATAACACAAGACCACAATATGGAGCAACCATGTAGTGGGGACAATGATGATCATGCATGTACTTCTTCCCAGCAGGTAAACCTCTTTGTTATTGTACTACAAATTAGATAGAAGCAAAATGTTAAATAAAGTGTTTTATTATATTCTTTTCATAACTGTTTCAGATTAATTCTAATAGTGTTAGTAATATTATTGTCACAGATAGGTGGTCAGCAGAGAAAGGGAAAGGAACTTGTAGTCCATGAAGAGGAGTCCTTTGATGATGACCTAGTTGTTGATTTTGGTGCTTGTGATGAGCCAGCCTCTGCAATTAGAAAATGCCTCCACAAAATTGGAAAAAGATTGGCTGAATTGACATCTATATTCCCTTCGACTCTTGAGTCACAAAAGAGGGCAACTAAACTGATGCACCTATCTCAAAATTACTGAGTAAGTATTAATGTAATTTTTAATTATAACAAAAGTTCAATAATAGTTTTTATTTTATAGTAGTATTTTATGTCATTAAAAAATAAGTGGATGTGTTTCTTTTATAGCTTTTTTTGTGTAATTTTGATCCTCATGGCCATGATGAGGGTATTGTAGTTGGTTCAGGTAGATTGCATGTTGGACTATATATTTTTTTTACTCTCTAACAATATTGTCCATGCTAATCACTGGTTTTATTATGCTCTAACAATCTTATTCTTCAGCATGTGTCAATGATCATTTACTATCACCACCTCATATGATGGCAGGCTCAGATTACTGCATCCTGCAATGTCAGCAACACGTAGCATGGCCACAAACGCCATGGCACCACCCGCTCGTACACAGATTTTATTTTCTCTATCATTCTATATATGTTTATTTCCCTTGAAGTGTTCTTTCTTAGGGCCATTTCGTAATCGATTCAATTTATGCAACAGGGGATGCAACACTTGATGGTGATTTTCCTGGATGTACTAGCATTGCTAGTATGAGAATGGTGAAGGATTGCATATTGCTTGTGAGTGAAGAAGGAGTTCCCTTGAAAATAGCAAAACTTTCAGGTACTTTAAAGATTGGACCTTTCTTTTACTGTACAATCATATGTTAATTACACCTTGCATTCAATATGAGAAGCTTACATCTATTGTATTCTTATTTTATACTATTATATCCTTTGACTAATGATTCCATGATTATTTTGTAGGGAATGATGTTTTTTATAGTAAACTTGACGACGAGTGTTTGCGGATATTCGGGCCCACCATCTATACAGGGTGGAACATCATATTTGAACTAAAACCCCAATCCACTATTTTGATTTTAGATCTTTGCTAGGATAGTTATCATTACATCCATTTTTGAATCTAACACTGTTTTCTTTCTTAAAAGGTGGAAAACCCAAAATCAAAAGTTAAAGGATGATCTCGTAGAGAGTATGACAAACTTTTTTGGACCTCATGCATTTGAGAAGGGTAAGCTCCTTCAACGAGCTGGGATATGTTTGAGGTATATTAGGGACTAGTACAGGTGTACATTAACCAAAAACCCACATTACCAGCGCCCCCCTTGCATTCCTGATTTAGAGTGGAAATCTCTTATTCTGGATGCGAATGAGAAAACTGAAGTAAAAAAAAGAAATACACCACCAGAGAATAGAAGAAGGTATGTGATACTATTAAGAATCTAATTTTGTACTAAATACTCTTCATATTTATATGAACTAACATATTTCAATCTCTTCATAGATTTCCTGACACATCAAAGGCAATAAAGGAAAGATTGCAAAAGCACGGGCAACACAAGCTAGGCTCTGGCAGTTATTCAAAACATGTTGCACAAGTTGTAAGTGTTAATATTGTCAGAATTGAATGAGGAAAAATAGAATCTGTAGATGGATTTTAACACTGAAAATAATTCTTTGATCTTTAAATATTTATTTATAATTTGAAATCTTTTTTTGTTTTGATGAAACAATAAAATAACATTTGATGATACCAAGCAAAAATGTAGGGTGTGGAGTTCAATGTAAGTCTCACAGAAGAGGACAAGAGAATTGGCTTCCAACAAGGTTATAAAGCCATGGCAGAAAGAATAAGAAGTGCACAAGGTTCTACTAATGGATCTATCGTGGTAAGTAAGCTAAATAGATGATATTTCAAATTTAATTATTTACCAATTAGTTTATTTGATGTTTTTGATTAAGGAAAATAGGTTTTAAAGGGGCCTTGAAACCCACATAGTTTTAAACATAAATAGAGATATATAAATTACAGTTCACAAAGATACAATAGCCAAAGTGAAAAGAAAGGCCAAACACAGTCTGCCAGTAGAACAAATAGAAAAAACCAGTAACAGAAAACAAAAAGCTAGGCCGGGCCAAAAAAACTAGGGGAGCAGCTCAAGCAAACTCTTTGAGGATCTCTGCCACTTGAATCTCGAGCTCAGAAGCCTTGTCGGCCACATCCTTAAGGTCAACCATATCCTTGTCAAGTTCCCGCATGTCCTTCTTCATGGTACTAGACCTGGTTCTCTTCCTCAGCCCTTCCTCCAGAGATTTATCTTTGCTACTATTAGGAGACTCCTCCTTGTTGCTCCTATGTTCCTTAAATTTACTAATCAAGACTTTTATGTTGTCATTTGAAGCTTTGAGTATGCTGTGGCTTTGCTTCGCTATTTTCTATAAAGTCCCCTCTAAGCTCTGCATTCTCTTTTTCACTTCCTCCATTTTTCTTTCCATGTCATTCTTCTCCTTCGTTAGCATGATCTTTCTGCTATTACCCTCCCTCTCCAGCATTCCCACCCAAAATTTTAACTCTTGAATTTCATGGAATGTCCATTTGGTGGTTTTGTAGCTATCAATGACATTGTTTTTAGCATTATTGAGCACATCCATTTGGGGGTGTTCTTTAGTGATGTCACTCAGAATCACCAGGGTAGGGTCTATGATGTCCTCCATTTGGATTTTGCCTTCCTTGTTTTCCTTAACCAGGGTTTTCATCATTTCACGCTTTAGGCCCATCCTGACAAACATATTGTGGAAGTCTCTCCAAACCACATTCTTCTCTTTATCTATTATCTTGCAGGTGAACTGGTTAGTCCCTTGATCTTCACCATCCTGCACCTGATCGTCCTCTCTCCCCTCACTCTCCTCTTCATCTTCACTATCTTTCCCCTCCTCTTATCCTTCCTCCTTGTTCTCCTCTTCCATTTTCCTCCTTTTCCTCTGCTTCCTACCAGAATCTATATCCTCTTCTCTATTTGCAAGCATTTTAATTATGAATTTTCTCTTCCCCTTCTTATTATCCTTAGTTTCCTCCTCCTCCTTGATAGTGTCTTCTTTGGCTTCAGTGATGTCTCCCTCGGTGTCCATGCCTTCTGCCTCCTCATCATAATCCCTATCGGAAGAGACCTCAATACATTGCTTAGGTTCAAGTTTCTCCTTTTTTTCCCATTTTTCTTTCTTAATCTTCTTTTTCCCCTTTCTGGTGTGAAGGGAGGTGACAACATCTGAGTCAGAATGCATATCTTGGCTCTCCTCGGTGTCGGAAGGGATGTCCTCTTCTTCCCTAGAATTGAGCTCTTCATTAGTGCCCTCCTTCCCCCCTTTCCCCTACTTTAATTCTTTACCTATGGTTTTGGCTTTGAAAAACTTGTAAATCAACAACAACAGCCCCTCCTAGAAAGCATGATTTCCGATGGGCTTCTCCCTATAATCATTTATATTTTCATTGATGGATGAGTAAAGATAAAAAGGGATAGAGATTTTAGTCCCAGGCCTGAAATGGTTGAGGAGCATGAAGTGATAGGAATATATGTGGTCAAACCTTGTGTCTAGGGATATGTATTTGATTATCGCCCTCAGCACAAACCTCCACAGTGGTTTGATGGACCTCGGCAGATAGTAAGTGCCATTCTTCTCAAGGGCCTTCTTCTCCTCCTTTCCTTTGGTAAATTCCACCATCACCTAACCAGAAATGTGACGATCTTTATAGAACTTCTTCCCAACAATGGGAATACCCGTCACTGCAGGAATAACCTCCTCCATCACATTAAACTCAACCCCATCAATTTTAACACTTCCCTCGTTCCAACTTTTAACCATTGTTTTGGTGACCGATGGTTTCCATCCATGCAGTCTTTCAATGAAGGAGGTCACCTCCCCTTTGCTCAAAATGCCCCACACTTTCGAACACCTTTGCCATTTCTCTGCCTCATCCTCAGGTTCCCTTCTATGTTGCTCCCCCACCATTTTTCTTCTTGTTCTACAGACAAATCTTCTAGTCTTAGAGCACTTCGAGATATGGGGAAAGTAGTTGGTATGGTAAATGTTCTCAATCCTTCCCTTAACATTTTGAGAAATAAACTCAAAACCATACCTTAACGTGCAAAGGTGGCAGTTGCCCAGGTGAGTAAATTGAGTAAATTTGTTTTAAGTAAGAAAATAATGATAACATGAATGCGTACGAAATTGAAATGTAGCCTGTCGATTCTTGTCGTACACAACTTGTGTGTGTTGATGACAATGAGGATGTGCATCACAGTAATACAAGTAAACATCTTAAATTGATTGGTGTAGTAATACAAATTTAATTGCAATTGGTGTTTGGATTAATGTAACAATTTGTATTGCAGTTGTAGAGAGTGTAGAGGCCTCTGTCAATGAGCATGTTGAGGTTAAGGCCGAGGCTAGACAAACTGACCTCGATGTTGATGATGTGACTAGATCAGGGAAAGAGCTATATGATTATGGCCTGTAAAGTATTGAAATACTTTAAAATGTTTTTATTGTTTTTAATTATAATAAAATGTTTTTAATTTAACCCTTTTATATGTTATTGCAGATGACCCCCCTTTGCATCAACAAAGAACTAGGCATGCATTGAGATCTAATGAGAGGGTAGATGATCATCATGATGATATCGATACTCATCTTAATGATTACATCTTAAAAACTAGAAATCAAAAGAAAAAAAAGAAATGATTGTCATCTATGCACCTTAATTAATAATGACTGATTTTTATATGCCAATGAATTTAATTATGTGGTAGTGAATGTTGATAGATTTTATAATCTGTTAATTAATGTTATCATGTGATAATTAATGAATGTCACATTTTATTAATGTGTGAATGAATGTTAATGAATGTTATCGTGGGACAATTAAGGAATGTTACATTTTATTAATGGATAAAATAATGAATGAATGTTAGATGTTATCGGGGAATTTAGAGTGATGTTAGGGGGGGGGGGGGGTGTTGGGGCCAAATGAGCTTCCACCTTCACATGGTTGGCCTTGTTTAGTAAAGAATATAAAACTATTCTCGAAACAAAGTGAAGCTCAATGAGTTTGTTCCTTATATAGGGTCTCAAGTGTAGCTTTTATCCCACTCTCAACATTGCAAGGCTTCAAGTGGTGTTCTGATATTGGTTTCTCCATCTCCCATTGACATCTTGTCTTTCTCCTAAGAACTCTCACCAAGCTCTGATACATGGATGAGTAGAAGATATCCCTTACAGGATACACATATATAATAGGTAGATCTAGGGAACAAATATACTACAACATAGAATGAGTCAACTTGAATCTATAGTTTCTTCATTCATAATGAAAATTCAAATTACAAGCCATATTTTAGATTTAATATTCATATTCATCTTCATCATGATCATAGCCATCACGGTCAGCATTTGGTTCAACTTCATTTGAACCACACTCTATGTCAGGTACCATTATAAGGCATGGAGTGTGGTCATACCCATGTTACCATAATAATGAGTTAGCCTATAAAATTATGAATAAAATACCTCATATATCATATTTATAATACTGTAGGTGCACCCGGGATTGGCCCAGGCATCCAAGTTCCTACCAAAGGAACCCAAGTCGAACCCAGAGGAGAACAAAAGTAGAACTAGAACCCAGCCTCAAACAAAGAACCAGATAACTTGGCTTTTTTCTAATTCAAGTTTATTTCTGAATTCTTCTCTAATTCCAACCTGATTATTCCATATTTTGTTTTCCAATTTTCCTTCTTCCTCACTCCAAATTCAAGGATCACCACCCATGACTTATGTTGTTATTTCCTTTTACTAATTGTGCTATTTCAAGGATCACCACCCATGACTTGGTTAAGATGATGAATGTTGTCAATGCCTTTATTACCAAGGAATCACCGCCCACCATTAATGAATATTAATGATCATTGTTTCCCAAGGGTAATTGTTGTTTGTGTATGCTAATCACCCAAGTCTTAGGCTGTGATTTGCATGTTGTGAGCTTTGTCAAAAGTGGGGGTATGACATGCTGGTTGGATTATAACATATTGACACTTACACCATGAAGAAGACAAATGATTAAACTGAAAGAGAGGACCAACTGAACCATCTTGTGGTCAGTCTATATCACATTGAGAAACAATGTCAAGACTCAAGAATCAAAACAATCAAAAGTTTCTTCAAGACCATGAATGATCAACAACATTCCATCAGAAAACAAAACACTAATCTATATTATCATTAAGCCATAAAATATGTCTTTAAAGTTTAGAAGCATCACAAAAAATTTCAAGAAACATAGTACTATCCAAAACGAATACCCTCCAAATGATTATGATTATTTTGATGTTGATGTCTATAATTTATGTCTAATGATTATGATGATGTTGATGTTGATGTCTATAATTTATTTCACTTACTGATGCTTGCCTAGATTGAATTTTGAATTGCCAAGCTGGAGAACACTTTCAAAGTTTAGGGTCTATTCTACATGATACTCTTAGTTATAGCTCAAATGAAACTCAACATATTTTTGATGTTGGGCAACCCACTGCAGAAACTCATCCGCAGGTGAAATTTAATGCTGTGAATCTTGGCATTGTTAATGTTATTACTTTTTCTCACGTTTCATATTTGTGAAAATGTTTCTTGGCACTATCTTCTTTTTCAATTCCTATATTTGCGGCTTTTTAGATCATTAACTTAAGCATTACATGTCTTTGTTCAAAGTTTATTCTAACACTATATTATATCTTATTCTTATTACATGCTAAACTGATAAAGGTGTTATGGGCATTTAATCTGTAATTACTAATAGATTAAGCATATTATTACTATGCTTAATGTTCCATTTAAATGCATTTAACACAAAAAAAAAATTTACAAAATTGAACCAATGGCTTGTTTACAACAAAGATGTGTTGAGGAGTTTGCTCCTTGTTTAATGTTAATTGTTCCTACACAATCCACTCATACAACAGTGAAATGCTATGTGGAAGGGATGGTTCATAGTGTTCCTTGAGGGAAGGGGGATTATGAAAGACTTGTTATCATTGTAATTGTGTATTTCCAATATGTTTTATTATAGGGCAGACTAGGAGAATGAAGGATCACTCACCGATTGCATGATAAACCAGTTTTGAAGGGTCATTGGTTGAGGGGACAGTCAAGGTTCGGATGATTGGGTCATTGGAGGACCTTATTTATTTGTATTAATTTCTATTCAAATTGGATGCATGGATTTCTTGTGATTTATCAGCTGCTATGTATCCTACAACTGCATTCGTAAATTTGCATATACTTCTCTAGGGTTGTAAGCCACTTAGAGATCAAAATAGAGAAACTAAATAAAAATCGTTCTTTGTCCTATTTCCTTTTTAAAAAGTCTCAACTATCAATGATACAATACATTTGATGCTCTAAGCTATCAATACAAATGACACCTACCTAGAAGCTCACAGGCTGTCCATTTGATAACCACAATCAACATTTCAAAAAAATGGATATCCAAACATTTGAAAACCAATGGCATGCTTACAACAAAGGTCCAATAGAACTCCCAACAATTCTTAAACAAACTTTATCTGATATGATGAATTCTTAAACAATTAAGGTTGGAGTAGACATAGTTATCACACATTGTTTTGTGTGGTACAAGGAAGATTTGGCTAGGTAAAGTCTTCCTTCATGCTAGCAGTCTACAAAATTAGACCTTTATCAACAATTGATCATATTAGATAAATAGTATGTTTAAGAATTGTTGGGATTGGTCCTTTGGCATGTATTAAATAGAATAGAATTTTCAGCATATTATTATCATTCTATTTCTTTGTTGTAAACATGCCATCGGTTCAGTTTTGTAACTTCACTGTTGTATGAGTGGATTGTGCATGAACAGTTAACATTAAACAAGGAGCAAGCTCCTCAACACATATTGGAAACTATTTAATTCAATAATAAATGAAACCTAACACCAACAATATTCCTTCCATTCACTTCTACCAAGAATAAATCATTTAATCCATTCAACATTACATATAATTATTAGATAGTTACATTTCCTGACTGTGTAGAGGAACAGTCATGACCAAAATGATCAAAACTACTTTCCCCCTTGCACAAGCTATTCCAAACTTCAAGTAAAATGAGCAATATGCTATATAAAATCATTCATATTCATAGTAACCATTTGAAGGATCATTTTGTCAATGAACCCTCTAACTGTACCCCTGCGGTAGAGAAAGGAAACCTCAAAATAGAGAAAGGACTTAGTAAAACCAGTCTATGCTGCTGTTTGTGAGGGTATAGTCATGATAAGTGCCTCTCAAACCTCTCCAAACATGGAAGATTGTCTTTAAATACTTTATTGATCTTTTTAAAACATTAACCAAATCAAACCTACATTTGAATCCACACACAATAACCCCAAAATGAAGGGTTTTGTATCCTTTAATGAATCTCAGTCATTGGTAGCGCATGGATAGTCAAACCAGTAGTCTCCAAAGCATTCAATAAGTGACTGGATTGTATTTAATACACACTATTCCTTCCATTCATTTCTACCAAGAATAAAGCATTTAATCCATTCAACATTACATATAATCATTAGACAGTTACATTTCCTGACTGTGTACTAGAGGAACAGTCACGACCAAAATGATCCAAACATTTAAAAATAGTGAATTGATATCCTTGAGCACAAGCACCAATAACATCAAATGATGGAGATAAAGCATGAGCTAGGGCACGACACTAGTAGAATGTGGTCATTTCAGAGAGCATTCATGATCAAATAAAATGCAATGCATTTGAAATTTGCGGTCGAATATGATGCCAGATGCTCGAAAGATGAAGAAATCACATACCTTCTCTCGCACTCATCTTTCACTCCTCTATCCAATCGAAATAAAAATGATGAGGCCGTTTCATTATTTTTTTCATAGCCAAATCTTCCTTGTACCACATGAAGAACATGCCATTGGTTCAGTTTTGTAAATTTGTTTTTTGTGTAATTAGTAATTGGTAGATTAAATGCAGATAACACCTTTATCAGTTTAATTAGAATGTTATTATCATATCAGATAAAGTATGTTTAAGAAATGTTGGGACTGGTCCTTTTGCATGTATTAAACATAATAGAATTTTAAGCATATTATTATGAATCTATTTCTTTGTTCTAAACATGCCATTGGTTCAGTTTTGTAGATTTGGTTTTTGTGTTAAATGCATTTTTCGTGAGGAGGGGTCTTGTTCTAAGGAGATTGATGAAGATTGTGCACCTCAAAAACCAATTCATAAGGTACCAATCATGTTTCCTATTCGCTTATATTTTTGGATTGGTAAATCTCCTTATAAGTTTCATGTCCTTTCTTTTGATTACTATGGATGAGATATATATCTTACATTTAACATTCAACTTCTTTACATTTTAGAACATGTAGTGTGGTTTTTGAGGATTTTACCAAATCAACTTTTAACATAAACTAAAAACACCAAACTAATATCTTTCCCTTTCAACTTGACAAAATATTTGCATTTGACCAATAACTGCAAGCAATTGAACGATAAATCCACATACCTGTATCTTTGTAAAATACCTGGAACATCAAAAAGATGGCTAAGTGGCTACTGCCATGATTTTTATCTATTGAATATGGGAAAAAAAAGCACCAAAAATAATCAAATAGAAAACATGATTGGTCATTTCAGAGAGCATTCATGATCAAATAAAATGCAATGCCTTCTCTCACGCTTGATCATCTTTCACCCACTCATTTTCTCCCACTCCTTTTCTCTACAATCGAAATAAAAATGATTTGGCCATTTCAAAATAGTGAATCAATATCCTTGAGCACAAGCACCAATAACATCAACTATTTTGATCTGTGGGTACCCTAATGTTGGCAAGAGTTCTTTTATTAATAAGATTACTCTGCAAGCTTGAAGAAGTGATATATTTTGGCAAATGAAGAGTGGAAAGACAATGATATTCCTGAGATCATGGATGGACACAATGTTGCAGACAAAATGGGAAGACATCTTTCTAGCCTGGCCCTAGATCCTTCGATAATTGGGGTAGGATCCAGACCCAAGCTAAAAAGATGTCTTCCTTTCTGTTATGGAATTATCCCTTCTTTGGCCTCCACTCATTCCTCTTCTCAAAAATAGTTATCTAGAAACTTTGGATATTGTTTCTCATCCATGTACAAAATGTGCTAGTGATTGTATAAAATTACTTTAGGCCTCTAGTATTGATGAGATGTACAAGTGTAAAATGTTTTTGTGAGACTGGGATCAATTTGTGCAATGTACATAAATGCAAGGCGATGATTATTCTAGATGATCGACAGGTATAAGTCTTCCAAGCCTTACCCAGTAGCTAGGACTAAAGATAACACAACTCAAGAGACCATCATAGGTTGTCTCTTTCTTTGGTCTATATTATCGATAGAATGTTTTACCTTTCATTAGCTCATCAAATCTAGGGATTTGAAAGAATTTAATAGAATGTTTTCACAACAACGTATATTATTTAAGTTGACGTCGCATGAATTTATCTACTTCACACACTTGTAGACTATGAGGATGATGATAAAGAAGCATCTCCTCCCATGGCCATGCTTCTTTATCACCATCCTCATAGTCTACAAGTGCGCGAAGTAGATAAATTCATTCAACGTCAACTTAAATAATATACATTGTCATGAAAATATTCTATTAAATTCTTTCAAATTCCAGATTTGATGAGCTAATGAAAGGTAAAACATTTTGTTAATAACATAGACTGGAGAAAGAGACAACCTACGATGGTCTCTTCAGTTGTGTTATCTTTAATGTGCATATCTATCAATTTTTTGACACTTTATAATTCATTCCAATGGAAGTGCTATACATCCAACAAGTATAACTGTCAGAGAAAAATACTTTACAACAATTCTTGCAATAGTAATGCTATACATCTGACAGGGCAACTTGTCAGAGATATGCTGTATTACCATCGCTCTTTCAACAGCTAAAATGTCATAGATATCAAATTTTTGACATAATATTCTAATATTAATGCTATGTCATCGATGGGTTTATCTGTCAGAAGTTGGTGGCAGATCTATCACTATTCCAATAGTTCTAATGTTGAAAATGATATCTTTTCTACAGTTAGTTCCAATAGAGATTGTATATTTTTGATAGTTCTTTGTGTCAAAATTCTGATAGATGGACCGTAGAAAATGCCATAACAAGTTGTTATCATGTGCAAGTTTCTGATGTAAAGGGGAGTCGGTAAACCTATGGATGTCTCTTCCATTGCAATTTCCAATGCAAAAACTATGATGGACACATGTGTTGAAATGCTGACAAATTAGTGTTGCAAATCTAACAAATGACTGTCAAAATTTGGCCTCAAATGTACTAGTGATGCTTAAGCCAATTCATTTGGAAGCGTTGTATGTAATAGGTCTAAGGGCTGACCTAATTGTTTATTTTATATGAGCATATAAATATATGGTGCGCCCATTGTATTTAGTATGGAAGTAGATAGAGAGTTGTAACAAGTAGAGTATAAGTATTCGAAGACATTAGAAGATGTATTAGATCTTTGCTAGAGGTCAAAGCATCAGTGCATCAAAGGAACTGATTTGACAAGCAATGTCACAGCGACAGTTCATCCTATAGATATAGTGTGTATCTAAGATTAGAAGGTTGTAGCCTTCACCACTTGAGCAGTGAGCTTTTGGATAGTGCATCCTCTCCCCTAACATGGATGATTTTTAAAAGACTCCTAACAGGGTCTGACCCTTAACAAGATCTACTGTACTAAAAGCATTGTAAAGAAACTCCTAACAGGGTTAAGGATCTTCTAACAAGGATCACAAAACACTGGTGCAAAATATTAGTGGGTGTTAATTCCCACTAGTGTTTTTACCTATTTGGGTTTCCTCATAATCATATTGGTGTCATGTGTTGATTTCATATTTCATGTTTATGTGAATGTTTATTTTAGTACTTAAGAATTTAAGTTCAGTATAAAGATTAAAGTGAAAAGTTAAAATACAGTGAACATTGATTCACCCCCCCCCTCTCAGTGTTCCCATTCCTAACAATTGGTATCAGAGCTCTGGTCCTCAGCAAAAAAGTTTAACCACTTGAGGAGATCATGGACAAAGCTGAAATGAAACATCTAAAAAGAAATCTTGAAGCTGCTCTTGAAGACCTAGACAAGTCAGAAAGAGAATCTGAAGAACTAAGGGATAAACTCAGTGATGCTCAATTAGTCATCAAAAAGATAAGGAGAGATTTGAAAGAATTCTCTACCCATGATCTAGGGACAATGGTCAAGAAGCTAAATGAAGAAAATAAATCCTTGAAAGAACAACTTGAAGAGTTTGATGATAAGCTGACTAACAATCAAGAAGTCTACAATGAATAGATCAAAGAGAACCTTTAGTTGAATGAAGAACTAAGGAAAGAAAACATGGAAATATTGGAGCTAAGGAATAGCAAAGAAATCTTGGAGTCTGAATTGAAAGAAACAAAGAATCATATTGACAAATTACACACTAGTTTTTATTTGGTAGAATCTTAGTTGTATGCAAGAAGTGCCAAAGGAGACACTAGTTGTATTGGATACAATGAAGCACAAAATTAGATTGACAATATGTGAGCAAGAAAGGATTCACAAAAGGATTCTACTAATGCTAAGGAGACTGAAGATCAAACCAAAGATAATGGTGAACCACCTAAGATTGAACGCAAGCCTGTAGACTGCACTTGTTTTGCATGTAACAAGCATGGACACATTGCAAGGAATTGTACAGAGGTAAGACCTTTTAATGGCTACTATTATTCATGCAACAAGTTTGGTCATAGAGCTATGAATTGCAAGACTAGTAAGAAGAACATGATTCAGCAAGATCAGAGAAATAAGAATCAGATAGATGTAAGAAGTTCTCATAATGTTACATGCCAGATATGTAACTATAATGGTCACACAACAAAATAATGTAGAATGGTGACTCATGTCAATGCACCGAGGAATATAAGACCTCCAATCATTTGTCACTCTTGTAACAAGGCTGGACATATCTCAAGGTTCTGTAGATCAAAGATGCAAGGTTAGGGAAGCCCTAAAAAGGCCGAAGAACCAGTTTTGGATCTCATAGGAGAAGTTAATTTTGTCAAAGCCTCAAATGATGCAAACATGATTTGGTCAAAGAAAAAGGACATGACTAATGAGAATGTATTAGATGCATCCGTAGTGGACACACCCTCTACATCTAGATGAATGGCCCTCAGGGTCATAGGGGGAGATAATTTAGCTCTAGACCCTTGCATGGCTGGTATACTCATCCTAAGAGTATGCACCTTTGGACTTAAGCTTTTGGAGTATAAAGGTACCTATGTGCATGAGCGCACATGTTGATTGTGAACAAAAATTGAGTTGGAAATTTTGAAGTGACAGCCTGGTTTACGTGACTTGCATTAATGGTGGAAGTTTCACTTTAAAGTAAATAGAAAGTTATTTGATTTCTCATTGCATTCAAATTTAGAGCGATAGGAGAGCAGAAAGAGCTTTGGAATTTATTGAGAAGACTTGGAGATTGATCTATCAGTAATTTATAGTAATTATCAGTGCCTTTGGTCGGTTGCAAAAACCCTAGATTGACACACTGATTCAGAAGTCTTTGGACCATCTTGGAGATCAGTTGGAAAGTGATTAAACATGTAAGTCATGGCCACTCCCATAGTTTTTGATGTTGCTAAGAAGAAGAGATATGTATTCAAGAAACATCCTTTCAAGTCAACCCTAGATGATTTAGAGGGAGCTTTCTCCCACATGCCTATGGGCATCATGCATGTGGAAGATATTAGGGCTTACATCTATTGCAAGAAAGAACTAGTAGGGTTGGATAAGTTAAGGGTGCACATGGATACCATGTTGAAACCAGACAAGACATTCATGGATGAATATGTCAAATGGAATGACCACCCTATTGCTGAGTATGCTATGGCATATGAATTATATGAGATAGAATGGATAAAAATTTTATTGAGAAGAATTCATGATGACCTATTTTAGATAGGTGATGTGCTGTTCATAATTAGCAGTGACTTGATACATGAGATGATAGGCCTTTCTAGGACAGGTGTCATCCTTCTTGTGGGCAAGGATGTTAGGAAAATGGTTGATCAAACTTGTAAGTCAAGGAGTGGTAGGCGCAGGATGACAATAGAGCCTATTGAACAAGAAAACATCAAATTGATGTCAATGATACTAGGATATAGGTTTCATCACACTAGTAGGGTGAATAGTGTGTCTCCGGGAACTATTCTAGCAGCCATGAGACTTGTGAAGGAAGATGGGGAGTTCAACTTGTGTGAGATATTGTGCACATAGTTGATTGATAACATCAAAGCCATCAAGCATGACAAGACAAAGATATTCAAGTTTGGTTCATTGATCATTTACATGTACCTTCATATAGTTGGGAGAGTATCAAATTTGTATTTGGGCAAGACTATTCCAACCATGCCATAGATATCTAACAAAGCATCCACAGAGAGCACATTGAGATATTATGTGACATTGGAATTGAAGACCTTCAGGGTCAAGATGCAAATGAGGTATAGAATTCCAGAAGGCATTGTGGAAAAGTATAAGGATACTATTTGCTTTATGGTAGAAATAGATACAACTTGTATGGAAGTTGTTGAGCCAAGAACTAAGTGGATTCATCCACTTGGTTATGAGGTAGAGGAACAAGTCCTTGAAGCATATGCATAGGTACTTCTATCAGCCCCCAAAGATCCTAATGAACCTAGGTGGGGAACATATGAGGAGAAAACCAGAGAAGTAGATGCTAAACTTAACAGTGCAGCAACAAAAAGAAAGGTTGCTAAAGTCACATCAGAGATCTTAAGGATTCATGGTGTATCTCAAGCAGACCTTGATAAAGAAAGGGATGAGAAGATTGCTTTGGAAATTAAGATTACATCCACATTGGAAGCTAAGTTTGATGATCCTAAGATGAAGAAGGTGAAAATTGAAAAAGATGATAGTCAGAAGGTTAAAGAAGATGATACTCCTTCTATGCCCAAGGTAACCATTGACCTTACTACTCCTACCGAGTATAAGGAAATGCCCAAGAGGAAGAAAGAGGTTGGCACCAGTCATCCATCCTCGCAAGTCACAAGAAATAGAAGGAAAACTCAAGCACCTCCTAAAGTAAGCTTCAAACCCAATCTCAGTGTGCTAAGTGCCAGAATAGTAGATAAAGGAAGAATTGATCAAGTAGGGAAGTTTTATGATAAGTATAGTGAAATTGACAAGTCAGAGATTCATAGCATGATCATAAAGCACATGATCTAGTTCAAAAGGATAGTTTTGGAACTAAAAACAATTATTCCTGACAAGGTATGGAATATCCTTGAATTCCAAAAGAGACAGGCTATTGAGGAAGATTTGCGGATAAGGGAAAAGATTCTTGATGATACCCTTCCTATGTGTGAACTAGAAGAAAAGAAATTGCTGTTAGATCTAGTGAAGCCTCACCTTAGAACTAAGATAGGGAATCTAAACATAATGGATAAAAATTATGAGCTAATTGCTAAAGAGACAGAGAAATCCTTTGAGAAGGTATTTATGAATAGAAACATGTATCCACCTATTGCACCCACAACTAATGCACCCATAAAGGTTACCAAAGGGTCAGAGACCATCAAAGCACATTCTACAAGTCCTTAGGATTTAGCACCTATAGTGGAAGTACAATCAGAGGCAAACAAGTTTGCACCCATGTCAGAATCACTTAAGGACAACACCATCATCATTGATAATGTGGAGATAGCCATGGCGGCCACTGACACAGAATTAGACAAGTTTGAGGAAGCTTTTGTGAGCACACAAGAAGCTGAGATTTTATGTAGTAGCACACCTCCCACTCATCAAGAAGAGGTATTGATTGAAAATATATCAGATGAGAAAGAAGAAGAGAAAATGGAAGAGGAAGAAAAGAAAGAAGAAGAAGAAGAAAAATAATAAGAGAAAGATGAAAATTATGTTGAACTAGCCAAAGTAAAACTAGAAGTGATGGATAGCACTCCCATCACTCCCTCCTCAGCATTGTTGTCAAGTTTGACACCTGACACATCTAGTTTGGACTCATGGAGAGAAGAAGACTTGATTAAAATCAGTGTCCTAGATATGGAGAAGGCAAAGGAGAAACAAGTAATGAGAAATCCTCTCCTTATGGAATCAGTGAACATACTGAATAGTTTGTTGCCTATAGACAAGAAAGTGTCTAAGGTATACTCTGTTGATGATGTAAGTACAATCATTTCTTAGTTCAAAAGTAATTTCTCAAGCCTTGAAGAATCTACATCCCAAGTTTTAGAAGAAAGGTATCTGAAGAAGAGATTGAATGAGTTGATGAGCAACTTTGCACTAGATTTGAATTCACTCAAGACTGGTCAAGCCTCCTTAAAAGAATTTTATGATGAAGGAAGGAAATTCATTGCAAACTGCATGGATTAGGATAAGCTTACTGATGCCCATCTTAAGAAAATACAAGAGGTAGAAGCTATGATTGAACAAGTGAAGAATTCAGTGAAAGAAACATCCACTGATGTGAACATGTGTAAAAATGTCTACCAAGGTCAGTTGGAAAAAATTGAGAAGGCAGAGAAAGAGATGGCAAAGATAAGGTCTAGACAGACTCAGTTGAGGAATGCTCTTGCACCCTCATTAGACATTCTCAATCAGAACATCAAGGAGATTGATGCCACAATGGTAACATATGATCAAGGTCCTACCATAGACTTGAAGAAAATGGATATGCTTCAGTATGCTTTATGTGCCCATCTCCAGATAGTAAACTCTTTGATCACTTTTTGGAAGAAGGAGTTCCAGAACCTAAAGATTGCATATTCAGATGTTTTCCCTTAGTGAGTATATGTAGATACAGTTTTTTGTAACACCTTTGTCATTAATGTCAAAGGGGGAGTTATGTATAGAACATGGATCATAATATGTATTGGGAGATATAAGTATATGTATAGAAGAACAAAAAATTTTTTTTATTAAGGACAGTTAGCAACTTGGCCATATTCCTTTGTTGCCATCAATGACAAAGGGGGAGATTGTTGGCAAGTTGTCTATACTAATGTATATGACTTGATATAGTGTTTTCATTATGGAAACAAAGTCATATAGCAATTTGGAGTCAACGCACTTGAAGAGAAGATCATAAATTAGTTAAGTGTTGAAGACTGGACAGTGCACAGAGTTCCTGCAGCTCAGAGCATTAGCACACATGCTTACGGACAAATTATGGTATGCACCCTAGAAGTTAAGTTGGTTAGACTATATTATTGCTTAGTCTATGAGCACATGATCATATGTGCAAGGATGAGAAAGTTATAGTCAGATGAAGTTGCATGGCCAGTGTGTGCTAGAGAAGAACAGTGCATGAAGCCGATAGTTAGTATTTTGGTTTGCGGATATAACGTAATGTTGTAAAGGCTATGCACCTATTGTATTTAGGTTGTCGAAATATGTACTTGTTTGTTTGTAAGAACACTTAAGCCAATTCATTTGGAAGCATTGTATGTAATAGGTCTAAGGGCCGACCTAGTTGTTTATTTTGTATGAGCGTATAAATATAAGGTGCACCCATTGTATTTAGTATGGAAGTAGATAGAGAGTTGTAACAAGCAAAGTAGAAATATGCGAAGACACTAGAAGATGTATTAGAGATTTGCTAGAGGTCAAAGCATCAACGCATCAAAGGAACTGATCTGACAAGGAGTGTCATAGTGACAGTTCATCCTACAGATATAGTGTGTATCTGAGATCAGAAGGTTGTAGCCTTCAACACTTGAGTAGTGAGCTCTTGGATAGTGTGTCCTCTCCCCTAACAGGGACAATTGTAAAAGAATCCTAACAGGGTCTAGCCCTTAACAAGGTCTACTGTACTAAAAGCATTGTAAAGCAACTCCTAACATGGTTAAGGATTTTCTAACAAGGATCACAAAACACTAGTGCAGAATATTAGTGGGTGTCAATTCCCACAGGGATTTTTACCTATTTGGGTTTCCCCATAATCATATTGGTGTCATGTGTTGATTTCATGTTTCAGGTTTATGTGAATGTTTATTTCATTACTTAAGCATTTAAGTTCAGTATAAAGATTAAAGTGAAAGGTTAAAATATAGTGAACACTGATTCACCCCCCCCTCTCAGTGTTCCCATTCCTAACAGTTATATCAATTTTTTTTTAATCAAGAGGCTTTGAGCTAAACATTTGTAATTAATTCCTTCAAATGGAACCTCTCAAGGCTTAAATCATCATATTTTATTAAAAATGTGTTATTTCAGCAAAAATCAACATGTCTGAAAAAGTGGGACACACTATTGCGGGACCATCCCAAAAGGAAATGCAATCAAGAGTGGAACACATATTAAGGATTTGTTTAACCACCACTACTAACTTCCAATTAATCTCCTCCAAATATTGAGCATTAAACATATCAATCACAATTTGAGAGTCTGACACACAAACAATCCTTCTCCAACCAAGAGAGTGTCCTCTTTCTATAGCATGAAAAATAGCTATAGCCCCCATAAGATTATTAAAGTGAAATCCCTTATAAGAAGATAATAAAAAAACCACATTCCCCTTGCCATCCCTACCAACACCACCAATTCCCATATGTCTAGGATTCTCTCTAAAGGACCCATCAATATTAACTTTTAGAGTTCCCTCAAGAGAAGGAAGTCACCTTCCATCTATATGAATTTTACATTTGACCTTCCTCAATCTCCTTCTAGAAGAGGAGCTAGCTTCATTGCCAACTGTGTACTAGAATTTGTACCTTCATAGGGTTATTATTGATAATAATTGAATAAAATAACTATATTAACCACAAAGGAGGAGCTATTTTAACAAATAAAGACAATTAAGCACTCTATGGATTTCTAATTAGGGATGTTAATGGTGAAGCTCTCAACAAGCCTCCATTAATGACAGTCCTAGAATGAGAATATATGATAAAGCAAGCTAATATATTCAATTCTAAATTGAAATGCTTAATAAACTTCTAAATTTGTCTTCCTAGCTCAAAATCTCAAGAGGTTAGATGCAATTCTCAGATTTGTGGATGAATTATGAGTGAATTATGCCTTTCTTTTATAGGATTTGGCAAGAGTAGGGGGTGGAGTTGGATTTGATCAAGGTTGAGTTGGGGTTAAGTCCTTGGTTCCACCCTTTGGAGATAATTTAAATGGATTGTACTCAAAGCTTGAGACAATAAGACAAGATGAGTGGACAAGATGCTCTTTTCAATTGAGTGATTGCGATTCATTTTGGCTTGATCCATGTGAGCTCTTTCCTTAAATTGTATTGGTTGAGGATTTTTCCTCCCATGTGGTGTTGAGAGAAAATAGTGTTAGAGTAATCATACTTTATGCTTATTAATTAAATCACTTTGGTTTAATTAATTAAGTCATTTATTACTCTATTTACTTAAGCTATCTTTTAGGTGCATTATAATTAATATATTTATTAATTATAATGTGCAACCTAGCTTTATTTTTTTCTTTATAGCTTTAGGGTTTTATTGTTCACCTATATGGTTGAACCCTTTGTACATTCTTTTTAGATAATCTTGGAATACAATTTCTCTTTGCATGTCCATAAGATGTCTCTGGCTTTTTGGCCTCCATAGATTTTTCTTGCTTCTGTTCTTTGCTTCTTCCATGTGACAGGGTTATGCATGCAGGTGTTCTTGGGAGATTAGTATTTCACCTAATCTAACAAATAGGACTTAATTAATTGAATTTAATTAATTTTTTTAGCCACGTGTACCCCTTGAATGGGTTGATTTGATTTAATTCAAACTATACAATTAATTGGATTAATTGCACATTGATTTAATTTATCATGATTTGATAGGTTTTAATTGATCTTTTGGCTCTTGATTTTTAATTAAATCGAATTGAAGCTTGATTTTGATTTTGATTGGCTAAATACTTGTTTGGATTCAATTGCCTTGATTGGCCTTGATTAATCACATGAATGATCCTGTCCACTTTTCGGTGATTACAAATGCCCCTCTTTGAGTCGACATGCGAAGTGTGTCGATTCAAAGAATGTTCTGATCCAACTGATAAAATTGGTCTTGGTTCTGTCGATGGTCGATCTTGATGTTTGATATGAGATGCAAATATTGATGATGTTTGATGCAGTTCTAATTGATTTTGGTGTCTTGATGGTCAATCTAATGTTAGATTGCTGATGTGATACTTGATTTGATGTGGTTCAATGCTTGATGCCCCTTTCGATTGATTAGCGAAAAATTTCCTAATAAATAATTATGCTCTGATTTGATGGTCATGCCCCTAATTTAATGATGTTGCTATTGTTAATGATTATCCGAGTGTATGCCCCCTCAGAAATGAAATGAAATTTGATAGGTGTTGAAAAGATTTGATGATTTAGGTCAGTTTGTGTTGATTAGGTCAATTTATAATGAATTTCAATTTCATTTCTGATAATGTTTTTGCATCTGCGTGATGATAAATGCCCCTGATTTGGTTGATTTAGTGAAAAATTTGGGTTCCCGAGCCTGCTCTAGTCAAAGATTCTCTTTTTAGGTCAAAGATACCCTTTTTAGGTCAAAAGGGCTATATTAAGGGGTAAAAATTCATTTTTTACTATTTATTTTCACTTTTACTTGTTGACTTTTTCTCTGACTTCCTTTGACTTTTCCATGATGGTGATCTCGATATGTAAGCATAGGTTTGAGCGTGGGCGATGGTATCAACAGCCACTGAACTACGAACCTCTGGTAAGTGCCTGATCCTCTTAGTTTTTCAATTTATGCATTTGATTTTTAAAAAAATGAATTTTTCTAGGAGAAACCCTTTGTTTTTGTTTTTTGAAATTGAAATAGCGCTTTTACCACTTTGAATAGCATGTTTGCATTTTTTCAGCGATTCCACACTTTTAATTAGTGCTTTCATGAAGTGGAATTGTGCATTTAGACACCTATTCTAGGGCATAAACTTCTTTTGATATGTCAAATAGCGCTTTTAATTTTAATTTCGCTTTTGCTATTTTGATTAGCACTTTTGATTTTTTGAATGGCACTTTTACAAAGTTTTAGCACTTTTGCCTTGATGTTGTGCTTTTGAAATTTGAAGTAGCATGTTTAAAATGTTACATAGCGCTTTTAAATTTTAGCACTTTTAAAGCCTAAAATAGCGCGTTCACCCTGATAGGAAAATTTCAAATTGTCGTAGTTAGTTTTTCAAATTGTTCAACGTTGTCGATCAGATAATTGGTTTAGGTAACAAACTTGATGTTATAGTGATTTGTAAGATGTCAGTATGAGTCAGTCATAGTTTGAATGTTTGATCATCAATCTAGATTTAGATGATGAATGATGATGAATTTTCCGTCCTCTTTGAATAGAATCAGGAAAATTGATTGTGGTTGGATATTTGTAAATGTTTGATTAACTTAGAATAATCCAAATGATAATTGATTTCAAAACTGATGTGATTGAAATTTCTTTGTGTAGGTGGTGCTTAAGTCACTAGGTGTTCGTGGTTTGTATCCCTTACCTATGAGTATATGATCGATGACCTGAGTGCATTTGATTAGAGACATATCGGTCTTTGTGGATTGTCTTTCCTTCTTCCTTTGCCTCAATTTTGAGTGAATCAGGGTTTGATCACTGCTATGGCTGAGAGATGGTACTCAAACCATAATACCTTTCATTTTCCTATGGGTGAGATGACAATTACCCCAGAGGATGTATACTGCATCCTTTGCCTTCCTACTAGAGGAGAGTTAGTATACTACAATTCAGTTTATGATGGATCAATGTATTGGCGAGTTTTCCAGGATCTGACCATTGGAGATGATCACATTCAGTGGGCACAATTTCATGCTTTTCCAGTATTGCCAGCAGTGTTAGATGCTTTGATTGGTGGGTTCCTTGTTCCTGATAGATGAGGTCACAGATTTGCAGTTGGATGGGGTCCTATTCTAGAGGACTTGATGGCTCATCCTCGACGATTTGATTGGGGATCCTATGTGTTAGCTCAGTTGTATCATGAGCTACATACAGTTGTGTATTGACGATCTTGCACACTCACTATAGGAGTGATTCTCTTATAGCTTTGGACTTGGGAGCATATCCCAGTGACATAGCCCATTACAGCATGACAACGAGATCTGGGTTGGCCATTCACCTAGATGTACGAGGGTATGGTGATACAAACTCATATGGGTAAGTTAGATTATTGGTGTTGTGTCATTAACAATATGGATGTGGTGATCTAGCGGCCTTATCTGGAATGTGAGACATGGCCTGAGGATGGCACTAAGTTGCCTTTCATGTTTTTTCCACGATGGATGATTAGGTGTACTCCATATATCATTGAGAGATTTTTCTTCAGGAGGGTATTGTGTTAGTATGGGCGCACACAGGGTATGCCTAAGGGAGTGGCTATGTATGCTTGAGTCCAGGATGAGAGATCATTGTGGGGTCCTTGTGTGGATTTTAGGACAACTCACCAGGAGGTTCGAGACCTTGGACACTTACCATGGTCGATGAGAGAGCATGTTATGGATGTTGGTATCACAGATGAGTACGTTGATTGGTTTGCTCAGAACCCATTTTTGAGGTTCACTGATCCAACCAAGAGAGTCTCGGGCATAGATGAGGAGTCAGATGGTGATGGTAGTGATGTTGGTGATGATGGTGATGATGGAGATGGTGGGAGGGGTGGAGGTAGAGTTTGAGCACAGTGTGGATGACAGGGTCATTGAGCAGCCAAAGCGGGCAAAGTTTACATTCTAGTTATTGTTGCTGCTCCTATTCCTCCTAGGGTTGGTGGTGGTCAGGCTAGAGGTGATGTAGATAGAGTAGTTCATTAGGTTGTTGTGGATCTAGCTATTAGATAGGGTTGCATAGAGCTAGATGGTAGAGAGAGATGGATACATAGATTGCATAGGTTTTATTGGATCAAGCACAGGGTCCTCCTGCCTAGGTTATACCACTGATTGTTCCACAGGCTACATCTTCTCAGGCACCTACTTCTGCTTCGATGCCATCATCTTCTTCACTTCCATATTCTTCCATATTTTTTCCATCCTTATTACATCCATCTTCTTCCATGCCTTCTTCTTCCATACCTCCACCATAGACTTCTGCAGCACAAGCTCCTAGTGTGGTTGCAGCAAAGGTTAGTGCTTTACAGTCCGATGTCTCTGAGATTAGACAGGAGATGAGGCAGCCGAGTTCTATGATGCAGACCTTTATGGCCATGATGATTCAAAAGGGATTATAGGTGAGATTGAGTCATCCTCTAGATAGTGCTCTTGGTCTTGATGGTGGAGATGGTGTTGGTGGTTTAGCCAGTTGATCCATGATTTGAGATATTTCAGATTCTTGCCTTGATGATGTATATGATCTCATTCTTTTTTTGATATCGAGACATTGGACTCTATTGTATCTTTTGATTGTTCGATGTTGTTCATGTTGATACCTTGATACTTTGATGGACTTTGATTATCTAGATATTGCATTTATGATCTTTGCATAGACTCTAATATTCTGTTGATTTTATGATGATGCCATCTTTGATACTCATTTTGATAACTTTACTATATATGATGTCATGATGTGTTGGATTTCCTTTTTAGGTGTTTTAGCATGATATACAGATCTAGATGGTTCTATCACCTATATGCTTTGTTTTATGCTTTTTAGATGCAATTTTTGATATGTATGCACATGTTCTAGTGATGCTTAAATGGTTGTCTTATGTATGACATAGAATAGATGGATGAATGTAATGAACTTTAATGATTAATGCTTTATTATGGATGCAATGATATATAGATGGATTTAATGAATAATGCGATGGATGCAAAGATTTCATGTGATATGGATGTACATAATGTATATGAATGGCTTTATGGTATTTAAATCTGATGCAATGGTTTTATGTCATGTGTATGATAATTAATGATTCTAGATGTTATATGATATGAATGATGATGCAATGTCCTATGCTATTATATGACTGGATTTATTGGCTTGATGCATTGTATTCTAAGATGACTTAAATGATATGCACCTAATGATGATTTAATGTTCTATTTGAAATGCAATGTTTTAATGGATGTAATGATGTGATGATTTTGACCTAATTAATGCAATGATAATGCACTTAATGGATGCAATATGGATGATTTCTTTTGCAAAGAATGATTTGTTCTAAATGAAATGAATCTTGAAAGATGAAATCTAATGTACTTAATGATTTTTAGCATGGATGAATGAATTCCACGTAATGCAATTAATGCTATTTAAATGAATTTAAACTATATGGCATGAACTTGGATTTAAAATGAATGCAACTTAATGCAATAATTTAAAATGAACCCTAATGCAATGAACTTAATAATTCAAATGATGAACATGCTTAAGTGAATGCAAGATCTAATGAAGATGATTTAATGTAACTCAAAGTAATGATTAAAAATGAACCTAACAAATGCAAGTGAACTAATGGAATGCACTTTTGCTTTTGTTTTTGGATTTCCAACACACTCGATCACATATAATTCTTGATGCTCATTTGATTTTTGATTTGACCACACCCCCTTTCATTTTTGTCAATTTTCCCTCTTGCAATTTAAACTAAGAAAGGAAAAATATATTAAATGCATTTAATCTAAGATGTATGCAACTAACTGTCATCATTCAAAAATTTGGAGCTTATATTCATCATTGAGCAGTTTTTGGAATCCCATTTTAGTACAACCATCACTAGTTCAACCATGATGATATGAATACTTTTTCCACCTCTTGTGTTGCTTTCCCATCCTTTCTAGTACAACTATCACTGATTGAAGCCAATCATGAGAGTGCGAATACTAATTTTTTTAGATTCTATGTTGCAAGTGGATTTTGGTATTATGATATTGAACATCAAAATATCCAAGGTATCCTTTTGCGTAAACAAATAGAGATCTCAGTTTATCCTATGTACAAGTCCTCGATGATTCTTTGATGATCACATCCTTAGACAAATAATACATGCTTTAGAACTTTCATCTTAAGATAGTCATTCAGAAATCAACTAAAATACCATGCTTTCATCATAGCTTGTCTAGTTGAAAAACTTTCATCGATTTGCTAGAAAGACATGATTTCATTATTCAAGTCAACACTTAGAAATTTTTTTGCAATGTTTTTCAAATCCATATTTCAAGTGTAGTTCCATCCATTTCATACTTTTAATTCTGATAAAGATAGGGTCATGTAATATCTCAGATCAAATTTTGCATTTGGTTCAAATTGGATTGGAATGAGGATTTGATTAAGTGTTTCACTTGCATTTTTGATGAAATGATTCAATGATTGATTGAAAATTGCTTTTGATGAATCCTTCCTCCCTTTGAGTAGATTTCCCCCAGTTTGATATGATTTCAATGTTGGACTTAGGATAATTTGTAGATTAGGTGACCAAAATCTTGAGGTACTTACAAATGCAACTGTGGGGTTTTATTATGCAATATGTACAAATGCTGGCGAATACATTATTTACAAGGATGACTACTAGGTATGTGACTGACTTGGACTTTCAATGGCACCTCTTTACCAGGTTTTCACCGATTGAATAGATCTTGCTTTCTTTTTCTATTTTTAAAGCTTTTTCTCTTTTTTTTTCTAGTAAGGCACCTATTTGCTAGGTTTTCACCAAGACACTTTTTCTCTTTTTTTGATTTTTTTTTGTACTTTTTTATTTTTTCAATTTTTTTTCATATCATCAAGGTGCCTATCATCAACCTAATTTGCATGGTATTGCACATCATTCAAAGTCTGTAATCTAAATTTGAAATCAAATCTTTCCTCAGTAATCAAGACAACAACCACGTCTAGTTGCTGATTCATCAAAAAGACCTCATCGCTTGGGGAAAATCAATCATCACTTGGGGCATATCAGATTCATCAAGAGCCATATCAATCTAGTATTCTCTTAATCTTGTAAACTATATTGGTTTTTCGTAATCATCGGTTCATTAGTGTTATTTCCTTGGTTCTTCATAACTGAAGGGTTCAGATGTGATACCAATGTGATTCTTATTGAAAATCGGGTCTGGAATTGGCCACTCACTTCTTCGCAATCATAAGGTTCAGAATTAGACATTTTGACACTTCTTCACAATCATTGGTTCATTGTTGTTATAGTTAACATTATCTTTGGTCATTCAGGACCTAATATCTTCGAATCTTTCAATCAGTTTCTATCTCATATGACAATTTATGTTTCATATCAATTTCAATTTCAAACATCAGTTTCAACATCATACACAGACTATCTTTGAACCACTGCGCTTCGCATAGTAATTCAAAGAGGGGCAAAATGTAATACCCCAAAAATGGGCTATAGGTTCAGTAACCTCCTATATCGACACATTGAACGAAATCAACATCAAAGACCTAACCTAAGGCACATCAGCACATTATTGAATCTTAATTGATTATCCTAAATTCTGCATCGGGGAATATTCCTTATTCCTATTTATCCTAATTATCTTTAATTTAATGATTATTTGGTGATAAATCCTATTTATCCTAAAGTTTGATTAATTGAATATTCTGAATATTTAATTAATTAGATTTAATATTGCCACTTAATTATTTAATTATATTTAATTATATTTATTCCTAATTATATTATTTAATTTTGACAATAAATCTAAAATCTCATGACTAATTGATTAAATTCTTATTTAATTAATTAAAGTCAATTGTCAAATTTAATAATATAGTTTTTGAATAAAAGTTTGATTTAATAATTGATTAACCCATAAATCAATTGTTTTATTTTTAAAATCAGTTAAGTTGAGGATAAATCACTTTATTTATTTAATTAATTCATAATTAATTATGCACATCCAAAAAGCAGTTAAACTTTAAATCAAAAAATCAATTCAAGTTGTTTTAAAAATAAACTCAACTCTCTTTTGAGTTGAAAGTTGATCTCAACTTCTGATTTAAATTAAAAAGCCGATTTGCATGATTTTTGTGAGTTAATCTATCTCTAAATTCTTGATAACTTAAAAATCAACCTGAGTTTATCAAGAGTGATTTATGGCTTTTTCCATGTACCTCCAAAGTCCTGGATTTCTATAAATTAAGGCCTCATCTCTTCATTTGGATCCATCCACGAATTGCATCCTCACATTGGCGAATTGGTGATCGAAGAATCAATCTTTGCGAATCAAAGCTGTTGTGAGATTTTCATTTGTTTTTGAGCATTCATATCATTTAGTGTATCATTATTAGATTAATTGCATGTCATATCAATTTCTCATATAGAATAGATTCATATTAGTTTATTTCATCTTATTGCATAGAAAATCCAAAAATATAGACTAATTTGCATTCATTTGATATCTAGATTCTGCATTCAAATCCTTCATTTAGGTGTCGTCAAGGTCACTAATCTCGGTCCAATCTGAGAATATCATACTCGCACCTACTAGAAGGCAATAAATCACCTGGTTAGATTAGTCTCCATTTCACTGCACGATTTTGATTTTAGCTAACCTCTAATGTTTTACTGAAGTGTTGTGTCTATAGCTAGGTACAAAATTCACACACACATTTTTGGCGCCCACTGTGGGGCCCTGAAACAGGTTTCCATTCCAATTCTATCAATTTTTAGCTATTTCTTGTCGTTTTCCAATCAAAACTATGATTTTTATTTTATGTCTGTACATTTGTCCTACTACTTCTGTCAGAAAGTCATTTTGGGAGATACCCACTATCGTACGATAGGTTTAGATTTCAAGGCTCGTATCAGAGTGTACACATTGTCATTTCAAATCTTGATTATCATATGAACATGTACCCATAGTCGTACGAGTTTGTAGACTTTCATCTGGCAGGTAACCCAGTGTCGTACGAGTTTTGACTCTAGATTCAATTGTCATTTCATATTTTTAGGCAGTTATCTAGATTTGATTTCTAGATTTGGACTAACAGCTAACATTAACAATTGAAATCTTCTATTTCTGATTGGTATTTGCCTGTTTTGATTGGGAAAAGCCTGATAGTTACTAAAAATAGGTAAGAATCTAATAAGCATGTTGCAAGGAATTCAGGTAATCTTCTCAGCTAATAACATTTTGATTTAGACTAAAACAAACTCTCACATGTCAAGCTTGTGTGACCTTTATTGCTTTCTGTGATTGCTTTCATATCACAGATTTCATTTTGGGCTATAAAATGAATGTAGATTTTCTTTCTGCATATTTGTTACACATAGTAAATAGGCCCTATGAACACTATTTGTGGTTCTTGAGAGAGTGGGTTTCTAGCGAAGCTCTTCTCAACGAGAGAACCCTTGTAGGTAGGGAGGTTACTGAGAGTGTCTCACATTCTACTAGATTTGTGCATCTTCAGCTTTTGATTGATACATTCTCTCTCTGGAGAGGTTGATAGATCATAAGTGGTTGACATCATAGATCTTTGTGAGATAATCTTGGTCTTAGCATGTCGGATTAATATGTCTGCTTTGTTTTGGTTAAAAGTGAAAAGGCTAGAGGACTATGCTCTACTCCCTTTTTGGGTAGTATCAGAAACTCAGATCCTTGAATTTGGAACCAATCTCCATGTGGTATCTTTTGTGAGTCACCTTTAGAGAGGGTTAACCATAGTGGACATTCCCTTAGTTGGGTCAACCACGTGGACAAAACCTCATGTGATAATAGCCATTTTCATCGTGGTAGCAGCACCCGCTATATAAATGTCCTTGTGGGGGAAAGCTTCATAGGTGTGGTCTCTTGTTAGGCTATCAGATCTCCCTAGTAGCTCCTGATTGATTAATTTCTCAGACTGTGTCAAAACCCAGGTGCACCTGGATTGGAGTTCGCCCTCTTGAGATCACAAAATTTGCAGAGTCAGACCATTACTACAAACCCTAGTGAGGCCAAATTTTCATTTTCTAAGAATATGTGCATTATTGCAAAACTTTTTGGAACATACACTATTAGCTCTCCTAGGGATTAGCACAATTAGTCACTTGGTTGTTCATGGCAGGGTTGCTTTGTCCCCTGTTCATTATTTTCAGATGTGCTTGAAATCACTTGCTTGCTATTTTGCATGCCTATTTATCTATTTGGTTACTAAGAACGGATCAATCTGGTACAATCTTCAAATCTAGATAGATAATTCTATGAACAATTTGAAATTGAAAACCTAAAAATTGCAAAATCTGATGTCAAACACCTTTCTAGAGTCAAAAGTCATCCCGTAAAGTCAGAAAGTCATACGAGTTTTGGCTATTGTCATTTCAAAACCCCCTTATTGTCATATGATAGCTCGTATAGTGTTGTATGAGTTTTGCCACCAGTCAATAACAAAAGTCAAAAATCCTGCTATCAACTATCATGCGAGTTTTGCAATTGTCATACAAGCTCTTCAATTGTCATTTCATAGCCTACCCACTGTCGTACGAGCCTGTAGAAAGTCATTTGAGAAAAGTCTAAAAATTTGTCAAAAAGTGTTAAAAACTGTCAGAGACCCAACTTTTATAGCCTATCTCCAGAATCTATCAAGAAAATCACTGTGTCAGGAACAGAGTAGAAACTAGAATGAATCCAATAATTTTCTTAAAGTGGCCTCTTGAGTCTGATTCAGCCTTCTGTTTAATCAATTTGAGTCTTTTTCATCTTGTGTCAAAACCTTGTCATAACTATCAATCTTCAATCCATCTTCAAAATGGCTAAGTGTTGTGAACTTGTGTCCGCTATCTTTTGGGCATCTACCCATACATCTAGGGCACATTATCCTTCATTTACATCCAATCTTATCCTCAATCAATCAAACTTTGACAAGGTTGCATCATTTGATCTTCTTGAATCAGATCTTTCTTCAGTTGTCTTCATCATATTATTTTGCTTCACCCAAGGTTAATGGTGGAGACTAGAGCTTCCTCTCATAAGAAATCTAGAGAAGCATTTAACACCACTACTTTGTCTACTCAAATAGGTCCAACTCTTGAGCAACTCTACAATTTTGGTCTTTATGAAGATGATGGTCTTGGAAATTTTTGATTGAAAACTGGTTACATACCCCCTCCATCAACTCATGGAGGTAATCAACAAACCCCTCCTCAATCTAATCCAGGGAGTCCTAAAACTCCTAACATGTCTCACAAAGGGACACATCATGGGTCCCAAGGACATCGGTCTCAACATGGTATGGATCAAGAACCTACACCTCTTGAAATTGCTCGATATCAAAATGATGATAACTTCAAAAGAATGATGAAATATTTATTGAAAGAAGATAGAGAAACATACTTTCTAGAGTTAGCTCATCAAGGAGCTAAAATTCCTCCCAACTTTAATGTGGAAGATATCATTACACATGAGGAAGAAACTCCTATTACGACTATGATGAAACAAATGCATGCCATGCAAGTAAAACTTAACAAAATGGAAAAAGAAAAAGAACCTAAGCAGTTCTCCATGGAGGCCCTATGTCCTTTTCCATTCGATAAAGACTTGTATATGCCACCATTCCCTAAGAGGGTGAAAATGCTGAAATATGATAAGTATGATAGAAATTCTGATCCTCAAGATCATGTCAAAGAATTCTATACTCAATCTATGGAGTTTATGCACGAACCAACTTACTTAATGCATCTTTTCCCTTGATCTCTGGGAGGGTTAGCCATTCATTGGTTCTCTAGGATGCCTCGTACAATCAAAACCTTTGAGGAGTTGATCAAATTGTTCTAACAGAAATACTCCTACAACATCCAACACCCAGTCACCATGATTGATATCTGCAATCTCAAACAATATCTAGGAGAACCATTCCTGACATTTCTCAAAAGATGGAGAAAGAAATTCTCTCTATATGCTAGGCCTATTCCAGAAACTGAGAAGCTGGAAATATTCATCAAAAATCTTGTTCCAGAAATCAACTACCCTTTACAAATGCAAAATCATACATCTTTTGATAAGATGGTAGAAAATGCAATCAAAATTGAAAAAGTACTTTGTGAAAAAAGGAGACATCACACTTCAAAAGGACAAGAATGAATCTAGTTCTAAGGATAAGAACAAAAATTGGACCAAGAATAAGGGTGTCATCATAGATGGTGTTGCTGATAATCTCCATGCCCCATCTAAGGCACCTGATTTCAATCTAACCATTGGTACCCAGGCCATCAAAGCTTCAGAACAAAAGGTACTCGAATCATCTCAAAAGAAGCCAGAATACAAATCTTGGTCCGCTGATAACAAACAAAATTTCACTCCTCTTGGAGAATCTTTGGAATCAGCTATGAGAACTTTGTTGGCTAATAACATCATCTCTTTTCCTGAGATCCAACAATCTGATCTTGACCCTAAGCTGAAATGGTGGAGATAGAATGAATTTTGTGATTTCCATCGAGGTAATGGTCATAAAATTAATAACTGCTTACACTTGAAGCATACCATTCAAGACAAGATTGATATTAGAGAAATCATGATTGATAATCCTAAAATCAATAATGATCACACAACATTCATCGAACCATTTTTGAAGCATAGCCAAGGAGATTCATCTTCTTAGCCTAATGTGGATGCTAAGGTCAATTATGCCTATCCTAGAAATAATATTGTTATCAATATGGTTGAACCAAGCCTATCTGAGCATTGCAATGTCATCACAATTGTAAGAAGAGATAGAGAAAATCAATCAGCTAACGCAGTTACTCGATCACAAGCTCAGGCACACCTACAAGGACAAATCCTAGATCAATCAAATGTCCCTAAGGTGCCTTTAGATATGTCTTCCACTTCTAAATAGAGGGAAACATCTAAATCTTCAAATCCTAAGGACACGAGGCCTACTTCATATAGTATCGTTCAACAACTCCAACATACTAATGCAAAAATCTCCATGTTTGAGTTGCCTCAGATATCTCCAGCTCATAGAGCCATCCTAGAAAAAGCTCTACTCGGGTCCAATGTTCCTGATAACCTTGATTTAGATAGATTCCAAGCTATGGTTGGTCATCTTATGTCTGCATAGTATATCTCCTTTTCAGAGGATGATGATAACTCCTTGAGTCACCCGCATAACCAGCCCTTACATATAGAAGTCTTGATCGAAAACCATCGTGTCAAACATGTGTTGATAGATGGGGGCGCTGGTCTGAATATTTGTTCTTATAGCTTGATCATACAATTGGGATTTTCAGAAATGACCATTGATCCTAGAAAGAAAATAACTATCAAAGCATATGATGAAGAAGAAAGATCCTCCAAGGGAACAATTGTCCTACCTATCAGAATAGGTCCTGTCATCAAAGATACTCTATGTCAAGTTCTTGATATACCTTTGGCTTACAACATCCTTCTAGGGAGACCCTAGATACATGAAATGAAAGCTATTCCTTCTACATACCATCAGTGCTTGAAATTTCCTTGTGATGGAGTAGAGGTAACCATTCTAGCTGATGTGTCAACAACTTGCAATACCTTGAAAGAAAATGTGGATAAACTTGTTCCTAATAACAAAGAATCTTCCATTAAGCAAATAGATGTAGCATCCACATCTAAGATGGAGATATTGAAAAAGAGGTCAATATCAAAGAAAATGGTATGGGAGAATATACTATAGAGCTAGTCTTGTCTTTGACATCTCTCCCTATCTCACCTAAGTCTTATGGGCAAGCTCTAAAACAGTTCAAACCAAAATCTAAGGAACCTTTTGCGGCATATAAAGGAAAATTTGTTGCAGAGAAAGTACCTAAGAAAGAATTTGAAGAAGATGAAACTGTGCTTGCATGGCTCTCCAAAGATGAACCTGAATCCTAAGTTGTTCAAGCTGGTGACTCTAAAGTATCAAAGGTTCCTTCTAAGTCATATGGCCTAGGGGATAAACTGATAGCTAAAATTGGATATACAGGAAAAGGACCTCTAGGAATCCATGGTAAGGGTCTTCTATCACCTCTTGAACATCGTGGTCAAGCCAACAAGAATACAACAAGTCTAGGATACACGAAGAAGCCTTTCTATTTTATAAAGAATTCCTCACATGTATTAGAACTGATTGAGCCCTCTATAGCAAATCAACTAAAGGGAAAAATAACAGAACAATCTGATAGTGATGATTTAGACACCACTGAAGATCTCATTCCCTATGAGCGTTTACCTAAAGAAATCAAAGATATCTTGGACACTGAAGATGATCCAATCAAATGAATTAATGTAGTAGAAACACAAGAACCTACTATAAAGCAAGAGATAGTTTTACCACAAGAACTAGTAGATCTCAAAGACAATCAAACAGACAAAGAGGAAGGTGGTAGTTATTCTGAGACAGATTCTCATGAGTATGAATTCAAATTAGAATTTGAGGGTAACCTTTCTTGGGGTATTCATCCTGACTGTACTCATGTTCTTAGATTTCCTAGAGGCATAGATGAAGAATCTAATGACTATGAATGGGGAGCCATTCCAGAAGAAGATGAGCTTATTATAGAGAAACATGTTGATGTTATTCACCAATATGCACCTAAACCCAACATAAGTCTAGAGTGAAATGATGAAATTATCAAGTCTGATCCACCGATGGCTGAAGTGGACTATCACAATGACATTGAGCCTATTCATGAATTGAATTTCTTAAGTTGTAATATCACCTTTGAACTCGAGCATCAGGTTAGGACTAATGATGACAGATCCATATCCGTAAACACTCTTTCCCAATCTTTCACCACTTTGACTATCCAACATCCTGAACTTCTTGATCAAACCTTCATAAACCCGAGCCATGGTATTTATACCTTCCCAAATGACTATGCCCTTGCTTGCTACCTCAATGTAGTTGAGCCTATGAGGACTTCCATTAGTGAACCAAGCATTAGCATGAAGGAGTCAGACATCAAGTATCTTAGTCAAAAAAATAAGAATAAGAATAAAAAGAAAAGGAGTTTTGAGGGTGAAAACCACTTTGTGGCAGTCTCAGAACCTAAAAAAGTAAAAATAAAAGATGTTTTCAAAGGTGAAAACCTCTCTGAGGCACCTAAGGCTGAGATATTTGATGTCCTTCTGAGTCATTTATAGGACAGATCTCCAATTCTAATTGAGCCCACTCAATCTATCAACTTGGGAACAGTAGAAGAACCACAGTTGATCCATGTAGCACAATCTTTATCAGAAGAAGAGAAGAAAAAATTTACAACCTTTCTCATAGAGAAGAAGATCAACTTTGCATGAAAATATTCAGATATGCCACGGTTGGATCCTGATCTTACAATGCACCATTTATCTATAGCTCTTGGAGTAAAACCAATTAAACAAAAATTAAGAAAGATGCATCCTCATGTTGCACTCTTGGTAAAAGATGAATTAGAGAAATGACTAAAAGCCAGATTCATCCAAGTTATTGATTATGCAGAATGGATCTCTAATATTGTACCTATTTCAAAACTAGATAAATCAATCAGAGTGTGCACAGACTTTAGAGATGTAAATAGAGCATGCCCTAAGGATGATTTTCCACTACCTAACATTGATATGATAGTGGACATGACTGTAGGCTTTGAGATGTATTCTTTAATGGATGGTTTTTCTGGATATAATCAAATAAAAATTGCTCCAGATGATCAAGAGAAAACTGCTTTCACATGTGCATGGGGCAACTTCTATTGGAATATCATGCCATTTGGGCTTAAGAATGCTGGTGCTACATATCAAAGAGCAATGACATCTATTTTTTATGGCATGATGCATAGGACTATGGAGGATTATGTTGATGATACTTTAGCAAAATCTATGATTAGAGCTGAACATCTAAATGACTTAAGCAAGATACTAGACAGAATGGAAAAATTTAGTCTCAGACTAAATCCTAAGAAGTTTTCTTTTGGTGTCACTTTTGGAAAGCTCTTAGGATACATAGTCTCAAAGAAAGGCATTGAAGTTGATCCAGCTAAAGTAAAGGCTATAATGGAGATGCAACCCCCAAAGAATATTAGTTAGATGAGAACATTGCAAGGGAGAGTTCAATCTATTAGATGCTTCATATCTCAGCTAGCAGACATATCATAGCCTTTTACAAAAACATTACATAAAAGTGTGACATTTGCGTGGAATGAAGAATGTGAGAACAACTTTAACCATATCAAGAAGTATCTATCAAATCCTCCTATCTTGATGCCTCCCATTCAAGGGAAGCCTTTGATCTTATAAGTCTCCACTACAAATACACTACTGGGGGCATTGCTTGCACAACATGATGAGAACAAAAAGGAAAGAGCTATATACTATATCAGTAGGACATTGGTGGCATACGAAAATAATTATTCTATGATTGAGAAGGCTTGTCTAGCTATGATCTTTGCATCATAGAAACTAAGACATTACATGTTGGTACATACCACACATTTGGTAGCTAAGATTGATCCACTAAAATACCTACTAAGCAAGGTTGCACTCACAGGTAGATTAGCTAAATGGGTCATGCTCTTAAGTGAATTTGACATTGACTATGTCGAAAGAAAATCTATCAAAGGTCAAGTTATTGCTGATCAATTGGTGGATGCACCCATGATTGATGATACACCAATGTGAATGGAATTTTTAGATTCCTCTATCACGACTCTTTCTTCTAGAGAATGGCAGTTATTCTTTGATGACTCCTATACATAGAATGGATCAGGAGTAGGCATATTATTTATAACTCCTCAAGGATACTCCATACCTAAAGCATTCAGATTAAATTTTCCTTGCACAAACAATATTGCAGAATATGAAGCCCTTCTTAATGGCATGAAACTATCAATTGAGTGGAGAGTGACAGTGATAAACATTCATGGAGACTCTCAACTTGTTATCCAACAAGTCAATGATGTGTACCAGACTAAAGATGAAAATCTTATTCCATAATAAAGAATGGTAGATGATCTAAAGAAGTATTTTATATCTATCATGTTTGAGCAAATACCTAGAATAGAGAATAAGGCTGTCGATGCAATGGCAATGCTATCTACTCTATTATAGCAGCCTGAACACGAGCTATGCTACGAGTTCCTAGTGGTAGCACTATCTTATCCTGCATATGAATCCCCTAAAACCCGCATGATTTTCACTATTGTAGGTCATGATTCATCCAGATATAAAAACTTGTTCTCCTATCTCAAAGACCAAATCATTCCTAATACCTTTAACCATCATGAAAAGAGATACCTTATCCATAATGCCTCCCGATATGTCATCATTGGTCACAATCTGTACAAATGAGGTCTAGATGGTACACTACTTAGATGTTTAGAATGGGAAGACTCTCAATGTGCGTTAGAGGAAGTCCATGATGGTATTTGTGGGTCACACTCGAACGGTTTAACACTAGCTTGAAAACTTATTAAGGCTGGGTACTATTGGCTTGAAATGGAGAAAGAGTCTATCAAGTTTGCTAAGAACTGTCAAAAGTGCCAAGTGCATGGAAACTTAATTCATGCTCCAGGGAGAGATCTAATTCCCTTTACTACATAATGTCCTTTTCACCAATGGGCATTTGATCTTATAGGATCTATACATCCTCATTCTTCTAATGGACATACCCATATAATCATAGCTACAGATTATTTTACAAAATGGGTAGAAGTAGTCCCTTTGACTCAAGCAACTGGAAAACAAATATCTATGTTCATCTTGAACTATATCATATGCAGATATGGGATACCTCATTCCATAATCACAAATAATGGTGGACAATTCAAGAACAAAGATCTAGATGATTTATGTGCTAAATTCAAGATTACACAACATTGGTCATGTATCTACTATCCTCAAGGGAATGGACAAGCATAAGCTTCTAACAAGAATCTATTGAAAATCTTCTACCGTACAGTTAATAAAATAGGAAGAGACTAGCATCTCATGATCAATCTAGCTCTTTGGGCCTACAGAAAAAAATATCAGAACACCCACTGGGGCTACACCTTTCACTTTAGTTTATGGGTCTGAAGTAGTACTACCTATTGAGGTTAAAATCCCATCACTAAGAATCAGAATGCATGGTCTAGTAATTGATGATGACTATAGAGTGTCTAGGTTGCAAGAATTTGAACTACTAGATGAGCGTAGACAAGCAGTGTATGATCATATCAAAGTGTATCAGAAAAGAATGTCTAGAGGTTACAACAAGAAAGTCAGACATAGAGAATTTCAGGTTGGCGATCTAGTCTTCAGAGAGAATCCTAAAAATCATCGCATAGAGAGCGCAAGGGGAAGTTTGAACCCAACTAGCTGGGTCCCTTTGTAATCACTACTACTTTTGGCTCTGGTGCCTATCAACTCTCAATGATTGAAGGAGAACAGCTCTGAGAACCAATCAACGTTCTACATCTAAAGAAATTCTACGCCTAAGGCATTCAATCTATGATAAAATATCCTAAAAAAATCTTAAAAATTGGAAAAAGTCCTGAAAAAATGAACATCTTGGTGAAAACCTAGCAATGGGCGCCTTGATGATTCACAAAAATAAAAAATAAAAAAAATCAAAAGTACAAAAAAATTGAAAAAAATAAAAATACAAAAAAATGAGAAAAAGAAAAAGTGCCTTGGTGAAACCCTAGAAATAGGTGCCTTGGTAGCAAAAATAGAATCTTTGCCAAGATGGTGAAAACTTGACAAACATGTGCCACTTGTTTCAAAATGCTCCATCTATCAGTTGATGTAGGAGCATCCTGGGTGTAAGAGCAATCTTGCATCACCCAAAAATATTTTTGTTTTTGTATTCAATAAGGGCTATCTTGTGCAGAGCTGCTATTTATGGAAACTTGCTATTTTTTAGTAAGTTGGTCATAAATCTCAGAATGTTCTGATTTCTACATGTGGAGGTTCATCTCGGTCATATCAGCCTGCCAGTAAAGTTTCATGGCTAGATCAGGTCTAGTTTTGAAGATATTGAAGATTTTCAGTATTGGCAGCAGGGTACAGAAACTTTAAACTCAGTTTTGAAGGCTTTAGAGGCCCCAGATGAGGTCAAAAATTTGGGTGACGGGCACTTGCACAAGTCAAGCCTGTAGAGTGCTTCGTGGCATTTCTGAAATGGGGTTATAATAGTCAATCGGGTCAACTGGTGATGACTTATGGTCTCCGGAAGTTGGGTCACCTGAAATGGTAGAAAATAATTTTCCTTCAAAATTTTTGTTCGGGTTTCAAAAGTTATTTTGAGCCGACTTTGATGCAATAAATTGAAAAATAAAATAATTCTAAGTTTGGTTGGCCCTTAGGGCTAAATTTTTGGAACCTTCTTGGGCGGTGGAAAATGCCTATATAAAGAAGGCCCGCAGTGTTGTCTAGGGTAGTTCTGGGTAATAGATTTGGGTATTGATTTGAGGCTTTGTCCTACAGAATATTGTAAGGAATTGCCCATGTGGCTTTGCATATTGTAATTCTGACAATTTGTACTTTGACATTTGTGGAGATAATAAGAAGCCAATTTTCTGTTCTTGCATATTATTGTTGTTGTTTCTCTATTTCTGTTATGTGTTTGTGGTATTAAGGGGAGCACCCTTCGTCAAGTGGTATCAGAGAAGGAGTTCTTGAGTGTGTAAATAGATCACTGACTGTGAGGTAGTTTGTACCAGGACTGTGGTTAGGGTTTCAGTGTGCATCACGAAAATGCCTCTACAAAGAGAATGTGGCGGAAGAGCTGGTGCTGTGACACCTGAGGTTAGAGAGCTGCAGAGACAAGTGCGAGCATTGCAAGAAGAGATTCGTAGAGGAATGAATCTTAATGTCAGAGATGAAAGCGAGGATGAAGAGGAAGAAGAATATCAAGAAGGAGAAGCTGAAATTGTGAACCAGGAGGAAGAAAGACTTTTTCGGGCGATTTTCAAGATTGGGAAAAAACCTAAGATTGAGGTTCCTACATTTTTTGAAAATCTTAACCCAGAAGAATTGATCGACTGGATCAATGAATGTGAGGAATATTTTGAGTATGAAGATGTTGAGGATCCTGATAGGGTCAAATTTGCGAAAGCCAGACTAAAAGGTCATGCGAAGATCTGGTGGCAAGAAATTCAATTGGAGCGAAATAGAAGAGGGAAAGATAAAATCACAAGATGGGATCAGATGGTGGATAAATTGAAGTGACAGTTCATTCCTGTTGATTATGAGCTTGACCTACTAAATAAAATGCAAAGTTTCAAGCAAGTAGGAAGATCTGTTCAGGAGTATACAGAGGAGTTCTATCGACTCTTCATCAGAATAGGCCATGCAGAAGCTGATAAGGAGAAGGTTGTCCGATACCTTAATGGGTTAAGGCCAAGCATTTAGGAGGAGTTGAATCTGGTTCGAATGAACAGTATTGAGGAGGCATACCAGTTTGCCCTAAAAGTAGAGGAAAAGCTAAACAAGAAGTTTGAGAGTAGATAAAATGGAAGAGGTCATGGTGGAAGATCTGGTGGACAATCATATGGTGGCTGAAATGAAGATTTGAAAAAGAAGGATGAGGCCAGTAGCAGCTAGAATTAGAGAGGAAACAATTCCAATCATTTCCAAGATCAGAATAATAGAGATCAGAGAGGAAGAGGAAGAGGACAAGGATCTGGAAGAGGAGGCTTCCGTGGAACATGTTTTCACTATGGAGAAGAAGGTCATAGGGCATTTGAATGTCCTCAGTGCTAAGGTAGAACAGATAGGAGAAATGAAGGCCAGGCCAGAGTTGCACATGTAGATGAAAATGCTAGATCATCAAATTCTGAAGATGCTTAAAGAGGAGAAATGCTAATTAATAGAAGAGTCCTGCTGAGTGCTGAGAATGAACCTGAACAAAGGAGGAGCCTATTTCACACTAGATGCAAGTGTGAGGGTAAATGCTGTGATGTGATTATCGATAGTGGAAGAACTAACAATTTAGTGTCAGAAGAGATGGTGACAAAGTTGAAGCTCAAGAGACAGAAACACCCACATCCATATCAGATTGCCTGGGTGCAGGATGACCACAAGGTCATGGTCAGTGAACAGTGCCTAGTAAAGTTCAAGATTGGCGGGTACCAAGATGAGGTACTATGTGATATCATCCCTATGGATGCATGTCATATGTTGTTGGGTAGACCATGGCAGTTTGACAGATGTGTTGTACATGATGGCCATGCGAATACCTATTCCCTGACAAAGGATGGAGTATGACATAAGCTAAAGCCATTGAAGGAGACCGAAGAAAAGATATGTGGTAGTGCAAGAATAACATTTATTGATGGAAAAAAATTTCTAGATGGTATGAGGCATGAGCATGTGTGTTTTGCTTTAATTTCAAAAGCTAGTAAAGAAGAAGTAGAGGATGTACCTATAAAGGTTGCAAATTTCTTGAACAAGTTTCCATATATTGTATCTAATAATGTACCTGATGGATTACCACCCATAAGGAGGATCAATCATTAGATGGATTTGATTCTAGGAGCTAGTTTGCCAAACAAGGCAACACACAGAATGACACCAGTAGAAAGTGAAGAGTTGAACAGACAAATACATGAGTTATTACAGAAGGGGTTGATTCAAGAGAGTCTGAGTCCCTGTGCTATACCAGCAGTATTAGCACCAAAGAAGAATGGAGAGTGGAGGATGTGTACAGATTCCAAAGCAATAAACAAGATCATAATCAAGTATAAGTTTCCATTGCCACGAATGGATGATATTATGGATTGTTTGAGTGGAGCTGTGTATTTCTCAAATATAGATCTGAAGAGTGGATATCACCAGATTCGGATCAGAGAAGGAGATGAATGGAAGACTACCTTCAAGACAAAGGAAGGACTGTATGAGTGGTTAGTCATACCTTTTGGGCTAACCAATGCACTGAGCACTTTCATGCGGCTCATGAACAAGGTTCTGAAAGAATTTCTGGGTAAGTTTGTCATTGTTTACTTAGATGATATTTTGATTTTTAGCAAGACATTGGAGGAACATATGATGCATATTCATATGGTGTTTGAGAAGTTGAGAGATGAAAAATTGTTGATTAATTTGAAGAAGTGCAGTTTTGTGAAGAAAGAGTTAGTGTATTTGGGATTTGTAGTTTCAGTAGAAGGTTTAAAATTGGACGCAGAGAAGGTACAGGCTATCCTTGAATGGCCTACTCCAAGGAGTGCTACTGAGGTAAGATTTTTTCATGGTTTGGCTATCTTTTACAGAAATTTTATCAAAAATTTTAGCAGTATTTGTGGACCCTTGACTGAAACAATGAGAGGGGATAGAAAAGAGTTTAAGTGGACTAATGGGGTAGAAAAGAGTTTTCAATTGTTGAAACAAAAAGTTACAGAACAACCTATTTAAGCACTTCCAAATTTTAATAAGGTGTTTCAAGTAGATTGTGATGCTAGTGGTACTGCAATAGGAGCTGTTATGAGCCAAGAAGGTAAACCTGTTGCTTATTTCAGTGAGAAGTTAAATGATGCCAAGAGAAAATATTCTATTTATGATCAGAAATTTTATGCTATAGTTCAGGCATTGAAAAAGTGGAGGCACTATCTACTTCCTAAGGAGTTTGTTTTGTATACTGATCATCAAGCTTTGCAATATTTGAATAGTCAAGCAAAGTTGAATAAGAGGCATTTGAAATGGGTTGAGTTTTTACAGAGTTATACATTTATTTTGAGACACAGGAGTGGAAAGTCTAACAGGGTTGTAGATGCTCTTAGCAGAAGGCAGCTATTACTGATAGAGATGTAGATTGAGGTGGTTGGGTTCAAGGAACTCAAGAATTTGTATCCAAAAGATCCTGATTTTGGTGAAGCTTGGAATGCTTGTACAGAACTTGTTACTCTAGACAGGACGAAATGGCTAGATTTTATCATCCAAGATGATATGCTATTCAGAGGGAGTCAGTTGTGCATTCCATGAAGTTCTATGAGGGAGAATCTCATCAAGGAGAAGCATAGTGGAGGATTGGCTGGACATTTTGGTCGTGATAAAACCCTTGCTTTAGTTGGTGAGAATTATTATTGGCCACAATTGCAACAAGATGTGAAGAAGTTTGTATAGAGTTGTAGAGTATGTCAGATGGCGAAAGGAGTAAAGCAGAATACAGGGTTGTATCAGCCATTACCTATACCAGAGAAGCCTTGGGAGGATATCAGTATGGACTTTGTTCTTGGTTTATCGAAGACACAGCGGGGACATGATTCAATTTTTGTAGTAGTTGACAGATTTTTGAAGATGGCACATTTCATTCCCTACAAGAAGACTAATGATGCTATTCATGTAGTAGAATTGTTTTTCAGAGAAGTGGTGAGACTACATGGTTTGCCAAAGACCGTAGTTTCAAATCGAGATACTAAGTTTGTTGGATATTTCTGGCAGATATTGTGGAAGAAGTTGAAGATAGATTTGAAGTTTAGTTCATCACATCATCCACAGACTGATGGACAAACAGAGGTGGTGAATAGAAGTTTGGGAAATCTACTGAGATGTTTGGTTGGAGATAAGCCAACAAGATGGGATTTGATTTTACCATAGGCAAAATTTACATACAATAATTCTGTCAATAGGAGCACTGGTAAATCACCATTCCAGATTGTATATGGAAGTAGTCCAAGAAATGCATCTGAATTGAGAAAGATAGATAAAGGAAAAATAAGTAGTGTTGAAGCTGAGGATTTTGCAGAACATTTGAAGAACATCCATGAGGAGGTGAGGAAGAATATTACCAAGATGAATGTGCAGTATAAGGCTAAGGTAGATGAGAAAAAGAGGCATAAGGAATTTCAGGTTGGGGATGAAGTCATGGTTCATTTGCAGAAGGAGTGATTTCCGGTTGGTACATATAACAAGATGAAAATGAAAAAGTTTGGACCATGTAAGATACTGAAGAAGCATGATTCAGGAAATGCATATGAGGTAGAATTGCCTACTGGGCTGAATATTGCACTAGTGTTTAAAATTTTAGATTTGACAGAGTATCATGAAGGAGGTGTTGAAGATGAGGTTGCAGTAGCACAGTGGAGTATTCTAGCAACCAGTTCAGATATCAAGGAGATTGAAGACATACTGGATAGTCATGTTGGCAGAAACACAAGGAACAGGACATATGAAGAGTATTTGGTCAAATGGAAAGGATGACCTGTTGAAGATTCATCATGGCTAACAAAGGAGGAGGTTAACCATCTTGGTTTTCCTCTGCACACCTGAGTTGTGACAGGGTCACTTCTCAAATTACCCCGGGTGTCTGATGCAAGAGCATCCTGGGTGTAAGAGCAATCTTGCATCACCCAAAAATATTTCTATTTTTGTAGTATAAATAAGGGCTATCTTGTGCAGAGCTGCTATTTATGGAAACTTGCTATTTTTTTTGTAAGTTGGTCATAAATCTTGGAATGTTCTGATTTCTACATGTGGAGGTTCATCTCGGTCATATCAGCCTGCCAGTAAAGTTTCATGGCTAGATCAGGTCTAGTTTTGAAGATATTAAAGATTTTCGGTATTGGCAGCAGGGTACAGAAACTTTGAACTCAGTTTTGAAGTCTTTAGAGGCCCTGGATGAGGTTAAAAATTTGGGTGACAGGTGCTTGCACAAGTCAAGCCTGTAGAGTGCTTCGTGGCATTTCTGAAATGGGGTTATAATAGTCAATCGGGTCAACTGGTGATGACTTATGGTCTCCGAAAGTTGGGTCACCTGAAATGGCAGAAAATAATTTTCCTTCAAAATTTCTGTTCGGGTTTCAAAAGTTATTTTGAGCCAACTTTGATGCAATAAATTGAAAAATAAAATAATTCTAATTTTGGTCGGCCCTTAGGGCTAAATTTCTGGAACCTTCTTGGGCGGTGGAAAATGCTTATATAAAGAAGGCCGACAGTGTTGTCTAGGGCAGTTCTGGGTAATAGATCTAGGTATTGATTTGAGGCTTTGTCCTATAGAATATTGTAAGGGAATGCCCATGTGGCTTTGCATATTGTAATTCTAAAAATTTGTAATTCGACATTTGTGGAGATAATAAGAAGCCAATTTTCTGTTCTTGCATATTATTGTTGTTGTTTCTCTATTTCTGTTATGTGTTTGTCGTATTAAGGGGAGCACCCTTCGTCATTAGTACAATCTTGGTCTTTCCCAGCTTTCAGTCTTGCTTTAGTTTGTACATATCTCCCAGTTTATTTATGCATTCCTATTTTCAATAAGTCAGTCTGTACACAAATCAACTAAAGCGTTTGTATCTTATCAATGTTCAAACTTGGGGGAAATCAATGTCATATCCTATGGCCTCTAGTATACTTTAGATGTATCATATCCAATCAGAGTCCTTTGAAGCTTCATTTGAGTCAGTCAGTCAGTCTCATCTCTAGAAAGGATTTTGCATCTACAACAACGCAATCAAACATCAAACACAAATTGAAAACAATCTATGCTTTTACATGCTTTTATCTCCTTGTATGCTTACTGATTCGCATTGAGATTTTTGCATATTTTGTCCCTTCAAGCTCTTTGATGATGTCCTTTATAGGATTTAGAGAGTAATGACTAGGGGCATAATCTTTTCTTTGTTTTCTTGTTGTATGTGAAAATATAACAACTTTGGAAATTCTGGATTGAAATGGTGTCTGACTATAAGAGCTTCTATCTCAAATTGGATGGCCATGCGTACCTCAACCATTGATACCCAGAAAATTCAAGGAAGTTTGATCTAACTATTGTCTTTTTTGAGTTCTTTCTCTCTTACTGTGAAACGTGATCTTACCTAAGGATGTGAATGATAAAGGGTCACTAAGGGTAATTCGCATTGGATTTAGAATGATCTCTTGACTGCTTGATGTGTTTGTATGCAAGGCATATTCTGGTCATCATGACGTCTATGTTTTGATGCTTATACAAATTGCTATATCAAAATGGACATGATATTCAGGTCATCCTGGCGCTTTTGCCTTGGTGCTTATATCTAATCCGACATTCCGAAAACAAAATCTATATGCATATGTCCATGGTTTCCTAACCAGTGGGTGTTGTATTGATCCTTGCGTATACAAATCGATATTCATATGTCTATGGTTTCATAACTAGTGGGCATTGTATTGATTTATCTGGTTACCTAAAAATTCAATGATGAGAATGACAGACACATGATTAGTGACTAGGTCCTAGGTTTGCATTTCATTCTGCATGTCATTTTTCATTTTGCACTTTGCATGATCTCACAAATTGCTTGAACACTTAAATGATTATTCAACAATTGTCCTAATCTAAACTTAAACTGGAAATGAAGAGCTGAGTCTCATACGAAGGTTCCTCTAATGAAACAACAAGTAGAATCCTTTTTTGGGATCAAAATCAAAATCTGAGATCATTTATATTATTCACTACTTGCATAATCAACCTTCAATCATCACAGAAATCCAGTATTCAACTTAACTAATTATCTTACATCAAACTATCAAAATTTCAAGTTGGTCAACTATGGTCAACTCATGGTTTCACCCAGTCAAACTTGGTCTTCTTGACCTATAAACGATGTATAATGCATTCTCGAATGTGTTTAACCACTTCTCAAATCAATTAACATGCTTCTAAAACTACAACGCTGACTTTTCTTCTTAGATTTCAATTTTCATCCTGAAGGGGGCATGGTATTGCACATCATTCAAAGTCTGTAATGTAAATTTGAAATCAAATCTTTCCTCAGTAATCAAGACAACAACCACATCTAGTTGTTGATTCATCAAAAAGACCTCATCGCTTGGGGCATATCAGATTCATCGAGAGCCATATCAATCTGGTATTCTCTTAATCTTCAGTTCATTAGTGTTATTTCCTTGGTTCTTCATAACTGAAGGGTTCAGATGTGATACCAATGTGATTCTTATCGACAATTGGGTTTGGAATCAATCACTCACTTCTTCACAATCATAAGGTTTAGAATCAGGTGTTTTGACACTTCTTCATAATCATCAGTTCATTGCTGTTATAGTTAACATTATCTTTGGTCATTCAGGACCTAATATCTTTGAATCTTTGAATCAATTTTTGTCTCATATCACAATTTCTGTTTCATATCAATTTCAATTTCAAACATCAGTTTCAACATCATACATAGACTATCTTTGAACCATTGCGCTTCGCACAGTAATTCAAAGAGGGGCAAAATGTAATACCCCAAAAATGGGCTATAGGTTCAGTAACCTCCTATATCGACACATTGAATGAAATCAACATCAAAGTCCTAACCTAAGGCACATCGGCACATTATCGAATCTTAATTGATTATCCTAAATTCTACATCGGGCAATATTCCTTATTCCTATTTATCCTAATTATCTTTAATTTAATGATTATTTGGCAATAAATCCTATTTATCCTAAAGTTTGATTAATTGAATAGTCTGAATATTTAATTAATTAAATTTAATACTGCCACTTAATTATTTAATTATATTTAATTATATTTATTCCTAATTATATTATTTAATTTTGACAATAAATCTAAAATCTCATGACTAATTGATTAAATTCTTATTTAATTAATTAAAGTCAATTGTCAAATTTAATAATATAGTTTTTGAATAAAAGTTTGATTTAATAATTGATTAACCCATAAATCAATTGTTTTATTTTTAAAATTAGTTAAGTTGAGGATAAATCACTTTATTTAATTCATTAATTCATAATTAATTATGCACACCCAAAAAGCAGTTAAACTTTAAATCAAAAAATCAATTCAAGTTGTTTTAAAAATAAACTCAACTCTCTTTTGAGTTGAAAGCTGATCTCAACTTCTAATTTAAATTAAAAAGCTGATTTGCATGATTTTTGTGAGTTAATCTATCTCTAAATTCTTGATAACTTAAAAATCAACCCGAGTTTATCAAGAGTGATTTATGGCTTTTTCCATGCACCTCCAAAGTCCTAGATTTCTATAAATTAAGGCCTCATCTCTTCATTTGGATCCATCCACGAATTGCATCCTCACGCTGGTGAATTGGTGATCGAAGAATCAATCTTTGGGAATCAAAGCTGTTGTGAGATTTTAATTTATTTTTGAGCATTCATATCATTTAGCATATCATTATTATATTAATTGCATGTCATATCAGTTTCTCATATAGAATAGATTCATATCAGTTTATTTCATCTTATTGCATAGAAAATCCAAAAATATAGATTAATTTGCATTCATCTCATATCTAGATTCTACATTCAAATCCTTCATTTAGGTGTCATCAAGGTCACTGATCTCGGTCCAATCTGAGAATATCATACTCACACCTACTAGAAGGTAGTAAATCACTTGGTTAGATTAGTCTCCATTTCATTGCATGATTTTGATTTTAGCTAACCTCTAATATTTTATTGAAGTGTTGTGTCTACAGCTAGGTACAAAATTCACACACACAACAACATCTTTTGAGGATCATATATGAAAGTTTTTGGATTTCTTCATGTTGAATTTTCCACTATTTTTTGATCTTTTCTGCATTTCTGATTTATTTTCTCTTTTCTATTTTTCAAATGTTTTTGGTATTTTCAAGATCTCTTTTGACTATGTACAATAAATAGGATGCTTTCCATCAGATTTTCTGATACTCTTTATACTCTTTCATCTATCTCGTGTATAGAACCTCTTTAGATGAATACTATTGATAGGTGTAAAGGATAAAATAGTGTATGGGGTCCTAGGGCAATGGCTTGCACACAAAAGAGACCCCAAAGCCAATATTTTATACTTACATAAGATTGTATTAATATAAAAAGTAAATATAGATGACTAATATTGAAATTAAGAAATAAAGGTACTTACCTCCAAAAAAGAATCAGCTGAAAATCTTATCAAACAATCTCAAAAACTATAGAATCTCACAATTTTGAACCGAAACTACGAGATCTACAAAACCCAAAAATATTTTTCCAAGATGGCTTAGCTCAGGTTTGACCCTCATAAAAGGTCAAATACCACATTCTTTATTTGAAGTCTAATTTGAATTATGTTCGCGAATCTTGGAAGTTTTCTGAAAAGGGTATCCAAATCTACTCTTAGATCTAAAATTCTGCACCTATACCTGCAAGAAAAAAAGGATTTTTGGTTGTTTGTTTGGGGGTTTTGCCTTAGTCAAACCCCAATTTAAGAATTAACCTTGAAATTGAATTGAAATTGTTGGAATAAACAAAGTAAATGGAACAATTCACCTTGCTTGAGTTGAAACCCTTGTGGAGGATTCAAATCCTTGAATCCACAAGAATGGATAAATGTAGAATCAAATATAGGATGTCTCCAATCAATTGTCTTTAGATCTTCAACACCAATCTTGAATGGATATTGAACTAGGAAGAGGCTTGAATAGAAATGGAGGAATCTTCAACAAGAGAGCTCCATAGAGCTTGAATCATTCAATGGCTTCTAATGGATCTCCTTGATGAATTGGATGCTTGAATGCTTGAAGGCTTGAATGCTTGATCTTCTTGATTGCTTCCACTTGAGAGCTTGAGAGATTATGAGATGAGATGTGAAAATGAGAGAGGAAGGCTCCCTTTTATAGATATCTAGGGCACAAGAGGGGCCTCGTAGAAAACAATAATTAAGGGCCCATGGAACAAAAATCTAGAGAGGTGCACATGGAAAGAAAATTAAATTAAAGTCTTGACACAAAACTCTAGGAGGGGACCACCCTTAATATAGAAATAAAATAATTATTTAAGAGCCTTGTTACAAAATTTGAGGTAAGGCCAACCCCAAAGTTAATTTGAGTATTAGGCACAAAACTTGAGAAAGCCTAATCTCCAATAATAAATTAGGATTCTTATACAAATATCAAGAAAGGTCCACCTCAAATATTAATTTGAGAATTCGACGCTTAATCCAAGAAATAGTGGCCCCGAAGAGGGAAAAGATAAGTTTTTGATGAAATCTCGCAACCAGAGGCTAACCCTGAAGATCCCAGACCTTAGGGTCAAGGTTGAGGTCGACCCTGACTAGGTCAGGGTCAAGATCGACTTTGACCCCATAAGGTCGACTTTGACCTTAGGGTCCAAAACCTCATATTCATAGTCCAGATTGCTAGGAAAATGCTAGGAAGAAGTGGAAAATGGGGTAGAACAGGGGGAAAAGCTAGATCCAAGTCTAATATCCATTCAAGGTGTTCGACATGACCCCAAACCACTTACTCAGAGGGCTAAATGCTCTTACCATGGAAGTGCTTCCATTTTAAGATGATACATTAAGCCCCCACTTTAGCAAGAGTATGGACTAGATGCAAACTCTTGGTAAAGGAGATCATAAAGAAAAAGATAATTTTATTGAAATCAAAGGGACAAAGGAATCCTGAAGCCCCTAGGGACTCAAGTCTTTGTCAACTCCAAAATTGCAATAAGAGAGACATAAGTAGAAAAAGAGAGAAAAGGGAAGAGAGGAGTGGCTAGCTCGCCCAGTAAGATGTAATATCTCACTGTGAACCACAAAGAGGATAGGATGGCCCACCAAGAAAACACTTGATAGTCAGCCCATAATGTTGTGCACCTTCTGGTGGCTTTGTGCATGTATGTAGTGTGTCTTCTGATGGCTTTTGTAAAGTACCCATGGATCCACCTTCTTGTATCACCATGAATATGAAATGCGTGTCTCCTCAGGATTTAGCAACTTATGTGCGTTACCTTTGAAAGATTTACCATATTGAAAAATTTGAAAAATGCATGTCTCCTTAGGATTTAGCAACTTATGTGTGTTATCCTCAGAAGATTTAGCATATTTGAAATTTGAAATGTGTGTCCCTTCAGGATTTAGCAACTTATGTGTGTTACCTTCCGAGATTTAGCATGCTGCAAAACAAAAGGTTAGAACAAAAATACATAATATAGAGTGAGGGAGACCATATATATGCCCCCCTCCTTAATATGGCAAAAACATACTATTTTGACATTTTAAAGAAAGAAAGAACAAGGATAAAGCCCTCTTCAACATCAAGATAATATCCTTAGACAACACCTAGTCCAAGCCAAGAAGGTCATAGTTCCTATGAGGCCATGGAAGGGATGAATGCAGAGAGATATCATGCAAGAAGTGAAAAAGTAACCCTTGTGAGGGATAGCACACTGTTCAGCTTCCAAGGTGAGAGATTTATACACCATGGAAACCCAATGTCAAACAATGAAAGAGGTTGTGATCAAGGACAAAGATCCTTAATGCAAACCAAAATGTTCATGTATGATTGGATATCACATAATAGACAGATACTACTTAACCAAGGAAAGAGGTGAATCCCGAAAAGATAGAAAAGAAGGAAATGACATCCTTGCCCCCCAAGTGTAGGAACAAGGATGGAAGGGGACCTATTATATCACTCACAACACTATGCAAGACAACAAGCCCCCAAGGATTAGGCTAACATTGTTTACATAATGTGGCGTTCCATAATAGGAAGATAAATGTTATTTAGAGAAAACAAGATTGAAATACAACTCATTGCCACATGCTATATAAATAACCTTACTATCAATGAGCTGCCTAATCTTATAATGTAAAGCATGACATTCATTAGTAGAGTGATCATGAAATCTATGATATAAACAAAAAGGAAGAGTCTTCGAGTATGAACTACGTTTCTTTTTGTGTTTAGGTCTAGTAATCATCTTGGCATGAAAGAGTTTAGGCAAAAGAACTTCTTGGTCAAATTCCTTCATAGTTTCATCATGTTTTGAAGTGTTATTGGAGATGTTGTTAACATTGATTTGTTGTTGAGGATTAAATCCTAATCCATAAGAATGCTCATGCCCCCCAGTATGTAAGGGAATTTGAATTCCTTGTTTATGCTTATCACATCCTTGAGCATTAAATCCTTGTTTAACTAGGAAATGATAACCATGACCATAATGAGAAGACATATCAAAAGGAGTTAATGGAACCTCAGTAGTCACAATATCATCCTTAGTAGATTTGATAGGTTCATTGTGGGTAGAAGTAGTGACAAAGTTATTACAAAGGGGTTTAGATGTAAAAACTCGTTGTTCAAACTCTCTTTGTTTCTTCATAAAATCAAGATCATTAATCTTATATTCTCCCATAAAGGTAGGAGTAAAATCCAAGGTTCCCCAATCATTGCCAGGAAGAGCATTAAAGGAAGGAGGATTACTATTAGAAATAGGAGTAGTGTGAGTTTGAATATTAAGACAAGGATTATTCGCATCATCTGCATGAAGTGTATACATCCCATTATTATGTATAAACTTGACTTTACGGTGAAGGGTGGAAGGAATGGTATGCATCTCATGCAACCAAGGTCTACCCAAAAGAAGGTTATAATTGAGAGGTCCAGGCATAACATGAATAGGTGTATTTAGGATGACCGGTCCTACTTTGATAGGTAAGGTAATGATGCCTAAAGTGTTCTTAGCAATGTTATCAAAGCCATGAATAGCAACATTGTCAGGTTGAATAGTTGAAAGATTGGCGTTAATTGTTTTAGCATGTCCTTGCTACAAACATTAAGCCTAGATCCATTATCAATCAAGATCCTATGAATGATACTTTTATTGATAGTAACAAAAACCATAAGAGCATCATACTGATTTTAAACTTCTTTAGAAGGTAAATCCTTTTGAGTAAATACAATATCAGGAGGACCCAGGGTAGCATGCATGCATTGTAAGAAGTTATTAATGTTCTCTTGATTAGGAGGTGGAGTGGGAAGAGTTACTAGAGCTTTTTGCAAGGCTTCATAGTAGGTAGGTGAAGTTTGAAGAAGCTCCCATAAAGAAATCTTGGCAGGAGTATTTTGCAATTGAGTTATCAAATCATACTCCTTGCTAGGAAGATGAGGTGGAGGAGGAAGAATAGGTTGAGAAGGTGGCAAAGAAGTAGAAACCACCAGATTAGGTTGAGGGTTATTCCTTGTATGATATGTGTGAGCTATAGAATCTTGATCATTAAAGACTCCATAGGTTTACATTTGACAGTAATGCGAGGACAACCTTTGACAGTCAACAAGGGTTTAGGATAAACCGTATTAGTCATCTCAACACTACAAATAGATTCATATAAAGGAAGCAAAGAGGACATCCTAGGAGGAGATGAGGTAAGATCTTGATTCTCCATAGGATCATCACTAAAAGGGAGAGCATTAAGGGAATTCATATCATTCTCCACTAATGCCTCATCACTAGAAGGAATCTTAAATGGAGTTAAAGCTTCTATAATGTCATCTTCTTTCACTAAAATGTCTGCATAAGGGAAGTGTGTTTCAGAAAAAGAGCTATCACTATGTATTAATAAATCACCCTCGGGTATCAAAGCTTCTTCAGGAGGAGGGGATAAATCAATGTCTTCATTGAAGGGTTCATTCACAATGGTTTCATGAGGAAGGGAAAAATCAACATCCCCATCCAAAGGTTTAATAAAGCACTTAAACCACGCTTGAGATAACTTGTGCAACATGATAATGAATAAAGAAATGCATATAAAGTAGATCTAGATATATCTAAATGCATTAAAATGAAATGTTTTTGTATTTTTGAAGAAATTTTGCAATTTTTTTGGATTTTTGAAATGTAAATGCAAGAGCATAAAAGAAATATAATCTTAAGGCAAGAAAACAAATGCTCTAACACCAAAAAGAAAGAGATTAAGAATGTCGGGTTCACCAAAATGTAAAGTGAAGGTGAACACACAAGATAATAGAAAGGGAGATCTAACACAATAGAGCATCTAAATCCACAAAAGAAAGGAGGGAAAGTACGTCAGGTTCACAAAAATGTAAAGGATAAAATAGTGTATGGGGTCCTAGGGCAATGGCTTGCACACAAAAGAGACCCCAAAGCCAATATTTTATACTTACATGAGATTGTATTAATATAAAAAGTAAATATAGATGACTAATATTGAAATTAAGAAATAAAGGTACTTACCTCCAAAAAAGAATCAGCTGAAAATCTTATCAAACAATCTCAAAAACTATTGAATCTCACAATTTTGAACCGAAACTACGAGATCTACAAAACCCAAAAATATTTTTCCAAGATGGCTTAGCTCAGGTTTGACCCTCATAAAAGGTCAAATACCACATTCTTTATTTGAAGTCTAATTTGAATTATGTTCGCGAATCTTGGAAGTTTTCCGAAAAGGGTATCCAAATCTACTCTCAGATCTAAAATTCTGCACCTATACCTGCAAGAAAAAAAGGATTTTTGGTTGTTTGTTTGGGGGTTTTGCCTTAGTCAAACCCCAATTTAAGAATTAACCTTGAAATTGAATTGAAATTGTTGGAATAAACAAAGTAAATGGAACAATTCACCTTGCTTGAGTTGAAACCCTTGTGGAGGATTCAAATCCTTGAATCCACAAGAATGGATAAATGTAGAATCAAATATAGGATGTCTCCAATCAATTGTCTTTAGATATTCAACACCAATCTTGAATGGATATTGAACTAGGAAGAGGCTTGAATAGAAATGGAGGAATCTTCAACAAGAGAGCTCCATAGAGCTTGAATCCTTCAATGGCTTCTAATGGATCTCCTTGATGAATTGGATGCTTGAATGCTTGAAGGCTTGAATGCTTGATCTTCTTGATTGCTTCCACTTGAGAGCTTGAGAGATTATGAGATGAGATGTGAAAATGAGAGAGGAAGGCTCCCTTTTATAGTGATCTAGGGCACAAGAGGGGCCTCATAGAAAATAATAATTAAGGGCCCATGGCATAAAAATATAGAGAGGTGCACATGGAAAGAAAATTAAATTAAAGTCTTGACACAAAAATCTAGTAGGGGACCACCCTTAATATAGAAATAAAATAATTATTTAAGAGCCTTGTTACAAAATTCGAGGTAAGGCCAACCCCAAAGTTAATTTGAGTATTAGGCACAAAACTTGAGAAAGGCTAATCTCCAATAATAAATTAGGATTCTTATACAAATATTGAGAAAGGTCCACCTCAAATATTAATTTGAGAATTTGACGCTTAATTCGAGAAATAGTGGCCCCGAAGAGGGAAAAGACAAGTTTTTGATGAAATCCCGCAATCGGAGGCTAACCCTGAAGATCCCAGACCTTAGGGTCAAGGTTGAGGTCGACCTTGACTAGGTCAAGGTCGAGGTCAACTATGACCTAGTCAAGGTTGAGGTCAACTTTGAGCCCATAAGGTTGACTTTGACCTTAGGGTCCAAAACCTCAGATTCATATTCCAGATTGCTAGGAAAATGCTAGGAAGAAGTGGAAAATGGGGTAGAACAGGGGGAAAAGCCAGATCCAAGTTGAATATCCATTCAAGGTGTTCAACATGACCCTAAACCACTTACTCAAAGGGCTAAATGCTCTTACCATGGAAGTGCTTCCATTTTAAGATGATACAATAGGTTCTTGTAGTTCTTCTCCATCACAATCAGCTAGCTTGTAGGTGTCGGTCCCAAAAGACGAGGTGATTGTTGATATTGTGGTGACTAATCATGTAGTAAAATGTTGTTCTAAGTGGCTGAGATGCATAATGCATTGTAATGTTGGTGTATGTTTTTGCTGGATAATAAGAAAGTTGGACAGCTGTGTAGGTGGACATAGCCCAAGTTTTTGGGTGAACCGCATTAAATCTGTGTGTTATCTATTTGGTGATTATTTTCTTCTTCTATTTCTGCATATAACTATTAATTTTATATTGTTCTAGATCTATCAATCCCTAACAATGATCACAAAAGGTCCTAACTGGTTTGCTTCCCATTTTCCTTTCTTTTCTCTTTCTTCTTGGTTCTTGGGATTCTCTCACAAAACTAGGTCACCTATTTGGAATGTTCTTGACTTGATGTGCTTGTTATAAGTCCTTGAAATTTAGTTTTGATATACTTTTAAGTGATCAAATGCTTGTTGATGTTTCTCATCTAACAATTCTAGTTCATGTAGCCTAGCAACTCTATAGTCCTCTTCACTTATCAAACCATGTAGAGATACCCTTAAAGATGGAAGTTCTACCTCCAAAGGTAAAACTGCTTATGTTCCAAAGACTAATGAAAATGGTGTAGCCCCTATTGGCATTCTGATACTTGTCCTATAAGCCCACAAGGTAGGGTTTATTTTTATATTCCAATCTCTACCTAAATTGTCCACAGTTCTCTTCAATATCTTCAAGATGTTTTTATTTGTTGCTTCGACTTGACCATTACCTTGGGGGTAATAGATTGAAGATGAGTGATGGATCATTTGGAACTTTGTACATAATTCCTTTAGGTCCTTGTTTTTGAAGTGCTTTGCATTATCTATTATGATGGCATGAGGTATGCCATATCTATATATTATGTGATTTAGGATAAACAAGGATATCTACTTTCCTGTTGCAGTTGATAAGGGTACAACTTCCACCCATTTGGTAAAGTATTATGTTGTTGTGATAATGAATTTATGACCATTTGAAGATGGTGGATAAATCATTCCTATTAAATCTAGACCCCATTGATAAAATAACCAAGGTATTGTCATCAGATGAAGCTCTTTTGCAGGCACATGTATCAAGTTTCCATGAAATTGACACTTTCTACAAGTTTAAGCAAAGTGACAAGTGTCTCTCTCCATTGTAGGCCAAAAATATCCTATCCTAAGAAGTTTCTTAGCTAGGGTTAAACCATTCAAATGTGACCCATAGATTCCCTCATGGATTTCTTGTAAGGCTACATTCTATTCCTCTTTCTCTAGACATCTAAGAAGCATTCTGTCTAGACTCTTATGATACAATGTGTCAGATATTAAGGTATATCAAGTGACTTGTCTAATAAAACTTTTCTTTTGGTTCCTGGTTTGGTCTATTGGTAAGATTTGGTCTTTTAGGTAAGTGTAAATAGGTCCATACCAAGGTGATTCATGTGTAGTTTGCAAACAAATGGTATGAGGGTGGGTAGGGTCAAATGCAGGTTGTTCCAGTTCTTCTACTAGGAATTCATATCTAGCACTTTGATCTGGTATTTGCAGAAGTGATGCCAAAGTTGCCATTGCATCTGCTGCTTTTTTATTTTCTCTTGGAACTTTCTCAAATGTAATAAGGCTAAAGTATTTCTTAAGATTTTCCACCATGTTCTTGTAAGGTACCATCTTGTCATCTTTCATCTAATATTCATCATTAATTTAATTAATGACTAATTGTGAATCTCCATAGACTTGTAGTTTTGTCACCTTCCATTCTAATGCCAACTTGATTCCAATGACTAAGGCTTCATATTATTCTTTGTTATTTGTACATGGAAATGGAAATTTATATGACTTTCGAATTGTAGATCCTTAGGGAGTAATTAAGAGTATGCCTGATCCTGATCCATGTTGGGTGTATGAACCATCAAAATATAGTTGCCATGTTTTTGTCTCAACATTCACAATCTCAGAATCTAGGAATTCTAATTGAATTGGATTATCATCTTGTAGTGGTGATTTTGCTAATTGGTTAGCAATGAATTTCCCTTTGATAGATTTGTGGTCTACATACTTGATCTCAAATTCACTCAACACCATGACCCATTTGGCTAGCCTTCCATTCAATGATGTTTTGCTAAGTAGATACTTCAAAGGATCAATCTTTGCAATGAGTCTTATCTTATGAGCTAGCATATAGTGATGTAGATTTTGGGAAGAAAAAACCACAACCAAACATGCCCTTTCGATGAAGGTATAGTTTAACTCATATTTCACTAGAGTTCTACTTATGTAATATATTGCCTTTTCTTTGCCTGATTCATCTTCTTGTGCCAAGAGTGCCCCCAATGAATGCTCAGTCACTGAAATGTATAGAAGCAAGGGTTTTCCTCTTATAGGTGGCATTAAATTTGGAGGGTTCATGAGATATTTCTTCAACATGGTGAAGGATTCTTCACATTTTTCATCCCATTTGAACTATGTCCTTATGAAGGAGTTGAGTAAAGTTATGGCACTTTTCTGCCAATTGGGATATAAGTCTTCTGATGGATTGAATTCTTCCTTGTAGTGACCTCATTTGACTTATTTTTTGAGGTGCTTCCATATCCATGATGGCTTTGAATTTAGCGGGATCTACCTCTATTCTTTTTGCTGATACAATGTAGCCTAGTAGCTTTCTTGATTGGACCCCAAATGCACACTTTTTTGGATTGAGCCTTACTTTGAATTGCTCTAATCTGACAAATATTTTCTCTAGAATGGGTAAATTCTCCTCTCTTGAATGGGATTTAGCTAATATGTCATCTACATAGTCTTCCATGAACTTGTGCATCATGTTGTGGAATATAGTGGTCATTGCTCTTTGATAGGTCGCTCCGACATTCTTTAGACCAAAAGGCATAATATTCCAATAGAATGTCCCCCATGCACATGTAAATGATGTCTTATCTTGATCTTTGGGTGCTATCTTTATCTGATTATAGCCACTAAATCCATCCATAAGAGAGAAGATGGAATGTCCCGCTGTTAAATCTACAATGGCGTCTATACTTGGTAGAGGAAAGTCATCCTTAGGGCATGCAAGATTTAGATCCCTAAAATCTGTGCAAATTCTGATGGACTTGTCTACTTTTGAAATTGGCACTATTTTTGAAATCCATTGGGCATAATCAATGGCCCTGATAAATCCCACTTTTAGCAATTTCTCCAACTCCACTTTCACAAGCAAGGCTATATGTGGGTGCATCTTTCTTAACTTCTATTTTACTAGTTTGGCTCCTTCTTTAATGTTCAAATGATGCATAATCAAGTTTGGGTCTAATCCCAGCATATCGTCATATGACCATGCGAAGTTGATTTATTTTTCCTTGAAGAATTTGATGAATTCTTTTCTCTCTTCACTAGATAAGGATGCTGCTAGGTGTATGATCTTTGGCTCAGATTCTGACCCAATGTTTATCTTTTATGTAGGGTCGATCAAGATAGGAGATCTCTCTTCATAGTTTTTAGGTAAAGTATCCAAATTCCCTTCCTTAGGTGCCTCAGTTGAGTTTTCACCTTTGGAAACATTCTTTATTTCTTTCTCTTTTCGATCTAATGCTGCCACCATGTGGTTTTCAACACTAGATTCTTTCCATTTTTTATTGAATTAGGAGTTTGGATACCTTCCTTTGCTTCTTTTTCCTGATATTATGTGGTAGAAGAAGGTTCAACCACATTGAGTTATTGGGACACCACGTTGTCATTCAAAAAGGTTGGTAGGATAGTTGGTTCAATGGAATCCCATTCAATTAATTCTAGGTATATAAGAGTTAAGGGATCAATGCTTTGGATCAATTTGATGGGATTTAGGGATAAGACCTCTTTTCATGGTTTGAACATTGTATCATTCAAGTCTATGACATGTGCCTCTTCTAGATGTTCTAAAGAACTAGGATCAAAGTCTTCCTCACTAGACTCCTCTAAGGTTTTCGTTGGATAAAAGTCTCATGGATTAAACCTAACATTTGATTCTTCCATAGTAGGTCTCCATGATGGTATGTAGGGTTCTCCTACCCATTTATTTACTTCAATTTCTTGAATTTGAATATTTTCTAAGACCACTTGATTTGAACTAGAGGCTCGATTCTGATTTGGTTCTACTATTTGGTCCTTTTCTTTGCTAGAAGTGTAGGTATGAATGACATCTACCTCCTTATCTTGGCATGACTCACTTGACAATAAGTCACATTCCCAATTGTTATATTCCTCATCACTATGTGATTCTAATTGCAATATTTGATCATAGACCTTAGGATAGTTCTTTTGTGTGTACCCTTGTTCTAAGTACCCTAATCCTATCTTTTCCTTGCTATCTCTCCATGTCAGTTCAATTGGTTCAATAAGTCCTTCATTCCTTGTGCCCAAAGTTCCTTGGCCTTTGTATCTCATATTTTGCATGATTTGAAATCCTTTCCCATATTGATGTGTGGGAATGTTGATATTTTGCATATGTTTTTCTTGGGCACTTGACTCCTCATCTTTATAAAGCCAATTTAGGATTTCATGATCATCCTCATCCATAGATGAAGAGGCGCTTGCTCTCACAAAGTGATCATTTTATTTATGGGGTAAATTGAGAGGTCTTCCATATGACTTGGGAGATAATGGCAAGTTCATCATGGATAGTGAATATTCACCTACTCCTTTTTGCCTTATTTTACATTGTTCATCAAAATTTCTCATCATTTGGTCCATCTTTTGGTAATGAGCCTCTTTGGTGTAGATTTGGATGGCTTTATCTTTGTCTTCTTTTTTCTTCTCATGAGTATTCTCCTCACTAACCTTTTCCTTTCCCTTTGTTGATGTAGCTAGGTTAGTGGGTCTTTGGATGTCTTCAACAACAATTTCTCTTTCCATCATTTCCTTTCCTTTTAATAATGGAAGATCCTTAGAACTTTTCCCTTGCTCTATTTGTTTAGGTATAGACCCTTCTACATTATGCGGGACTAGAGAGTCATTAATAGGCTTCATGTTGTTACAATATTGGAAGGGGTTTGATTCCCCACTTACCATAATTTCTTGACCTAGATAAGGAAATTTTAAATATTGGTGGTAAGTAGAAGGCACGACCTGCATTTCATGAATTCATGACCTCCCTAATAAGATATTGTAGGTCAAATTTAGGTCTAAAACTTGGCAGATGGTCTCTTTTTGGATGGGACCAACTATGATGGGAATTACTATGACTCCTTTAGATGGTCTTTCTTTTTCATCATAGGCTTTGATGGTTATTTTCTTCTTTGGGTCAATAGCCTCCTCGGAAAATCCTAGGGCTTTTACCAAGTTTAAGGTACAAATATTTAGGTCGGCTCCTCCATCAATAAGAACTCTATTCACTCTATGCTTGTGAATAAGGACCTCTATATGCAAAGGTAAATTCTGCAGGTGGTTTAGCAACATGTCATCTTGTTTAGAAAAAGATAAGCAATGAGGAGCAATGAGATGTCCCACCATATTTTGAAACTTGTCTGCATCTAGGTTTGGAGGCACATTGGTTTCTACTAAAGCTTTTTCTAGAATTTCCTTATGAGTAGGTGATAATTTGAGCAATTCTAGGATTGAAATTTGAGTGGGAGTTCTTTGTAATTGATCAACCAAGCTATATTGCTTTGACAATGACGATGTGTTTTGGTTTGGTAAAACAATTCTTGGAATATTTCCAGGTAGGGTGATTTTAGAAGCTTTCCCCCTAGTAACAACATTAGATGATGCTTCTCTTGGTTTCTCCTTTACCACGATAGCATTTATGGTATTGTCCTCTTCATTTAAAGTATTGATGATGTTATCATAGGTATGATAAAAGTTCACTTTCTCATTGCCTCTTTTATGATTTTGGTTGGTATTAGATGACTTACCCTTTTCATGGTTTATAAAGGGGTTCTTGAAGGCCATATGATCCTCATTGTTTTGAGGCCCTTCAATTTTGATAGTTCCATCATCTATTAGGTATTGCACTAAGTGTTTTAACTTCATGCATTCATTGGTTTTGTGACCCTTATTTCAATGATACTCACAATGGTGAGAATCATTCCACCAATTAGGTTTAATTTGAGGTTCATAAGGTCTCAAATCAGGTAATGTGATAATCTTATTAGCAACCAAGGTTCTTAATGCGTTCTCCAAGGGTTCACCTAGAAAGGTGAATTTTCTCTTTTGATACGTGGAGAAAAAGGGCTTGGGCTTATTCCCATTAGCATTATTAAAAGGATTATTATTAGAATTGTTGTTGGGATTGTTGGAATTATTATTGGAATTATTGGAATTAAAAGGAGCTTTATTCATTTGATTTACATTGTATGAAGAATTAGCTCCACTTGATAAATTAAAAGGGGTAGCGTTTAAGTTGTGAGCCTCCACAACTCCATCGTTCACAAGATTTTTGTTATTATTCTTTAGCCATAACTTAGGTTTATCATTATGATTATTGGCCCCTCTATTATTAACATAATTAGATACATAATGATAATTGTTGTTGTTGGTATTGGATTTATTATCTTTGAACAATTTTATCTCTCTTCTTTTTACCAATACATCTTCAATCTTGATCCCATTTTTGATAAGTTTTTCAAATGCTGGGGGACATTGAAGTTGTATTTGATAATTCATCTCCATGTTCAAGTTGTTTGTAAATACTTCCATTTTCTCCTTCTCGGGGATACTTCATGGATACCTTGCAAAAATGGTCCTCCACCTTTGTAGGAGTCCTAAGAAGGGTTCACCATCTTTCTATTTGGTATCACACAATTTGAGCATTGTGATTTCATGCTTGATAATATAGGAGTAGTGGGTTACAAACTTAGAGGCTAATTCCTCAAAAGTATTTATTCCTTGTAGGAGTTTAGAGAACCATTCCATGACAGGACCTCCCAAACTCCTTGGAAAAAGTCTCATTAGGTACATAGTGTTGTGCATGAACTCAATACTTAGAGTGAAAAACTCTCTTACATGATCTCGTGGGTCTGTTTTACCCATATACTTATCATATTTAGGAAAAATTGTATTGAAAGGAAAAGGTGCCATGACTAAGCTTTTGTCGAAAGGAAAAGGACACAAGGCTTCAATAGAAAAGGGCTTAGGTTCGGCCACCTTTTTCATGGAATCAATTTGTTCTTGGAATGTTTTTAATTGTTTGGTCATAGCATTCATTGGGTTATCTTCTTCTTGCTTCTTCTTAAGTTGATCTATATCGTAGTCATGTGGGAGCTTTACCCCTGCTTGGGCTAGGTTTAGGAAAAATTTCTCCCTATCCCTATCTATCAATTTCTCCATGACCTCAAGAAATTCTGTGTCTTGGGCCGCTCTCTCAACTTTTTCTTCAAGTGTTTCCTTAGGACCTTGATTAGCATTATTGGTGTTATTGTTGTTTCCTCCATGGTAGTAATCATGAAATGTAGAGTTTCTATCCATTGATGCAAGTCTTTCTTCAAATAAATTTGGGAGAATATCCCCTTGATCATGATTGTTGAAAAGACTTTGGTATTCAAATTCGCGGACCTCATTAGCAATGAAGGTGCTATCTCCTTGTAAAGATTGTTTAAGTGTGTGAGAACATGTGGAAACCAACATCCAACAAGGTTTGATTCAAATTGATCCTTTGATTTTGTAATTGTTGATTTATATGAAGAGATTAAAAATGTAAGATGAGTTTTGTAATGGATATCTCTCACTTGTTCTATGTATTTTCAAACACAACAATCATGAATACACTTATTTCTTTTTACCCACTATACAATAAGTGTTTATTTTGAAAGGATGTTATCAAGGGTTTTGCACAAAAAAAACACTTCAAGCAATCTACCTAGCTCAATATTGGTTTGTAAACATGGCTCTATAAGGTAGTCTTTGCTAAGTTAACAAGGTTTTAATCAATATTCCATTCAAAATGGATATTAAACTTTCATCCTCCAAGTATATTAAGAGGCTTCCCACCACCGGTATGTCAGAGTTTTGCACAATCCCGAAGGACTACTCGAGGAAGTTCAAAAATTTAACACTCTTTTGTCACACACCCCATTAAGGATGCACATGCATTTTGTTTTATACCGAGTTGGATGATCATGGAAAAGGTGAGTGTATCCCACTTTGGGCCATCCCTCTCACTGGCCCTTTTAAGGAAAATCTCGGGAGGCGAGCCCAACTAAAGATCTAGCATGTTCATTTGAAAGCAAGAAAATGGAGTTAAGAGATTGTTTTTGGTAATTTGATTCACCAAAAGGTGAATAGCATATCCCTAGCTATTTCTCAATTCCCAAACATAATTAACAAGGTTCAATTACCAGCCCACTAACTAGAGGAATCGGGTATTTCTACTCTTTTCTACAAACAAGGGGTTTTTCAAATTATGTGCTTGATTTCCTTAACCTTTCTTTTAATCAAGAAATTTTGACATTTTTGGCATTTTGATTCACTAAAAGAAGTGAAGAGCATAGGCATAATATCAAAACTTCTCAAACAATAATAGGTTCTTTTTACTTACTAGATTTTGAAAACAACAAAGCCACAATTTAAGTAAAAAATGACTAAGTTTAGGCTTACCTTCAAATGATGCTAGCAAAGGCTAGGGGCATTTTTGATTGATTTTGCAATTTTAATGCTTACCTTGGTGATCGTTCCTTTCTAATGTGCTTTTCCTCCAACAAGTTAGTCAACAAAACTAGCCACAATGAAGAAAACAAAATAAAATTGAAGAAACAAAGATAAAGTTGAACTTTAAGTCTTATTTGTCAAATTTTAAAAAAACTTGATTAAGGTGAATAAATCCAATTCAATGAAACAAATTTTTCTTTATATGTTTCTACAACTTTGATGTAATGATCATATACCTTTCCTTCTTGTTAAGAATCCTCAAACACCAACTTAATGTGACCAATGTTCTCCTTTTTGATCTTCCTTGTCAAAGCTTTGCCTTCTTGATTGAATTTGCTCTCTGGTTTTTTTACTCTTTTATGTTCGGACATCCTGTAGAGACATAAAAATCATTTTTTGATAGTCAAATTATGAAAATTTACATTTTAATCAAAAGCACTCCAGAAATGATTATAAGCACTATTTAAATTCTCAAAAGTGTTGTGGATTGGCTTAAAAGCACTACTTAAACTTTTAAAAGCATTGAAACAAAGTGCAAAAGTGCTAAAGAATTAAGCAAAGGCGTCAGAAAATGAGCAAACACACTGGAGAAAGAGTCAAAAGCACTGGCTAGTCTGGGAATACGCACTGATAGAAAATTAGATAGAAGCCAGAAAGGATCGAAAGTGTTGTTTCTCCTCGCAAAGGCACAACAATTTGTTGTAGACGCACTGTTACAGTGCTTAGAAGCACTGTTAAATTGCTCAAACATGCTGTTTAAAGTCTTAGAAGAACTCTTTCACCTACAAAAAAGATAACTTAACATGCAAAAATTTAAACAAAAAGAAATTTCTCTATTTTTAAGAAAGTGAAGCCTAATGCCCCATGGTGGGTGCCATTTTGTGTACTAGAATTAGTACCTTCATAGGGTTAGTATTGACAATAATTGAAGAAAATAACTAAATTAACCACAAAAGAAGATTTATTTTAACAAATAAAGATAATTAAGCACTCTATGGATCTCTAACTAGGGATGTTAATGGTGAAGCTCTCAGCAAGCCTCCATTAATGACAGTCCTAGAATGAGAATATATGATAAAGCAAGCTAAAATATTCAATTCCAAATTGAAATGCTTAATTAAATTCTAAATTTGCCTTCCTAGATCAAAATCTCAAGAGGTTAGATGCTATTCTCAGATTTGTAGATGAATTATGAGTGAATTATGCCTTGCTTTTATGAGATTTGGTAAGGGTAGGGGGTGTAGTTGGATTTGATCAAGGTTGAGTTGGGGTTAAGTCCTTGGTTCCACCCTTTGGAGACAATTTAAATGGATTTTCCTCAAAGCTTGGGACAAGAAGACAAGATGAGTGGACAAGATGTTCTTTTCAATTGAGTGATTGAGATTCATTTTGGCTTGATCCATGTGAGCTCTTTCCTTAAATCGTATTGGTTGAGGCTTTTTCCTCCCATGTGGTGTTGAAAGAAAATAAGACTTAATTAATTAAATTTAATTAATTTGTTTATCCATGTGTACCCCTTGAATGGGTTGATTTGATTTAATTTGAACTATACAATTAATTGGATTAATTGCACATTGATTTAATTTATCATGATTTGATAGGTTTTAGTTGATCTTTTGGCTCTTGATTTTTAATTAAATTGAATTGAAGCTTGATTTTGATTTTGATTAGCTAAATACTTATTTGGATTCAATTGCCTTGATTTTCCTTGATTAATCACATGAATGATCCTACCCACTTTTCGGTGATTACACCAACAAGATTCAAATTTCTTACCACAACTAAATCACGAGGATCCACATGTACTATAACATCACATTTTGAAAGAATAGTTTCCTAAATTTTACAAGAAAATTTTCCTAGAGAAGGCAACTTACATTTCTAAATCTTGAAAAATCCTCATACTCCTTTCTAGCCATAAATTTCAAATGATGAAAGTTGGACCCAGAAGCTAGGCAACCTGTAGAAAGGAATATTTTGCTAGAGGTTGACCCAAGCTGTTCCAAAAATTCACTAATGAAGTGCCATAAACACACATGATTCCATGCTCCCCACCATAGGTGCCAAACCTCTCTAGCATAAGAACACTAAAAGAAAATTTGGGACACACTTTCTTCACTTTTCTTACAAATGGAACATCTAAATGGGCCTTGGAAGCCCCTCTTTCTCAAAATTTCCAAGTGAGACATTTATTTTGGATAACCAACCAAAGAAAAAAATTGCATTTAGGCCAAGAGAAGAAATTCCAAACATTTTTCCACTAAGGTACACCATCCCTACCATGTGCCTTCTTGTCCAACTCTTAGTATCTAGAGAAACATTAAATTTACCCTTTGGATTAGGGCCCCAAATTATAACATCTCTATACTGGAGAGAGTTGCATAATCTTCCATCTAAAATCTCCATTATTTTATGCCAATTTTCTTCAATGCCACCCCATGGCCTATTTTGGGGATTCTTCCAAAAAGTCATTTGAACTTTCCCCTTAAGAATAATAGTTTTAGAATTAGCCACCCTGCACTAGCCAACAACCACAAAAATATTACAACGGGGTTGTAGGTGAGGGAAATGAGAGATAATTAGGGGATGACCATCCCAAGAAGCATGCCAGAACTGAGCATCAGATCCTTTATTAAAGATACATAAGAGACCATCCTTAATGAGTTTTCCCCCCTTTTCGAGAGTGTCCTAGATCATCGAACCCCTTCCCATAAAGGTGCATAAAGACATATCCATACTATCAACACCATTGGGATACTTGTGAGTGATTATACTAGGGCCCAATCTTAATCCTAGAAAGTACACCATCTCCAATATAATTTGGTAGCTAGAAGATGACTCATTAAACTAATAGGCCTAAGACCAAACCCCCCTCTTTCTTTGGTCGACACATAGATTCCCACCTAACTAGGCTCCATTTGGAGGAGATGAAATTACCAAATCAAAGAAATTGATGAGAGAGAGAGAATTAAATTATTTCACAAAACTAGCTAGGTCTACCTACACAAAACATCTGTCTATAGGAAAAACATGAACAACTGACTTCAGGAAAGTAACTCTTCCAATTGATGATAGCCATCTACAAGTCTAATGGCTAACCCTCTTGTGAAGCTTATCCAAAATTTCTTGCCAAAACTCTTTGCACTAAGAACCCACACCAATCAAAATCCCAAGGTAGACCAAAGGAAGGGAACCAATAGAAAATCTAAAAATCCAGGCAATCCTATTTGAATAAGCCAAGGGGTATTAAATAAGTAAATAAAATATTTATCCTCATTAATTTTCTACCCCAAGGCAAAAAAATATGTGTTTAAAGTTTTCCAAAATTCAATGGCTTCACTAATTTTGGCCCTTGCCATCAAAGTGGTATCATCCACAACTACAGGTGAGGATAGGGAGGCAAATTTATCACACCAATTCCATCCTTGAATTAAGCCCTAGCCAACCTTGGATTTGAGGAGTCTACCAAGCTCCTTAGCCAAGATGATAAAAAATAAGGAGATTGTGGGTCTCCTTGCCAAAGGCCTCTAGAAGCATTGAAAATCTCAGAAGGTTCCCCATTAACCAAGGTTGAGAAGGAGTTAGAGGAAACATAGCTCATGACCTAGCTATTCACTACTAAATCCAAAAGGCCGAAGAACATTCTTTTAAAAATCCCACTTGAATTTATCATATGCCTTTTCCATATCCAATTGGATAAACATGTCTTTCTCTTTAGAAATGGCCATGGAGTGAATTGCCTCACTAGTAATCATAATTCCATTCAAAATTTGTCTATCAGCCATAAAGCCATCCTTCTCATTAGAGATAATAGTTTTGAGACATTACTTGAGTCTCTCAGTAATAAGTTTTGTGATAATTTTATAAATCACATTGCAAAGAGCAATTGGATGGAATTGATCAACTCTATTCACATTTTCCTTCTTAGGAATCAAGGAAAAAAATGTATCATTTATGGATTTTAACATTTTCTTTTTATTATGAGCTTCCTGCATTACCTCCAGAAGGTCCCATTTTATAATCTCCAAAAACTCCTAGTAAAATTCAACTGGGAAGCTATTTGGACAAGGGATTTTCTATTTTTTATGTGAAAAACTATATTCTCCACTTCTTGTAGCAAGACAGTCTATATAAGATCCTCATTTATTTCCCTAGAGACAAGGGGGGAATACACTCCAAAATAGAAGTTTCATCATCCCTGGTAGGGAGAGAATATTCCTTAAACAAAGTAGAAAAATATTCATGGGCTTCCTGAGATATGTCCTTCAAAGAGGAGAGTTGGTCCCCCTTGAAGACACTAAGGATGAGATGAGGTTACTAGTTCTCATTGACTTAATAGAGTTATGAAAAAGGAAGTGTCACTATCTTCTTCTTGTATCCATTCAACTTTGGACTTCTATTTCCAAAATATCTCCTCCCAAAGCTTTCTTTCCTCTAGTTTCTTGATGAACATAGCCTCCTTTTGTCTCAAATCCAAAGTAAGTCTCTAGTCACGTATCATGCGAGTAATAGAGTCCAACTGAGTCTAGGCTACTTGTTTGTGATGATGTAGATTCCCAAAACATTTTCTATTCCATCTCTTGAGTTTGTATTTCACATGTTATAATTTTTAGCAAAAATAATACATAGATGTACCATGAGAGGGTTGATCCTCAAACCACGAATACATGACTAGGTCCTAAAGTGATGCAGGAGCATTTTGGGTTCCTGAAGATCTTTCTTTTTCTTGGAGGAGTTCCCTGGTAGAGGGATGCAATGCTTTGTTTTGGGCAGCTTTCTGAGTTTCTGGGTTGTGTTGATCTGTGGAGATCTTTAGCATGTGTGATGAAAGGATTTTTTTCCTTTATGTGTGTAGAATATATTTCTAAGGTCATAGTTCTTGAGGTGGCATGGTTTGGGAGATATTGGATGAAACATTTCAAAGTTGGAGTTGTTTTCCTTGCCGTCGGAGTAGTGTTTTCCTACAGTTTTGGAGTTGATTGCGGGATGTGGTGTCATTGATTATTATTGAATCATCCTTTGTGATCTTAGGGCATTAAAGAGGACCTAAATTAATATCATTTCCCAAGGGTACAACTCCTAATTCATTATGAGTAAAAAGTTATGACTATTTTTCTTGGGGACCTATTTTTTGCCAGTGTTCCTGCTGGAGCCGTTCCTGCAGTTTTGGGGCTGATTGAACATAGTGGAGATGTGTATAATTAATGAATAATCATTTGAGCTCTTAGGGAATTTAAGAGGACCTAAATTGCTACCATTTCCCAAGAGTGAAATCCCTAATTCATTATGAGTAAAAATTTATGCCTGTTTTACTCCAGGACCTATTTTCTGGCAGTTTTCATGCGAAACATGGAGTGTTTCTTCTTATGCGGTTCTATGTGATGAGATGGGGCCTTGCATGGTTAAGGGAATGTTATTGGGTCATGTGTGGACCTAAATACAAAGGTGCATTAAGTTTTGATAATTCTTGCATTAGTTTTGGTTTCTCTTATTGGACTGGACCTATATTGTAATTAAAAGCCTGACTGGCCGACTTGTGGCTTAGCTGGCTATATATTGAGAGCTTGGGTAGATGTCTAGTAGTTAGAGGTGAATTAAGAGAGTAGTAGATGATCATTAGATCATTAGGAAGAGTAGTGTAGAAGTATATTTGTGAATCTGGGACTTTGTAGCAGAACTAGTTGTAAGATTTCACAAATGTGCAAATCCACAAAAAACCAAGATCACCTGCAAGCAAAATACCAGAAGCTGGAGCGAAAACCTGAGAGAGAGAGAGAGAGCTAGGGTTTTGAGAATCTCAGCGGAGTGAGATAAAAATTGTATTTCTCAAAAGTATGAACAATAATTACAAAAAGCAGCTTATAAGGTGAGAAACCCTAAAGCTGGAGAAAGCTAGGTTTGTGCATTTAATAATTAATAAACATATTAATTATTATGCACCTAAATGATAAGCTTAAGTGAAAAAAGAATAATAGTGACCTTTAATAATTAAATCAGATAGACTTAATTATAAAGGTAAATATACTATTACTCTAACACCCCCCCTTAAGCGAAGCTCAGGAGGAAACTAACCTAGCACAGCTAAGAAAGCAGGAAAATGGGTCCCGGCAACAAGGCCTGATCAGGTACCCAACAACAAAGAAATCTCTGTGAACCGGGGAAATAGAGAAAACCCAGTGGGAAAAACCCTACCCCAAAAAGAGATACAACAACATGCTGAAAAGAAACATGAAGGAAGGAAGGACTCAACAAGACCCCCCAAGGACAACTTCCGTCACCCCAAGCATAGAACGCAACTGAAGATAGCGCGGAGATGCAAAGGGTTTGGTGAAGATGTCAGCAACCTGCGCGTCAGTGGGAATGTACTCCAAAGTGAGAACACCATCCTGAATCTGCTGACGGATGAAATGCATATGAAGCTCAATGTGTTTAGTGCGCTGATGCTCCACCGAGTTGCGGGAAATGTGAATAGCACTCTGATTATCGCACCACAGAACAGTGGGACGATCAGGAGGAAAACCAAACTCAGTCATCAACTGCCGAAGCCATAAAGTCTCCTGACTAGCATGAACTGCCGCTCTGTACTCAGCCTCTGTAGATGAAAGTGCTCGAGCGTTCTGCTTCTTGCACGACCATGTGATAGGACCAGAGCCAAGACAAAAAACAAAGCCAGAAGTAGACTTCCGATCATCAACATCACCAGCCCAATCTGAGTCAGTGTAGCCAACAATGTGAGGAGCCCCTGATGTGTAGTGAATGCCATACATAAGTGTGCCCTGAATGTATCTCAAAATACACTTGGCAGCTTGCCAATGACTCTCATGAGGCTCATGTGAGAACTGAGAGACAAGACCAACTGCAAAGGAGAGATCAGGACGAGTGTGTGTCAGGTATAACAAACTGCCAACCAACTGCCGATACAAAGTAGCATCCACTGAAGGCGTAGTGCAAGAGGTAGACAAAAGTAACACCCGACTGAAAAGGTGTGGGAGCAGGCTTGCAATCAAGCATATCAAAGCGCTGAAGCATGTCAAGAGCATACTTCTGCTGGTAAACAAAGATCCCAGTAGGTGACTGCACAATCTGTAGACCCAGAAAGAAGTGTAAAAGACCAAGGTCTGTCATCTCAAACTGCTCCATCAATGCGCACTGAACATCCTGAATCATAGAAGATGAGCTACCTGTGATGAGAAGATCATCAACATATAGCACAAGTATCAAAACCTCATCCTCAAGACGCTGAATGTAGACTGTAGGATCGGAATGACAGCGTGTGAATCCTGTAGAAAGCAAAAAAGAGTCCATCTTCTCATACCAAGCCCGAGGGGCCTATTTGAGACCATATAAAGAACGCCAAAGTCTGCAAACCAAGGAGGAATCCTGCACAAATCCCTGAGGCTGCTCCATGTAAATCTCCTCACTAAGATCACCGTGCAAGAAAGCACTCTTCATATCCATCTGAAAAATGGGCCATCCCTGAGAAGCTGTGAGGGATAAGACAAGGCGAATAGAGTTCATCTTGGCGACAGGGGCAAATGTCTCAGTGTAATCAATACCCTCAACCTGTGAAAAACCCTTCACAACAAGACGTGCCTTGTACTTATCAATAGAACCATCAGCAGAAAACTTAGTACGATACAACCACTTTCATCGCACTAACTTTCTTCCCTTAGGAAGCGAACAAAGATCCCAAGTATGATTCTTCATCAAAGAAGAATACTCCTCCTCCATAGCACTGTCCCACTCAGTATGTCCTGTCGCTGCCCCAAATGTCTGAGGATCACCACAAATAGCATGACTCAGAAGACTGGAACCTGCAATATGAGACCGGGTGCGACGAGAGGTGGAAGGGTCACCAGCCAGAGATCCTGCAGCATCAACTGTAACACGAGCCCATCTAGGCATCTGTGGAGGATCCTGTGGTGGAGGTAAATGGGGATCACCAAGATCATCATCCTCATCATCCTGAAACACAACTGGAAGAGATGAGGGAGTAGTGGTGAGTGAAGTAGACTCTGGAAGCGGGGTATCTACTGCAGGAAGGCGCTCATCAAACTGGACATCCCGTCGAAACAGGACCTCTCTGGAATCAGGATCAAACAACCTATATGCCTTAACATCCTCGCAGTAGCCAACAAAAATGAGGTGTCGGTTCTTCCGCTCCATCGCTTTCCTCTGAGCGTCAGGCACAAATGCCCATGCTTCACTACCAAAAACTCAAAATGAAGATACATCAGGCTTGACATGAGACCAAGCCTCCTCAGGAGTCATATGTCGAACTGCCTTGTGAGGCATCCGATTCTGAATATAGTTGGCACAATTGACTGCCTCTGCCCAAAAGGATGAATCCATGGACCTGGACTGTATCATACAATTAGCCATCTCCCGAAGTGTTCTGTTCTTTCTCTCTGCCACACCATTTTGCTGAGGGGTGTAGGGCACTAAAAACTGATGCTGAAGACCATGTTCAGAGCAAAAATCCCGGAAAGCCTGGTTCACATACTCCCCCCCATTATCTGTGCGTATTCGGCGAATAGAAAGACCAAATTGCTTCTCCACAAATGTCTTAAAGACTCGAAATGAATCAAAGACATCAGACTTGTACTTCAAAAAGTACACCCATGTGCACCTGGAGAAGTCATCAATAAATGTGAGCACATATCTGGCACCAGAAAAAGGAGTAGGAAAGGACATGAGGTCACTGTGAATCAACTCCAATGGTGCCAAAGCATGAGTAGCTCGTCCCTGAGGAAAATGATCCCTATGTTGTTTGCCAAGAACACAACCCTGACAAACCCCATCAGTGCAAGTAATCTGTGGAAGCCCAAGAACAAGTGCCTGTGTGCTCATCTGCTGAAGATATCTGTAATTGACATATCCCAAACGCTCATGCCAAAGTCTACTCACTGAATCTGCATGTGCTATAAGACAGGAACCTGTGCCAGCAGAAGACTCAAATCCATCAAATCTGTATAGGCGGGATGCAGTGTCAACACTCCCAGTAGCCACAATCATCTCAGTATCATGTAAGTCCCGAATAACCACATCATGTGGTGAGAACTCAACTGTCTTACCAGAGCCAGAGTGGAAAATCTGATAGATAGACAGAAGGTTCGTCGAAATGTCGGGGACAAAAAGAACATCCTGAAGAGAACCCCCAGCTAATGCAACTGAACCAGAACCCAAAACAGAAAGGTGAGATGAGTTCCCAACAGCAATCTGCGAAGTAGCGCAAGGAGCAATTGAGGTGACCAACTGCTGAGTGTGAGTCATGTGGTGAGAAGCACCAGAATCAAGAATCTAGGTGGGCCCAGAAGTCATAGCTCGTGCAGTAAGAGCATGACCTTTCCCTGCAGGGGAGGAGGTGGACGGGGGAGCTGAAATGTGATGCTCCTGCATGGCTTCCTCTAAAGCCTCCAAACGTTTCCAACACCTGGAAACGGGATGTCCATCCTTTCCACAAAAGCTACAGGTCTCAACTGATTTCTTCTTAGTCTTGGAGGTAGACTCAGTAGACTTCGAAGAAGATTTACCCTTAGAAGGGTTCGCTGGAGGTTTGGAATCATTTTTCTGTGCAGGTTTGGAGGAAGACTCATTGCCTGCGGAATCTTTCTTCAGTTTGCCTTTCTGTTTTGGTTTCCCCTGTGAAGACTGAGCAACCAACGCTTGGCTAGAAGAGCCAGAAGCATCCATCTGTTGGATCTTTGCCTGTTCCCGTGTCAACCGATCACAGAATGTCTCAAAAGAAGGCATGGTGTGCCTAGCACCCAAAGCATCCATGGTGGAGTAGAAAGTGGAAGAAAAGATCTGATACTGTCCTCGCAACTTTGAGAGTATCAAGAAGATACACTCATCATCTATCTTTGTTTTCCCACATCCCTGCAAAACTGAATGCAGAGACTTGAACTTCATCAAGAAGTCCTCAATGGTGGGAAAGCTGGTAGGAGTCAAAGTAGTCAACTCTGCATCAAGCTGAAGTGCCCTGAACTCATTAACTGTGCCAAACAAATCTGAAAACTTGCCCCAAATGGCCCTAGGAGTGGTCAAACCTTCCAAGTGAAAGAGGAGACTGTCGGAGATGTTCAGTGCAATCAAGCCCATGGCTTCATCCATCTTATTTCTGTGCTGAAGAATCTCAAAGGGACGTTGCAGGACAGGTTGGTTCTCATCCAGACATGACCATAAGCCACGTGACATAAGAAGTCTGGTCATGTGTGCTTTCCAGGTATGATAATTATGCGGTGTCAGCCGGGCCACAGAGGGATCCGACATTGAGAGAAGAAGAAGACAGAAGTAGAAGGGTCTTTTCTGAAGTAAATTACAGAAAGGAAAAACACCCCCCCACAATGTATAAATCAAACCCCCGTACAGCAAATGACTGAAAGCACAAAAAATGAGGAGAAAATCTGGACTCCAGATGCAGAGAAGGAGGAAAGGAGAAGCCTTGACTTTGATGCTAAAAAAGGGAACCCAAATGGCTGAATCAGCAAACTAAACCAGCATCATTGCGTCTGTCTTGAAAAGACCTTTCCGGCGATATATCATATGTCAATTTTTGAGTCCGTATGAACCCTGTAGGAGCAAAAACACCCAAGTACCCCCAAATGTAAGCTCTCTGAAAAAAACCAGGGACGGCAAAAAATTTGACGGCCGTATGACCGTCACTGGGCCGTCGCTGACGTCAGCATGACGTCATAACCGTACTGTCAAATTTTTTTTAAAAAATCACCAGAAAAAATCCGGCAGATGACGTCAAATGACGTCACCTGCGTCTGCCTCGGGTGGCGGGCCGGTGGCCGGAAAGCGGCTCCACCGGCTGCGGTGGCGCCCGGGCGGAGCGGAGGTGGGGCCTGGGCGGAGCGTGGGTGGTGGCCGGGCGGTGGCCGGGCGGTGGCTGGTTGCGGCGGCGCGGTAGGGGCGCACTTGCGGCGCGCTGCCAGGCAGCCGCTGCGGGTGGCGCGGTGGCGGTGCGCTGGCGGCGCGTCGTGTTTTTTAAAAAAAACTTTTTTTTTTGCATTTTTCGAGATTTTTTTTTCTCGATTTTCGAGCTGTACGGCCCTGGTAGGGTAAATTTTTTTTCCTGTGGTCACGGGGGCCAAACTGAGTCGAGTTTTATATGATTTCGACTCTCCCGGACCTTCTGAACGCAATGGCGGAGTCCGTTTCTGCTCAATCTGCTCCAGAATATCGTGCCTCCTTCAAAGTGACAGAAAACCCTAGAAACAAGCTATGGCTGTCGTCTTCGAATCCAAGCTCCAAGAACTTCAACCTCGGCAGCGGCAGGGAGGCTCTGATACCATGTAAGATTTCACAAATGTGCAAATCCACAAAAAACCAAGATCACCTGCAAGCAAAATACCAGAAGCTGGAGTGAAAACCTGAGAGAGAGAGAGAGCTAGGGTTTTGAGAATCTCAGCGGAGTGAGAGCAAAATTGTATTTCTCAAAAGTATGAACAATAATTACAAAAAGTGGCTTATAAGGTGAGAAACCCTAAAGCTGGAGAAAGCTAAGTTTGTGCATTTAATAATTAATAAACATATTAATTATTATGCACCTAAATGACAAGCTTAAGTGAAAAAAGAATAATAGTGACCTTTAATAATTAAATCAGATAGACTTAATTATAAAGGTAAATATACTATTACTCTAACACTAGTGGCCTGCGGGCTTATGATAGCAAGGGGTTGCTTGGAAGTGTGAGTACAAGTTTAGATCCAATGGTGGTTGTTCCTATCAGAGACTGCCTGTTGTAGATCTGAACTAGTTGGTGGTTCCTTGGATCTTGTGAGATCTTACTGATACTTTTTTATTTCATTGTAATAGGCCGAAACTTGGAAGGCCTTACAACTGGGCATGTTGAATGAAATTCAGTTTTGAATCATTATCTTGTTGTATTCCACTACAATTGTTGTTGTTATAATTGGCAGTTGTAGGTTTGGACCATCCATTATTGGATCCTCCATCCCTACCCTACGTCAAGTGGTATCAGAGCTTGAAGATCTTGAGTGTGTAAATCAGTTGAGGCTGTTTGCACCGGGACCTTGTTGATGATTTGTTGCCTTGGGTTTTCGAAGATCTTGAAGGATGTCTCCAAGAGGATTCGACCCTAGTGCATATGCAAATGAATTTAGAGCTTTGAAGAAACAAGTGCAAGACCTACAAGAGGAATTATGAAGGTAGAATACAAAGAAGAAGGTTGTGAAGAGACGACGACAGCTTGTGGAAGTCCCTGATGACTTGGCTATAGTTGATGAAATGTCTATTGGTTCACATGAGCAGATAGATGGATCTGGCATGGAACTTGCAAATTATCTTGTTGTGTGCAATGAGATTATTGGTGGTGAAGAGATTTATTTTGATGCTCAGTTGGTGGAGTCTGACATGAAACCTGTAGAGCAACTTGTGGTTGTTGCTAAGATACTTGTGGTTTCTGATGATGTTGTTGACCTTGTTGAGGCTGGTGAGAAGATTTGTCTTCATGTTCAGTTGGTTGTGTCTGACATGGAGATTGCAGAGCATCTAATTGGGTGTGATCAGATTGTTGTTGGTGAAGATTTACTTGATGTTGAGGTTGGTGAGAAGATTTGTTTTCATGTTCACTCAGTTGTGTTTGACATGGAGATTGTAGAGCATTTGGTTAGGTGTGATCAGATTGCTATTGGTGATGAGTTATTTATTGCTAAACACCTTTGTGATGATGATGTTGGTGACTTTATTTTGTTCAGTGTTATGGTGCAGATCTTATTTTTTGATTGTGGACTTGAATTGCTAGTTGATAGTAATGAGTCTTGTGATGAGTTGCAGATATGGGATGCTGATGATGAGGTATTTCATATTGATGTGGATCTAACTTTGGATCTACTTGTTGGGGAGTTGGATACTCTTATTTCTGATATTGGTTGTGGTGATTAGTGGTATTCTAATTGGATTGATGAGATTCATTTGATCCTGATGTTTGAATGGATGAAGCATAGATGGTTGATTTTCCATTTTGTTCTTTTGTCCTTGAGGGATTGGAAGCCTTTGGTGAAGATGAAGGTGATTGTAGACATTTATCTTAAGATTAAAGTATGGGAAATACTTTCTATTTACCTAGGTAGTCTGATGCAGGAGCATTTTGGGTTCCTGAAGATCTTTCTTTATCTTGGAGGAGTTCCCAGGCAGAGGGATGCAATGCTTTGTTTTGGGCAGCTTTCTAAGTTTTTGGGTTGTGTTGATCTGTGGAGATCCTTAGCATGTGTGATGAAAGGATTTTGTTCCTTTATGTGTGTAGAAGATATGTCTAAGGTTTTAGCTCTTGCAAGGCATGGTTTGGGAGATATTGGATGAACCATTTCAAAGTTGCAGTTGTTTTCCTTACCGTCGGAGTAGTGTTTTCCTACAATTTTGAAGTTGATTGCGGGACGTGGTGCCATTGATTCTTATTGAATCAGCCTTTTCACTCTTAGCACCTTAAAGAGGACCTAAATTTATATCATTTACCAAGGGTGAAACTCATAATTCATTATGAGTAAAAAGTTATGACCATTTTGCATGGGGACCTATTTTCTGCCAGTGTTCCCGCCGGAGCTGTTCCTGCAGTTTTGGGGCTGATTGCACATAGTGGTGATGTTGATCCTTAATGAATCATCCTTGGAGATCTTATATAATTTAAGAGGACCTAAAGTAATACCATTTCCCAAGAGTGCAAGCCCTAATTCATTATGAGTAAAAAGTTATGCTCGTTTTACTCCAGGACCTATTTTCTGGCAGTTTTCATGCGAAACATGGAGTGTTTCTTCTTGCGTGGTTCCATGTGATGAGATGGGGCCTTGTGTGGTTAAGAGAATGTTATTGGGTCATTTTTGGACCTAAATCCAAAGGTGCATTAAGTTTTGATCATTCTTGCATTAGTTTTGGTTTCTCTTATTGGACTGGACCTATATTGTAATTAAAAGCCCGACTGGCCGACTTGTGGCTTAGCTGGCTATATATTGAGAGCTTGGGTAGATGTTTAGTAGTTATAGGTGAAGTAAGAGAGTAGTAGATGATCATTAGATCATTAGGAAGAGTAGTGTAGAAGCAAATTTGTGAATCTAGGACTTTGTAGTAGAACTAGTGGCCTACGGGCTTAGGACAACAAGGGGTTGCTTGGAAGTGTGAGTACAAGTTTAGATCCAATGATGGTTGTTCCTATCAGAGACTACCTATTTCAAATCTAAAATAGTTTGTGGTTCCTTGGATCTTGCGAGATCTTGCTGATACTTTGTTATTTCATTGTAATAGGCCGAAACCCAGAAGGCCTTACAGCCAGGCATGTTGAATGAAATTTAGTTTTGAATCATTATCTTGTTGTATTCCACTAAAATTGTTGTTGTTATAATTGGTAGTTGTAGGTTTGGACCATCCATTATTGTATCCTCCATCCCTACCTTGTGTCATAAAGAGAGGGATCCTGCAGCTACATGAGCTGAAAATTAAAAGAAGTTTTTTTGGAGCTCTAGAAGAATCCATAGATATTTTGATAGGCCAATAATTCAAGCCTCTCTAATCCAAGATTCCAAAACTAGTGTTCCATCTATCCCCCATCTAGAGGTAGGATACTGGGAATCTATCCAGTCTCTTAGAGATTGCATCTCCAATTCTCCCATTGTTCAAATTAAACATGTCATTATTTGGCTTTACATTAATAACATTTAAAATCTCAATATTATCTCTGAGGAGTATGACAGAAGGATCCAACCTAGCCACACCCCCTCTTTTCTATTCCAAGCCACAAATTGCATTAATGTCTCTAGCCAAGATCTAAGTGAGTTAGTAGTTCAAATAATGAACATATTTAATGTGATCTTAGAGCTGAGATTTACCTAAGAGAGTTGTAGGAGCATAAATATTGGAAAAAAAGACAAATTTCACCTGAATCTAAACAAGAGGCAACCATAAAAATAGAAGAGTGTTATGTAATCTACCACTAAGGGATAATCTTTCTTGGGTCCCATAAGCAAGCCATACCCCCTAAACTATCATGAGCCCCAACATATTGGCAAGCTCCACACGACCAAATCCTAGAAACTCTACTTTCCATTTCCTCTACTAATAATTTAGTCTCTTGAATGAAAAAAATGTCAAGAGAATGAGAAGCAATTAAATCCTGAACAACCTTTTGTTTAGGGATTCTATTCAACCCCCTCACATTCCATGATAAGATAATCATTTTCGAGGATGAGGAAAGTGGGAATCAACGGGTTTCATAGACTCAACAAAAGTATCCCTAATAATCTACACCTTCTCCTAGTTTGTCTTTTGTCCACTCTTTAAAGATTTCTCTATAGACCCCTTCTTAAGGGGGTTTTATTGTATACCTAAGGCATGAAAAGTCTTGTTATTCTTTCCAAACTCCAAAGATCCATTTAGTGAAGGAGAAGTTGAAGCTACTACATTAACCACATCTTTTGAGAAGGGTCTCACTAGGCTCTGCCACCACTAAAGATATCAAAGGAAAATCTGTATCCATATGCGTAACTCTCATATCCACTATGGTTTCATTTTTTGACTGTTTCCATCACCTTCCTCCAATGCCACTTCCAGAAGTTTAGCACCCAAAGAAAGTTCAACTAGAATTATCTCCTCCTAAACTAAGTTATCCAAAGCTTCAAAGCAACTAGAGACCCCATCATTTTGTCTATCCATCCAATTTCAATTTTGGCCTCTTCCCCTATTACAATTTTTGACAAGAATAGAGCCATATTTATTTGTAGTACCATCAAACATAGGAGCTTTCCCTTTATCCACCCTAGGAGTTGAACTAGCAAGAACATTAACTAAAGAAAATGGCTTGGATCTAGGGCATTTCCTTTGTAGATGCCCATACTCATGATAGATTCTACATATAAATGGCAGTGTCTCATAATCCAACTGTTTAATCCAAGAAGAGGATCCAAAACATATTTCCATAGAATTTGGTAATGGGTTATTCAAATCAACTTCAACACAGATATGAACATATGAGATTACCTTTCTATCTTGAATCCGAGTTGCAGAGCTAACAGGTTTCCCGAGTAGAAGACCAATAGAATGAAGAATGTTGTCTCAACAAAACTCCAAGGGGAGCCTTGGTAGTTGAATCCAGATAGTAACTCACAAGGGAAGCTCCTCAATTGAGTTGAAACTTGGATTCATGTGCATTTCTGGATTTGATTGTGTGTGTTTTTTAGCATCAACATTTTAGATCACACTGTGTTTTTTTTAGCTCTTTCCTGATGATGGATCACAGAGTGTGATCTGAAACATTGATGCTAAAAAACACACACAATCGAATCCAGAAATGCACATGAATTGTTAAAATGGATTGTGGAAATCTGATATTATTAATTGAAACTTGGATGCCAAGGTTTGACAAATTGCCCAACCTAGTTAAATAAATACGAGCATCCTTCAAAAGATTTATGCCTATCTCCCACACATGAAAAGAAAACCAAAAAATAGTTATTGGATGCCAATATTATGTCCATATCTCCTTCAAGATTCTAGACCTTTCACACCCATAATTTTAGAACTGGTAGAGAAAGGCGAAGCCCCAAAAGTTTGCAGATAAGAGCATGCTCGTTCCAATAAGCAATATCCTCTACAATAGATTCAGGATGGAAAACCAAAACTAGACACTCCTGACATCTTTCCAAACATCCATTCACTTTCTTGATTTTTAGGACACTCTTTGGAGAGGCATCACCATCACCAGAACTCCTAGTTGATTCCTTAGCATCCACATGCATAGAAATTGATGGTTCTAAAACATCCATAGCCTCAAAATTTATCAAACCTAAAGAGGCACCATCATTATCCATACAAGTCTCTTTACACCACAAACCCTAAGCTCCTTATTCCAAAAATGCCCTATCTTGTAAAAGCTTTATACCCTCTACAATTCACACACTAAAAATCCAACAATCAAAGCCTTACTGCAACAAAAATGAAGGAACGGTGCTTGACCTACACCCCCTGATCTATACCCCCACATTAACACCTAAGCCCACCCATGGGCTCCCCCTAGTAGTACGCCCACTGTGAATCACAACCAAGTCCCCCGCTGAGCTCTACCACTACGAACCAGACCAAACAAAGAGATAGGGCATGCATGCCCTACCTTAGAATTGCTCTTGTACACAAAGCCATTTCATCTCCCCTCATTACAATCTTATTTACCTATATTAAAAAGAATTTTTTATTAGTGTTTTATTAGTATTTATCTTCTTTTTTTAATAATCTTTCTTTTCTCTTTTTTGAAACATTAAAAAAGATAATCCTAATAAAATAAGATGATATTGAAAGATATTCTTATCAAATAAGAAATAAAAAATTATAGATTTTTTTCTTTTATGCACATTCTTTTTCTTAGTAAATTATATATATATATATATATATATATATAATTTTTGATCGGTAAAATTTGTTTGGGATATTTTCGAGCCAAAAAGTGGATTTGAAAATGGTTCAACGAGGGACTAAGGTGGTTTTGAAATGTGAAATAGGTTTAGTGGACAACTGTGGATAGTAATACCACAATATAAAACCTATCGGCTAATAAATTTTATTCATAAAAAAATTAAGAAGATAACCATTGTTGAACACAAATATCAATTGGTATGAGTTTTTCAGAATTTTAAATTACTTTTAGTTGAAAATTGTTGGTGTAATTAATTATTCCTAATTACACTTTACTTAATCTTACTTAGGTTAATGCATTGCATAGTAGTTTGTGATTGAGACACCTAGGAGTGTGCACATCTATTAAGCACATGGTGTAGGAGAAATTCTACTTTTGGTGTGATAGTTGTCTTCACATACCTCGTTGTGTGTGAGATCCACCTTTTGTGCTCTTATCACATTATCATCCTAATCCATTGCACATACTTTATTGCATAATGGAGGATGATCCACATTTGGTGGACATGTGATTACACCTAGCATAGGAGATAGCTTATCAGCTCCTTATCACTCTCTCATATCGCATTTCCTATATAAGGAGGCCTATTATGTAATCATTTACATATGAACATTGATTCATTCATCAATTCAATCAAGAGCAATTCATTGGATCTATTCAATCCATCATTGCATTCATATTTTCTCTCTTGTGCTTTTCTTCAACCTCTAGATCCTTGGTTCAATATTTGCTATTTGCAAATTCTTACATGGTATTAGAGCCATTGGAGCATTTTAGATTAGCCGATTTGAAGAGAGCTTGATGCAAGCTTTGAAGGTCCAAATCTCAGATCTGGCAACCAGCATACGATAGAGGCATCTTGGAGCAGATCTGACTTCACCATTGCGTCTGGGAGGCTGTTTCGGTTAAAATCGACTATAAACTCGCCCATATCCGATGAAAGTCAAATTCGAGGCAATTTTTTTTTGCAAATCGGACTGTATGGCCCGATCTGCACCTCTGCAGTACGATTTTATTAAAAAAAAATCTTTTTTAATTCTGCAATTATTCAGAATTTTTTTTCTGCAAAATATTTGTTTTTCGGGTTGGTACAGCCCGCGCATTATTTGGTTGTACAGAGAATATTCCCTGGCAATAGCGTCATAGCACAAAGCATGTGGTCAAACTCGAAGGCAACAACAAGCATCACCGGCCTTGCTTGTTTATTTCCTTTGTGGGACGCTTGCATATAAAAAGGGCTTTGAAAACCCTTACCCGCTCAATGTGGGATTAATCTCAACTGAGCGGCGCCCAAGCTCCAGCCTCCGCCACCCGCAACAAGTCTCAACCACCGCCCAGAGTCTCTCACGTGGCTCCTCTTCGCAGTGCTCCTTGTGTGTGTGAAAATTGTACCTGATCTGTAGACACAACACTCAGTAAAACATTAGAGGTTAGTGATAATCAAAATCGTGCAAAATTGAAATCTAATCTAACCAAGCAATTTACTGCTTTCTAATAGGTGTGAGATTGATGTTCTCAGATTGTTATTGAGATCAGTGACCTAGATGACACCTAAATGAAGGATTTGAATTCAATTGATCTAGATATGAGATTGAATGCAATTAAGCTATTTTTGTGATATTTTCTATGCAATAAGAATGATAAAAACTGATATGAATCTATGCTAGATGAAATTGATATGCTATGAATGCTATTGAAAATTGATATGCAATGCTAATCTAACAATGATATGCAATATGAATACAAAAATAAGATTGATCTCACAAAGATGTTGATTCGCAAGAGCTTTGATTCTTCAATTCCAATTCTCCAGCGTGATTGTGCAAAATATGAGATGAATTATGAAGAGCTGAAGCCTTGATTTTATAGAAATCCAGGGCTTTGGAGGTGCATGGGAAAAACCATAAATCACTCAAATAACTCAGGTTGATTTTTGAATTATTTTTAAATAAAGGATAATTAACTCACAAAAACATGCAAAAGCTAAGCTTTAACTCAAAATAGAGTTTAGCTTTAATTGATAATTGATAATTATCTACTTTTATGATTGTGCATGTTTTATTTATGAATTAATTTAATAATAAAGTGATTTATTTCCAACTTAACTGATTTTTGACATAAAATAATTAATTTATGGGTTAATTAACTATTTTACCAAACTTTTATTAAAAATTATATTATTAAATAATGACAACATGCTTTAATTAATTAAATAAAAATTTAATCAATTATTCATAAGAATTTTGATTTATTGTCAAAATTAAATAATACAATTAATAATAGATAGAATTAAATTTAATTAAATAATTAAGTGGCAAATATTAAATCTAATTAATTAAATATGCAAAATATTTAATTAATCAAATTTTAGGATAAATGTGATTTATTGCCAAATAATTATAAAATTAAAGATAATTATGATGATTAGGAATATTGTTAGGAATATTCCTCGATGAAGAATTTAAGATAATTAATTATGATTTGATGATGTTTAGATGTGCCTTAGATTAGGACTTCGATGTCGATTTCATTCAAATTGTTGATATGGAAGGTTAATGAGCATATAGCCCATTTTTGGGGTATTACATTTTGCCCCTCTTTGAATTACTGTGCGAAGCGCAGTGGTTCAAAGATAGTCTGTGTTTGATAAAGATATGAAACTGATTCAAAAGATAAAACTGATATCAAGATAGAAACCGATTGAAAGATATTGAGATAGGAGGTCCTGAATGACTAGAGATAATGTTCACTATAATAGTGAATGAACCTATGATTGCGAAAAAGTGTCAAAATGCCTAATTCAAAACCTTAGGATTGATAAGAAATGAGTGACCCGTTCTAGACTCGATTGTCTTAGCAGAACTAGCAGGTATCACATCCGAATCCTTCAGTTGCCAAAGAACCAAGGAAAGAACACTATGATCGGATGGTTGCAAAAATTGATACAGTTTACAAGATTAGGAGAATACCAGATTGATATGGATCTTGATGAATCTGATATGCCCCAAGTGATGATAGATTTGCCCCGAGCGATGAGGACTTTTGATGAATCAGTGACTAGATGTGATTGTTGTCTTGATCACTGATGAAAGATATTGATAGATTTGATCGATAGAATTTGATTTACAAACTTTGAATGATGTGCAATACCATGCCCCCTTCGGGATTAAAATTGAAATCTAACAAGAAAAGTCAGCGGTGATAGTTTAGAAGCATGTTAATTGATTTGAGAAGTGGTTAAAACCTTTTCGGGAACGCATTCTGCATCGTTAGAAGGTCCTGGAGACCGAAGTTGGACTAGGTTAAACCATGAGTTGACCATAGTTGACCAAGTTGAAATTTCGATAGTTTGATGTAAGATAATTAGTTAAGTTGAATACTGAATTTCTGTGAAGATTAAAGGTTGATTATGCAAGCAGTAGACCGTCTTGGTCCCAAAAATTTTAAATCATGATTTTGACATAATAAACGATCTCAGATTTCAATTTTGATCCTGAAAATGGATTCAGAACGTCAAAATTAGCCAGGGGTGCAATTTTCATGGAAAACAGAGCACTTTTAAAAATTAGGTCAAAAACTATATAAGGCCGGAAGGGTCATTTTCAATTCATTTCAACCCTTTGACTTTAGAGATTCTGTGGAGCCCTCTGAGCGAGAAAAATGGCAGACCAGCGAGAATTGAAGGTACCTATGAGTTCGCACCATTTTGAGCGCAGCCGGAGACATGACAGACCTCGACAGTATGGACATCCGGTAGGTGGACCTCTATTCCCCTCTGAAAATGCATGTTTTTGATGATTTATAGCATTTTAAAAATTTTTCATACGCGTTTTGAGCTTTAGAATTTCGTATGTGTAGAAACTCGTACGAGTCCCAGTCCAGACTCGTACGACATTTAATTTGAATTTAGTTTGTCGTTTCAACCACGCCCAAGTGTCGTATGAGAGGGACCCTTGTCGTACGACATTTCATCGGGTCCCTCGAAACTCATATGAATCTGAGCGTAGTGTCGTATGACATTGATTGTCATTTGGTCTGTTGTGGAATGTCGTACGACATTTGATGCCAGTCTGGAATGTCGTTTGAAAAACAAAGTGTTAAAAACTCATTCTTATGTCAAAAATCTAACTTTTCTGATCCTTCTGCCTGATTGCGGACACTTTGCCCCACCTTCTGAAACTTTAAAAACTATGTCATTCTGATACTTTTGGCCTGATTTTGAACTGAATGTCTGATAAAACACCTTGTTTCTGTATGATTTAGGTCACATATCCCGATGTACATGTTCGCCATTCTTATCCGGCCACCCAAAGATTATGTGTCGCCTTGCCAGACCCTATGAGGGTTCATCTCGCTACATGTGGTTTTGAGCACTTGATACATTTACCTGAGATTAGGGTAAATCACGGCCTACTGACTGCGCTGATAGAGCGATACCATTCTGAGACACAGACCTTTCACCTGCCTACCGGAGAGATCATTGTTACACCAGAGGATGTGTATAGGATCCTTCGTATTCCATTTCATAGTCCTCGTCGGCCTGAGTATGTGAGTGGAGGATCTACTAGTCTGCATGCTTTCAGATGACTGTTCGGTGATGATACCTAGCTGACTGGGTCTATATCCTGGGAGACACTTGTGCAGAGATATGGGCAGACACATCGGCTAGAGTGTATCATCGCGGGGATGATCGGAGAGTTGATTATGCCTGGCTGTCAGCAGAACATCTTTTTGATGGGATGGGCACCTATGGTAGCACTTTTGATGGCTACACCCACTGAGCTTGCTTGGGGTCAGTGTCTGCTGGCTCACTTGTATTCCGAGATGCACGAGGTCGTGTATTAGGACTGCAAGATATTTGCTTCAGGAGCGTTGGTACTGCAGATATGGGCTTGGGAGCATATCCCAGTTTTGAGGCCAGTTTTTCAGATGCAGAGGCAGCCATAGGACCCTGTCATTTATGCTTATGCCAGCTATGTCACACAGGTTCGCATGGGACACACCGAGTACTTCCGCCGGTGTTTAGATGATATGACCTTCGTGATCTAGAGGCCATATTTACAGAGAGAGGCTTGGCCTACTGCGAGAGAGCAATTTTCATTCCTTTTCCAGAGCAGGATACTAATAGGATGGACCTCCACCGTCTTGGAGAGATTTTTGATTACTAGAGTCTAGCATCAGTATGGACGTATTTAGGATGTCCCTCAGGAGTATACTGCTTATGCCCGCATTGTGCGTGAGATAGGGCTCGGATGGACACCACGGCTTAGTTATGCTTTATGTGCTGATGAGTATAGTCATATCATTGGGAGAGACTGGGAGTATCACCCAGAGGTGGTGGATGTAGGAGTTACAGATGCATATGTGGCATGGCTTGCTGATCACTAGATTCACTGATTTTCTGATCCTACAGAGCTGATACCCTCCATGGAGGAGGCTATGGATGTTACAGGGGCTCCTATGAGAGCAGGACTGAGACCACAGGTGGTACACCCTACTCCTCCGAGACAGAGAGCTATGACTCCCTCACAGAGAGCACCAGGACATGCAAGGCCTCTGCGTCCTTCTACATCTATAGCGGGTACATCTTCTGGGACACAGAGATGGAGCAGAGGTGAGAGTGGTACACTGGGCGGAGTAGGATCTGCAGATGATGTTCTAGGAGCTAAGTAGTTTGCAGGTGGTACAGATGTGGATGACACATTTGATTTGGGTGCTGAGGTTAGACGCCATAAGGCGCACAGGGTTAGCACTTCTTTACATGAAGATCAGCCATCACAGCTAGCATAGGACATAGATATGCCAGTAGCTGATGCAGAGCCTGCAGTTCCTCTTACTTCGACCAAGATTATCAAACGGCTTAGAGTCAAGGTCTGGGACCTGAAGATAGAGCATGTCAGATTAGAGGAGAGGCATCGAGAGGCAGATAGGCAGCGTATAGAGCAGCGTGCAGAGATGCAGAGATTATAGGCAGAGGTGATTCATCAGACTATGCAGGCCTCATATTATGTATCTGCTTACTATGCAGTAGTCCCTGCTGCACAGAGAGTGCCCACCTATTCTCAGTACATGGCAGCATCAGAGGGAGCTAGGGCACCGAGAGCGGAGGCGATACCAGATGCACCACCTCCTCCTCCACCAGATGCAGAGGAGCATGCTAACAGTTGATTTCTCTTCTTATCTGTTACTTTCTCACTGATACATTATTGTGTCTGATAGCTCTACAGAGCTCATTCGTTTGTACCCTGTGCTAGTAGTGCACCCTTGACTATTTGAGATTTTTGATATATAGATGAGATCGATATTTTTGGTTGTGACATCATGTGTACTTGTTATTTTTGTTATGCATGATGATATCATGTGATGTTAATGCTATGAGTAGTGTAGAATGTATGTATGGATCAATGCAATGCAATGATTTCTTTCATATGTATGAATGTTATGCAGATGTAATGATTATGGAAATATGTATGTTTATGCAATGGATGTAAATGTAATGCAATAAATGTTTATGATATGATTGGTAAATGCAACGATATACATGATATGTTTTGCAGGTTGACGAAGACAAGTACTCAGTCTTATGTCAAAAAGATGGTTAACGCAGGAGGATCATTGCTTGTGATTCTGCGAAGAGACCTTCGAGTTAGGTTCAACTCTTGTTAGATTTGAAGATGTGATTGAAGAATCATTTAAGCTTTGAAGTTTATTTAGCCATTGTGAGATCATGCAAACATGCAAAATGCAAAGAGACATGCATGAAGAAATGCAACCTAAGACCTAGGACCTAGTCACTGATCATGTGTTGATTTGTTATCATCATTGAACTTTTAGGTAACCGGATAAATCAATATAATGCCCACTAGCTATGAAACCATAGACATATGAATATTGATTTGTATGCACAAGAATCAATACAACACTCACTGGTTATACAACCATGGACATATGAATATTGATTTGTTTTCGGAATGTTGGATTAGATATAAGCACCAAGGCACAAACGCCAGGATGACTTGAATATCATGTCCATTTTGATATAGCAATTTGTATAAGCATCAAAACATAAACATCGTGATGACCTGAATATGCCTTACATTGTAAACACATCAAATAGTCAAGAGATCATTCTAGATCCACTGTGAATTACCCGTAGTGACCCTTTATCATTCACATCCTTAGGCAAGATCACGTTTCACAGTAGGAGAAAGAACTCACTCAAAAAAGACAACAGTTAGATCAAACTTCTTTAAATTTTCTGGGTATCAATGGTCGAGGTACGCATGGCCATCCAATTCGAGATAGAGGCTCTTATAGTCGGACACCATTTCAATCTGGAATTTCCAAAGTTGTTAGATTTTCACATACAAGCAGAAAACAAAGAAAAGATTATGCCCCCAGTCATCACTCTCTAAATCCTGTAAAGGACATCATCGAAGGGCTCGAAGGGACACAATATGAAAAAATTTCAATGTGAATCAGTAAGCATACAAGGAGATAAAAGCATGTAAAAAGCATAGATTGTTTTCAGTTGAGTTTTGATGTTTGATTGCGTTGTTGTAGATGCAAAATCCTTTCTGGAGACAAGACTGACTGACTGACTCACATGAAGCTTCAAAGGACTCTGACTGGATATGATACGTCTAAGACGTACCAGAGACCATAGGATATGACATTGATTGCCCCCAAGTGTTAAACATTGATAGGATACAGACGCTTGAGCTGATTGGTGTATAGACCGACTTATTGAAAATTAGAAATGCAGAAACAAACCAGGAGATATGTACAAACTAAAGCAAGACTGAAAGTTAGGAAAGACCAAGATTGCACTGATAGATGGAGCATTTTGAAACAAGTGGCGCCCATTTGCCAGGTTTTTACCATCTTGGCAGAGATTCTATTTTTGCTACCAAGGCGCCTGTTTCCAGGTTTTCACCAAGGCACTTTTTCTTTTTTTTTTAAATTTTTTTGTATTTTTCATTTTTAAATTTTTTTTTGAACTTTTGATATTTTTTGTTTTTTTTGTGAATCATCAAGGCGCCTATTGCTAGGTTTTCACCAAGATGTTCATTTTTTCAGGACTTTTTCTAATTTTTAGGATTTTTTTTAAGACATTTACCAAGCACTGAATGCCTTAGGCGTAGAATTTCTTCAGATGGAGAACGTTGATTGGTTCTTGGAGCTGTTCTCCTTCAGTCATTGAGAGTTGATAGGCACCAGAGCCAAAAGTAGCAGTGATAACAAAGGGACCCAGCCAATTGGGTTCGAACTTCCCTTTGCATTCTTGATGTGATTGATTTTTAGGATTTTCTCTCAACACTAGATCACCAACCTAAAATTCTCTGTGTCTGACTTTTTTGTTGTAGCCTCTAGACATTCTTTTCTAATACACTCTGAGATGATTATACGCTGCTTGCCTGCGCTCATCTAGTAATTCAAGTTCTTGTAACCTAGACACTCTGTAGTCTTCATCAGTGACAAGTCCATGCATTCTAATTCTGAGTGATGGGATTTCAACCTCAATAGGCAGTACCACTTTAGACCCATAAACTAAAGCAAAAGGTGTAGCCCCTGTAGGCGTTCTGATACTAGTTCTATAGGCCCAGAGAGCTGGATTGATCATCAGATGCCAGTCTCTTCCTGTTTTATTAATTGTTCTGTGCAAGATCTTCAGGAGATTTTTGTTTGAAGCCTCAGCTTGTCCATTCCCTTGAGGATAGTAAATAGAAGACCAATGTTGTGTAATCTTGAATTTAGCACATAAGTCATCTAGATCTTTGTTTTTGAATTGTCCCCCGTTATCTGTGATTATAGAGTGAGGGATCCCATATCTGCAAATGATGTAGTTCAGGATGAACATAGAGATCTGTTTCCCTGTTGCTTGTGTTAGAGGAACTGCTTCTACTCATTTTGTAAAATAATCTATAGCTGTGATTATATGGGTATGTCCATTAGAAGAGTGTGGATGGATAGTGCCTATGAGATCAAATGCCCATTGTTGAAAAGGCCATTGTGTAGTAAAGGGAATTAGATCTCTCCCTAGAGCATGAATCAAGTTGCCATGTACTTGACACTGTTGATAGTTTTTAGCAAATTTAATAGCCTCTTTCTCCATTTCAGGCCAATAGTACCTAGCCCTAATAAGTTTTCGAGCTAACGTTAAACCGTTCGAGTGTGACCCACATATACCCTCGTGGACTTCCTCTAATGCACGTTGAGACTCTTCCCATTCTAAACATCTAAGCAGTGTACCATCTAGACCTCGTTTGTATAGATTATTACCAATGATGACATATCGAGATGCAGATAGGATAAGGTTTCATTTCTCAAAATGGTTAAAGGACTCAAGGATGATTTGGTCATGGAGATAGGAGAACAGATTTTTGTAGCAAGATGAGTCATAACCTACAACAGTGCAGATCATGCGGGTTTCAGGGGAGTCATATGCAGGATAGGATAGGGCTTCCACCAGGAACTCCTAGCGTAGCTCATGTTCGGGCTGCTGTAAAAGAGTAGATAGTGTCACCATTGCATCGGCAACCTTATTCTCCATTCTGGGTATTTGCTCAAATGTGATAGAGATGAAGTATTTCTTTAAATCATCTACCATTCTCTTGTAAGGAATGATCTTTTCATCTTTGGTTTGGTACACATCATTGACTTGGTGGATAACCAATTGTGAGTCTCCATGGATGTGCATCTCTGTAACTCTCCACTGTATTGCCATTTTCATACCATTGAGAAGTGCCTCATATTCAGCAATATTGTTTGTGCAAGGAAACTTTAGTCTGAATGCTTTGGGTATTGAGTATCCGTGAGGAGTGATGAACAATATGCCTGCTCCAGATCTATTCTGTGTGTAGGAGCCATCAAAGAATAACCGCCATGCTCTAGAAGAGAGGTGCATGATAGAGGAATCAAGAAATTCCATTTGCATGGGTGTATCATCAAACAGTGGTGCTTCAGCTAATTGATCCGCAATGACCTGTCCTTTGATAGCTTTTCTTTCAACATATTCAATGTCAAATTCGCTCAAGAGCATGACCCATTTAGCTAGTCTACCTGTGAGGGCAGCTTTGCTTAGGAGATATTTCAGTGGATCAATTTTAGCTACCAAGTGAGTAGTATGAGCTAACATGTAGTGTCTCAGTTTCTGTGATGCAAAGATCACAGCTAGACATGCCTTCTCTATCATTGAGTAGTTCTTCTCATAGGCCACTAAAGTTCTGTTGATATAGTAGATGGCTCTTTCTTTCTTGTTCTCATCATGCTGTGCTAGCAATGCCCCCAGTGATGTATCTGTTGCGGAGACATATAATATTAATGGCTTCCCATGAATAGGAGGCATTAAGATAGGAGGATTCGAGAGATAATTCTTGATATGATCAAAATTCTTTGCACAGTCTTCATTCCATGCAAAGGTCACACCTTTATGTAATGTCTTTGTGAAAGGTTGTGATATGTCAGCTAACTGTGATATGAATCTTCTGATGGACTAAACTCTGCCTTGCAACGTCCTCATTTGACTGATATTTGTGGGAGGTTGCATCTCTATTATAGCCTTGACTTTAGCCGGATCAACTTCAATACCTTTCTTGGAGACGATGTATCCTAGGAGCTTTCCAGAAGTGACTCCAAAAGAACACTTTTTAGGATTTAGTCGAAGACTAAATTTTTCCATTCTGTCGAGGATCATGCTCAAGTCTGTTAGATGTTCAGTTCTAATCATGGATTTTGCCAAGGTATCATCCATGTACTCCTCCATTGTTCTATGCATCATATCATGAAAAATAGATGTCATTGCTCTTTGGTATGTAGCTCCCGCATTTTTGAGTCCAAATGGCATAACATTCCAACAGAAGGTTCCCCACACACATGTGAATGCAATTTTCTCTTGGTCTTCTGGAGTAATTTTGATTTGGTTGTATCCAGAAAAACCATCCATTAAGGAATACATTTCATAGCCCGCAGTCATGTCCACTATCATATCAATGTTAGGTAGTAGAAAATCATCCTTAGGGCATGCTCTGTTCACGTCTCTAAAGTTCGTGCACACTCTAATTGAACCATCTGGTTTTGAAATAGGTACAATGTTGGAGATCCACTCAACATAGTCTATGACAGGGATGAATCCAGCTTTTAGGAGTTTTTTTAGTTCTGCTTTGACTAAGAGTGCAACATGAGGATGCATCTTTCTCAATTTTTGCTTGATTGGTTTTACTCTAGGAGCAATGGATAGATGGTGCATAATGAGATTGGGATCCAATCCTAGCATATCTGAATATTTCCATGCAAAATTGATCTTTTTTTCTGATAAGAATGTAGTGAATTTTTGTTTCTCTTCTTCTGATAGAGATTGTGCTACATTTACCAATTGTGGTTCCTCTATTGTACCCAAATTGATGGATTGAGTGGGTTCAATCAGAACTAGAGATCTATCCTGTAAATGACTCGGAAGGACATCAAATATCTCATCCTTAGGTGCCTCAGAGAGGTTTTCACCTTCAGATACGTCTTTTCTTTTTACTTTTGTAGGATCTGAGACTGCCACAAAGTGGTTTTCACCCTCAGAACTCTTTTTCTTTTTCTTTTTATTTTTTTGACTAAGATATTTGATGTCCAACTCGGTCATGCTAACGCTCAGTTCGCTGATGGAAGTCCTCATAGGCTCGACTGCATTGAGGTAACAAGCAAGGGCATAGTCACTGGAAAAGGTGTAAACACCATGGCTTGGGTTTGTGGAAGTTTGGTCGATAAGATCAGGGCATTGGATAGTCAAAGTGGGAAAGGCTTGGGATATGGTGTTCACGGATGGGGATATGTCATCATTGGTCCTAACCCGACGCTCAAGTTCAAAGGTGATATTACAGCTCAAAATGTTTAACTCATGAATAGGCTCAATGTTATCGTGGGAATCCTCTTTAGCCATAGGTGGATCAGACACGTTAAGTTCATTATTTCGCTCTAGACCTACGTTGGGTTGAGATACATATTAGTGAATAACATCAATATATTTCTCTATGATAAGCTCATCTTCTTTTGGAATGGCACCCCATTCATAGTCATTTGACTCAGCTTTTGATTCAGGATCTCTAGGAAATCTTAGAAAATGTGTGAAATCAGGATGAATACCCCAAGAAGGATTACCCTCAGTCTCTGACTTGAATTCATATTCATGGGAATCAGTGTCAGAATAACTACCCCCTTCTTCTTGATCAGTTTGATTACCTTCGAGATTGGCTGGTTCTTGTGGTGCAACCATCTCTTGCGCTATAGTAGGTTCTTGTGTTTCTACTACTTTAATTCTTTTGATAGGATCATCTTTATCATCAAGAAGATATTTGATCTCTTTAGGCAATTTTTCATAGGGGATGAGTTCTGAACTATCTGAATCATCATCTGAGGGTTCTGTCTCTTCTTTCTTGAGAAGGGGTTCTCCTGGTGCAATTTGTTCTATGACATGAGAACAACCACCTTTGAGATGATAGGGTTTCTTCTGAAAGCCTAAGCCACTAGTATCTTTGTTGGCTCTACCAGTATGTGGAATGGGTGTCACAAGACCCTTTCCTCTGATTCCTAGAGGTCCTTGACCGGAATATCCCATCTTGGCTATCAATTTGTTCCCTAGACCATATGAATTAGAAGGGATTGTAGGTGCTATAGATTCACTAGGTTGAACAATTTTAGATTCAGAATCCTCTTTGTATAGCCATGCCAGCACAACTTCATCCTCTTCAAATTCTTGTTTGGATACTTGCTCCGCCATAAAATTTCTTTTGTATGCTTCCATAGGTTCCTTAGGTTCTGATTTAGACTGCTTCAAGGATTGTCCATACGACTTAGGTGAGATTGGGAGAGATGTCAGAGACAAGACTGGCTCTATAGTGTATTCTCCCATCCCATTTTCTTTGATATTGATCTCTTTAGCAATGTCTTCCATCTTGGATGTGGAAGCCACATTTTGTTGCTTGATGGAAGATTCTCTGTTATTGGGAACAAGCTTATCGACACTTTCCTTCAATGTATTGCAAGTTGTACTCAGATCTGCTGGGATAGTAACTTCTACCCCTTCATAGGGAAATTTCAAGCATTGATGGTACGTAGAAGGAATGGCTTGCATTTCATGGATCCAGGGTCTCCCTAGAAGGATATTGTAAGCCAATGGTAGATCAAGCACCTAACATGTGGTATCTTTGATGACCGGACCCACTCGGATGGGTAAGACAATGGTGCCTTTAGAAGCTCTTTCTTGTTCATCATAGGATTTTATGGTGATCTTCTTTCGAGGATCAATAGCCATCTCTGAGAATCCCAACTGTGTGATTAAGTTGTAAGAACAAATGTTGAGGCTTGCGCCCCCATCTATCAACACACGTTTGACTCGATGGTTCTGGATCAAGACTTCTATGTGTAAGGGCTGATTATGTGGGTGACTTAGGGAGTTGTCATCTTCCTCTGAGAAGGAGATATATTGCTAAGACGTTAGATGACCAACCATAGTCTGGAACCTGTCTAGATCTAGATCATCAAGAACATTAGAGCTGAGCAAAGCTTTGTCTAGGATATCTCTGTGAGCTGGGGATATTCGAAGTAACTCAAACATAGAGATTTTGGCATTGGTATGTTGGAGTTGTTGGATGATACTGTAAGATGTAGGTCTTGTATCCTTTGGATTGGAAGATTTCAAGGCAGCCTTCTGTTTAGAAGTAGATGTGAGATTGAAAGGTATCTTAGGGACATTAGATGAACTTGGTGTTTGTCCTTTCAGATGATCCTGAGCTTGTGATTTGGTAACCGCATTAGCTGAGGAATGATTTTTGTCTCTTCGTACAATCATGATGACATTGCAGCTCTCAAAGAGACATGGTTCAACCATATTGATGACAGCATTGTTTCCAGGGTAGGCATAGTTGACTTTTGCCCCCATGTTAGGCTGAGAAGTGGAAACTCCCTTGCCATGTTGTGGAAATGGTTCTGTAAATGCTGTGTGATCATTATTGCTAGTAGGATTATCAATCATGATGTCCCCTTGATCTATCAAGTCTTGAATAGTATGCTTCAAGTGGAAGCATCCATTAGTTTTGTGGCCTTTAGTCTGATGGAAAGCACAGAATTCATTATCTTTCCACCAATATGGTTTTGGATCCGGATCAGGGTTTCGGATTGGTGGTAAAGAGATCATGTTATCAGCTATCAGGGTTCTCAGGGCAGATTCTAAAGATTCTCCCAGGGGAGTAAACTTTCGTTTATTATCCCATCGTTTGAATGGCTTCTTTGGAGATGGTGCAGCAGATTTTTGCTCTGAAGCTTCAATGGCTTTGGTAGCAAGGGTGAGATTGTAGGCCGGTGCCTTTGATGGGGTACGGATAGTGTCAACAACACCATCAGATATGATACCTTTGTTTCTATTCCAGCTCTTGTTTTTATCTTTTGAGCTAGATCCAGATTCGGACTTGTCCTTTTGAAGTGTGATTTCTCCTTTCTTGACAAGTACTTTCTCAATCTTGATTGCATTATCCACCATTTTATCAAAAGATACATGATCTTGCATTTGTAATGGATAGTTGAGCTTTGGAACAAGGTTATTGATAAAGATTTCAAGTTTCTCCATTTCAGGAATTGGTCTAGCATATAAAGAAAACTTCTTTCACCACCTCTTGAGAAAAGTTAGGAATGATTCCCCTGGATATTGCTTGAGGTTATAGATATTGATCATGGTGACCGGATGTTGAATGTTGTAGGAATATTGTTGATAAAACAATTTAATCAATTCCTTAAAAGTTTTGATCATAGAAGGTAATCTTGAAAACCACTAAATGGATGCTCCTCCCAAGGATCTAGGAAAAAGACACATCAGATAGGTCAGTTCATGCATGAATTCCATGGATTGCATACAGAACTCTCTGACATGATCTTGAGGATCAGAGTGTCTGTCATATTTGTCATACTTTGGTATCTCCACTCTTTTTGGGAATGGATGCATATACAAGTCTTTGTCAAAAGGGAAAGGACAAAGGGCCTCCATGGAGAATTTCTTGGGTTCCTTCTCTTTCTCAATTTTATTCATTTTGACCTGCATAGCGTGCAGTTGGTTCATTATGGCCGTCATAGGAGTTTCTTCCTCATGTGTGATGATATCTTCGACATTGAAGTGAGGAGGAAGTTTAGCTCCTTCTTGGGCTAATTGCAAAAAGTATGCCTCTCTATCCACTTTCAAGAAATGCCTCATCATTCTCTTGAATTCATCGTCATTCTGACATCGATGGATTTTAGAGGGTGTAGGTTCTTGGTCGGCATTATGTTGAGAATGGTGTCCCTAGGATCCTCCTCCTAGAGAACCGTGGTTTGTCCCTGCTTGAGACATGATAGGAGTTTTTGGACTCTCTGGAATAGATTGAGGAGGAGTTTACTGATTACCTCTGTGAGTTGATAGAGGAGGTAGGTAACCAGTTTTTAATCAAAAGTTACCGAGACCGTCGTCTTTGTAGATACCGGACTTGATGAGTTGTTCAAGAGTTGGACCCGGGGTATTGGTCAAAAGTAAGTTCTGAGATGTTTCTTCTGATTTCTTGTGTGAAGAAGCTCTGGTCTCCACCATTAACTTTGAATGAAACAGAAGAAAAGGACGAAGACAACTGAAGAACAATTTGATTTGAGAAAATTGGATGACGCAACCTTGTCAAGATTATGATAGTTTTCAAGATCTGATGAGATGTGGGTGAAGGAAAATGTGCCCTAGATGTATGGGATAGATCGCCCAAAAGATAGCGGACACGAGTTCTCAACACTTAGTCTATTTTTGAAGATTGATTGAAGATTGATAGTTATGACGAGGTTTTGACACGAGATAAAAAGGACTCAAATTGATCAAACAGAAGGCTAGATCAGATTCAAAAGATCAATCTCAGAAAATGGTAGAATGCTCAATAGCTACTGCTCTGTTCCTGACACAATGATATTTTTGACAGATTCTGGAACTAGGCTGGAAACATTGGATATCTTGCAATTTGACAATTTTTGACAACTCTCTCAAATTTTTCCAAACGACACTCTGCAGACTCGTACGACACTGGGTAGTCTATGAAACGACAGTTGACAAAACTCGTACGACAGTTGCTAACAAGGTTTTGACTTTCTTGAATTTGCTGGTTTGAAAACTCGTACGACACTAGGTTCTCAATCGTACGACAGATGGGCAATACTGAAACGACACTCGACAAAACTCGTACGACTGTTGACTTCTTGAAATGACTTTTGACTCCAGAAAGATTTTACGTCAATTTTTGCAAAATTTAAGGTCTTCAGTTTTGGATTGTTTGCAAATTGTACTGTCCAGATTTTGAAGGTTATACCAGATTTGATCATTTTTAATAGCCAAGTAGATAAACAAGCACGCAGAACAGCAAGCAAGTGATTCCAAGCACGTTTGAAAACAATGAACAAGGGCAAAAGCAACCTTGCGCATGAACAATCAAGTGACCAAATTGTGCTAATCCCTGAGAGGACTAATTGTGTATGTTCTGAAAAGTTTTGCAATAACACACATATACCTGAAAATGAAAAAAAAATTGGCCTCTCTAGGGTTTTTAGTAATGGTTTGACTTTGCAACTTTTATGATTCAAAGGGGTGAACTCCAATCCTGGCGCACCAGGGTTTTGACACACTCTGAGAACTTAATCTTCAAGAGCTGCTAGGGAGATCTGACAACCCAACAATGAACCATACCCGTGGAGATTTCTTCCACAAGGACATTTATATAGCGACTGTCACTACCACGGTGAAAATGGTTATTACTGCTTGAGGTTTCGTCAACGCAGTTTGCCCTGTAAAGGGATTGTCCGCTACGGTTAACCCTCTCTAAAGGTGACTCACAGATTTATACCACAAGGGGACTTGGCTCCAGATTTAAGGTTTTGATACCTCTTCACTTTTAACCCAAACAAAGCAAGCAGATGAATCCGACACGCTAAGACAAAGTTTGTTTCACCAAGGTCTGTGATATCAACTCCACGTGATCTATCAAACTCTCCGAGGAGAGAATGTATCAATCGATAAGAGAAGATGCACTAACCAATTTTGATTCACCAAAAGCTCGTGATATCAACCCCACGTGATCTATCAACCTCTCCGGAGAGAGAATGTATCGATCAATAAGAGAAGATGCACTAACCAAGTTGAATGTGAAACGCACTAAGTATCCTCCCTACCTACAAGGATTCCGTCGTCAAAGAAGGATTTCGCTAGGAATCCAATCTCTCAAGAATCACGAATAGTGTTCATAGGGCCTAATTACTATGTGAGCACAGATATATTCCCGAAAGCAAATCTACCAAAAGTACCCAAAAAGTAGAAAGAGGAACACTTAACGCTTCAAGCAAATATGAGATGAGTCCACAAGGTGGAACACTTAACACCTCACACAAGCTGAAAATGAGTCCCCAACTTAGAAAACAAGTGAGTTCCTAAAAGCACAAAAGGGTTGCCAAGTGGAACACTTAACGCTTCTGTCCTATTGACCCCTCCCCTTTATGGCGCTGAGATTGCAACCACGGGGTGGAAATGAGGGGCCGACGGATTAGCGAGTCCAATAACCCAAGAGAGCAATCAAGATCAATCACAAGTATTCTAAGACTACTTAATGAATCCTTAAGGGATCACAACCTAGTATCAAATTATGCAAGTGTGTAGAAATAGATCAAAAGCGTGAAAAGATGCACACAAGCTTGACATGTGAGAGATTTATTTTAAGTCCAAATCGAAATGTTTTCAGAACAAGGAGAATACCTCGTGATCCTCGCAATGCGCTTAGTAGATTTTACCTGATTTTTAGCAATTCTTGCACTTTTCCCAATCAAAATCAGCAGAAATCAATCAGAAACAGTAAATTTCAATTGTTAGGGTTAGCTGTCAGTCAAAATCCAAAAATCAAATCTGACAAACTATCTGCAAAAATGAAACGACAATTGAAATTTGGTACCAAAACTCATACGACAGTGGATATGCTCCCAGACGACAGTCCAGAAACTCGTACGACACTGGGTATGCTACCATATGACAATTGAGCTCCCAAATGACAGTGGGTTTGTGATGAAATGAGCCTCGATCTGATAGACTGTCGTACGAAAGTGGGTCCAGTATCATATGACAGTGGGTATGCTCCCATACGACATTTGTCAGAAACTCGTATGACAGATGTACGGACAAAAATTAAAAATCGCAGTTTTGCACAGATCCCGAGAAGAAAAAGATAGAAATTGATAGAATTGAATTGGAAACCCGTTTCAGGGCCCCACGGTGGGTGCCTGAAATGTGTGTGTGAAAATTGTACCTGATCTGTAGACACAACACTCAGTAAAACATTAGAGGTTAGTGATAATCAAAATCATGCAAAATTGACATCTAATCTAACCAAGCGATTTACTGCCTTCTAATAGGTGCGAGATTGATGTTCTCAGATTGTTATCGAGATCAGTGACCTAGATGACACCTAAATGAAAGATTTGAATGCAATTGATCTAGATATGAAATTGAATGCAATTAAGCTATTTTTGTGATATTTTCTATGCAATAAGAATGATAAAAACTGATATGAATCTATGCTAGATGAAATTGATATGCTATGAATGCTATTGAAAATTGATATGCAATGCTAATCTAACAATGATATGCAATATGAATACAAAAATAAGATTGATCTCACAAAGATGTCGATTTGCAAGAGTTTTGATTCTTCAATTCCAATTCTCCAGCGTGATTGTGCAAAATATGAGATGAATTATGAAGAGTTGAAGCCTTGATTTTATAGAAATCCACGGCTTTGGAGGTGCATGGGAAAAACCATAAATCACTCAAATAACTTAGGTTGATTTTTGAGTTATTTTTAAATAAAGGATAATTAACTCACAAAAACATGCAAAAGCTAAGCTTTAACTCAAAATAGAGTTTAGCTTTAATTGATAATTGATAGTTATCTGCTTTTATGATTGTGGATGTTTTATTTATGAATTAATTTAATAATAAAGTGATTTATTTCCAACTTAACTGATTTTTGACATAAAATAATTAATTTATGGGTTAATTAACTATTTTACCAAACTTTTATTAAAAATTATATTATTAAATAATGACAACATGCTTTAATTAATTAAATAAAAATTTAATCAATTATTCATAGGAATTTTGATTTATTGTCAAAATTAAATAATACAATTAATAATAGATAGAATTAAATTTAATTAAACAATTAAGTGGCAAATATTAAATCTAATTAATTAAATATGCAAAATATTTAATTAATCAAATTTTAGGATAAATGTGATTTATTGCCAAATAATTATAAAATTAAAGATAATTATGATGATTAGGAATATTGTTAGGAATATTCCTCGATGCAGAATTTAAGATAATCAATTATGATTCGATGATGTTTAGATGTGCCTTAGATTAGGACTTCGATATCGATTTCGTTCAAATTGTTGATATAGAAGGTTAATGAACATATAGCCCATTTTTGGGGTATTACACTCCTCCTCTGACAGATCCGCTACTCCCGAGCGCCGATCCTTTGCAGCGCCGATCTGCTCCTCCACCAGGCTTCTCTGCGGACTGCCGAAGACTGCCGCCCAGATCCGGCGGCCAGATCTCGAAGACTGCCGAAGACCGCCGCTTAGCGGACGCCACACGGTCTGCTCCTCCACCGGCCCTAGTCCACACGGTAGGCCCTGAGCCACGCATTGCCGAGTAGCAGGCCGCCATGCGGCAGTACAACAGATGCCACATCGGACCCTCTGACAGCCAAATCAGCCCTGCAGCCACAAATCACACGATGACACGTGACCTCTTACAAAAATTGTGCATAGTAAAATATAATAGGAACATATTAAAACACAATAATATAATCATATCTTAATAATATTTAAATATTAATTACTATATATTAATATAAAATTAAAAAAATAATCATTGTTGAATACAAATATCAATTGATATGCGTTTTCACAATACATGAAAGTTAAGGTGATGGAAGTGAGCATCACCTCCATGTAATGAGTCTTAAGTATTCCATTCATTTTCATGAGAACTGGGTTCTTGTCAATGAGTTTGACTTAAAAAATAGTTGAATCACAAGTTAATTAGAATGCAAGCTTTAAATTAAATTGTGAAATGAAAAAAACAAGCACAATTTAATCTAGAAATAACTCTTCCAAATTCAATAGATTATAATAACTTAGTTTATGCATAAATGAGATGAGAAATATTGATGTAAAATCTAACACACAATCTAATCTATAAATAACTCTTCCAAATTTCATAGATTGCATCACAAAATATGTTCAATGTAATGACGTCAATATCTTTAATTTAAGGGCGTGGCTAAGCTCCCTACTCTTGACCAAATTTCTAAAACTTGAAAACACAATAAATTTTTGAGAAATTTTTTAGGGAACTTAACTCCACCTTAATTTAATTAAAAACATCATTCCAATCAAATAAAAATATTAATGACTTTAAACCACAAACATCATTCCAATCAAATAAAAATATTAATGACTTTTAACCACAAACATCATTCTCAATAAATAAAAATATTAATAAAAGAGTAATTGCTTTAACTCCAAGTAGTTAAAAAGACCTTCCTTCCTTTTTACCCATTTAAGACAATAAGAAGATGCTCTTTTAGAAACCTTGGGCTAAGAATAATAATTTATGAAGTTCTCTCCGATTGGGGGAATGCGATTCTAGTCTTGTTGCCGCCCTCGTGTGCATGAATTAAACAAAAACTGCGCAAATCACTACAAAACTGCCACGCAAGCAATTAACCCGGCATTATAGTCCAACTGTTTCCTTGGCGCGCTCGACGTCTAAACTACAACAGCAAGCAAAAGAACAAATTCGTGATTACAAAGTATATAATTACAAAGTCTCGGATATTCTACGTCATCGGAGCATGCAAACCAGAACAATACATCCACCGGCAAAAACAAATATCCATAGCTCCGTTGGTAGATCGAGCTAAGGGTTGCGGACGGTGGAGCTGGAGTGCAGTGCCGTCGGATTTTATGGGTTTTGATTCATTTACGGCCATTAAAGGAGGATAATCTCATCAGGTACGAGAAATTCGAAGGGTTTTGCGTAAAGTTTTCTGTATTAATTGGAAACTGCGTTGAATGCATGGTTTTCGCTACTATTTTGCCCGTTTTTATTTTCTTTGCGAGTAAAAATTGTTTTGGAGTGGATTTCTATGACGAATTAGGGGTTTTGAGGGTCTGTATGGGATGGGCGGAGATGGGTTTTGAGGGTATTGCGAGAAAAGACGTTTTCTTATCAGATATTTTGGTAAATTGAATGAAATTGGTAGAAAGTTAAGAGGGATTTGGTACATTGACGGAATAGGAAGTCTTTCGAGTTGCAATTGGGTTTTTTTAAGGTCTGATTCGTGGCGGTAGATTGGTTACAATACTATGGTAGCTGTCAAGAGGGGAAGCTTTTAAAGGTCTGCAGGGTACAATTTATTTTCCTGTTATTTTTGTAAAGATAGGAGGAATATAAAGTTATCTATGTTTCTTGTTGGTTGAATTTGTTTTCCTATAGGTTTCTGTGGTAGAATTTTTTTTCCTGTTATTAGTTTGATTGTTGGAAGAATTTGAAGGTTTTAAGGAAAAAAATGTTTTCCTGTTATTTATCTTAAAAAATGGAAGAATTCAAAGGTTTCTTGGGGAAAATTCGTTTTGCATTTTTGGAAGTAATTCGAAGGTTTCAAGGGAAGGTTTTTCTAATTTTAGATTTAGGCGAAAGTTTGTTTATAGTGTATCAATTGTCAAATAAGATTGTGGGTTCAACTGGAGAGTTTGTTTAGGTTCCCATTTTTGGGGTGTCTCTACTGGCTCCATTATCGAGGAAAAGATTAAAAGCCATTGCAAATTTAATTTCATTTAAAGGATGCGAGACTTCGATAGTTTCTTCTTAATGTAAATACTGAAATTGAATGTCTGCGGATTTTGTGAGGTCGTCAGTAGCATTTTTTTCGAAAACATCAGGAGAATTCCCCGAGTCCATAGGTCTTGAAGTCATTGGTCATTTAAATTCCAGGAGTTTTGGGGTATTGGGTTGATTTATTTTGTTTGAATAGGGCATTAGGGTAAATTTTTGGAAATTGGGAGGAATGTTGTAAGCCGATTTCTGCAAACTAGCTAAATACAAAGATTTTCCTGTTTATATTTGGTTCAAGTTGGAAAAATGGTTACTTTAGTAAGTGAGCAGTCAAAAGTGGAAGTAATTTTTTTAGGGTAGAAATTGTTTTACACTTTTTATGGTCTGTTTCAAGTGTTCAGATAAACTCTTCTCCTTTCTTTATGGCGAATAGTGTTTTTTTGGTTATCTTCTTTGGATTCGTTAGAGATTTCTTGACTTTATGATGTACTGTGGGTCAGCCTTTTTTTCTGGCTTCGGCATATTTTGGGGCAGAAATTATTGATGCGGAGGTTATGAGTTGAATTGTTCAGGGATCAAGTGGAATTAAGCTGGTACTATTTGCCTCTTGTTATTGTCTCATGGTCATGTTAGATAGCTTGAAATTGTTCTCATTGTATCTGCATGTTTTCCCTGGAAGCAATCAAGATTTACTTTGTTTTTGTTGGAAACCATCAAGATTTGCTTATTTTCGTTGCCAAATATCAGTGTACATTTCAATGATCCTATCTATTGTATCTGAATTAAAAATTTTATTGCTAATTTTACTTTCCTTCTGTGAACAGGCTTCTGATGTCACAGGTTTGCTACATTTCTGGTAATTAATAGCACAACGCACAGTAAATAAATTTGCTTTGGTAGTCGACATAGTGGTAAACGGGATTATTGTTTCCTATCTTGCATCTGGGCGATTCCCCTAAGCGAGGAATATTTGTTCTTAACAATTGAGGAAGCTTTTCTATTGAGATCTTGCATATTATGCATTCTACTAATCTCTGTTTTCAGACTTCTCTAAATGTGGTGAAATGTTCAAGAAGGGACAGAAATTATGTGAATAGTAGCGGACTTCTCAGTCTCGTGTAGTCAGATTGTTTAGCTGTATTCAGACTTCTCTTAATGTGGTAAAACGTTCAAGAAGGGAGAGAAAATATGTGACTAGTGGCAGTGGACTTCTCATTCTCATGTAGTCAGATTGTTTAGCTGTATTCTTGGAGAGTATCATTGAAATTTCTTTTAATCAATCCAGTCGGTCACATTCAGCCTGCAGTGTTTTCTATGCCTCACTCAACAACTCTATTTTAGAGAGTGGTTTGACTAGGTATAGGGCATTCTCTGTTTGTGTGTGAAGGTTTGTAAGTTGCTATGGGTGCTATTTGGAGTACAGCTAGAAATCAGGGCTTGGAGCACCAAACAAAACCCCAAGGTGATTGTCATAAAAGACAAAGGGTAGCAACTTTTGATCTGGATGGGAAACCAAGGATAATTTCTGGCCTTCCTGATGAAATATCTATCCAAATTCTGGCCAGGGTGCCCCGTGGATGCTATTCCCGCTTGAAAGCAGTTTGTAAAACATGGAATTTTGTGCTAAGGGACTCGGAGATTTTCAAATTAAGAAAAGATATGGGTTTGACAAAGGAATGGCTATACATTTTGTTGAAAGATGAAGAAGAAAAACTTTTATGGCATACGTTGGATCCCTCATCAGGCAAATGGCAGGGGTTGCCTCCAATGCCAGATATTGTGCATGAGGAAGAATCTAATCAATCAGGTTTGGGATGGACTTTGTGGAATGCATTAGGAAATTCAAGTAGCAGACTAACGGGTGTTGTGAAGAATTGGCTTGGACGAAAGGATTCTTTGGATAGAACACCTTTTTGTGGCTGTGCCGTAGGATCACTTGACGGATGCATATATGTTTTGGGAGGATTCTCAAGAGCTTGTGCTTTGAGATGTGTATGGCGGTTTGACCCTCCAATAAATGCATGGACAGAAGTTGCATCGATGACAACTGCAAGAGCTTACTGCAAAACAGCCAGTTTGAATAACAAGCTTTATGCAGTTGGTGGAGTGAATAGGGGCAGAGGTGGCTTGACACCACTTCAGTCAGCAGAAGTTTATGATCCAGCGACAAACACTTGGAGGCAAGTTTCTAGCATGCCATTTGCACGAGCTCAAGTTCTACCGACAGCCTTTTTGGCAGATATGCTAAAACCAATTGCAACGGGGATGACAACTTTCAGAGGGAAACTGTGTGTACCGCAGAGCTTGTATTCTTGGCCTTTCTTTGTAGATGTCGGTGGTGAAATGTATGATCCTGCTGCCGATACTTGGGTGGAGATGCCAAATGGCATGGGAGAGGGCTGGCCAGCTAGGCAGGCAGGCACCAAATTAAGTGTTGTAGTGAATGATGATTTGTATGCATTGGATCCTTCTAGTTCGTTAGACAGTGGTAAGATAAAGATGTACGATCCTCAAGGAGATGCCTGGAAAGTTGTTTTGAGAAAAGTACCTATCCTAGATTTCACAGATTCAGAGTCTCCTTACCTACTTGCTGGCTTTATGGGAAAGCTTCATGTCATCACCAAAAATTCTCAGGATGAGATTGCTATTTTGCAGGCTGACACAAGTGATCCTACATATATATCTTCCTCATCGTCACCCTCATGTAGTTCACTGGTTGCTTCTGAGTCTGAGGGTGATGGATGGAAGACCATTGCAAGTAAGAGTTTTGGCTTTGTTGAGCTAGTTAACTGTCAGGTTCTGGATATCTAAGGTTATATGTTGCTGATGCCTTTCTTTTACAATGATGATTAACATGGCCATTGTTGCTATGCAAGATGATTTGCATCATTTAGGAGCTCACTTGAGACTTACTCATTTCTTCAGTTCCTCTAAGGTCTTGGAACTCATATTCTGAAACAATCAATACTGGGTAATTCTTGCTGCCACGTTATATCGGTAGCTTAATGTATTAATAGGCATATGCTTTTGTTGCAGGCAAGGATATTGAATACCATCCATTATTGGCACTCACATGCCAGTATTTCATGATTAGGGTTGCATATCTCCGTGAGATTAGGACACAGTATTTAATAGTGAATACCTATAAAGCTTTCTCTGGGAACAATCTTACTATACCTCAAAAATCCAAGTCTTTTGTTTCTTCAGTCTAAAAAAATGACATCTTAAAATTGAACACTTATGCTATAAGGTAAAACGAAAAGTCACATATACAGTATGAACTCATCCATGCAATAGTGATAGCAAATATTACTTGGTCCTCTGCTACGTTATTAATTTTTTGGTTCTTAATTGGTGTTATGAATCATGGAATTTCAAAAGGCTTCAGGAATGGATAAATATCATTTTTATAACTTCTGAGATATGCTCTATACAAGCATATACATGAATACATTGAACAGGAGAGTAGAGTTGGCTTAGTTCTATCATTTTGCATTTTGTAAAACATAAGCCTCAGAATGGATGTCCATTGAGTTACAGGTTTTTGAAGAGTAGGAACTTTCGCCAGATGTAATTAAGAACAATATGGCCCTTGCAGAACATAGAGGCAAAAGACGGCTACTGGTAAATAAATTTAAGCTTTTTCTATTATTGTGGTCAATACCATTTGAATTTGATCTTTATCTCAGCAATGTTTTGTTTCTCTGTTCCCTTGTAAGTTGTGGGGTTTCATTGTGCCCCTTCAGTCCATTTTTTGGGGCCAACATGTTTTCTACTGTTGCAGTTCTGTTCCACGATGGGCGTATAGCATCAACATTGTTCTTTCTAGGTCTGCAAGGAAGCCAGAAATAATTCCTCTGTTTTGGATAAGTCCCTAATTTTCATTATACTGAAGTCTAAAAATGAACGGAAAACTTCAAGAGGCTCTATTATGCAGGTGCTGTATTCCTTTAAGGCGAGCTTTGCAGTCTAAGTTCTTCGGTTGTAGAAACTTTTTTGTAAGTAAAATGAGATACGCTCGAGGCTTCTCCATACTCATGTCCTATTTAGAGCAAAATAATTGAACATTTCAGAATTTCATATAAACGAAACCTGAAAGCTAGAAATAACAAAAAGACTACCAAAAGTTAAGTGCCAAAATTTGCCTTTTCATTTTGTTTTCATGTATCAAATGCTTCGAAATTTAATGTTTTTCTCTATAAACAAGTAATTTTAAAGGCTCAAAATGGTGCGTGTTCTTAAAACCTTCCCAAAGCAAAATAACTAGGAAATTTAAAAGCAATTATGGCCGTAGGAAGATTTTTTTGCAAGATTTGCCAACTTATAAAATATTGAGAACAAGTGTCTGAGAAAAGATATGTGATCTGTAATCTCCAATAATTTCAAGTAGAAATCATGAAAACAAGTAAACCTATTGTACTGTTAATTGTTAACAAATGACAATAAGAATGGAGGAATCAAAGTGCATGTTGTGAACAGAAATGGAGGACTGAAATGAATAAAAGTGCAACATAATGAGACAACATTTGCCTCTGGAAACCCCAAGGAGGAGCTAACTCCAAATGGTAAGAGACAAATTCTTTTGTCCACCCCTACTTCTTCATACAATTGCTATTAGTTCCCTTTTCTTGCCCGCTCACAGAAGTGGAACAATATTCCCAAATGCATATATGCTTTCAACTCTGAAAAGCACACGTCCATAAAGTTGTGCTCATATTTCTGATTTTACTTACCTATCTTGCTATAAGTTTTACTTACCCGTGCAACAAGTAAATGAGCTTATCCACATTTTATTCAACGAGTGGATGTGGAAATCTACCAAGAAATATTAACACTAAAATCAACCCATCCACACTTTAATTCGTTTTAAGCTTATCCAAACTTTATACAACAATTTTGAAATCTGCCAAGAAATATCAACACAAACCAACCCACCGCCTTATATATTTCTTTTAAGGTGATTTTTTTGGTTGACCTTCAAGAGGAGATGCTTGTATAGTGAGTGCAGAATACTCACTATCTTCTTGCTTGTCGTCTTTCCTTCAAGGAGACATATTTTACATGCTTACCCATAGCGAGGAAACATACTTAATGTTCTCTCTACGAGTCCAGCTAAAACTTAACACAACTAGATTCATAAGACTTAACACAACTAGATTCATAAGAAGAATTGGATTGCTACTATAATTTATGTATGGATTGCTACTATAATTTATTTTTTGATATATTATGAAGGGAAACTAGGGTTGCAGGCTCTTTACAACAAAAAACAAAAAAGAAGAGCAAACTGATGCAAAAAATAATAATAAAAATACAATTACAATGAGGTTATTAGGAGCAAACATAACACAACTAAACAACATTTTATCCAAAATTGACAATTTTAACACCCTTGACCCTAATGTGGAATTGTCATAAATGTTTTAAAATACCTTTCTTTTATTGCGACTAATTTGTTAAACAAATGAAAACAACTAATAGTTCTCTCCCTTGCAAATCAAGGGCAATGTCCCCATTTCCATGTCATTCGTTTTTGTGAGTGTTGACCAGTTTTCAAGGATTTTCTTAAGTTTTTAGATGAGCCAAGAGAGTCCAATGTTCTTGGAGAGCTTAGAAGTTTTCTTGGCATCCCGTGATGGTTTGGTAGTTTGGAGTTCATTTGGCTCTTTGGTTTGTGGTGACGCTTTTTGTAGCATTTTGGGCCTTTTGGATTGTTCTACACGGTTCTTGGAAGACTGCTATTTATAGTATGGCCCATTTTGGCACTCGACATCATTCTTCTCTGTTCGATCTTTCTTAGCATGTTTAGTTTCAATTTTCAATGCCTTGGTGATGTTTTTTGCAAAGTGGTTTGGATTATTAAATTATTGCACTAAAGTTATTAAGTTAATGTTAAAATCTTTACTCTAGTGTTTTAATTTTATAGAGTTATGTTTGTCCCTTTCAAGTGGACGTCTAGAGAGAGGAGTCTTAGACACAAATTTATTTTAAAAAGTACAAATGCTATTGAGGTAAAATAATTTACTATAAATTTCTAAGTGTCCAGATTCCTTCTAACTCTATATAAAGGGGTTTTGGCTTTCATTTTCATTATCCAGAGTTGCACACATATCAAGATGTTGCTCGAGTGAGCAGAGTTCTCACTAGGTTGATTGAGGATGGAAAATATTGTCAATATTAATTAGTTTTAATGGTGAAAGATTCATCTTAACTAGTTTGATATTTTCAAATAGGAAGCACATTGATTTTCACATTTTTTTTGGAACCCAGGTTTGAAGGTAATAATATAAAAGAAATTTTGATAATAGACATTTTGGAATTGGTTATAGTCATTGGGCAATGTTTTTATTGAACTTTGAAGGAGATTTATAGGGTTTCTTGATCTGGTTATATACTCCTTGTGTGCTAAGTTGTACTCGTTGATTGGAGTTTACCATAGTGGAGTTTTGGTTTAATTTTTTGTGAGGTTTGAACCAAGGGCTTTCTTAGAGCTAGATGACTTGATGTAGTGGATTTTACAAGATGAAATGTTAAATAAATTAATTTCTAAAGAGGTTTGTACAACTTCAGCATGCCATACAAGGAGTTTGGTGGTATGGTTTGGGGCTTGGATTAGATTTTCCAATGGTTGAGGTTTGAAACACTTCCTAGGGGGTGGTCTAGTCTTGAATGGATGATGATAGGTGTTAACTTGCATGCTTGATGAAAAAGTTTAAAGATATGTATTTTAAGGATAAATCACCTTATTGTAGTGTCTTATAATGTTGGTTTCACTATAAATTCATTGTTGACCTAATTGCTAACATTTTTGATGATCTTGAAGGGAATTTAGAGGGAAATTCCTAGTGTTTTATCCTCACATAAGTTTGGACTACTTGCACGTTAGTTGAGAAAGTTTAATCTCTATCTTTAGAGTAGACTACACATGTTTGCATGAAAATTGCAATATGGAAGGTGCAGATTTCTAGCAAACCTAAAACTATATATTAACAAACCTTATGATCATGTTGGGTGAGGTTGGATGTTTTGGGAGCTAAGGTTCCAACTAGTGGTTACCGACACTGATGGTTTACATGTTGACAAGCTATCTTGTTTTAAATTTTTTCTACAACAATCCTAAAAAAATAATTGTTATCCTCCTGTTAGTGTTTGAACCTGCAGATTAATCAATTACTCAAATAATCTCAATGGCTGTAACCTAGCAAGTTACAAACTACTAAGGTACTAAGGTTAAGACCTTCTTCACTTCGAGTAATATATACTCAGGCGGGTGTACCTCTATCAATTCAACGTTCAGCTGAGCTCTGAATTGAGAACTTACTCCTTCACTGCTCTGTTACTGCCTTCAAAATCCAACTCAATAAGTTGCTAAAACTCTGAGTATAGCCCAAATCATCCTGATACACAACATCATGATATAGACTATAAAAACAGCAACACGATACAATGGCTTAAGGATATTCATCCTTCTTCCTTTTAGAGTTAAACTCAGGGAAGGGTTAACCTCGTTTATTGCTTCTTCAAAGCACTGAAATACATATTTATGAACTTGTCATAATATGACTCAAGTCTGAAAATTATGCATATAAAGTAAAATTTAAATCAATTATATTGGATGGTAAACCAATGTAAGTGGATCTAAAACCAGTGCCTTATCCGCTGGGCATCAGAGTCGAACTCTACCTTCACATATATCTATTAAAACGAATACAATGAAACTCAAATAACATGCCTAACATATCATTGTTTCCATTCCTACACCTGTCATCAAATCCACATATAGATATTCAATTCCCAGAGACCTCCCCTAAGATTTTACTCTTTCCTTGAAAGATACTTAAGCTCAACCCCTACATTCACCTTGTGAAACATGTATTTAAACTGTCTAACAATTTAAATGCATAAAGAAACTAAAACACTCCACATGTAAAGACAATCAAATTGTAGTAACAAAACTCCAGTGTATTTGTATTAATTGATAAAATGCATTCGTACAATCTTCCTTGATTTCACAGAAAATCAGGTTCTATATTTCAGACCTCTCCTTTACAAAATATTTTCCAACCCCGATCATCAATAGGAACTAACTATTTATACTAATCAACCATCCTGGAATCCTCGAAAGGATGCAACAAGCTTCGGATGGCTGATAAAAATTTGCGCTAGAAAACAAAAGGAAATACAAACAGAAAGATATTAAATAAAGACAGCAAGGCGTATTTTCAGTTCTGAACAACTTCCGCAGCTGGCACCTTTGTTTGTAGATATTTTCAGAGCAGTTACCAAGTTTGTCATATGAATGATGACCGCCATTACAGGCTAACTTACATCATTCTCTGTTTGAACACGCTCTCCCTCAAATTCTGGATCAGGTGCCAAGTGCGATCTATTCTTCTTCCTCCTCCGTCAGCTGGATAACCGGTTTCTTCTTCTTCTTTGTGATTAGCTTTTCCCAGGCCGCCACATCATCATCAGATGGCCAGTTGTAACTCTGCAGCTCCTGTAACAAGTTGACTTGCCGTTCCCATGTAGAATCAGTTACATTTTTAACTTCTGATATATACTTGATACAGTCACTTTCAACTTTGAATAAACTATCAATTACATTGTTAGTTCCTTCCACGTCCAAAGCCTTATTATCTTTTAGGAAGGCATCTTGATTGATGACCAACTGACCCATTGACAACTTCCAATCTTCCAGCTTAACCACATTTCCATTGTCATCATATACCGGGGGCAAATACTTGCTGTAATCTTTATCAAACATGGCTAACTTAGCCTTTATTTGGTTTGATTTTCCTTTGAAAAACTTTGATGCTGCACTTATTAGGCCAATCCTTTCAAACACATCAGTTACTACTTTTGGGATATCAGGCCTGTGTTCTTGTAAACTGTCAAGCTTATCAAACAATAAATTCCTCCCAGACCAAATACTATAGAGTGGCTCCAAGGTGGCTAAATAGTCATTCACCTTTTGATTGGTCTGATGTAATAGGCTGACTGATTTATGAACTGCATCCATCCTGTCCTTTATTTTGTCCTGCCTGTACTGCACTATTTTGGCTATAGTGTCCAGGGATGCATCCAATTTCACCTTTTCCAAGTCTTCAGCAGGTCCCTCAGTTGCCTCCAAATTTACCTGAACAGGTACCTCAACTTGCAAAGGAGGAGGAGGAATTATTTTTGAGGCTTCCTCAAGTTTGACCTTTATTTCTGCCAGCTCATCTTCCAACTATTTGATCCTCATCATTTTCAGATCTCTGTCCTTGGCTACCATGCTTGAACTCTCAAACAATTTGGCATATCTTTCTGACAGCTGAGCTGTCTTGGCTTCATTCAGATTAGCCCAATGAGTTACTGCCTTGGAGACTTCAAGGTCTATTGTATTTTGTACAGTCCATATAATCTTATTCCCCTCCATCTTATCTTCTATACTCAATAGAGATGGCTTTTGAGTTTTGGGAGCCATGGACCACATTGCAACAGCTTGGGACTTAGGGTCATAGCCACTTCCTCTTATCATGTCACCAATGTGAACTTCATATGATAGGCTACCCTCTGGTTGCTTTCTCAATTGATCAATGAGGAATGCAGAAGTCAGATCCCATCCTAGGGTTAACAACATTCCACTTGATTTAACCAAATCTCTGGCTTCGTCCACTGTTATGGGATCAAGGCTAGGATCATATGAAGCAAGAGCTCTCAAAGTTTCTTCACTTGGCTCCATACCTTCAGGCAGAGCTTTCTTTACTTCTTGCTGCTTGTTCCAAATGAGAAAACTCTTGAACTCATCAGTCTTAATGAACTGATCATCACTCAAGAATTCCTCTTGATAAACCTCTCTGATATCCTTCTCTAACCATAAGGACTTTTCTCTGCTTTCCTGCTCAATGGCTATTTTCTTGCCTGCTCTTATTGCTTTCCTCAATTGATGATGGTATGGCCTATCACCTGGTACAAGAGCAGATGCTCTGTCAATTTCCCTTCTTTGTCTCACATGCCTTGAAGGTTCACCTTCCTCAAGCCTCTGTCTCTTCAATGGTGGCTCTGAGATATCCCTTATTTCTGGTTGATCTTGAGTAAGATCAACAACTAGTGGTCTCTCAACCTGTGGAGGACTATCTTCTTCTTGTGACTCATCAGTGAATTCTTCTTCATCAGAAGATGAATAATCTTTCTTTTTCTTCTTCTCTGGCTCATTCTGATCAATCAAGCCTTCCAATTGATTTGCCAAGGTATCATATTTTTCAATCATCCCATCAATCTTCTTCAAATAAGGAAGATCAGGGAAAAAACCCTCAAAAGGAATCTGAGATGCTTTCAATTGGTTGGACAAATCCACTAAATCAAAGAATCTGTACCATCTCCTTTTAACCTCATCTTCATCTAAGATGTTTCTGATCACATCTTCTTCATCCAAACCTTCATGCTCTTTGATCACACCAATGTTTGGGATGTAAGTCATCCTGGCAGTCTTGATGAAGTCCTCAGGATCTATGTGCCTACAAGCACCAGTAACCATTTTGAATTGTTGTAGCCATGCACTGATTTGAGGAAAAGCCCTCTTTCCTATCAGGAAATCACCTACCCTGAATTGCCTGGGTGTGAATGTACCCTTTCTGTGAGGGGCCAGGAGCTCTTTATCTGTACACATTAGTTGCCAAACAAATTCCAAACAAGCCAATCTCGGAGGCACATACTTTGGTAATAAATGTGGGGGTTGGGGACAACCATAAACTCTGATAATGGTGGAATTATCTCCCAAGTAGAAATCACCCCAATTGTGATTTCCATCCCACTTATCCACATACTGCAGTGGTCTTAAAAGCGTAAGGACTCTAGGAGATAGCCTGGTGACATTAATGCCTAGCATCCTGATAATTGGATAAACAATGAAATTCTGAAAAACACAAAAATCTGCTTCATTAGAGGTAGGATTCCATATCCTCACCCACAACTGTACTGGATTGTGCTGATCCTTGAAAGTGAACCTTGGTTTTAACATGTTTGCATCAAAACTGTTGATATTGAAAAACAGAATCAAATGCATTAATAGAGAATAATGCATGAACTCAATAGGACTTTTACTTTCTTGGACAGACATCAGCCCCTGATGCATCTTATCGATCACATACTGAATGTAATCATAGTCAGTGTTTACCAAAGGATTTTGAATATCCAGGATGATCATCAGCAAGTCAGCTGGTAAAAATTCTGCATTCCCATCCATTCCCAAAACTCTACATAATGCATAACAAGTATATCTCATATAATGATGGAGGGATTTGAACTGGTATGGGGCATTCATGTTAGCAGGAAGGGGGGCTATATATTTGTCCTATTTTGGCATATGTTTAACCAACTGGTCTTTTACTGACCCTACATTGCTTCTGTATCTTGCCTTTTCTTTGTTTAAATCAATCTCAGTGGAAAAGGACGTGTAAAGACCAAAAGCTTTCATAAAAGATCCCCTATCAAGAGTAACTAAGGGTGATTGATCTTCTTTTCTAATTGTCCTTGAAATAGGGTCATACCTTCTGGCTAGGGCAACAATTAAATCAATATCTAGGAAAACGTCAGGGACAACCATTTTTCCTAATCCTAACACCCAACCATTACAGACAGGAACATGCTTATTTCTATTGCCGTAAAAGAAGTTGAAAATGGTGTAACCTGTGAATTCCGGAGTGATTGGGTCTCTACACCGTTCCAAAAGATCTTCAAACACGTCATCAGCAGCCCTCTTGTTCTGACTGGAGCCCGGCAACAGTTTCAGGAATTCATCTGAAAAATTAGGCTTATTCTTGTCCTCACCAGCTTTGGACTTGGCCTCACTACTGGAAGACGCTGTACTCTTCTCAGGTTGACTCATCCTTGCTACAGAAACACCTTCAATTCTCTGTATCTCAAATGCTTTATGCTCGGAAATGCTCTGGACAGACAGAAACTCTTAACAACTGAAACTTGAACAAATAAACAACGAGCTTCAACTTATTTATCGATATGAATCCAAGGTGTGCAACTACCACAGTTAATGCAAATCTCCTTAATGGATCCCATATTCAATTTCATGTACCCCCAGATTTCAAATTTCGAGCTCGCCATGTCCGGATGTTGACAGATAGATTAAACTACTTGAAAACAAGGTGAAGAGGGAATGATCAGGATTCTGTACTTTAAAACTGTTTGCGTCATGCAATCTTTCTTCTTGAAGCTGATTTGATGGCTTACTGGTTTTATGTCCATATCGACAAAGTACTTTATCTATGTGGCAACGGTCCTTTTTCTTTTTCCTTTATGACCTTTTCCATCTGAGCCCATTTAGCGAACTAGCGACTAATGGCTTCTCTTAATCGCTGAATAGAATGCTAACCCTAGCTATCAACCAGAGAATTGGCGACCACTGGCTTCGCTAGTTCTCTGAATCCTTGTTTGACCCTGGTTCACATTTGGAGAACTAGCGACTATTAGCTTCGCGGGCTCTCGGAATCCTATCCTTAACCATCCATGCATTTCGCGAATCAGCGAACAAAGGGCTCCCACTTACACAGTTAACCTGCAATTACCATTTGGTGAACTAGCGAACAAAGCCATCTCCCATTCTCTTAATGTTATGACTGATGGTCAATTTTCCTGGAGATCTAGCGAACAAAGGGTTCGCGAATTCGCTTAAAGATATACTTAACCGTTTGACTGTCTGGAGAACTGGCGAACACTGGCTTCGCTGAGTCGCTAAATCATTTAACTTAATCATCACTTTATACCAGGATTCCAGATTGACCGTTGATCTTCATCAATCGATGGCTATCGCTAGTTCTCTGAATATCAAAACCCTTAACCATTTAATTCCGAGAATCAGCGAACAAAAAGCATTCGCTAGTTCTCCAAATACTCTATATCAGTGACAATTTCATTTCGAGAATAAGCGACTGAAGCCTTAAAACTTATCATCCATTGATTCGCTTATTCGCCAGATTGCTTTAACCTTTATCCTTTTATTAAGAGAACTAGCGACCAAAGGCTTCGCTGAATCGCTAAATGGTTTAGCATGTTACCAACTTATTCCGAGAATAAGCGAATGTGATAAAACTTATCTCCGCTGAAATCTTTTGGGCAAAACCATCAGAACCGCCAAATTTTCAGGATAGCATTATTTTCATTTAGTCGCTCATTCGCCAGATCAAATATGCAGGACCCACAAATATTTTGAGATTAAAACAGGGCCGTTGATTGTGAAAGCAATCCACGGTATTCGCTAATTCTCTAGTTGAAACGACCCTTGACTGCCAGATTCTGAGAACAAGCGAACACAGTGTTCACTGAATCGCTAGATTGTTTTAAAAGACCGCCGAATATTGCGAGAACTGGAGATAACCGCCATTCGCTAGTTCTCGGAAAGGAAAATGAAACCGCCGAAACACTTGGAGACTTAGCGAACAAAGGGTTAAAAGCTTGGCTTTAATGCATTCGCCAATTCGCTGGATGTCTGGGATAACCGCTGGAGGATCTAGAGAACTGGCGACTGATATTAATAATGAACATGAACATGACTCATTCGCTGAATCGCCAGATTGTTTTAACCTTTGATAATACATTTCCCGATTCAGCGAACACTAGGGGCAAATAAGCATGTGCGCAAATAGCAACTTAAGTGACTTAAAGGTAACCAAGAAAAAGAAACAAGAGGGCCACATGAATTTTAGAAACGAATTGGAAACATTTTGGAAGACAAGACCTAGGGTAAGGGTTTTCTTGAACATGTCAAGACCATTTTCACGACACTTTACAAACCCTAGTCCAGGAAAAACACTCGCATGGAGACCTAAACCATGAATTGGACTTCAAACCTTGAAAAATTTTAGGATGCCCAACACCTCCATTACTCAAGGTACTTATTTTGGTGTATGAAGTTCATGTTGGTATGTGGGGATTGATTATGTTGTTGGGATTAAATTTTGGTCTTTGTTAGCCATGTTTTCTCCCCAAATCAATTAATGGGAGAGTGCAAGGGATGGAGCTCCTCCGAAAAGGCCTAGGATTTGAGTCCATGTTAGGGGTTTGGAGCAACACTCCCAGTAGGGGGATTAGGGAATTGCCTCCAAAGAAAAAAAATGACCATTATTTAATAAAAGAGTCAACTATTGTTTTGGCATGTAAATTGACCTTTGTAAACCACCAATAGGGGTTTGATAAATAAGTGGGTGTGTAATGTGAACTATAATTGTAATTTTCTCTTCCTTGGATAATAAAATAAAGTGGATGATTGTTTCTCAATAGATGTAGCCCACATTGGGTGAATCACATTAAATTTGTTTGTTATTGTGAATTATTATTTTTGGTTCTTTTATTCTGGATTAGGTTGTTTATTACTCAGGTTTGACTAAGCCCTAACAACTAGTATCACATTGGAGTATATTTTTAGTGATTTGGCAATAGATTTCAGATTTGAGTGGGAACAATGATAGGAGTGTTGGTGGTTCTACCCGATGTTTCAGATTTACCTAAGAATTTTCCCTCTTCTATCAATAGAAATATGAAATTAGTGGCCAATTGTTTGAGAATTCCTTAGAAATATGGAATATCTCCTTCATTTTGGGCTCAACAAAACCCAGCTAGGTATCCCTTTACTACAATATCAAATGAGATATTAAATGGTGGTTAATATTGCACACTCCTGCAGATCACTTCCAAGCCCAAGATAATCAAAGCATAAATTGGTCCTTTATAGAGTCGGCTCAACTTTTCTATATCTTACCTTTTACAACAGGTTGGAAGTCAAGATCTAAAAAAACACAACCATACAACATAAAACAAATATCCTAGTTATTTGTTTGTTACTGAAAATATAGGCAACTAAATACAAATCCGTGCCTAATCCATTGAGCTACAAAGTCAAATAAAAAGTTATAAAAAAACCTTACAATGTTTAAGGCAAGAATCATCAAGATTCCATTAAGTCAATTCCTGAAATTAACATATCCTTTCTATGTCGACATGAAACTCTACTTTGGTATCTGTAGTATATATTTTAACCATTATTGTTCTACAAAGCATTTAACTCCATCTTTAATAGAGAGCTATTGAATAAACAATGCACATTGCAATCACAACTTGAAAGGATGAATTCAAAGCCCTGAGTTATTAAATTCATATGGTTCAAGATATATTATACAAAGACAACTCCATGAAGGCTACCACATTATAATACAAGATGAACGTCTATATTCATAAAAGGAACATTACAACAGTTTATTCGATTTTAAACCCTAGGACCTAGTACCTTCTATGTACATGTTATTTCCTACCAACATTTTTAGTCGCCTTTAATCGATATTGGAATCCTTTTTATAACACAATGGATGCACAAGTTTCAGGTCAATTACTCATACATCACTTGTTGAACTGCCACCATCCAATCATACCGAATTATTCACCTCATAGAATGATTATCTTTGTCTTCTTGTGCAGTTGCTAGGTTGGCTTGCTAAACACCTCAAGGTTAGAGTCCTCCAGTGAGCCCATGAAAATTGTGAGCCATGCTATTATCACACTTGGATGGTCACTGTTACAGAGGAGTCGTAAATGTAAGATTTGAAGTTTCAAACCTCTAAGGGAAGACCATGGGTGGTGGCTTCTCATCTTTTTCCTTTGTAAGGAAGAGGCTCAAATCTACTCCTCAAGGGGTACATAATGCCTGTAGACCTTCTTCTCTGGGTCATGCACCCAGACCTCCCAATATAATCTACCCTTGAAGAGAAGATTAAGGGGAAAAACACAAATTGGAATTATTTGTAAGTTGTGAGAATATCCTACTCCTGCATTTGATGGTTTTAATATCTCTATAGCCATCATGAGACCTTTTAATACCTCTATAGATGCAAGCCAAATCATTCTCCTTCTGATGGCACTTGTCTCTGTACATCTCCTTCAATAAGACCAACTACAACCACATTCCTTCATGCTTGGAACTCCTCATACCACTCGTGGAATTGGATATTATTTGAACTAAGGGAGACACTTGGAGAATGAAAATAAACAACACCAAGAAGTATTTATCTTTTCCCTCTCAAGCACTAGCTACTGATTTTCAAACTAGAAACGATGACGATGACATGTCTGCAACTCCTGATAACTCTATGATGAACACGCTTTGCAAAAGGATTTCAAACCTACTATAATCTTGGTTGCAACAATTCCAACTTGATACTTAAAGGATTTTTGACAAAAAATACATCATTCCATACCTTGATTGATAAAAAATCTTCTACAAATCCTATATTTAAATGTCATTTCTTCCTTGGGATCACCAGGCAATAGTTCTTCTTGTAATACGCTTCATCAAACTACTTTGACCCTAGTCATGTGGTAGCATTTTTCTTATGTGGTGCCACACGCCACCACTTGATAGTCTTGATTACCCATATATCACATTTGAAATTTGTATTTTAAACACCCCGCCAATCCGCTGAAAAATTCAACAATCATGGTTGACCCTCATGAAATCATGGGACTCCAAATATCCTGACTACAACAAACCCCCTATGTTTTTGCCACCGGTCGATCACAATCAATTTTATTGTTGCGAAAACCCAAGGTTGTTGAATTAATTATGGAAAGTTAAGTACTGAGCGGGGAGGGGTGAATCAATACTCAAAAAACTTTTATCTACTTATTCTGAACATTTACCAAATTATAAACTTTGCATACATCACCATAAAACATAGAAATTAAGACATAAAACATAACTCATAGCACCATGATTTTTGGTCTCGCAGAAACCCTTGGTCAGAGGGAAAAATACGGTGGGGATGGTACCCACAATCCTTTACTACTATAGTTAAAAAGGTTGCTCAGTTAGAGCTACACAATTTAGCTATTTTGATAGCTTACCCTGTTAAGAGTATTTATCCTATTAGGAGTACAAAGACTTATGCAATCTACCTCGCTAAAGGATTTTACAACTCTAATCTAAGAGATGTACCTTATTAAAGGATTTACAAATTAAGACCTATTAGGGTCTACCTGGTGAAATGATTTTACAATTATGATTACACTATAAAACAATACTAAAAATATCTGTAGTAATGCATCAACAAATGCTTGTCAGACTCAATATGCTCAATATCATTTTACCTCATTCTGCATTTCAATCACAATTCAGTATCTGTACTGGGTAGCCTCAACTTTGATTTACATTCACAATTTTTCTCTAACTATTTTGTTACTCAGTAGCTTCTCTTCTCTTCATCACCTTCATATTCTTCTCCGTCTGATCATCATCTTCTCTCTGTACTTTCTCATATTTTGATCTTCATACACTAATCCTTATATACTTGATCTAGAAACGATGGAAATGTTCTAGATTCTTCTCCTTAAATGGTGCTAGCATTGGTTACATCTCCAATGTATATATTCTACTTAATTTCCATTGGTGAATCTTACCTTGTAATCATGCACAATCATCTTTGTCTATATCTCCAATGTTTTACCAAACGATCTTCTTGAAATATGTAAAAAGTTTTATGCTTGGTGTCTAGATTCAATGTATCTATTATAATTTGTTATGTCGGCCCATTTTACTCGGTAACACATTTTATTCTTACTCGGTAACATGTATACTCAGCTCGGTAACTATCTTTCTCTTCGACTCAGTAACTATTGTGACTCGATAGTTGTTCGGTGCCTACCTTTCTTTGCTTGGGGCCTTCTCTTATTTCCCTTTACCGAAACTATCTTTTCCTTTATTGACTAACTTATTTTCTTTACTGACTGAGTCCTATGACTCCTTCATTCACCGACTAACTTATTTTCTTTACTGACTGAGTCCTATGACTCCTTCATTCACCGACTGACTTTGACAATCAATATAAGTTTAACAAAACTAATGATGACAAAATAACACTTTAGGAGTATCAATCTCCCCATTTGGCATTAGTTTGGCATCTTTGTTAAAAGCTTCAAAGTCATCAAAATTTTGCATCCTTAATCAAAATTTGACCATGTATAAACTTTCGGTATAACTTATAACTCATTCACTTCATAACTCCCCCTGTGACAATACTTCCTATATACATATCTCCTTATGACTGATATTATATCCCCCTTATATACATATATCTATCCCCCTTTTTTTCAAATATGCCAAAAACAAAATTACTTACTTGGATCTAGTGGTGGAATCTTATAAAAAATATATTGCATCTTCCAGGAATGTCTCCAATGATTCCTTTAGTGTTTGCAACACCACAATTTTCTCACCAATGTTAGCCACTAGTCCAATCATGCTATCCATAGCATTGATGTCAGGGGTATTCACTAATCCTTTTGCCTTGTGAATATGCTTCTGCAGCGATTCAATTTGGGGTATCAAAATTGCTTACAGCTCTAGAAGTTCCATTATGATCTTATTCTCTTCTTTTCTTAGCTCATGCTACAATCCCATTAAATGTTTTATCCCTTAATAATAAACTTGAAATGTTCTAGGCTCAGTGGTGACCATCAACTGCTCGGTCAACTCTTTTATAACATACTCATCTTTCTTTTTGATATCCTTAGTAAAGTTTGAAATTAAATAAATCTTTTGAAATAATGAAAGAATATTTTTCAACTCATTCTCTAATTATGCAATCAATTCTGAAAGTGATACCTTATCCAATGCAATAGATTGTAGTAAATCTTCAATAATCTTATTCTCCATGTTCTTCCTGTGCACTTGAATTAGATACTCGGTGGCCCTCTGCACCAGGTTCTTTCACTTGTTTTACCAGTTCTTCTAATTGACTTGGTAGGATACCCTTCTAATTTATAGTAGCATCAAGGACAATCTCCTGCAATATATCCTTTACACTCTCTAGCATGTCTATCTTTTGTTTCTTGGCTATCATTTTGTCTTGGGATGCTTTCAATTTAAGTAGATCTCCAAATTTAGATAGCTCTTTAGGGCTTAGTGAGGAGATATCTACCTTTAGAATTACTATCAATTGGCTTAAGTCAATTTTTTCTCTCATGCTTTCTTTTCTTAGACTTTTTCTTCTCTACTTGTATACTTTCACCTGTAGAAAACCTTGGGTGATGTGATGCCTTCATTGCATCATATGTAAATGCTGTAGTGGTATCCTCAATTCTATCTTCTCTTTCTTCTTCTTTCTATTCTTCCTCCTTTTCTTTGTGTTTCTCCTCTTTCTTCTCTTCATATTTTTTTCTTTCTTCTCTTCTTATTTATCCTCGTCCTTCTCCTTTGCTTGCTCTTTCTCTTTCTCTTGCTTGTCTATATTTTTATGTTGTTCTATGGTCTTGGTAGAAGTGACTGGCTTGCTATTCTAATCTGTAGTAGTCTCAGTCTCTTTTTTGTCCTCGGTTTCCTTTTGTTCAGTCTCCTTCACCTGTTCAATAGACTTCTCATCTACATCAGTAGGAATATCTTTAGTAACTTCTAAGATAACCTCATTGATCTCAGGAAAATCAACTACTTGTTCTAGAACTGGATCTTCATCCATCAATTTTGTAGTAGCAACATCAGCAATTTTCATTTCTTCAGTGTTCTTGTCCTCAGTGACCATTACATCTTCATCATATGTTATTTATTTTGCTGGATCCTTTTTAGTGATATCCTCAATAATCACTTCATATTTTTCTAGGGTCAAGTCAATATGATCTGAATTACCTTGATTTGCCTTAGTCTCGGTTGATTGGCTAGGAAAGAAAAATTTCTTCCATATATCATTGGTTTCCATTTGCACTGCTTCTAGTTCACCGATCATGATCCTTAGTGATTTTCTTTTTTACTATAAATCTCTTTGAATGCTCCTTCAATGCTTCTTTGGTCTCTTGTACCAACAACTCAAATATATTAATTTCTAGGGATCTTTCCATCATTTATTTTTTAGAAGTCATAGCATACTTCCATCTAGCATCAGTCTTCTTGTATAGCTAATTAGGTATTCGATTGGAAACTTCAACCAGAATAGTCCTAAATTTATGCAGTGTAAAGACATCTGCCTTCTCAATCTTTTCTTTTTCTTCATCACTCCTTGTTTCATACTTTGCATATTTAATTCCTACAAAACCTACATAGTTCTTAAGATTTTTCATAAACTCATCTAAGTCTTTCGATTTTGGGGGTTGATTTTTCACAACTTTAAATTTACTTAAATCTTTAGATTCTGTATCACTATCTTCTTGTAGCTTTAGATTTCTCCTCGGTCTGCCTGATGTTTTCTTTTCCCTCATATATGTCTTAGGATTCAGTTGCTCTACCTTAGGTTTCTTCTTCTCCCTCGGTGTAGAAGTAGACCGTGTCAATGGTCTTGATCCCTTAGGGCTAGGTGTTTCCCTTTTCACTCTTATTTTCTTTCCCTTGATCTAAGAAGGACCCGCCTCATCTTCTTCAATAGTAACACCCAGATTTTCTGAAAAATTACTTATCATTCTACTTTTTTTTCTTTGAGCCTTAGGCATCAATATACCCAATTTTATCTTTTCTTTCACCTCTTCATATGTCTCATAATAATTAGCTCTCTTGTCAATAGGTTTAGCTAATAGGACTTCAATATGTTGAGATCCAGTGTCTATATCAATTTCATAGCCCATTGCCTATAGCCATATAGTCCTTGGCTCCACATCTTTCACAATACACCTGTCAGTATCCACTTCAAAACATATTGTATCTCAGTGCTTTTCCACTAATTGAGGTGGAATCTTGAATTTCTTGTGCATTCTAGTTTGAAACTTAGTGAAATAGTCATTCATTACTATAGGATTTGAGCAATACAAATCTACAAAACCCGAAGATCACCTGCATACAAAAACTTGTTACAAGGAAGTAGAGACAAGAAGAGGGCAAGGGTTTGACTCAAAAACATGAAGAAGAAAATATCCTCAAATAATGAATGAATAAAATATACAATGGATCATCCTTATAAAGGAGATCGAAAGCCTTGAAAGTCAAACCCTAGTGCATGTAATAATTAGTTAAATTACTACAAGACTAATGCATGCAAGTTTATATTTAAAACAACTAGTGCGTAAGTTTAAATCAACTAGTGCATGTGTATTTAAATATAAACAACTAAAGAAAAAGAGTTGACATCTTAATAAGGGAGTAAAGTTAATTAATATAATTAATACTTTACTCTAACACCCCCTGTTAAGATGAGCAACAATGCAACTACAAACAATGCAAGAAGAAAGCAAGGGAAACTACAATGTTGAAAGCATAAAAATGGGTCCCGAAAACATGGCCTGATGAGGTACCCAACACAACCAAATCTCTGTAAAATAGAGAAATAGAGAAAACCTAGTGGGAAAAAACCTACTCCAAAAAGAGATTGAAAAAATATAGAAAAAGAAATGGCTCAAGAGAATCTCTCAAAACTATAAGTACAGCCAACCCCCCCATGAGAGAGGGATGAGACACCAAAGCCACCCGGAATGAAAGAACCCCTAGATCAATGAAAAAACCACTGTGACTCCAATGTAGAGGAGTGAAAGTCAGTGGACACTGAAGAGGTAACCTCAAAAGATGAGGTGTTACTGGAAGGCCGAGCTGATGCTCAAAGGAGTAAACACGAGGATCCTAAAAGGGAATCCCCAATGTAGGTGGTGTGACAGGTGTGTTGACATTGTCATGAAAGAGGAGATGAATGTCCTCTGTAGAATCCTCAACAAGTGCACTTGGTGGCTTGATGAATGGAGTTGGAGGGTCAGGTAGTGCTAAAGAAGAATCCCGCTGAAGAGAAAAGACCTCAACAAGATGTGGTGTGGCAGTCATAGAAGTGATCTTAGGAACAATACAAAGGTTCAAGCAACCTGACTGCACCACATGATGCTCTTGCGAAAGAGGAGAGTTGTGCTCCGATAATGGAGATGGTGGAACAAAGTGTGAGAAGGTGTAGAGACGGGTGGAATGATCAACTGTCCCTTTAGCAATAATGCCTCCTATCGCACTATCCTGAATGAAGACTAAATCTGCAGTGAACTCAACTGTCTTCCCTGATCCACTGTGTGTCATCTGATAAATCGAGAGAAGGTTTACAGATAGAGATGGAACATATAATACATCATTGAATGTGCCATACTGAATGCCTACTGAACCTTTCCAGCAGACTGTCGGGACAATGTTATTCCCCATGAGAATATGAGGAATGGGAGAAGCCTCAACAGTAGAGAAGACCCCTTGAGAAGATGCCATATGGTGAGAAGCACCTGAATCCAGTATCCAAGGGACCTATGAAGGGGATGAAATGGATGCTCGTAATGCATGACCCTGTCCAAAATCCTGTCTAGATGTCGAAGATGTGGAAGAAGATTGAAAAATAGACCCTTGTGAGGTAGAAGAGGATGGAGAGGAAACAATGCTCTTCTAAAGAAGATCTTGAAAATTTGCAATCTATTTCTCATAGCCATCAAATCTCTTCTGAAAACAATGTGACTCATCATGAGGTCCCTTCTGACAATAGAAACATGTAGGTCTCTCAGTCTTCTGTTTCTCCTTCTTAGAAGAAAATGGTGGACCAGCAGAGTGCTGAGAAGAGGAATTTGATATCTGCTTTAGCTTCTGCTTTTGCTTTCCTTTGGATGGCTGGGCAACCGATGCTTGGTTCTTTGATCCTGTTAGAGAGTCCAACTGAGTAAAATTGGCCCGCTCTCTAGTTAAATGATTATAGAACACCTCAAAAGTGGGCATGGTGAATGTAGGTCCCAAAGTGTCCATGGTAGAATGAAAGGTAGAAGAGAAGATCTGAAAGTTTCCCTTAAGCTTAGACAGGATCAGATAAATGCACTCTTTATCAGTCTTTCACTTTCCACATCCATGTAACAAAGATCTCTACTGTTTGAACTTCATCAGAAAGTCCTCAATAGAGTGAAAAGAATCAGGTACAAGAGAAGTAAGCTCTACCTCAATTTGAAGTGCTCTGAACTCATTGATGGTACCAAATAATGTCTCAAATTTAGCCCACATCTATAGAGGGGTAGTGCACCCATCAAGATGAAACTGCAAGCTGTCTGATACCTATAAAACAATCAACCCCATAGACTCATCCATCTTGTTTCGATGCTGCATGATCTCAAAGGGCCTCTCTAAAATTGGCTGCACTACATCTAGACAAGACCAGAGCCCTTTTGAACGGAGAAGCCATGTCATCAGGGTTTTTCATGTGTGATAATTATGTCTCGACCATATTTTTTAGAAGGGGTTTTTGTTTTGATAAATATCTGGTTTCACTGATAGAAACAAGAAAATAACACCCCCCACAAGCCAAATATCGAACCCCTAAGCCTAGAATGATATGCTTTATCAAGAGAAGAGCAAAAAAGCTTCAAATCTGAATTTTGTGTACCTTGAAAAAATTATGATGAAAATAGACAAATCTGAATGGTGCTTGAGAAGAGCTTTTCGACACTTCTTCCAGATCAAAAAATGGAGCTAATTTAAGAAAATTAGCCCCCCCAAAATACAAAAAAGATAATCTGGGTTTGACAATAGAAACAACAAGCTAGATGATAGAGAAAAAATAGATTAACATGTATGAGAGTGTCGGGCTCGGAACCAGCTTTTCGGTGATATCTCGTTTGCCCGATTTCAACACCGTATGCTCAAGCTATGAGCAAAATACCAATTGGTGTGCTAGAGAGCCCAAAAATGGTGCAAATGATGATGATGCATGCTGATGTCATCAAATGACAGGCTTAAATTTGACGGCCAGATGGCTGTCGCCGCCCAATTTTTTTTCAAAAGTGCATGCACGCCTCGGGATCCATGCCATGAATTGATTTGTGTGCCAAAAATAGAGAATTGTACCTCGAGAAGTGTGCAAGTCTATACAAATTCAGCCTTGGGAAGTGTGCCAAATTATCTGGTACCAAAAAATGCCCCAAAATGCAAAGTTCTCCAAATTTGACATGTTTTGTGTTGAAATATGGGTTTTTGGGTGCTACAAGCTCAATGGTGAGGTCCGTTTGAGCTCAAAGTGCACCAAAATTTAGGGGCACCCTAATTTCAATAAAAAACCATTAAAAAGCCCTAATATGAAATAGATGAATTTCTAAACTCTGAATCCTTCAAATGTGAACAAGCTGTAACAGATTAGACTCTCATACCATGTAGGATTTGAGCAATACAAATCTACAAAACCCAAAGATCACCTGCATACAAAAACCTGTTAGAAGGAAGTAGAGACAAGAAGAGGGCAAGGGTTTGACTCAAAAATATGAAGAAGAAAATATCCTCAAATAATGAATGAATAAAATATACAATGGATCATCCTTATAAAGGAGATCAAAAGCCTTGAAAGGCAAACCCTAGTGCATGCAATAATTAGTTAAATTATTACAAGACTAATGCACGCAAGTTTATATTTAAAACAACTAGTGCATAAATTTAAATCAACTAGTGCATGTGTGTTTAAATATAAACAACTAAAGCAAAGGAGTCTCCATCTTAAGAAGGGAGTAAAGTTAATTAATTTAATTAATAATTTACTATAACAATTACACATCAAAGTTGTCTCCTAGACTCTGAATGAATTCATTAATCTGATATATAATCAGTTTCTTCAGACTCCAAACTACATTACCGATTGATGTAAAAAAGTTTTGAAAGTAAAAGAATATACATACCAACAATGGCCTGAACTTCAAAGTGTTGGTCTTCACTTTCTGAATAGTGTTCATATTATCATCAAATTGTTTCAACAGGATCTCACATAGATCAATCTTCATGTCCTTGACTATCTTATAGGCTAAATACATAGCTCCACATGGTACACTATCTACTTGGGATGACTGAAAGATTCAGTAAGATATAACATTACATGCGAATCTCAGTTTAGGATCTTCCACAGTTGATAATTTAAGATCTCTTCCATTCCATTTAGCTTGTGTCAACTCACACAACTTGTTCTTGTCAGTTTTCTTGTTAGCCTTCAGTCTATCACCAATTGGGTATCCAGTCACAATATGTAACACATCTTTTGTGATCTTGACTGGTGCATCAAGCCACATAAACTAGGCATGAACTTGACTCAATATAATTCTCATCTGCTCAGATTTGAATATACTCGGTACATGCAGGGCATGCATTAAACCTTAGTCTCCAAATGGATATGTTCATCCTTTAACTTCCCATTGCCACATAGATTATGGAATGATGCATCGATATCAGTTTGACAGATTTCCTCGATCTTATAATGAATGAAGGCACGTATGTCGTCGATCAAAATTACTCTTGGAGGAATAGATGACAGAGCTCCTATATTGTCAAGTTCGATGGTTTCAGCTAGAGGAAGCTTGTACTTTAGGTTGATAGGATCAACCTTCTCAACAAAAATAGGTTTTTAAACTTTAGGCACCATCAATTCAAAGATATGAATGCTTGAATGAAATAGGGTCTCATTTGAAAATCAAATCGACTGCGCTTTCACAACTCGGGAAAACACTAGAAATCACTCAAATGCTTTCAAATATTCTTAAATCTTCTCAATCAATCACTTGAATTCTCTTGGAAGACTCATCTTTGCAATGTGCTCAAATGCTATTGAAAACAATAGATACAAATGAAATAGAAAAGTGGTCTATTTATACTTTTTCCTCTATTAGGGTTTCCAATGACTATAATTTTAGCATTTAATGCTGTCACCGACTCCCTTTTCACAGATTACCAAATTACACTTCCTTTCATCGAATGAAACAAAATAATAGTCTTTCATCGATCAAAATATGAAATGTTAACTTCACAACATATATCCAGATACATCTAAATATGCTTATATGGATCTTTGCACAGATGTTAGGAACCGATTTAAGATTGAAATTTATCTCAGAGTTCCTACACATACCTTTAACTGATTAGGTGAAAATAGGTGCACCCAATCTAGAGGATGTGGTGCCATTGATTGTTCTTAGTGTAGTTCCATCTATTACTATAACTGATGGTGATGATGAAGACCGACCAAGATAAGAGAAATACAAGATTGTAGAATGATTAGATCAGTTATTATCTTGGCATCGATGTCAAGCAATTTATATCTGATTTATATTGTGTTGCCATATCATTTAGAGTATGATATAAGTGTGAAAGAGTTAAGGAGAAGAAGAAATGAAATGTTATGAAGTTGAAGAACTTAATTGGGAAAATGACGCAGATCATAAAATGGTATGGTTATGTTCATATAATTGTTTTCTACCTAACATATGATTATATCAAGTTGGTAAAGAATGGTAAAGAAGATTAGTCAAGTTGGTAAGCAAAATAGTTTTGGATACCAAGCAGGAAAGGTCATTTGGTAGAAGAAGAGTAAGTTTCAATAAAGGAAAAGGAACTCAAGTCATCGAACGGAAGGTTTTAGGCACTGAGCAAAGTTTACCAAAATTCAAAGTTATCCACCGAGCAAGGAACAAAAATTAAATACAAGGATTAGAATGACATTTAATGATGAGCTATGATGAGCTGGAAGATTATGATGATAAGGAAGAGTTAGTTAGAGAGATCTACGATCAAGAAAATTCAAGGTGATGATCTATGGCTTAGATCTTGTTGGATTACGTAAGGGGGGGGGGGGGTGAATCAATAATCCTTGATTCCCAATACCTAAATTTTTTTCTCTGATTAACTCGATGACAACTCGATTAAACACAATTTACTATTTAACAAAAATAGTAAATAAAATTTAACAATTAGTAAATAAATCACATAAATCATTCATCACATGTAACACCAATATTTAATGTGAAAACTTAGCTTTGGGAAAAACCACTGTGGGAATTGTCACCCACTAAGAAAATACTCTTCTGAAGTACGCTTGATTAAGAGACAATCCAGTTAAAGGTTACAATGCACACTATTAGGTGTGACCTGGCCAAGGGATATACCTTAGATATGGTAGGATCTTAACCTTTTTAGGAGCAGCTTGGTTAAAGGGCTTCAAACACTCTTTAAAATGTCACCTTTTCCAAAGATTTTATAATAAGACTATTAAGTCCACTCTGTTAAGAGATTTCTCTATTACAAATGCTAATAAGCAATAGTAAATATATTGACCTGTAAATTTGCAACTATCTTTGCATAACTAGATCCTTTGTGTACTCTTCTATCTTCACTTCAATTATTCACTTTCCACTAGCTTCAACACTTCAACAGATCCTACTTTTTGACTCGAAATCTCTCTGTTATATCATTCGGTGACTCTTCAACTCTTCACTGCTTCATTCAGTGACTCTTCAACTCTTCAATTGGCAACCATTTTCTCATACAAATCCATCCTTTACATAGACAATTTTTGCCTCTTCTCCTCTATTACTTTTTCTTTTGTTCAATCTTAACCATCCAATTCATTATACCTTGAATCTGGATCTCGGTAACACGTTTTTTTTTCACCTAGGAACTTGAGCTTTTCTTGAAACTTGTTCCTTCTATTTTAAACATTTAGATCTAAGCCGTAGATCATCACCTTGAATTTTCTCGATCATAGATCTCTCTAACTAACTTTCCTTGTCATCATGACCATCCAGTTCATCATAGCTAATCATTAAATGTCATTCCAATCCTTGTATTTAATTACTATTCCTTTCTTGGTAGATAACCCTGTATTTTAGTTAACTTCACTCAGTGCCTAAAACTTTCCTTCTTAGTGTTAAGTTTGTTTGCCTTTACCTAATGAATTTTCCTTCTTGGTAGCCAAAACTCTTTTTCTTACCAACTTGACAAATATTCATTACCATGGTTTATGGACTTGATATAACCATATGTTAGATAGAAAACAATTATATCAAAATATCCTTACCGTCATCTGATCTATATCAGTTGACCAATTAATCTATTCAACTTCATAACATCTCACTTCTTCATCTTCTTAACTTATTCAACTTATATCATATACTTAATGATATGGAAACACAATATAAACAAGAAATCAATTTGTTAACCTAATTTCCATGTACATGAAAATTTGGCTAAAACCTATCCCCAAGTCTCTGTTTTCACCTTGCTAGGCATCCCTAAAATTTTCATGAATTTGTCTCTTATTTTCTGGCCTCTGCAATCTTTTAACTCTTTGGTTTGCAAGTCAAAAAATTCATAAACTAGCCGTTGGTGTTAAAAAACCCTAAGATACCCTAGACCATGTTCTATTTTCATGTTACTTTATCTCAGCCACTTAAGTCCCAAAAAACCCATGTGCATAATTCTTTCCTCTTAGTTACAAGTTCTCCTAATCCCCTGCGAGTTGGACCTTTCATTCCCCAACTACATGACTGCAGTGGTTCGCGTATTCTCTTAATCCAGGCGGTTAAGTTCTTAACATCCTGTGACTCTGCGAGTGGTTTGCCTTTCCTCAGTCGCCAGTTCTCTAAGTTTTCTGGCGATTACCTTTTCCTCTCAGTGAACTAGCGACTGTAGTGTTTCTCTTAGTCGCAAGATAAAATGGTGGTGCTTCTAAACATTCAGTGACTCTGCGGATTGCCTTTCAGTCGGGCATTCTCTAATTGAAACCCCAGGTTGGACTAACACTCAGTGATTCTGCAAATGCCTTGTTCATGTATTCTGCAGACTTAACCAAGGTTAGGAATTCTATTTGGTGACTGAGCGATTCTTTCTTTGGTCGTGCATTCGCTAAGACCTCTGGGGTTAAGATTTGTAGTGGGGCCCTAGTTACTAAGATCAATAGTTGTTGTAGGATCTCATAGCATGTGTCAAAGGCTTGTGATCTGATGACAATCATCAATCTTCCCTTTTTCTCAGCGCTTCATGCCTTTGTGGGTCCATTGCCACGGTGTCCTATGTGGAGGTATTTCATTGATCGAAAGGAGATGACTTGTAATTTGTCAGCAGGCCCGGTTGTCAGTCCTCTTTTGATCTAACGGCTGGCGTGTTTTCTCATGAAAAGTGTCAGAGGTTTGTGAACTTAAGACAACCATTGATTTCTCTTGGTGACGTAACTCTTCATTCAGGTGGGTCCACTGCTACGTGTATACAAATGGAGGCTTCTAATTGGTCCACATAATGGTGATTAGGCATATGTCAGTGGGTCCTGATCTTTTCAGGAAGTTAAAGTACAGTAAGATCTTGTGGTTGTTGCTACACCACTGGGATAAGATGCACACTATTTAAGTCAGTGGTTTAGTGACAATTGTTCGATGCTCTTTCTGCAGGTCGTAGGTTCAAGTCTGCCAGGTGTGCTGACTTGCTCAAATGTAATTAGTTGCCGAGTGCTGACAGGTTATAGGTGGGTCCATTTGTCAGAGGGGTCCTGGTCTAATATAGATCTATGGCTGGCGCAAAGGCGCAAGGAATATTCGGTGGCCATGAGATCATGCATCCGCCGTTGGATCAGAATCTTATCTTTAGTGGGTCCGTCATCAAAAAGGCTTGCCGAGGTGTTTGCTGATGGGGCGGTCAAGAACAAATAGAAGATTGACATGTGGAGATGGGCCTAGGGTTAACAAAGTTTTGGTGGCTCCGATAAGTTCCTTTTGGTCACGTATTCGTGTGATAAAATAGCAGTGCTCCAATCAATCTGGCGAATGCGCGAATGTGTGTATTCACAGAATCTTAGAATTAATTAGTGAAGCCCTAAAGTTCTTAGCAACCTAGCGATTGTCTTCGGTCGCCAGTTCGCCAAATGTAGGTTGGATTCTCATAAGCGATTAAGGGAGTATTCTATGAATCAATGAATAAAGGGTTTTCTCATGTTCACTTAATGTAACCAGTGTTATTAAAAAGACCCAGCGATTTAGCGAAAAGCCTTGTTCGCTGAATCACTTAACCAGACCAGGGTAAGCCAAAGGATCTCATGACTTAGAATTATTCAGTCGTGTAGCTGCTAAATGACTTAAAGGAGGAAAACTTGAGGTGGGTCCAAATGTGCTGACATGCTAAAATTTCATTGGTCCTCGTATTGCTGATATGGACTCAAACTTTTTAAAGGGTTTCGTGATCATTTCAAAGTTGATCTGAGCTGTTCATTTGCCAGGAGATAAAGGATATCAATGGTTGCATTTTAAAATGACCGACTAGCCATTAAGTTTTCAAATTGAAATGTGTCTAAGAGGTTTTTTGCCAGTATTTGATTTGTAGGCCGCAAGCTGTGAGGTAGCTCAAAAAATTTATGTCTCCAGGACATTTGTAGTTGAAAGATGATGAGGAGGTCTAGGCGGCCGTCATGGGTCAATTCTTGTCTCAAAAAAGTACCAGCTTGAGCATTCATGGTGAGACTTCATACAGGAAAGTAGATGAATCTAGGTTGGTTGTCTGCGAGTTGATGCAGTACAGAGATGGGCACAATATCTGATCGGCCATAGTATTATAGAGATGTATTTATGATCAAATTTGATGGCAGTTAGGGTTTTAATATTATTTTAATGTAAAATCCATGAAACCCTAGTTAGGTTTTTGACTCTTGCTTGCATGTAGTGGAGTATGTATATATTGTTTTTTAGGAGCTTTTGAGCTCAGAGTTGGACAATTGTAAAAGAGAAATTCACCTTTCTTGAGAGTTATCTGTGGCATCTTTTCTGCCCTCTAGCTTCTATAGTTGTATTTCTCCCATTGATGATTCATATATTGTAGAGGTATTTTGTGACAATTCTTCATGTCCCTATGCTTCCTTGTTTGAGTCTTCTCTTATTGAATCAAAGTATATGCATGTTTTCAGTGACAACTTAGGGTTCCCGATCTCTCTTACTTTCTACAGTTTTGTGTGTTATTGTGTTTGATTTGATTTAGATGCTTTTGTGGGTATACTTCAGCCCCCTAACAGTCTTGTCTCAATCCTACACCAAGTTGCAGAAGTGAATGTCTTCTTGCAGGTCATAAATTATGTCTTACGTTCAAACCCTTCTATGAAATACTTATGCAAGCCTATTTAGTAAGTTGTGACCTACTAGACCTGAGCCTTTCATTGATTCCATTCCTCTATACTAAGATCCAAACCCTAATTTCGGTGCATCACCTAGTAGGTAGTTTGCTTTCAGTCATTTCCCTTTATATGCATTCCTTCTATCACTTTCCCTCAAAAGTTTACTTTCATGTCTAGAAGCAAATTAAGGTGATTATCCAAGAGGAACTAGCCTAGAACCTGGAGGTCTCATCTTAGTTAGCATAGGTCCCACAACCTAGAGATGATTCCCATGTTATATTAGGTTATCAAGACTACGAGAGCTTGAACCAAGGGTGCAAACTTAGTGTATAACATTTCTGGCATGCCCGGTGGGACAAAAGATCAGATTCAAGTTTAAAGGTGTTCTTGTTGGCTCATCTACAAAAGGATTAAAGAAGTTCAGTACACAAGGAATATCAGTACAAGCTTAAGCTCAAGGATACCCCACCTTGGTGCCAGTGTATAACAATTCTGGCATGCCCGATGGGACTACACACGAAGTTCATTGCTTGAAGATTATGTTATCTTTGATATGCTGATAGCATAATACAGACTTGGAGAAGTTGTTTCTATCAAGTATATCTGGTGACTCCACTGATTTCAAAGATACAGGCTAACCTTGTTGAAGGTTTATGAGAAAGATTGAGACTAGGAGCTTAAAGCCCACAAAATTTTTAGAGTTGCCTCAAGAAGAAGTCATAAAGGCAAGTCAACTCAAAGAACATCCCCTGCAAGGAGAGTTTAGTCTACACCTCCTGATACCTTAGAAAGGAGACCTTTCCCTTTCATTCCAGAAGAAGAGGCAGATCTCTAACTAGAGATCTAGAAGAAGATTCATATCCAACAGTAAATACAGCTCACTTAGTTGTCAATCTTCAGATTCCAACTCCTACAATGGCTAGACCATTTGCATTTGCACTCTTTAATTAGGGTAGCCCATTAAATTTTTCCCAACATCATGATGTGCCTTTGGTGGCACTTAAGAGTATACTTGATTTCACTAGTGAAGGGAAGACAACTACTTTTGAACACATAAGAGATGTGACCACCATCTGTAGCATACACAATATTACTCAAGAAGATGTAGCCACAAAATTATTAGCAGCCTCTCTAAAAGGTAAGGCTTTAGAATGGTTTAGAACTCTAACTGTTGGTTCCATTACTTCTTGGGATGAGTTAGGAGATGCATTAAGTAAACATTTCAAAGATAAATCAGATAACTTGTCTCTAATTGAGCAGTTAACAACTATTAAGAGAGACCCTCAAGAGCAGATGACAGATTACAATAGTAGATTCCTTAAAACATGGAATAAAATTCTAGTATTAGTAAGACCATTAGCTGACCATGCTTTCCTTTACTACTTGCAAAGTTTGAATGGTCAAATTTCTATCATGATCTAGTCTATGGGTGGTACTTCCTTACCCCAAGCTTTTGACATAGTTGTCAAGGCTGAAAACTGTTTAATCCAAGCAGGCATGATTGCTAGAAGGCCTCCAATGCCCATTTTTCCTCACCTTCAACCCATTGCACTTACCCAAGTACCCCCATTTACCCCTATTCCCACCATAGTAGCACCTTAGGCTAGTACTAGTGGTCAAGAGCTGAGAGCTAGTTTCTCTCAAGAGCTGCAAGAGATAAAGAATAGCTAAGAAAGTAGTAAGAAAGAAATGACAAACTTGTTGCAGACCTTGACTAAAGAAGTCACAAATTTGAAGAAGCAAGGTCAAGGAATTAGACCGCCATTTCAACCACAAGGCCAAGGTCTTAATCAGCAATATCAAAATCAAGGACAACCTTATCAACAAAATAGGCCACCATACCAAGGAGGCTATCAAGGACAAAGACAAAGTTTTAATCAAAGACCATTCCAACCATATAACCCTGCACCTCTAAATTCTGCAAATCCAGTGAGGGATATGGTTCCTAGTCAAAATAATATGGCTATGGAGAATGAATGGTGTTTTCCTTGTAATCAGCCTCATAATCAGGCTACATGTTCAAATGGATGGATGAACCAAGCTCTAATGGTTCAAAATGCCTCCTAAGCTCAATCAGAGGCTTCATCCAGTGGGTCAGTGCCTCAACAAGAATCACAAGAGAATGAGACTGCTCTCTTTAATTGGGAGCAACCAGACTTCAATGGAGTCAATGATGAGGTTGCTTTTGTTGCCTATACAAGAGCAAAGAGAAGAGCTCAAGACATGGAGAGAGTAGATTCTAATGCCAAAGCCACTACATTTATAGAGCCACTGCAACAAGCTACTCCCATCACACCTAAGGAGGCTCCTGTCGTTACAAGCAAAGAGGGCCAACATTCCAAAGAGGTAGAGCCCATCATAGTGAAAACACAACAAAGAGTACACACTATGACACCTTTTAATATTGTAGACAACATGAAGAAGGTGAATGTCACCATGTCCATGTGGGACTCTCTGGCTCTTCCAGGACAACCTGAAGTTCTAAAAAAAGCCATGACAGAAGTGATAACTCCTCAACCTGCAAAAGAAGCTACAAAGCCAGTGTTGGTTAACACTGATCAAGAAAAGGAGGCTCCAAGTAGCAACTCCAAAAAGAATGTCACACAAGGTAGGAACTCAAAGCCACCTCCCTTTTATGTATCTCTAATTATTGGAAAATCTTTAGTACATAACTGTATGGTAGATAGTGGAGCTACTAGCACTGTAATGCCTAAGAAGGTAGTTGACCAATTAGGACTAAAATATGAACCCTTCCAAAAGAAGGTTACCCAACTTGATGGGTCCTCAGTCAATACTATAGGTGTGGCCAAGGATACCAGTCTAATCCTTCATGCTAGTCCTAATTTTTCCATCCTCCTTGATATATACATCATAGATCTCCCTGCATTATTTTCTATATGTCTTTCAAGGGAGTTTACAACCAAGATAAGAGGCTACTTATCTTCCGACTGGTCTCACATGTTATTTCATACAAGGTATGGGACCAAGGTCACCATTAAATCAAAACCATTGGCATCACACCATATAGAGCCATATGTGTCAAATACCATCAATGCAAACTGCCCTATATTTGATGACAATGACTTCCAAACTATTAGTGAAGCAAACACAAAGATAGAGAGTATCCCTGATATTTTTCTAGATGAAAGAGCTTCAGAGGCCCAAGAAAATTAGGTTTGGGATTTTGGTTTGGGAAGTTATTTGATACAAGAAAATGATGTCATAGAGCCAAGCCTTCTCAAAGAGGACACTGATTCAAAGGATTAGAACAATCAGGATTGGGAACTATTTTTTGATGGGGCTAGAAGTAGACATGGTTCTAGTGGTGGTGCTATGCTAGTGTCCCCAAATGGAGGAAGGTATTATACTACCTTTAGATTTAGTTTCTCCTGCACTAGCAATACTGCAGAGTATGAAAGTCTAGTCAATGGACTAGAATGGGCTAGAAAAAGAGGGCTTAAGGTCTTAAAAGTTTATGGTGATAGTGAATTTGTTGTCATCCAAGTAAGAAGGATAAGTGCAACCAAGAATGACACCTCGAGAGCATACAAGCATAGAGTTTGGGATGCAATTGAAGATTTTTGTGCTTTCAATATTGTTGCTATCCCTAGGAAACTAAACCAAAATGTAGATAGGTTAGCTGCTGTTGGATCCCAATATGGCATTCCAAATAGCATCTCAAAAGAAAGGGATCAACAGCATATCAAAGTGATTGTCAGACCATCTATTCCTGATAATGATGTTAATTGGCAAGTATTTGACAATGATGAACAAATTCTGCAATTCTTGTTTGAAGAAGATGTTTTTTCAGAGCATAATCAAGATAGGCTATCACAAAATTATGGTGATCAAGTGATACAACTCAAGTCCAATAAGATGCCTAGAGGTCTTGTTACATTAGAGACTATCTTCAACGAGGATGATGAAGTTAAGAGAAATAAAGCTGGCCTGGTAGTTCAACAAGAACATTGTGTTGAACTAGAGTTGGAACTAGGTAAGAGCTTAAAATTTGGAAAAGTGAACACTGAATTGGAGAAGCAAGCTTACACTCAATTATTCAAAGAATTCAGTGATGTTTTTTCATGGCAATATGAAGACCTCAAGGGTTTTGATCCTACCCTTGCTCAACACACTATTGAATTAGAACCTAATGCCAAATCAGTGAGGCAAAAACAAAGGCCTGTTAATCCCAAGCTTGAGCCACTTATGCATAAAGAAGTACTCAAACTAATAGATAGTGGTATCATCTACCCCATTAAGCATACTAGTTGGGTTTCCAACCTTGTTCCTATCAGGAAGAAGAATGGGGAGCTGAGGTTATATGTTGACTTTAGGGATCTTAACAGGGCCTCATTAAAGGACCGCCATCCACTACCTTCTATGGAACAAATCTTACAATGTGTCTCTGGATCTGAGAGATTTTCATTATTGGATGGCTATTCAGGATACAATCAGATCCTGGTTAATGAAGAGGATCAATACAAGACTGCATTTACAACCAAGTGGGGAACCATGGCTTATCAAAAGATGCCCTTTGGTTTGTCAAATGTAGGTGCTACATTTCAAAAGGCAATGGATATGGACTTTAAAAGCCTTATGTACAAGTTTGTGCTGGTCTACTTAGATGACATAACTATCTATTCTAAACATGTAGTAGATCACATCAAACATTTGAGGAAGATTTTTGAAAGGTGTAGAGAGTTTGGGATATCTCTTAATCCCAAGAAATGTGTGTTTGTAGTTCATGAAGGGAAATTGTTGGGATATGTAGTATCCAAAGAAGGAATTATAGTGGATCTTGAGAGAATTGTAGCTGTCCTAGAGCTACCCCTACCACACTAAAAAAAAAGTCTCCAATCTTTCATAGGAAAGATTAATTTTGTTAGGAGGTTCTTGCCTAACATTGCAGATTTACTCAAGCCTTTGACAACCATGTTAAAAAAGAGTTCAGATTTTAGTTGGACCAAAGAAGGGAGAGTCAATTTCCAAGCTATCAAGGAGGCATTAACAGAAGCCCTTGCCCTCTTAAACCCAAATTTCAATAAGGATTTTATCCTTTATGCTTATGGAGGTCATGATGCTATATCTGCAATGTTGACCCAAGAAAATTCAGATGGATTGGAGCAACCCATTGCTTTCTTTAGCAAAGGTTTAGAGGAGTATGAACAGAGATACTCTTTTGTAGAGAAACATGTACTTGCTATGGTAAAGAGCCTTAACAAGTTTAGATATTTATTGACCCATAGCAAGGTACATTTAAATGTTACTCATCCAAGTGTCAAATAATTTTTGCTTTCCAAGGACCTTAATGAGAAAAGAGCTGGTTGGATCACCAAGGTGATGGAGTATGCCATAGATATTCAAACTACCAAGCTAGTTAGAGGAAGAGGCCTTTGTGAGCATTTGGCATCAGATGAGAGTTCAAAGAAATCAAAATAGTTGGATGCATCTTTGGTGGTGCATTCTATAGAAGAACAAGCCGAGACAACAAGCTGGTTGCCTAATATGATCAATTATTTGAAGATAGGACAATGTCCTGTAGATTTGGATTCAACAAAAAGAAGGTATTATAGATTGCAATCTATTCCTTTTATGCTGATAAATGAAGTTCTTTTCAGAAAGGATCATAGTGGTGTCCTTTTAAGATGCATAGATTCAGAAAAGGTAGCAGACATCCTATTTGAGTTTCATGATGGACCTTTTGGAGGTCACTTTTCTCCTAGGACTACTGCTTTTAAAATCATGAGGGCTGGATACTATTGGCCATCTATCTTTAAGGACAGTCATGAGTATGTGAGGAAATGCATCAAGTGTGCCATGTTTGCAGGAAAAGAAAGGCTTGCAGCCTTGCCCCTACAACCAGTCAGAACAGAGCAGCCCTTCATGAAGTGGGGTATAGACTTCATTGGCATGATCAACCCTCCATCTAGTGTAGGCCATAAATGGATAATTACTACAACTGATTATTTCACTAGATGGACAGAAGCAATTGCATTAAAAGAATCAAATGAGAGTGCTGTCCTAAGCTTTTATGATGATATAGTTCATAGGTTTGGCACTCCCAATTCCATCATCTCAGATAATGCATTAGCATTCACAGGCCTTAAAGTCTTAGAGTGGGCAGTCAAGAATGACATCTATCTGAATACAAGTTCAAATTACTACCCCCAAAGTAATGGCTTGGCAGAATCAACAAACAAGAACTTGATTAGGATAATCAAGAAGACTCTTCAAGAAAATCAGAGGGATTGGCATACTAAACTCAGGTATGCCTTGTGGTTAGACATAATTACCCCAAAGAAAATCATTGGTAATTCTCCCTACATGCTAGTATATGGCAGAGAGGCAAAGTTGTCTATTTCAACTAAACTACCAGCTTTGGACTTGGCCACTCAATATGCCCTATTTGAAGAAGGAGATCCTTTGTAGATCAGATATGCTCAGTTGGTGGAATTGGAAGAGATCAGAGACAAATCAATGTAGGACATGGAATCCCATCAAATTCAGACAAAGAAAAGTTTTGATAAGAGAGCCAGTGTCAGAAATTTCAAGGTTGGGGATGTAGTCCTCAAATGGGATGAGTTCAGATCCAGACCTAGCAGGCATACACAATTTGATTCATTTTGGGGTGGACCATTTATAATCACAGAATGCAAGGGATCCAATTCTTTCCAACTATCAAATCTTGAAGGAAATATCTTGCCAATATCAATAAATGGTTTCCACTTGAAGCCCTATTTTGAGGTTAACCCCTCTCTGTAAATTTTTGTAAATGTGTTTCCCCTGCTTTCTTTCCCTATTTTCTAGGTTAGTCTCCTACTTTCCAAGAAGTGCTTGTGCACAAATTTTGTCCCTCTGTTAAGTTCTATCTCTGTCAAAGTTTTGTGTTCCTGGAATGACCCCATGCCCAATGGATTTGTCAAGGCCACTGATCCATGTCTAGCAGGATGAAATCCAGCAGAAATCGCCAAAATGCTACCCTAATTTCCATGTACATGCAAATTTGGCTAAAACCTATCCCCAAGTCTTTGTTTTCACCTTGCCAGGCATCCCTAAAATTTTGATGAATTTATCTCTTGTTTCCTGGCCTCTGCAATCTTTTAACTCTCTGGTCTGCAAGTCAAAAAATTCATAAACTAGCCGTTGGTGTTAAAATACCCTAAGAGACCCTAGACCATGTTCTATTTTCATGTTACTTTATCTCGGCCACTTAAGTCCCCAAAAACCCATGTGCGTAATTCTTTCCTCTTAGTCACAAGTTCTCCTAATCCCCTACAGGTTGGACCTTTCATTCCCTGACTACGTGATTGTAGTGGTTCACGTATTCTCTTAATCCAGGCGGTTAAGTTCTTAACATCCCTTGACTTTGTGAGCAGTTTTCCTTTCCTTAGTCACCAGTTCTCTAAGTTTTCTAGCAGTTACCTTTTCCTCTCGGTGAACTAGCGACTGCAGTGTTTCTCTTAGTCGCAAGATAAAATGGCGGTGCTTCTAAACATTCAGCGACTCCATGGATTGCCTTTCAGTCAGGCATTCACTAACTGAAACCCCAGGTTGGACTAACACTCAGTGATTCTATGAATGCCTTGTTCACATATTTTGTAGACTTAACCAAGGTTAGGAATTCTATTCAGTGACTGAGCGATTCTTCCTTTGGTCACACATTCGCTAAGACCTCTGGGGTTAAGATTTATAGTGGGGTCCTAGTTACTGAGATCAACGGTTGTCATAGGATCTCATAGCATGTGTCAGAGGCTTGCAATCTTAGGACAACCGTCGATCTTCCCTTTTTCTCAATGCTTCATGCCTTTGTGGGTCCATTGCCATGGTGTCCTATGTGGAGGTATTTCATTGGTCAAAAGGAGATGACTTGTAATTTTTCAGTGGGCCCGGTTGTGAGTCCTCTTTTGATCTAATGACTGGCATGTTTTCTCATGAAAAGTGTTAGAGGTTTTCAAACTTAAGACAGCCGTTGATTTCTCCTGGTGACATAACTCTTCATTCAGGTGGGTCCACTGCTACGTGTATACAAATGGTGACTTCTGATTGGTCCACATAATCGTGATTAGGCATATGTCAGTGGGTTCTGATCTTTTTAGGAAGTTAAAGTACAATGAGATCTTGTGGTTGTTGCTACGCCACTGGGATAAGATGCACACTATTTAAGTCAGTGGTTTACGACAACTATCTGATGCTCTTTCTATAGGTTGTAGGTCTGAGTCTACCAGGTGTGCTGACTTACTCAAATGTAATTGGTTGCTGAGTACTGATAGGTTATAGGTGGGTCCATTTGTCAGAGGGGTCCCAGTCTAATATAGATCTACAGTTGGCGCAAAGGGGCAAGGAATATTCGGCGACCATGAGATCATGCGCCTGCCATTGGATTAGAATCTTATCTTTAGTGGGTCTGTCGTTAGAAGGCTTGGAAGGGTGTCTGCTGATGGGGTGGTTGAGAACAAATAGAAGATTGACATGTGGAGATGGGCCCAGGGTTAACAAATTTTTGGTAGCTCTGATAAGTTCCTTTTGTTCATGTATTCATGTGATAAAATAGAAGTGCTCCAATTGATCTGGCGAATGCATGAATGTGTGTATTCGTAGAATCTCAGAATTAATTAGTGAAGCCCTAAAGTTCTCAGCAACCTAGCGATTGTCTTCGGTCACCAGTTCACCAAATGTAGGCCAGATTCTCATAAGCGGTTAAGGGAGTATTCTACGAATCAATGAATAAAGGGTTTTTTCGTGTTCACTTAATGTAACCAGGGTTATTAAAATGACCCAGTGATTCAATGAAAAGTCTTGTTTGCTGAATCGCTTAACTAGACTAGGGTAAGCCAAAGGATCTCGTGACTTAGAATTCTTCAGTCGCGTAGTCACTGAATGACTTAAAGGAGGAAAACTTGAGGTGGGTCCAAATGTGCTGACGTGCTAAAATTTCATTGGTCCTCATATTGCTGATATGGACTCAAACTTTTTAAAGGGTTTCACAACCATTTCAAAGTTGATCTGAGCTGTTCATTTGCTGGGAGATAAAGGATATCGACAGTCGCATTTTAAAATGACCGGCTAGCTGTTATGTTTTCGAATTCAAATGTGTCTAAGAGGGTTTTTGCTAGTATTTGATTTGTATGCCGCAAGCGGTGAGGTAGCTCTAAAAATTTATGTCTCCATGACATTTGCAGTTGAAAGATGATGAGGAGGTCTGGGTAGCCATCATGGGTCGATTCTTGTCTTAAAAAAGTACTAGCTTGAGCATTGATGGTGAGACTTCGTGCAGGAAAGTAGATGAATCTAGGTTGCTTGTCTGCGAGTTAATGCAATACAGAGATGGGCACAATATCTAATTGGCCATAGTATTATAGAGATGTATTTATGATCAGATTTGATGGTAGTTAAGGTTTTAATATTATTTTAATGTAAAATGCATGAAACCCTAGTTAGGTTTTTGACTCCTACCTGTGTGCAGTGAAGTATGTATATATTGTTTTTTGGGAGCTTTTGAGCTCAGAGTTGGATAATTGTAAAAGAGAAATTCACCTTTCTTGAGAGTTATCTATGGCATCTTTTCTGCCCTCTGGCTTCTACAGTTGTATTTCTCCCATTGATGATTCAAATATTGTAGAGGTATTTTGTGACAATTCTTCATGTCCCTATGCTTCCTTGTTTGAGTCTTCTCTTATTGAATCAAAGTATATGCATGTTTTTAGTGACAACTTAGGGTTCCTGATCCCTCTTACTTTCTATAATTTTGTGTGTTATTGTGTTTGATCTGATTTAGATGCTTTTGTAGGTATATGTCAGCCCCCTAGCAGTCTTGTCTCAATCCTACACTGAGTTGCAGAAGTGAATGTTTGCTTGCAGGTCATAAATTATGTCTTATGTTCAGACCCTTCTATGAAATACTTATGCAAGCCTATTCAGTAAGTTGTGACCTACTAGACCTGAGCCTTTCATTGATTCCATTCCTCTATACTGAGATCCAAACCCTAATTTTAGTGCATCACCTAGTAGGTAGTTTGCTTTCAGTCATTTCCCTTTATAAGCATTCTTTCTATCCCTTTCCGTCAAAAGTTTACTTTCATGTCTAGAAGAAAATTAAGGTGATTATCCAAGAGGAACTAGCCTAGAACCTGGAGGTCTCATCTCAGTTAGCATAGGTCCCACAACCTGGAGATGATTTCCATGTTATACTAGGTTATCAAGACTACAAGAGCTTGAACCAAGGGTGCAAACTTAGTGTATAACACAATTGCTTGACATCAATGAAAAGAAAATAAATGATCTAACCTTACTACTATCTTGTATTCTTCTGATCTTGGCCAGTCTTCATCACCATTAGTTATAGTAATAATCTCGATCTTTGTAATTGATGGCAACACGAACAATCTTCATTGTTAAATTGATGATGGTAACACTTCACTGTCTTTCATGTACTCCCTATGAACTTTATCTTCTCTATTAATAGTCTCCCTCTTTGACTGTTCTTCTTTTCCATCAGTATATCTTCTTTACTATTAATCTTTGATAACTTATTTTTCTGATCTTATTTGATATTATCCTTCTGCATTATTCATCACTAGTATTCTCCCTCATAGTAATCATCAATAGTATTCTCCTTCTTTGACAACAATGCCAAAGACACCTACTCCTAAAATTTTTTCTTAGGCAATAAATTATACCTCAATTGTATAGATTTCTTATTGCCGTCATAAAATTATTTTCACAACTTTAGGCTTCACCTAAAGAGTGAACACTAAAATCAAATCAAAAAATATATATTCTGATGAATACTTGAATTGATACAACATGCATCATGCCTTAGTGAATATTGGATAGGGGAAGAACCCCTAACTTACCTCGGATATACTCAAAAGAATCATTCGATAGTGGTTTGGTAAATATATTAGCTATCTATTCTTTAGAATTCATATACTCCAATATCACATGCTTATCTTGTACGTTCTCTCTTAAGTAGTGATACTTGATAGATATATGCTTTGTCTTTGAATGCATCATCGAATTCTTTGATATATTTATAGAACTTGTATTATCACAATAAATAGTAACTGGACCAATAATCTCTTCTTGCATACCTTCAAGTAATTGTTTGATCCACACAATGTTAGAACAATTCATAGCTACAATACCATACTCAACTTTGAGAGTAGATTGTGAAATAGAGCTTTGTTTCTTTCTTAACCATGCCACTAACCTTTCTTCTAAAATGAAAGCTCCACCACTTGTTCTTTTTCTGTCATCAATATTTCCAGCCCAATCATAATTAGTATACACCTTGAGATCAAAATATCCTCCTTTTGTATATAGTAGATCAAAATCTTCAGTCCCTTTCAGATATCTAAATATTCTTTTAACTGCAGATATGTGTGTCTCCTTTGGGTTAGCAGAAAACCTTGCAACTATACCAATTGAATGTGCAATATCTGGTTGGCTATGAACAACATATTGTAGTTTACCAATCATGGATCGGTAAAGTGTATCATTTACTTCTTTTGTGTCATCTTCCTTTGACAATTTACAACCAGTAGCCATCGGTGTTCCAACTAGTTTAGATTCTTCCATATTGAATGTCTTTAGGATATCCTTGATATACTTAGATTATGTTATGTAGATCCCATCCTTTACTTGTTGAATTTTAAGTCCAATAAAGAATTTAATCTCTCCAATCATAGATATCTCAATTTCCTTTCTCATCTCCTCAACAAATGATTTAGACATTATCTCATTTCCTCAAATATAATGTCATCAACAAATATCTCAGCAATTAGAATTTTATCAGTACTATCACATTTCAAATATAAATTGATGTTATCACTTGTCCTTTGAAATCAAATCTTGACTAAATAAGAGTGTAATCTTTCATACCAGGCTTAGGGTGCTTGCTTCAATCCATGAAGTTCCTTGTGTAGCTTGCAGACCATATCCTTGTTAGAATTCTAAACAAATACTTTAGGTTGTTCAAGGTACACTACTTCAATAATTCTATTTAAAAATGTAGATTTGACATCCATCTAATAAATTTTGAATCCTTTATAAGAAACATATACAAGTAATATCCTTACACCCTCTAATCTAGCAACATGGGAAAAAGTTTCACCATATTCAATACCTTCTTCTTGTGCATACCCTTTACAGACTAATCTTGCTTTGTTTATGATTGTGCATCTTCTTTCTCATTGAGTTTATTTCTAAAAATACACTTTGTTCCAATCACATTCTTATCCTTAGGTCTCGATACTAGTGACCAAGTGTTATTCTTTTCAATCTGATCAATTTATTCTTTCATTGCATTAATACAATCTTCATTTCTTAGTGCATCCTTGACTAATCTTGGCTCAAACTTAGAAATCAAACATGTGTTATCTTTCAACTTACTTCTTGTCATGACTCTTGTGTTCTTGTCTCCAATGATCTTTCTCGGTGAGTGATGTCTTCTCACATATTTTTCTAATATAAGCTCGGTAGATTGTTCATCAGTGTTTTTATCTCTTGGTGGAGGCTCATTTTTCTCCTTGGTTCCTCCTTGTTGTAGCTCAGTTGCATCAACTGAATTACCTTCCTGTACATAAAAAAATATTTTGTAATCCTTAGGTTCCTTAATGCTATCTTCTTTATTCTTTTCTCCAAATTCATCAATCCTCACATTTGCACTTTCAACAATTTTATTAGTAGCCTTGAGCAAACATTTATATGCTTTTCTCTTTGATGAATAACCTAGGATTATAGCTTCATCTCCTTTAGAGTCAAAATTTCCATTTCTAGCATCTTTCAGTATGTAACACCTACTTCTAAAGATTTTAAAGTAACTTACATTTAGTGTATGCTTGTACCATAGTTCACAAGGGGTCTTGTTTGTTCCTTTATTCAACTGTACTCGGTTGAATGTGTAGACAACAATGCTTATGGATTCTCTCTATAATGTTTGTACAAATTGTTTGTCAATCAAAAATGTTCTAGCATAGTCAACTATAGATCTATTTCTTCTCTCAGCTATACCATTTTGTTGTGGAGTCCTCAGTGTAGATACTTGTCTTTTGATTTCATTTTCATTACAGAAGATAGTAAATTAATCAGAGATAAATTCACCTCCTCTATCTAATCTTAAACATTTCAGTTATTTTCCCATTTCCTTTTCAACTCTAGATTTATATCACTTTAACATTTGGAATGCATCAACTTCTATTTTAGAAACATAACAAATATCATTCTTGAATAAGCATCAACAAACAAAATGAAATACCGATCTCCATAATAGCTTTGAGCTCTCATAGGATGAGAAAGGTCAGTATGAACTAATTCCAAAATACCATTGGTAAAGTAAGATTTGCTTGAGAAACTTGACTTAGTCATCTTACTAATTTGACATTCCTTACACATCACTTTATTAGATTTTCTTAATTTTGGTAGACCTCTGGCTCTATTCTTTTTTCTCACCTTAATCTTGTTATCAAAATTTACATGACAAAGTATTTTATGCCATAGCCATACATCTTCAAATTTAACAAGTAATCAACTCTTTGTAGTAGTATCAAGATAAAATAAATTACCTTTTGATTGTTCACTAGCTCCAATTAGATCTCCATCAGTACCATAAATCCTCACCTTTCTATTATGAAATTCTAGTCAGTGTCCAATATTGTTCATTTGTGAAACACTCAACAGATTATAATTTAGTCCTTTAATCCAATATGAATCATTACATTTCATCTTCTCATTCAATACAATGGATCGTTTATCTATCACAAGACATGGATCATCATTGCCAAATCTGATAAATCCTCCATCATACTCTTCTAGGTTCACACTTATTAGTGTCACCAGTCATATGAAGTGAGCATCCACTATCAATAATCCATGGGTCAACTTTAATTACATGAGAAATAAGTGCTTTTTGATCTTCATACTTTTTTTCATCCGAGTCTTCCTTTACAACAACATAGACAACTTCATACCCTTCTTCAATATCATTAGATTCATCATCGATTACACCTTCCTCAACTAGGTAGAAAGACTTCTTAACTTTGTCCTTGTAGTCTCTAAATATTCAGTGTCAGTTGTCCCTTTTTTCATTCTTATCATTCTTGTCATTTTTTAGGGGTAATTTTCCTTTATACTTTCCTTTACCTCTTGATATTCTCTTAGCTAGCAATGCCTCTAACTCTTCTTGTTCTTTTTCTTTGGTTAGTATACTATCATATTCATTTCCGTATGAACTAATGTTATTTTCTCTTTCTTTTATTGACATTCCAATGCTTAGAGATGAATTGAATGCAGTTTCAATGGTCAGTAAACTATTATCATAATTACTTATCTCAAATGAAGTTAACTTACCGATTAGGGTGTATGCAAAATTAGGTGAATACTATAATAAATGATAAATTAACTATTCTAAGATTAATAAATCTATCTAATTAGCAAACTACAATGAAGAATACAATCAAAATGAAGCTAAAATAACATTTTACCTTCACCTACCATGTAGCTTGTCTCCATTTCTCTCCTAGCCTTGATTTCTTGAAGATGTTGAGCTCTCAGATTTACAAATGAAGCCTTTTCCCAAGATGCTACCAAAGTGTGGAGATTTGATGATGAATGCAAGGAAGCTTAAAGCTTGATTATGCAACTAATGGATGGAATCAAGATGGATTTGATGATAATATGGTAACTTGAATGCTTTTAGAATGCTTGGATTCTTGGATGCGTGGATGCTTGATTGCTTAAATGCCTATTACAAAAATACCTATTAGCTCACAAAGGGGAAATGAGGCTCCTTTTATAGATTTTTGGAGGATCTAGGCCTAGGTGGCACAATCCTACGGTGGAGAATGAAAGGTGGAAGATCCTAGGGCTAGGATTGACTTGGTTGAAGGAGTTGAGAGAAAGGGGGATGTAGTTGGAATGTGAGAGGGAGAATAGGGATGATGTTCCTCTCACATTGACATGGAGGAGAACAAGGTGGAAGGGAAAGACACATGTCAAGTGTCTCTCAAAGACCCAAGAAAGAAAGAAGGAGAGACCTTTTCCTCACGAGGACTCTTTGTACAAGTGTCCCATGAGTCACCTTTGACCCTTAGAGGTGGCTTGAGAAGCCCCTTAGGAACAGGGTATGTCTCTTGACTTGGTTTAAGAGAGGACATGTGGTCATGAGACCAAGTCCTATGATGCCACATAGCCCTTAAGAATAGGACATGTGTGGGTGAGGATAATTACTAATAAATAATTAATAATAATTATTTATTTTAGCCAAAGTGATGTGTCAGGTGACTAGGTAGGTGAGGTGGACTAGGGAACTTAGTCATATCTAGGTGATTGTGTATTTAATTGAATCACTTTAATAAGACTAATCAGAAGACTTAGGATAGAGGAATAAACTATAGTGAATTTACTAAATAAATTGAATAATTTATTTAACAAATAAAGGAATAATTATTAATTAAATAATAAATATTTAATTAATTTATCAAGTCAATTTTCATTAAATAAAAAATATTTAATCAATTAATGAAGCCATTTTTAAGTGTATACATTTTTCCCCTCTTTGAAATAATGTGCGTGCCACATTATTTCAAAGAAAATTTTAAGTATTTTGCCCCTGCCTCAGAAAATGTCTGAAATGACCTAAGCATGCCCCCTCGGGAGATTGATTAACAAAAAAGATGATTGGAATTTTATTTATTTATTTATTTATTGTTTTTTGTTGGATAATCAATCTCATGAAAGAAACAGGAGAAAAGATGGGTGAAAACGGGGTGAAACAGAATAAAATGAGAGGGAGGGTCCACACACCAAGCACATAGGGTCCACAGGCTATAAATAGGGCTAAGAGGTCCACAATAAGCTCATTATGCACACCTATCATTTGGAGATCAGAGCGTGATAGAGAGAAGAGAAGAGCCACCAGGATGCCGTTTCCATTGTCAGATCACCACTTCGAGAGGGTCAGATGCTTCTAGCAACCACACGATTCAGGTGAGCTGGTAGGTGATTTAATCCTCTTTGTCAATTTGATGCTTTTGAATTATTTACAGTAGATTTGTAGCATGTTAGGTTGGATCTAATCTTAGGTTTAGATTAGAAATTTTTTTTTGTTCTTACCTGGAAGATGAATGCACCGTTGTGGTACATGAATGCACAACAATTAGCAACATTTGCGCAGAAACTCAAAAGTTCTGCGCATTCGTTTAGGGAAATGGTGCATTCATGCTAGAAGATAATTTTGTCCATGCAAATGTAGAGTAAAAGTGCACATCGGTTCTTTCGGCGCATTGGTTATGAACTGTTGTGCAAATGTGCAATAAAATGTTGCATACATGATTTCCTGTGCAAATGTGAAATGTTATGGCGCATGCATTTTTATGTGTTGCGCATTTGTTTTATGGATAGAATTTGGTCAAATTAGAAAGTCAAATAGGTCAAACTAGATGTCGATAAGCTGATTTGATCTGTCGGTGGTTAAATTTAATCGATTAGGTCAAGATAGGCAACATTGTAGCATGGTTGCTAGTTAACAAGTCTTGATACTAGATGATTGATAAAATCATCTATTAAAACATGTGATAGAACATGTTTGTAGTTGATATAATAGGATAGATAGATGTTGTAGATTAGTTTATCAAAATTTGATAGCTTGATTTTATTTGATTTGTATAGGAGGACATTATTGATATTTTGATGTCACAGGAGAGATATCTCGTCACACAGAATCTGAGACCGGCACTATTAGAGACTGACAGACTCTTGATTGGTGCATCTGGTTTATATCATGTGATTTACACACCCAAGATTAGGGCAAACCAGAGTATGATGACAGCACTGGTAGAGTGGTGGCACTCAGAGATGAGTACCTTCCATCTTCTAACAAGGGAGATGACTGTTACACTAGAGGATGTATATCGCATCCTTGAGCTTCCTATCATAGGGGAGTTAGTACATTATGATCAACATGACAGAGTGACAGAGTGCAGAGCCATCTTCAGAGATGATGACATCGATAAGGGGGAGATCAGCTGGGAGGACATGGTGGATCTATATGAGCCTCTACCAGTGGTACTAGCTGGAGCGATTGGGGGTTTCATTTTCCCTGATCATAGATCACATGGATTTGCAGTTGGATGGGGCCGCACTCTACAGCAGATGATGGATGGGACCCATTTTTCTTGGGGGGTTTGTTTATTTGCGCACCTATATCATGATCTGCATCAGGTGGTGTATCATAGAGGAGCATCACTATCAACAAATGTCACATTACTCCATGTTTGGGCATGGGAGCACATTGCAGTGACACGGCCTGTAGCTATTAGATTTCATAGCGCAGGACAACCGTACATACATCTATATTCATTAGTTTTGTCTTAGGCAAAATTGGGACACTTGGAGTTCTGGCGGTACACCTTTGATACATTAGATCTAGTGACATGGAGGCCTTACCTAGGATGTGAGCCCTAGGATGATGAGTGATAGCTAGGATTTTGTTTTGAGTCATGATGGCTGATAGGGTGGATGCCCTTTGTTTTGGAGAGATAGTTGGTGAGCTAGGTTCTGCGCCAATTTGGTAGGATCCAGGGCATGCCCCAGGGAGTGACAGAGTTCACCAGGACTCATCAGGAGAGATGGGATTGGGGACCTATGGAATCTTTTGATGTGGCACCACAAGAGTTGTTGGACATGCCATTCCAGGCATGGACTATGTGATAGGGTGTTGTGGACCCAGGTATGATAGCAGATCTAGAGTAGTTCTTGAGAGACTTTCCTGTTCCATGCTTGATAGATCTAGCTCCAAGGCCACCAAAGAGAGATCCAACAGATAGACACCGTGGGAGACACCGAGGGAGAGATAGGTGGGGATGAGGAAGAGGTGATGGTGGTGATGGTGGAGGAGGTGATGGAGGAGATGGGGGGAGAGGTGATAGGGCTGGTCCTTGGATGAGAGGAGGCGGTGTTAGACAGAGGGGATTGATGCCACCCCTAGCTAGACATGGAAAAAGATAGCCTCTAGCATAGCCAGCATAGCTAGCTGTAGGAGCTCCACTACAGGTTCCAGTAGCACAGGCATAGATACCAGCTACCCCAATACAGGGACCAGCTATATCGACATAGGATGAGGCAGACATATTATTAGCTCAGGGTGGAGTAGTATAGGGTGGATAGATCCCTGGTGATGGATTGGATGAGTAGGATGCCCCTATGGAGGATGTGGATGCTCAGGAGCAAGCAACAGAGATGGATATCGGGGGACATGATCCCTACTTACAGAGAGATGTTGTAGAGGAGGAGGATCATGATATAGACTCATTGCTAGTCTGAATAGCAATGACATATGTGTAGGCAGACTATGTTGCTGGTCTAGAGTGGCAGATTGAGAGGGTGGAGAGCCAGATGGGGCTACTTAGGCATGAGCGTGATGCAGCCCTTGAGAGACTCAGGGAGTCAGAGATGTTACTAGATGAGCTACAACACACAAAGGATTTGGGTCCCCATGGAGATAGCATTAGAGCCATGATACATGCTGGGAAGGAGATATCCTACTGGTGAGAGGCTTACAAATGGGCGGTCCCAAGGGATTAGTGGATTGGGAGCTACGAGAGAGCTTAGTGGCTATTAGGATGGTAGTTCATGATAGAGAGGCACCAGCTGGTGGAGGAGGTGTATCATCACACCCTCCTAGAGCAATGATAGGTTCAGGAGATCAGGGTGGATCCTCAACATCAGGTAGTTCAGCAGTACAGGGCCACATTGCATCTTGTAGATAGTGACAGACAGAGTTTGGAGGTAGTGGCTCATAGATTTGAGAGATCATTGTATACACTGTTGTACCATTTTATCATTGTATCATTATATTTTTGACTTGATGGACACGAACATTGGATATATTGTTATATTGCTTTATATCATTAGACAATTGGACAATGTTATTGTATTCTTATGGACGTTGTATGATTGACTCTATATGATGGACCTATATACAATGATGTAGTTCTATCATGATTTAATTTGATGATTTATATACATGTGTGTACTGACATATGCAGGATGTGATGATTTAATTTAATATGCATAGAATGCATGTCTTATAATGCAAAATGCTTTATATTCTATTTGATATATTTGATGCTTAATGGTTAATCATATGATGCTAATATAAATGCATGTCTTAAATGAGTTTACACTATACAAATTCTTATGTGATGACTAATGAAATGATGTAATGAACAATGTGGATAATGGATAATAAATGAGTGATGTAAATGAATGATATAAATGATGATTGGAGACACATGTAATGGATAATAAATAAACGATGTAAAATACATATAATGGATAAGAAATGAATGATGTATAATGTGTATAATGGATAATGATCCAAAATGTTCGTAAGATAATTAAAATATACAATGTTCACCCTAATGAAAAGATAATGAGATATGAATAACAACTATAACAACACATGAAACATGAATGTAATATAGATGGATAATATACAAATGAACATAACAAATAAAGATAATGCATGGCCTAAATGAATTTGATGTTTGTAAAATGCAAAATAAAACTCAATGTTTTTGTTGTCCAAATGTCCTCAACTTAAATAACAATGTATCTAACACAAGAAGAATGGACTAGGAGAATAGACAACCTAATAAGAAAGGTAACCTACAAATCTCTATAAAAGGAGCACTGATATGCAAATCATGAACTGTTTAAATGAAATGCAATATGAAATGAATGTATCTCCACAACTTTAGGTAACATCTTAGAACTTCATAATAACTGGAACTTGATTTTCATCATTGAGCTCATTATGTTGCAAGAAAATGAAAGCATCATGATATAATTAAACCAGGATGACCTGAGCACTTCTTGCATGGATTTTAATGTAGCAAACTTGAGAAGCATCTAGGTATAATTGAACTAAGATGACCTGAGTTTCATTTGCATAACAGACAAGGAATATTCCCCTCCTCCACCGGGGAACAAATATTTGGAGTTGAGGTATGTGCTGGTGTATCACCATAAATAGCATATGTAGAGCAACATGATTTGGATGTTATCAATACTATTAAATGGATGAAGGCACTTATGTACAGACACTCAAATTATTTGTTCCTTCGATTTCATCAGAAAATATCCCACAAACAACAATCAAAGAAAATACCATGCCCCATCATGGCTATTCTAATGAATGACATATTAGAGTTTCAAACTCATGTCAAAGATATCCTGAAATAGCATAGGAAACATGATAACAATAAAATCTAGATATGAATGCATAATCTACAACAAATCATTCTAACATGCCTGTTATGAATATACATTTCTTTTGCCAAAAAGATAGTGTAAGATATAGTGATCAGTTCAAGTGATGATGTATAGTCAAGATTCAATAGATAAACAATCATGTTTCGAAGGATAGATCACAGATTTTGATTCATCATAAAGATATCATTGTGAAAGAACGTTTGATTGTGTTTGCTTTGTCTGGTGAAAATACTCCATTGTGTCCTCTAAGAGTCATGACTATCATAGATCCAGTTCCTGAACTAGGTCGAAGACATGCCCCTAGCTAGGTGATGGACTGACTTATTATGGATGAAGAAAGATGCAACAAGACTAGGATGAAGACCATGACAAATGATCAATCTATGATGGGGTTTTATTATGGGTAGATACAATGGATGGTGTATGAACTGGCCATTTTATTATGATATGTACATGGTGGGTATGGGGACTGACTAGCCATTTTATTGTGGATATATACAATGAATGGACAAACTAGAAGAATCCTAATAGATAAAGGAGCTAACTTGATACACATGGTGCCTATTTCTAGGTTTTCACCATATGCTTTTATTGCAATTTTCTTTTGATTTTTTGATTTTTTTAATTTTTTGTATTTACAAAATATATACAGAGCCCTTGCATTGGGATTTCAAGGATAGAACTTCTTGAGATGGATAATGTTAAGAGGTTCATCCAAAGGATCTCCCTTATGTGTGGACAATTGATAAGCCCTAGAACCATAAACTTCTGTAACTACAAAAGGACCTAACCAATTGGGTTCGAACTTGCCCTTCTTCTCACGATGCAATTGATTCTTTGGATTTTCGCAAAGGACTAAGTCACCCAGTTGAAAGTCTCTAATCTTTACCTTACTATTATACTAATGAGACATACGCTACTAATAGACTTTCAAATGATCATAAGCTCTCTGATGACGTTCATCCAGCAGTTCTAGTTCAGTCAACCTTGCAACTCTATAGTCTTCATCAGGAATCAAATCTTTGAGAGTGACATGATGTGAAGGCAACTCAACCTCAAGGGGCAGGACTGCTTTGGATCCATAGGCAAGGGAATATGGGGTGGCTCCAGTAGGAGTGTGGATGGAGGTATGGCAAGCCCACAAGGATGGATTCAGTTGGATATGCTAGTCACGACCAATGTCATTGATAGTCTTTTGTAGGATTTTAACAATAGTTTTATTTGACGCCTCAGCTTGGCCGTTTCCTTGAGGATAGTATATGGTGGAATAGTTATGGGTGATATGGAATTTTGTGCACAATTCATCCATGTCTTGATTTTGAAACTATTTCCCATGATCAGTAATGAGATACATAGGTATACCATATTTACAAATGATATAATTTAAGATAAACATGGATATTTGTTTCCCTGTGGCAGTAATCAATGGAATGACCTCAATCCATTTAGTAAAATATTATGTTGCAGTGAGAATCCATTTGTGACCATTGGAAGATGGAGGGTTGATAGTTCCCATGAGGTCAAGCCCCCACCGACTAAATGGCAAGGTAGTTGTAAAAGGATGTAACTCTTGTGCTGGAGCATGAATAAGGTTTCCATGTATCTGACATTTCTTGCATGCTCTAGCAAAATGAAAGGAATCTATTTCCATGGTAGGCCAATAATAACCCATACACATGAGTTCCTTAGCCAAAGAGGGAGCACTTGAATGTGTCCCACAAATACCCTCATGTACATCTTGCAAGGTAGTTTGAGGTTCATCATGCTCGAGACATCGTAGGAGAGTACCATCAAGACCTTGCCGATAAAGGGTATCAGATATTAGGACATAGCGGGAGGCTTGGCAGAGAAAAGTTCATTTTTGATTTCGGGATAGATCAGGGGGTAGGATGTCATTTTTCAGATAGGAATAAATTTTTCCATAGATTTGGGAGTCATGTCCAATTAGATGACATATAATACTCATATCAAGATCATCATATGCAGGACAAGTTAGGGATTCCACCAAGAACTCAAAATGGACCTTGGTATCTTCTGTATCAAACAAAGAAGCAATCATTGCCATTGGATTGACAACCTTGTTATGATGCCGAGGAATCTGCTCAAAAGTGATGACTGAGAAATATTGTTTGAAGTCATCAACCATACGTTTATATGGTAATAACTTATCATCTTTAGTTTGATAATCATCATTAACCTGGTTTATAATCAACTGAGAATCCCCATACACATTTATTTCAATTACTTTACATTGTAAAGCCATCTTTAACCCAATCAAAAAGGCTTCATATTTGGCTACATTGTTGGTGCAAGGAAAGAGTAGCTTGTAAGATTTTGGAATTGTGTATCCTTGTGGTGTGACAAAGAGAATACCAGCTCCTAAACCCTGTTGAGTATATGATCCATCAAAATATAGTTTCCATGTTTGTGTAGATAAAGCTAAGATGTGTGTATCATGAAAATTTGTGTGTATAGGTTGGTCATCTATTAATGGAGCATCTGCTAGCTGATTTGCTATCACTTGACCTTTAATAGCCTTCCTATCTACATATTCAATATCAAATTCACTAAGTAGCATTACCCACTTAGCCAATCTGCTTGTCAATGTTGTTTTGCTTAATAGATACTTTAAATGATCAATCTTTGTGATGAGTTGGATTGAATGTGACAACATGTAATGTTGCCACTTCTGTGATGCAAAAAAAATGGCTAGACATGCTCTTTCTATAGGAGAATAGTTTAGCTCATATCCCACTAGGGTGCGACTGATATAATAGATGGCTTTTTCTTTTCCTTCATGATCTTGCTGAGCCAATAGAGCACCTAATGAAACTACCGTAGCTGAAATGTAGAGCAAGAGTGGCTTGCCCAGAATTGGTGACATTAGGTTGGAGGATTCACCAGATATTGCTTGATTTTATTGAAAGTTTCTTCACACTGATCATCCCATTGGAATAAGATATTTTTATGCAAAAAATGTTGAAAGGGATGACTTTGATCTACTAGTTGAGAAACAAATCTTCGGATGGATTGGACACATCCTTGCAAGGATCTTAATCGACTGATGTTAGGGGGGGAAGCCATCTCCATTATTGCTTTAACTTTTTCTAGATCTACTTCGATTCCTTTGGCTAAGACAATGTACCCTAACAGTTTACCGAATGTGACTTTGAATGCACATTTCTTTAGATTGAGTCAAATCTGATACTTTTCCATCTGGGTGAATATTCGATCCAACACTCTCAAATGACCAGATCTATCTTTGGATTTTGCTAAAATGTCATCAACATAATCTTCCATAATGGTGTGCATCATATCATGAAAGATTGTGGTCATTTCTCTTTGGTAAGTTGCTCTAGCATTTTTGGGGCCAAAAGGCATCACATTCCAACAGTATGTACCCCATGGACAAGTAAAAGTAGTCTTCTCTTGGTCTTCTAGCACAATCTTGATTTGGTTATAGCCAGAAAATCCATCCATTAATGATAACATCTCATGCCCAGTTATCAGATCAACAATAATGTCAATATTTGCTAGAGGAAAGTCATCTTTTAGACAAGCTTTATTAAGATCTCAAAAATCAATACAAATCCTGATAGACTTGTCTGGTTTTGAGATGGGGACAATATTTGAAATCCACTTAGCATAATCAATAGCTCGAATGAATCCAACATCTAGGAGCTTCTTCAATTCTTCTTTAACCATTAGTGCAATGTGGGGATGCATCTTGCAGAGCTTTTTCTTAACTGGTTTTACACCTGGTCTAATAGATAAATGATGCATAATGAGATTGGGATCTGGGCGAGGCATATCAGCATAGGACCAAGCAAAGTTGATTTGTCTTTCTTTGAAAATTTTTGCAAAATCTTGTTTCTCTGATTCTGTCAAGGATGCTGCTACTTTGAGGATGCGCAAAGAATCTTCTGTTCCAATGTTAAGAGGTATTGTTGGTTCCATAAGAATAGCAGATTGCTCTTGATACAGATAGTTGGGAAGAGTGTCAATCCTTCCATCATCAGGCACCTCAAAGAGGTTTTCACCATCAGATGCATCATTTCTTTTTACTATTTTTGGATCTAATACTACCACTGAGTGTTTTTCGCCATTAGATCTATTGATTATTTTTATATTTTTATGACTGAAAGGATTGGCACTCTCACCAAAGTAGGCCATGTCATTGAGTTCTATTAAAAATCCTAACTTGTGATCTCCTAGTGGTAAATGATCTCTGATTCCAAGATAGTCAATGATTGCATCATCATTATGGAATACATCAAGTTTTGGATGATTGGGAGAATCCCAATCAATAAGCTCAGGATCTACAAGGGGCATTGGATCATTCAGGTCAGTTTCAAAGGTAGAGATGGTATTGATGGAAAAGTTGTCAAGGTTTATGATGGTATCATTGAGGTCTATTTCCATACTCTCATCCGATTCATCTATCACAAGATAAAGGTCACTTTCCTCACAATCGACAAAAGTAGTATCTCATGGGACTAATCCTAGTGAGTTAGTCTTTGAACTCTCTCCCTCATGGTAATTATTACTATAGTGATGGACAACGTCAACTCCTATTTCTTTAGTACAATCAGATAATGAATCCCATTCATAATCATTTGAGTTAGAATCATCATTATCCCCAAGTCTATCAATGATTCTTTGTGCTATCCGTTGTTTCTCTGGATCTACATACATACCATTCTTTCTGAATTATAAGGAAGGAGCTTTAGATATCTCATGAAAAGGTGTGATCTTTGCTTTTCCTTTTGGTTCTTTTGGTCTTTCTCCTTTTTATCCTAATCCTATAGTGTCTCTTTGATCGTTTGGATTTTGCAAGATCGGTTTGATAACACCTTCTCTTTGTAACCCTATAGGTCTAGCACCTTGGTATCCCATCTTTCATAGCAAAGTATACCCTTTACCATAGACATCAGGTTATATATATTCATGTTTGATATCCTCTTCATTCTTCTATGACTTAAGAAAATGATTTGCATTACGCTCAGCTGCCTCTTTGGATATTGTGCCCCCACTTATAAATGTTTCATAAACAAGTGTTGAAGGGGGTTCTAATTGTTGTTTAGTGATCAAAGATCTACCATATGATCTAGGAGATAAAGGTAACTCTATGATGCAAAGAGCTTGACCTAAGGTGTATTCTCCCATACTTCTTTCTTTTATATCTATCTTGATCCCATTTGATTTTGAAGTTGATGCTATATTACTAGGATCACTGGGTGTAGTTGTAGAAGATCCAGTATGGTTATAAGGTATCAAAGAGTTAGATGTCTTCACAAAGCTGCAATACTAGAATGGATTAGTGTCTCCTTTGATAGTGACCTCCTGACCATTATGAGGGAATTTCAAGCATTGATGATAGGTTGATGGTACAGCTTGCATGGAATGAATCCATGGTCTTCCAAAGAGAATGTTATAAGAAAGATCCATGTCTAGAACTTGGCAAGGTACATCTTTGATTATAGGACCTACTCTGATTGGTAAAACAACAAAACCCTTGGATGACCACTCTTCCTCATCATAAGCTTTTATCATGATTTTCTTCTTGGGATCAATAGAATTTTTAGAGAATCCCAATGCAAGGACTAGTTTCAATGTACAGATATTTAAGCCAGCTCCTCCATCTATTAGTACTCATTTGATTTTGTGACTCTGGACAAGGACTTTGATATGTAGGGGAGCATTATGAGGTTGGGTAATAGCTAAGTCATCATTCTCAGTGAAGGATAGGTAATGCAGGGTTGTTAAATGGCCCACCATAGCTTGAAATTGATCATGATCTAGATTTGTGGGGACTTGGGTTTCTAAGAGAGCTTTTTCAAGGATATCTTTGTGAGATGGGGATAGATGCAAAATCTCTAAGATGGATATTTGGGTAGGTGTTTTCTTGAGTTGTTCCAAAAGGTTGTATTGGTTGGAAATATTTTTTGTAGACTTTGGGACATAAACAGACTTGTTGTGAGGTGCATTTGGTTTAGACTGGACTCCTTGGAGAGTAACTTTGGATTGAGCATGAGTAGTAACATGGACTGGTTGACTCTCTGATCTTCCTTTGATGGTAATGACATTGGCATAATACTTAGAAGGATGACATTCAAAAATGTTACCAACATATCGATAGGGAGTGGAATTATAATTGGCTTGATTGTCACTCTTAGTATTGGAAGAACCTCCTTTTTCATGCTCAGGAAGTGGATCTTTGAAAGCCGTATGTGATTCATTTGAGGTATGTCTGTCAACACTAATTTCACCACTTTCAATTAGATCTTGAACTACATTTTTGAGTCTTAGGTAGTCATTGGTTTTATGTCCTTACCCTCTGTGAAACTCACAATAATCATTCACATTCCACCAAGAAGGTTTTACTCTAGGTTCATAGTCTTTCATTTCAGGAAGCGTAATGAGTTTCTTTGTGATTAACTTTCGTAATGCTGATTTGAGGGATTCCCCTAAAGGAGTAAAATTTCTTCGAGGTGACATAAAAGGCAATCTTGGTTTAGAAGAATCTTTGTTGGTGTTTTGATTTGATGATTGATTGCTATAGGTTCCTTGGGTAGCATTGGCCTGACTTGTGAGATTGAGAAGGGGTTGTGTTGGTTTGACATTATGATTATCAACAATCCCATCATTGACAATGTTTTTGTTTTTATTCCAGAATTTTGGTTTGTCATTGTTGTAGTTGTTGGAATTGGAATTTGAGGATCTAGCATTGTCTTTAGAATAAAGTTTGATCTCACCTTTTCACACCATGGCTTCCTTAATCTTGATACCATTTTCTATGAGCTTATTGAAGTTTGGTGGACATTGCAATTGTAACCTATAACTCATTTTTGGTGTAAGGTTATGCACAAAAATATCCATTTTTTCTTATTTAGGAATCGTTCATGGATATTTGGCAAACAATTGATGCCATCTTTGCAAAAAAGTAAGGAAGGGTTCTCCATTGTTTTGATGTGAATTGCAAAGATCAAGCATAGTGACTTCATGTTTGATGTTATATGAATAATGAGTCACAAATTTGTCAAGAAGCTCATTGAAAGATTTGATGCCTAGGGGTAGTTTGGAGAACCATTCCATGGCTTGTCCTCCTAAACTTCATGGAAATAGTCACATAAGATAAGTGTCATTGTGAGTGACTTCAATACAAGCAGCACAAAACTCATGAATGTGGTCTTGTGGATCCCAATTCCCTTTGTATTTTTCAAATTTTGGTACCTCAAAATGAGGAGGGAATGGAATCATTGCTAAATTCTTATCAAAAGGATAAGGACATATATCATCCAAGGAATACTTCTTAGTTGATGATCCAGTTTGGATGTCACAAATTTGTTGTTGAAGCATTTGGATTTGTTGTAGAACGGGATCCAAAGATAACGTGTTTCCTTGAGTGTTTTGGGAAACATTGTTGTGGGAAGCATTGTTTTGTGAAGCATGATTTTGGGAAGCATGGTTTTACTGATCATTTTGAGAAGCATCAGATGGTTGCTTGGTTTCTTTTGCTCCATGAGTATCTTGAGAACTACTAGGAATTTCTTGATTGGTTACAATAGTTGGTTCTCTAAGATGAGAGATATCAAAATCACTTGGTAGTTTGGCTCCTTGTTGAGAAAGAATGAGGAAATACATCTCCCTATCTAGGTCTAGAAGTCTTTCCACGACATGATAAAATTGAGGATCTTGTGTAGCATCCCTAAGTTCTTGATCTATGGGTTCCTCTTGGGATGTAAAAAGTGAAGTTTTCTTAGGAGCTTCAGGCCAAGGATTCTCATCATTACTTTTGTTTCCTTCCATTTTGTCTAGGGATTCTGAATCAATAGGTTGTTTTAATTTCTAAGATCGAGTTTGAACCATAAAATGGGAAAATTTATTTGTGGAATGAAATATGTTTGATGAAAAGATATGGAAATGGTGTATATAAAAGATAGTGAAAAGGTGTTGAAAAATGATGAGACAACTTGATAAAATCTAAGTCAAAAGGAAGTATAGAGCTCACTATGATATGTCAAAGAAAATCAAGAGATAGTAACCTAGGTAAGTTTGATTGAGGATGATAGATCCTGATAGGATAAACTCACAAAGATCAAAATCTGATAGATAGGGTAATGTTTTAACACTAAATTTAGAATTTTAGAAGATTGGAAGAAATGATTTGATGATTTTTGGTGAAGAAAGGTTGATAAAAATTGATGAAAAGTGATGAAAATGGTCAAACTAAAGATCAGAGGTCTGTGTATCTTGAATGTTTTTCCAGAATCTTACTAAGGATGAAAATGGGTATCTGAAAAAGTGATTTTGAAAATTTCAAAGTTTGTGGAAATGCTCATTGTTGTAAATGCCCAGGACAGATTGATAAATACACAACAAAATCAAATAGATGCGCAACAAGTTGTGACTGATGCATGGAAAAATTATCAAATGTGCAAAATAGTTTAATGCATGCCCAACAAATTGGTATGAATGCGTAGGTTTTTGTTTCTGATTGATTTGAACAACAAGATTGTGAATTTGGTCTAATTTTTCTGATGTTTTCTGGTTTTTGGCAAATGAAAAATGCATAAACACACACACGCAAGACATAAATGATTTTAATCTAACTATGCTAATATGAATGCACAAACACACTTACAATCCTATGGTTGGCAAGGATGATATCTCCTGAATCCCCACTAGGATAATAAAATCTAGCCATGCAAATTCACAGCAGACAGCCTAGGAATTTGGAGGCATGAGCTCCTCCTTACAGTGCACTCACTTCGTAGGCACAACAAGTTCTGAATTCAATGGGTCATTACTTCCCATAGAACTGCTATCTCTACTATGAACTGTGAGTAATGTGGGGTGTCTTCACGAGCTTGGGTGACTACCCTAGCCAGCATATAGAAGGTTTTTGGCCACTATACAAAATATTTTAAGAAGGACATCCATTTAGGTGGTTGTGATCAAGTCATTTTCCCAATTAAGGGGGCTCTCCCAATCCTTTCAAAGCAAGGCTTTCACCTCTACTAAGTAGGACTTTAACGCACCACTAGGGTACTAGAGGAGATTTTGGTTACCACAATGAATTCACACCTATCTAATGTGAGACTAATCACACTAGCATTTTTTATATACCAGTTTGGAAGGGCTTGGCTTTAGCTTGTTACCGGTTGGGTCATTCCTTGGGGTGAGTACCTCTTTTCCCACCAAAGATCACCTTCTAAAAATTATAACAATTTCTCTTACACCCAAGGTCCACGAATGGTGAGGGGAGAGGATACGTTGTTATAATTTTGGGATTACAAATAGCTTAAAAAGAAAAACATGATAGACACTTGATTCTATTCTAAATAAGACACACACAGCAAAAACATGTCTTTTTTAAGCCCAAATGAGATTGTAGTTTATTTTGCAAACCCCTTGGCAATCTGTAATCAAACTATTAGAAAAAAATTTCTTAGCAAATGGGGTCTTCAAAATAATGTCTTGCAAAATAGCCTAAAACACTACCAGAATGAATAGACACTTGTTAAAGATTAGCAAAAATCCAAATAACTTTGCAAAACTTTATGTATCTACTATATAAAACAAATGTGCAATAACAGTTAGTGAATGCGCAGGAATATTGAATGAATGCGTATGAAAGATGGATGCACAACAGAAAGATACTAATGCACAGTGAGATGGTATATATGCACTGAAATTATAGATGAAAAGCAGAAAATTATGTATGCGTGAAACAGTTGAATGAATGCGCAGCAAGTTGACAGAAAATGGAAATGCAGAATGGAAAATTGTGACTGTGGCGTCAGGAAATGGATGCGCAGCAGGAATGAATAGATGCGCATGAATCATGGATGAATGCACAGAAATAACCTGTAGAAAAGCCTGCACATGGAAAACTAAAAACTGAAAGTGAAAAATGTGGGTTGCCCCACGGTGGGCACCAAAAAATTTATGCAAAATTAGGTGAATACCATTCTAAATGATAAATTAACTATTCTAAGATTAATAAATCTATCTAATTAGCAAACTACAATGAAGAATACAATCAAAATGAAGCTAAAATAACATTTTACCTTCACCTACCACATAGCTTGTTTCCATTTCTCTCCTAGCTTTGATTTCTTGAAGATGTTGAGCTCTCAGATTTACAAATGAAGCCTTTTCCCAAGATGCTACCAATGTGTGGATATTTGATGATGAATGCAAGGAAGCTTAAAGCTTGATTATGCAACTAATGGATGGAATCAAGATGGATTTGATGATAATATGAATACTTGATTGCTTTTAGAATGCTTGGATGCTTGGATGCATGGATGCTTGATTGCTTAAATGCCTATTACAAAAATACCTATTAGCTCACAAAGGGGAAATGAGGCTCCTTTTATAGATTTTTGGAGGATCTAGGCCTAGGTGGCACAATCCTACGGTGGAGAATGAAAGGTGGAAGATCCTAGGGCTAGGATTGACTTGGTTGAAGGAGTTGAGAGAAAGGGGGATGTAGTTGGAATGTGAGAGGGAGAATAGGGATGATGTTCCTCTCACATTGACATGGAGGAGAACAAGGTGGAAGGGAAAGACACATGTCAAGTGTCTCTCAAAGACCCGAGAAAGAAAGAAGGAGAGACCTTTTCCTCATGAGGACTCTTTGTACAAGTGTCCCATGAGTCACCTTTGACCCTTAGAGGTGGCTTGAGAAGCCCCTTAGGAATAGGGCATGTCTCTTGACTTGGTTTAAGAGAGGACATGTGGTCATGAGACCAAGTCCTATGATGCCACATAGCCCTTAAGAATAGGACATGTGTGGGTGAGGATAATTACTAATAAATAATTAATAATAATTATTTATTTTAGCCAAAGTGATGTGTCAGGTGACTAGGTAGGTGAGGTGGACTAGGGAACTTAGTCATATCTAGGTGATTGTGTATTTAATTAAATCACTTTAATAAGACTAATCAAAAGACTTAGGATAGAGGAATAAACTATAGTGAATTTACTAAATAAATTGAATAATTTATTTAACAAATAAAGGAATAATTATTAATTAAATAATAAATATTTAATTCATTTATCATGTCAATTTTAATTAAATAATAAATATTTAATCAATTAATGAAGCCATTTTTAAGTGTATACATAGGGCTTCAAGAGTAACAACATTGTTTGGTATGGATCTCAATTCCTGAATAGTAGATACTCTAATAGAATACTTAGAAGAAAGAGTTCTTAGAATTTTAATTACCACTTCTTCATTAGTCAAAGGTCCACTAGCACCTTTGATGGCACTAACAACTTCCTTGATTCTGCAACTATATTGTGTGATGTTATCTTCATCCTTTATCCTCATTTTATCATACTTTCCTCTGAGACTATCAACCTTAGCCTTTTTTACATGATGATATCCTCCATATATAACTATAACCCTATCCCACATCTCTCTTGAATTAACATTCCTTAACATCATTGAATTCAACATAGTTTAGGGAAGAATCAATCTCAATCATAACCGAATTGTGTTCCTAATTTTCTCTCATTTGATCAACTGTCATGGGTATTGGAGGCAGTGGAGTCTACTCATTATCCAAAATATTTAGTGCAGATTCTCTAATCTCAAATAGGTACAACCTCATCCTACTTTTCCATGTTGAAAAACTCTCCTTGTTCAGCTTAGGTATTTCTCTCCTATACATCTTCAGATCTTTTACTCAAGTCTTTCAAACTTATCTCTTTAGAGTACTTATCTCTAATACCAATTGTTGGATTATAGAGGGGGGAGGGGTGAATTAGTAATCCCTAATTCCAAATACCTAAACAAATTTTCTCTGATTAACTCAGTGGCAACTCAGTTAAACATAATTTACTATTTATCGACAATAGTAAATAAACTTTAATAATCAGAAAATCAATCACATAAATCATTCATCACATGTAACACTAGTATTTAACGTGGAAACCCAACTTTGGAAAAAACCACTATGGGAATTGTCACCCACTAAGAAAATACTCTTTTGAAGTATGCCCAATTAAGAGCCACTCCGGTTAAAGATTATAATGCACACTATTAGGTGTGACCCGGACAAGGGATTTACCTCAGATCTATTAGGATCTTCACCCTTTTTGAGGATTTTACAATAAGACTATTAAGTCCACTCTGTTAAGATATTTCTCTATTACAAATGCTAATAAGAAACATTAAATATATTGACCTATAAATTTGCAACTATCTTTTCATAACCAGATCCTCTGTGCACTCATTTATCTTCACTTCAATTCTTCACTTTCCACTAGCTTCAACAGTTCATCTGATCCTACTTTCTGACTCAGAATCTCTCTATTTCTTCTTCACTGCTTCATTCGATGATTCTTCATCTCTTCAATTTACCATCCATTTTCTTATACAAACCCATCCTTTATATAGACAATATTTTCCTTTTAATCTCCTCTATTACATTTTCCTTTGTTCAATCTTAACCATCCTATTCATTATACCTTGAATCTAGATCTCAGTAAAACATATTCTTTTCACCTAGGAACTTGAAATTTTCTTGAAACTTGTTCCTTCTATTTTAATTGTTTAGATCTAAGCCGTATATCATCACCTTGAATTTTCCTAATCATAGATCTTTGTAACTAACTTTCCTTGTCATCATGGCCATCCAACTCATCATAGCTAATCATTAAATATCCTTCCAATCATTGTATTTAATTACTATTCTTTGCTTGGTACATGACTCTGTATTTTGGCTAACTTCGCTTGGTGTCCTTAGTTCCTTTTCCTTTACCAAGAGGATTTTCCTTCTCGATAGCCAAAATTGTTTTGCTTACCGCCTTGAAAAATCTTCATTACCATGCTTTACCGACTTGATATAATCATATGTTAGATAGAAAAAAATTACATTGACATATCCTTACCATTGTATAATTTGTATCAATTGCCTAATTAAGTTCTTCAACTTCATAACATCTCACTTCTTCATATTCTTAACTCATTCAACTTATATCATATACAAAATGATATGAAAACATAATATAAACTAGAAATCAATTGCTTGACATCAATGAAAAGATAATACATGATTTAACCTTTCTACTTTCTTATATTCTTCTGATCTTGGTTAGTCTTCATCATCATTACCATCAGTTATAGTAATAGATTTATGTAGTAAAAAGAGAAGGAACAAGTTTCAAGAAAGTTCAAGTTCTTAGATGATGATAAAATATGTTACTGAGATCCAGATTCAATAAATAAGTTTTTGAAATGAATTGGACAAATGATATTAATCAAAGGAGAATGTAATAGAGGAGATTAAGAGATAAAAAAATGTCTATATAAAGGATGAATTTGTATGAACAAATGACTGGAAAATTGATGAGTTGATAAGTCACTGATTGATGCAATGAAGAAGGAAAATGTGAATTTCGAGTCAGTAAAAGAAGATTTGGTGAAGTGTTGAAGCTAGTGGAAAGTGAAGGATTGGAGTGAAGATAGTGAGTGCACAAAGGATCTGATTATGAAAAGATAGTTGCAAATCTATAGGTCAATATATTCATTGTTTCTTATGATCATTTGTAACAAAAAAATCTCTTAATCAAGTGGACTTAACAGACTTATTGTAAAATCCTTGCAAAAGATAACATTCTAAAGAGTGTTTGAAGCCCTTTAACCAGGCCACTCCTAACAGGGTGAAGATCTCAACTGATCTAAGGAAAATCCCTTGACCGGGTCACATTTAATAGTGTGTATTGTAATCTTTAACCAGATTGGCTCTTAATTGAGCATACTTCAGAAGAGTATTTTCTTTAGTGGGTGACAATTCTCACAGTGGTTTTTCCCAAAGTTGGGTTTCCATGTTAAATAATGGTGTTATATGTGTTTGATTTGGTGATTGTTAAAGTTTATTTACGATTGTTAGTAAATGTTGAATTATGTCTGACCGAGTTAATTAGAGAAATTTTTTTAAGGTACAGAGAATCAAGGATTACTGATTCAGCCCCCCTATCTGTAATCTAACAATTGGCATCAGAGCTAAGTACTCTAAAGGGATAAGTTTGAAAGACTTGAGTAAAAGATTTGAAGATGTATAAGAGAGAAGTACCTAAGATGAACAAGGAAAGTTTCTCAACATGGAAAAGCAGGATGAGGTTGTACCTATCTGGGATTGGAGAATCTACATTGAATCTTTTAGATAATGACTATACTTCACCGCCTCCTAGACCCATGATAGTTGATCAAATGAGAGAAAAGAAGGAACACAACTTGGTAATGATTGAAATTGCTTCTTCCCTGACCGATGTTAAATTTAATGATGTTAAGGAATGTATTACTTCAAAAGAGATGTTGGATAGGCTTACACTTATTTATGGGAAGATCAACATGTACAAAATGCTAAGGTTGATAGTCTCATAGGAAAATTTGATGAAATGAGAATAAAGGATTGAGAGAACATTTCTTAATAAAGTTTCAGAATCAAGGAAGTTGTTAGTGTCATTAGAGGTGTTGGTGGAACATTAAATGGTGAAGAAGTGCTAAGTAAAATTTTGTGAAATCTTTCATCTAAGTATGCTATTCAAGTATCTTCTATTCAGGAACTGAGATCCATACCGAATAATGTTGTTACTCTTGAAGCCTTAATCGGTAAGATGACTACATTTAAGCTAAGTAATTATGATAATAGTCTACCATCTATTGGAACTACATTCAAATCATCTTTAAGAATTGGAACTTCAAGAAGAGAAAGAGAGATTCAAATTAGTTCATGTGGAAGTAAGTATGACAGTATCCTAACTGAAGAAAAAGAACAAGAAGAGTTAGATGCACTGCTAGCTAAGAGACTACTAAGAGGTAAAGGAAAGTATAAAGGTAAACTGCCCTTGAAATATTTTAATTGCAATAAGATTGACCACATTTCATCTAGATGTCCTAAAAATGATAGGAATGATAAAAGTGATAAGAAGGAGAAATGATACCAAAGAGTTAGAGACTACAAGGAAAAAGGAAAGAAATCATGCTACCTAGCTGAGGAAGGTGTAACCAATGATGAATCTAATGATACATAAGATAGTTATGAAGTTGTCTATATTGCTGTGAAGGATGATTCAGAAGAAGAAAAGTGTGAAGATGAAAAAGCTCTTATTTATCAAGTAAGTAAAATTGACCCATGGATAATAGATAGTGGATGTTCACATCATATGAATAGTGATATTGATAAGTTTGAGAAATTAGAAGAGTATAATGGAGGATTTGTTAGATTTGTCAATGATGCTCCATGTTCTATAAAAGGAAGAGGATCCATTATATTAAATGGAAAGATGAGATGTGATGATTCTTATTGGGTTGAAGGACTAAACTATAACTTGTTGAGTGTTTCACAATTGAACAACACTAGCCATCGACTAAAATTTCAAAATAGAAAATTTAAGATTTACGGTGCTGATGGGGATTTGATTGGAACTGGTGAATAATCTAAAGGTAATCTATTTTATCTCAATACTAATACAAAAACTTTCTTATTTGTTAAAGTTGAGGATGTATGACTATGGCATAAAAGACTCTGTCATGTAAATTTTGACAATATGATTAAAGTGAGAAAATGGAATAGAGTCAGAGGTTTACTGAAATTAAGAAAACTTGATAAAGTGATGTGTAATGAATGCTAGATTGGTAAGATGAAAAAATCAAGTTTCTCATGTAAATCTTAGTCATCTAAAGCTATTATGGAGATCAGTATTTCATTTTATTTGTTGATGACTATTCAAGAATGATGTCATTTATGTTTTTAAAAGAAAAGTCTGATGCATTCCAAATGTTCAAGTGGTATAAAGATAGAGTTGAAAAGGAAACATGTAAACAACTGAAATTTTTAAGATCAGATAGAGGATGTGAATTTATCTTTGATAAATTTACTATCTTTTGTATTGAAAATGGAATTAAAAGACAAGTATCTACATCGAGGACTCCACAACAAAATGGTATAGCTGAAAGAAGGAATAAATCTATAGTTGATTATGCTAGAACATTATTGATTGACAAAGAGGCTACACAAATATTCTGGAGAGAAGCCATTAGTACTTCTTTCTACACAATCAACTGCGTATAATTGAAGAAAGGTACCAACAAGACCACTTATGAACTCTGGTATAGGTATACACTGAATGTTAGTTACTTTATATTTTTTAGAAGTAGGTGTTACATATTGAAAGATGCTAGGAATGGAAAGTTTGATTCAAAAGGAGATGAAGCTATATTTCTAGGATACTCATCAAAGAGAAACATATATAAATGTTTAAATAAGGCTACTAAAAAAATTGTGGAAAGTGAATGTGAGAATTGATAAATTTGCAGAGAGAAATGAAGAAGATAACAAAAAGGAACCAGAAGACTATCAAAGATTTGTATATGTACAAGGAGGTATTTTGGGTAATGTAACAAAGCTACACCATGAAGAAACTAAGGAGCAAGTTGAGTCTCCATCGAGAGATGAAAATAATGATGAACAATCTACCGAGCTTTAATTAGAAGAATATGTGAGAAGACACCACTCACCAAGAAAGAATATTAGAGATAAAAATGTCGGAGTTATGAAAAGAAGTAAGTTGAAGGATAATACATGTTTGATTTCTAAATTTGAGCCAAGATTATTCAAGGATGCACTTGGAAATGAATATTGGGTTAATGCAATGAAAGAAGAAATTGATTAGATTGAAAAGAATAACACTTGGTTACTAGTACCGAGACCCAATGACAAGAATGTAATTGGAACAAAGTGGATTTTTAGGAATAAACTTAATGAGAATGGAGAGGTGATAAAAAATAAAGAAAGATTAGTCTACAAAGGGTATACACAAGAAGAATGTATTGACTATGGTGAGACTTTTGCCCTTGTTGCTAGATTAGAAGGTGTAAGAATATTACTTGCATATGTTGCCTATAAAGAATTCAAAGTTTATCAAATGGATGTTAAATTTTATTTTTAAATGGAATTCTTAAAGAAGAGGTTTACATTGAAAAATCTGATAGATTTGTTGAAAATTCTAATAAGAATATGGCATGAAAACTACACAAGGATTTATATGGTTTAAAGAAAGTACCCCAATAATGGTATGAGAGACTACACTCATATTTAATCAAGATTAGATTTGAAAGGACATGTGACAACAATAATTTGTATTTGAAATGTGATAGTACTGATAAAATTATGATTGCTGAAATCTTTGTTGATGACATTATATTTGGAGGAAATGAGTTAATGTCTAAATCATTTGCTGAAGAGACAAGAAAGGAATTTGAGAGGTGTATGATAGGAGAGATTAAATTCTTTATGGAATTCAAATTCAACAAGTCAAAGATGGGATATACATAAAACAATCAAAGAATATCAAGGAGATCCTGAAGACATTCGATATGGAAGAGTCAAAACTAGTTGGAACACGGATCGATACTGGTTGTAAATTGTCAAAGGAAGATGAGACAAATGAATTGATTGAAACACTTTATTGATTAATGATTGGTAAACTACAGTATGTTGTACACAATAGGCCTGATATTGTACATTCAAATGGTATTGTGGCAAGGTTTTCTACCAATCTAAAGGAGACACAATGTCTTCAGTGAAAATAATATTTAGATATCTAAAAGGGACTAAATATTTATGTCTTCTATACACAAAAGGAGGAGATTTTGATCTCAAGGTGTATACTGATGTTGATTGAATTGGAAACATTGATGAAAAAAAAAGTACAAGTGGTAAAGCTTTCTTTTTAGGAGAAAGGTTAGTGACATGGTTAAGAAAGAAACAAAGTTGTATTTCATAGTCTACTGCTAAAGCTTAGTATGTTATTACAACTATGAATCTTTCAAACATAGTGTGGATCAAACAATTACTTGAAGGTATGGAAGAAGAAATTACTGATCCAGTTATAATTTTCTGTGATAATACTAGTGCTATAAACATATCAAAGAATCTGGTGATGCATTCAAATACAAAGCACATTTCTCTCAAGTATCATTACTTGAGAGAGAAAGTACAAGACAAGCATGTGATATTGAAGTATGCAAATTCAAAGGAGCAAATAGATGATATATTTATCAAACCACTATCGAAGGATGTTTTTGAGTATCTACGAGGTAAGTTAGGGGTTCTTCCGCTATCCAATATCCACTAAGGAAAGATGCATGCTGCATCAATTCAAGTATTCATTAGAATATCTATTTTGTGAGTTGATGCTAGTGTTCACTCTTTGGGTGATGCCTGAAGTTGTGATAATATGTTTATGAATGCAATGAGAAATCAATACATTTGAGGTATGATTTACTGCCTTTTTTTTAGGAGTATGTGTCTTTGGCATTGTTGTCAAATATGGATAATAAGGAAATTGATTATTAAGGGAGGGTGTTAATGATGATTTCCAAGAGGGAGAATATTACTAATGTTGCATAGAAGGAGAAAGATCAAAAAAGTAGCTGTCAAAGAGGGATAGTAAAGAAGATCTATTGAAGGAGAAGATTGTTAGTGAAAGAGGGAGAATATGAACAAAAGAAGATAAAGCTCAAAGGGAGTTAAGGAAAAAGACAAGACACTGAAGTGTTACCATCATCAATTGAACAATGAAGATTGTTAGTGTGTTGCCATCAATGCCAAAGAGGGAGATTTTTACTATAACTGATGGTAATGATGATGAAGACTAACCAAGATCAGATGAATACAAGATTGCATAATGATTAGATCAATTATTATCTTGTCATTGATGTCAAGAAATTGATACCTGATTTATATTGTGTTTCCATATCATTCAAAGTATGATATAAGTGTGAATGAGTTAAGGAGAAGAAGAAATGAAATCTTATGAAGTTGAACTTAATTGGGAAACTGATGCAAATCAGAAAATCATAAATTTATGTTGATATAACTATTTTCTACCTAACATATGATTATATCAAGTTGGTAAAGAATGATATAGAAGATTAGTCAAGTTGGTAAGAAGTATTTTTTTGGCTACCGAGAAGGAAAGGTCATTCGGTAAAAGAAAAGTAAGTTTTGGTAAAGAAAAAGGAACTCAAGACATCAAGCAGAGGGTTTTAGGCACCGAGAAAAGTTAACTAAAATTTAGAGTTATCCACTGAGAAAGGAATATAAATTAAATACAAGGATTAGAAAAAAGTTTTAATGATGAGCTATGATGACCTAGAAGATTATGATGATAAGGAAGAGTTAGTTAGAGATATCTATGATAAAAAAAATTCAAGGTGATGATCTATGGCTTAGATCTATGTGGTAAAAAGAGAAGGAACAAGATTCAATAAAGTTCAAGTTCCTAGGTGATGATAAAATATGTTACCGAGATCTAGATTCAATGAATAAGTTTGTGAAATGAATTGGACAACTGAAATTAATCAACAAAAAATGTAATAGAGGAGATTGTTGTCTCCTTTTCTTTCCACTTGCAGATTTACAATATACTTGACAACTTAATATCACTGACTCTTGAAACCCACTCCAAATCTGCAAGGAAAAGGACCAATTAACAAGGATCAAGGAGATGATCCTCCTACACTTTAAGCCTTGAATGCTCAGGTGGGTACACCTATATATTCACTTCTTGAAAGGAATCAGAAACTAGTTTATATCATTTAACTTGGATATTACTTACTTTGACTTGAAGATTTTATCAATTTATATATTGTTTGATGTTGAAGAGAAAGCTTCCATAGAATAGAACATTGTCTTATTCCAGGGCATAGAGTCATCAACAACATACATCAATAGAAACACCATTTAAACAATCCTAGAATTTAGAACAAATGTATTACAAATTGTCCCTCTCATTCTCTCATTCAGACATCTAATTCCTATAAAAAAACTACAAACTCTCTGAGTTTATCTTAAAGAATTTACCCCTTCCTTGAAAAAGAACTAAAAGATAAATTCAAAACCTACTTTGTAAGCCATACATCAATTTTTCTTTGCAAATTCAATATACAAGAACTTAAGCTTTAAAATAGGAAGACACACAAATTTGAGAAGAAACTCTAGCATATTCTCATTGATATTTTCTGTATCAGTACATTGACAATGACATAAATGCTTGAATAAAAATTAGAGAGAAAAATAATAGTCTATTTCATTTCCAAAATTTCAACATCTTTAACAAAAAGTTACAACTCGCTACTTATAGCATTCACTAGCCATCTTGGAATATTGGAAAAGTTAGGATGCAACAAGCTTCAGATGGCTAGGAAAGGAAAGCACTAAAGAAAAAAACCGTTACATATGATTATATAAAAATGATAGAGACTGGAGGAATATTTTATACATCATGTAATATCTTCAACAGGTGGCACCCTTGTCTACAAACATTTAGAATAGTCTCTTAGGTTGTTATATGGAAAGTGACCACCTCAACTGACTAACTTACACTCTCCTCTTCATGATGACTATTCTCCCTGTGCTTAATGATCTGGTGCTAGATGTTTCTTAGTCCTCCTCCAACATGTCCAAATCAATAGGTGCATGCTTCTTCTTCTTGGGATTTGTGCTCTTGTCCCATGTAGTAACTGCTTCCTCGGTTGGCTAGGTGTACTCCTTCAAATCTTGTACTATCTTCATCTGCTTATTCCACCTGGCATCAGTTGTAGCTTTCTCCTCTACACAAAACTTGGAGCAATCATTCTCCACCTTAAAAACATCATCAAGGATGTTATTGAACTAGTGATGTCCAAAGTACCATCACTATTTAGGAAAGCATCCTGATTTGTCGATAGTTGATCTATTCTTGATTTCCACTCCTCTACCCCTATGATGTCACCATCACCTTTATGAATAGGGGGCAAGTACTTACTAAAGTTAGGTCCAAAAATTCCTAGCTTAGCTATGACTTGGCTGGAATTTCCTTTGAAAAATGGCCATGTTGAGCCAATGAGCTCAATCTTTTCTCCCACTTCCCCAATAGACTCCGGGATGTCAGTCCTATGTGGCTGCAATGCTTCAAGTTTCTCAAAAAGTGAACTTCTGCCATACCACACATTAAATAATGGCTCCAAAGTAGCCATTGCATCATTAACATCCTCATTTATCTTTTGCAACATGGAAAACAAATTGTGGACTAAATCCATTTTTCCTTTGATCATTTCAAACCTATGTTTCAAAATCTCTGTCAGGGAAACTAGGGCAATTTTTACCTTATCTTTATCTGACTCCCCTACTACCACCTCAGGTACCTCTGCTACTGGGACCTTTACAACCTCAGCTTCAATGATAGGAGGAGGGAAAAAATTTGATGCTTCTTCAAGCTTACCCTTTATTAACTCCATCTTGAATCTTCTAACATTTTTATTCTTACAAGCTTCTCCTCCCTGTCCCTAGCCAATTTAATGGAGTCATCAAAAAATTTCCCATATTTTTCAAAAAGCTGAGTAGTCTTGGCCTCATTCAAATGGGCAAAATGAGTCACTTCTTTTGAGACCTCGATATCACCGGTGTTCTGAACAGTCCAGATGATCTTGTCTCCATCCATTTTGTCTTCAATGCTGACAAGAGAGGGATTCTATGTCCTTAGAGCTAGAGACCACATTGCAAATGTTTGGGATTTGGGGTCATAAGCACAACCTCTGATCATTTCTCCAATCTGGGCTTCATATGACAAGCTACCCTGTGGCTATCTCCTTATTTGATCAATTATGAAGTCTGAGGTTAAGTCCCATCCTGGAACTAGGAGTATCTCACTTAACCTCACCAACTGCCTAGCCTCTTCAACTGTTATCTTTTTTGATGCTAGATCATATGTGGCTAAGGCTCAAAGGGCTTCATTGTCTGGATCTACACCCTTAGCTCCCTACTTAGCAAGCTCTTGTTTATTTCTCCAAATCAAGAAGTTTTTAAATTCATCACACTAGTAAATTTTGGCTTTTTTTTTGATGAGGATTAGTCAATTTTTAGATTCCAATTGGTCGACCAAATGACCATAACTAGTGTCAAAGTTTTTTCATCGATTATATGACATAGTTAACAGTCATTGCAATTGTGACATATGTTGAGTTTGATTTATCAATGTACTTGTCATCGAAGCAAGCACCTCAACTTAGAAGAATTATCAGCCATGCCTTTCATCTATGCAACCAATGTTGGTCAAAATTGTGACGTCGTATGGTTGTAATAGTCATCGAGTGTATAGCATTCTTGTTGAAATGAAAAAGCACTGTTGGTCAAAATGGAGACGAGGATTGGTCGGAATAGTTGTCGAGTACATAGCATTCTCGTCGATAGGATATTCTTTTGACCGTCAAAAAAGTGACCAAAAATTTAATTTTTTTTTAAAAAATAAAATATCTATTACTAATCGTTATCTGATAAAATTTAATTTTTAGTAATTATCTTCATTTAATTTTCCAATTACTAATATTTTTGTACTACACATGCAACATATTACCATGTGTGATGGTTAACTAGTAATGGGAAAGTTATGATGATGGAAGAAGACAATGTAATGAACTACCAAGCAATAAACTTTTAGTTCTTTACAAATAGTCATCTTTCTGCTCGTGAAGACACAATCTGGTGCTTATATTATTAAACTCTCTATTCAATGCAACATTGATAGGAAAAGCATTCATTGATTGGTATTATAAGTCTTGATCATTCCATGTACTGATTATATTGTTTTGAAGTCTTAAAATCAAAGAATTTCGGTCCTTTTATTGACTGTTCCTATACCGTGCTTGGTGTGCAAACAATATTTGTCTTGAAGAACTAATGATTTCCTAGGCTCTGTCAAATAGTTGGAAATCAATGATATATTCAATATTTCTAAAGTGCTTCAAAAGGCTTAAACTCACCAAGACTCTTCACCAATACACCCCCCATCCCACCATCCACACCCATCCACTCATGTCAAGATCTTGTCCAAAATCATGTTGAAATATCCATTGACCTAAATCAAGATCCTTCCCTCCCACTTCCTTTGTTACATAATCACTTTTGGAGTATATTCTAAAGTCCTTGAATCCAAGAAAATGTAAGTCAATAACACCAAATATATCACTACTTCACAAGACTTCTAAGTGATATATTTGGTGTTATTGACTTACATTTTCTTGGATTCACAAGATCTTGACATTTAATGAAGAAGACAATGTAATGAACTACCAAGCAATAAACTTTTAATTCTTTACAAATAGTCACTTCTCTTCTCATGAAGACACATTCTGGTGTTTATATTATTAAACTCTCTATTCAATGCAACATTGATAGGAAAAGCATTCATTGATTGGTATTATAAGTTTTGATCATTCCATGTATTGATTATATTGTTTTGAAGTCTTAAAATCAAAGAATTTTAGTTCTTTTATTGACTGTTACTGTACAGTGCTTGGCGTGCAAAAAATATTTGTCTTGAACAACCAATGATTTCCTAAGCTCTGTAAAATAGTTGGCAAGCAATGATGTATTAAATATTTCTAAAGTGCTTCAAAAGGCTTAAAGTCACCAAGACTTCTAAGTGATATATTTGGTGTTATTGACTTATATTTTCTTGGATTCAAGGACTTCAGAATATTGACTTACATGGAGGGTGTATTGGTGTAGGGCACCTAGGCCATTTAGACCATCCTTGCAAACATTTTGGGGGTTATAGTCATCTAATCTCTTTGATCCCTATTTAAGCTTCTTAGAGATGCCAAGCATTTCTACTCATCGAAGATATCTTGTTTCAGTCTCTTTGATTATCGATGGGGGTCACATCCTAGATTCCAATCAATGATCTTCAATGACTCTTATTTTCTTATGACCATTTGAAAATAAACTAGCACTCTTTATCAACAATGGGCATTCAAATTTGTATCCTAGGGTTCAACTTCCAATGATCAAAATAGTCTTCTACCAAGAAGAGAGATCAAAACTCAATGCCTTAGTTTCTCCAATGACCTCCTATGTATCATTCCTTAGTTTCAATCAATTGTAAGTCGACACTTCTCCAAGGGAACACAATTGTACACAATTAATAGCTTTTATTTTCCGCACTTTCATGATATTAAACCACTTATTCAACATTTTTTACAATGAAACCAAAAGTAGCATCAATTTTACCTTGAACTTAGTTGATGAGGAAACAAAGAACCCACCCTTAGTTGACTATTCTGTATCTTTGGAAATTGAACACCATTAGAAGTGGAAATTCACGGGCCACTTCTAATGGCATTCCTATCACTTCTAATGGTGGCATGAACACCATTAGAAGTGCAGAGATTAGGGTTTCAAAACCGTGATAAATGAAAAAAATTTGAAAAAAATGTACCCCTTGTAAATTTGAATTCATTGCAAACATTTTGGGGGTTTTTTTTTCCATGTTCAGGACATGATTTTTTGTCAGGGACTGAGAGCACACCATTATTTTCTATCTACAACTAAGGGACACAATTAACAAAGGTTTATTTCTAAATTTTTAACAGTTCATCGTTAAACAAAGTTTTGTTGGCTTGCGATTGAGTTTTTAATAGCTTTTATTTTCTGCACTTCCATGATTTTCAACTACTTATTCAACATTTTTTTACAATGAAACCAAAAGTAGCATCAATTTTACCTTGAACTCAGTTGATGAGGAAACAAAGAACCCACCCTTAGTTGATTGCTCTGTATTTTTGGAAATTGAACACCATTAGAAGTGGAAATTCATGGGCCACTTCTAATGGTGTTCATGCCACTTCTAATGTGGCCTAAACACCATTAGAAGTGTAGAGATAAGGGTTTAAAACCCATGACAAATGAAAACAATTTGAAAAAAAATAAAAAAATGTACCCTTCATTAAGCAAATGCCAAAAAATTGAATCTCTTACCAAGGCTACAATGAAATGGTTGAAATTGAATGCCTATTACTCTTGATGCTTGCTCGGGTTTGAGAAGAGCAATGTGGAAGAGAAGAAGATGCCACAACTTACAAGCTAGATGCATATAGGGGGGTGTCCACATACAACTTCCCTCCTTACCACCTCCTTTAGCACTCCTTTTCTCATGGACTATATATGCCAAAATGAAATAAAATGAAATGTGCTAGTAGGTGGGATATATGGATAAAATTTGACTTTTTTTTTTACTTCTATTCCCGTGTTGGTCGAAATTATGACCCTAAAGATTGGTCATAATTCTGACCAACACGGGAATAGAAGTAAAAAAAATCAAAATTTTCTTCTATAACTTGGTCGAAAATGTTGTTTTAAAAAGTGGGTCAAATGTACTAGTGTCACTCTTAATGAATTCAGCATCTTTTATGAGCTCTTCTTGAATTAGCTCTCTTTCATCCTGGCAGGACAACAAGGGAAGCTCAACCTCCTCTTGTGTGCATACCTTCTTCCCTTCTCTTATCTTCTTTCTCAATTGGTGATGATAAGACATATCACCTGGAACCAAAGCAAAAACCATGTCCATCTTTTTATTTACACCTTTAGCCCTTGAGGATTCACCCTCCTCAATCCTCTGTTTCTTTTGTGGAGGCTCATGTGTATCCTCTGCCTCTGGTATATCACTGTCCTGTTCTTATTATGTCTCCATCACATTCTAAGGTGGGCTATCTTCCTCATAGGAACCTTGACTATCAGTCTCATACTTAGAAGATGAGTAACCCCTTTCAGCTTTCTCCTTGGTATCCAATTGGGCATCCAATTTATCATAGAAGACATCAAAGTTCTGGATCATCTTGTCAATCCTTGCAATATATGAGAGATCAGGGAAAAAACCACTGAAGGGGACCTTATCCTTTTTCAATTATGCCTCCAAATCCACTAAATCTCGGATCTTTCTCAATCTTCTTTCAATTTCCTCTTCATTCAGGATGTTCCTTATGATATCTTCCATATCACAACCCTCATGCTCCTTAATGATTCCAATGCTAAGGATAAGAATTTTCCTAGCTGTCTTAATGAATTCCTTAGAATCTACATATCTATATGCCCTAGCAGCCATCATGAATTGGTTTAGCCATTGAGTCAACTGAGGTAGGGCTCTCTTCCCAATTGCAAAATCTGTTACTTTGAACACTCTGGGAGTGAATATCCCCTTTCTATGTGGAGCTAGGATCTCCTTGTCTGTCCATATCAACTGCTAGATAAAATACAACTAAGAAATCCTTGGTGGAACATATTTGGGAAGAACATGAGGGGCTTGTGGGTACCCATACACCTTGATTATAGTGAAATTCTCTCCTAGGTAGAAGTCTCCCCAATTGTGATCTTCTAGCCACTTATCCATAATCTTCTTAGGCCTTAGAAGCCTTAGTGCTTTCACTGGGAGTCTTGTGACATTTTTTCCCATCATTCTGAAGAGAGGGTACACCATCCAATTCTAGAAACCATTGAATTCACATTCATTTGATGTAGTATTCCAAACTCTCAACCAGAATTATACTGGGTTTGGTCCTAATTTGCCCACCTTCCTGGGCCTCAACATGTTCACATCCATGAGGTCAACATTAAAAAACATAATAAAATGCATTAAAAAGGAATAATTCATGAAAATTAATGGCTTTCTATTTTTTGTGATGGAAATCATACCCTCATGCATCCTATCAATTACATACTAGATGTAATCATAATCAGTGTTGGCATGATGACTTTGCATATCTAGAATGATCATCAACAAGTCTGCTAGCATTCTTTCTTTATCTCCATCAATCCCTAAGACCTGACATAACCCATAGGAAATGTACTTCATGTAAAAATTCAAGTACTAAAATTCATATGGGGCTTTTATATGGGTTAGAAGTGGGGCTATGTATTTTCCAATTTTTGGCATGTGGTGGACAATTTGGGAATTTACCAGTTGGGTCTGCTTGCTATACTTTTCCTTCTCCTTTCCTAGGTCAATTTCTGTTGAGGAGGAAGTGAACATGTTGAAAGATTTCATGAATTACCCTCTATCTAGGGTAACTAAGGCCGACCTATCACTTCTTCAAATTGTCTTGGAGACAAGATCATAATTTTTAGCTAATTCAATCAACAAGTCTACATCTAAGAAAACATCAGGAACCACCAATTTTCCTAATCCTAGCTTCCAGGCATTACACACTGGAATGGGCTTATCCCTATTACTATAAAAGTAATTGAAAATATGGTAGCCCGAGACACTAGGAGTAAGAGGGTCTCTACAATTTATCATGGAATTAGTGAAAGTATCATCACTAACCTTCTTGTTTTGCATTGATTGTGGGAGAAAATGGATGAATTCTTCAAAATATTTTGGCTTACCTTTCTAGTCACCACCCTGCTCATGTATTCCTTCACTGGATGATGCATGACTGGCTTCTGGTTGACTCATGTTTCTTATTTTGAAAAAACTTCTCTCTGCAAATTATCTCCTTGAAACTGGCTCTCTGCAACTGCTTGGCTACACAAATTTGCTCTTCTAAAAACTGATAAGTGTGATAATGTGAGTGCCTATTTATATATTCTGGAGAAATGAATGCATGGGAATGATCAAAATCTAAGAAAATCTTCTTCCTTGTCACCTCAACATTCACTTCTACGTGAAACCAAGTTCAAATCCAAGCTAGTCGTAATGTAAGAAGTTGACAGCCTGCATTAAATTCTTAGAAAAGGTGATAAGACATAATCACTATTTTATTGCTTTAAATACCCTTGAAAATGGATAAAAAACCTCATCTTTACTGTGATTGGCCAATTAATTTCTTTTTTCCAACATGTCATTATGTCCTTTCCACATTAGAGTTTCTTTTTTGCTTTATGATCTGGAGAACTTAACCCTTCTTATTCAATGATTCAATGATTCAGCAACTGAGGGCATTCTCATAATCTCTCAATACTTTACTCAACCTTAGTTTGATCATGAGATTTAGCAACTAAAGCATTCATTGAATCACCCAACTTTTTCCTTAACTGGGTCACATCTGGAGAATCAACGACTACCATCTGATCTTGTGCTTATCAATGGTCCATGTTGAGTCTTAAAGTCTTTAAGATTAACCCACACTTCATTATGAGAACATGCGACTGAGGTAGTCACTAGATCTTAGAACCTTTTACTTAACTAGGCTCTCATCTAGAGATCAAGCGAATGAAGCATTCGCGTGGTCGTTGAACCTTTTCTTAACTTGAAGTTTAATCTGGAGATCTAGCGCCAACCGTTAGATGTTGAGTACATTAATGGAGCATGTTGAATCCTTGAAACCTTTGTGTTAACTCATCCCTAGTCTGGAGAACATGCGACAAGACTTCTCTAAATTACTGAATCTTTTATTTAACCTAGGTTTAATCAGGAGAACATGCTGAAAAGGTAAAAAATGGAGCTTTAACAATGCATCTAACATTCCCACTATTCATTTGTATTTTGAGTTGGAATTGAATAAGTAATGTAAATATGGAAATTATTGAAATCAGATAAGAAAAGAGACATACCTCATGATGGAATTAATTTGGCAATACCTATTTTTTGATGCCTATGTACAGTCTTGAGAAATTCTACAACCAAATCCGGGACTAGAAAACCACAATAGAGAAAACCCAAAAACTTTTGTCTCTCTGCAAGTAGGTCAAATTTGACTTAGATATCAGGGCACAATCTTACCCCTCACTGAAGGTCATCCTTGACCTGAAACAACTATGATAGAAATTCTATTCACAAATCCCAAAAGTTTGACGAAAAGGGTACTCAAATGTACACTTTAATTCTCAAAATAATAACTGTAGATATCTAAAAATGGTGTTTTGGGGTGGCTATATAGGGTTTTGACTTAGTCAAACCCCCATTTTGGTGATCTCCACCTCGATGAATAGCCAGTTGTAATAGAATATGTGTGTGTATTGAATGTGTAATGCCAAGATCTAATCCTCTAGATTGAAACCCTAGCATGAATATGTATGAGAGAGCAATGCATAGATTTGAACAAGATAAGAAATCATACCAAGCCCCCAATGCTAAAGTATTCTCATCAAACTCATAATCCATAATTGCTACCCCATGATTGTATCTTTGAATGCTTGAATATTAATAATGGTGGATCAAGGAAGAAAGGATCTCTCTCTTTCTCCAAATAGATGTTCACAATGGTGTGCTCACAAAAATGCTTGATATCAATAATGGCTTGATCTTCTATATCATCCTCTTGCAATCTTGCATCTTCAATTTAGTATTTCTTTCTTTCTTCAATCAACTAAGTCTCCTTGATGGATCCTTGCTCATGAAATTGCTTGGTCTTGCTTGATGTCCTTATTGTGACAATGAAGGAAAATGAGAGTCTTTATATAGAGGTTTCAAGGTGAGGCTCCTAGAGTAATGTGAGGACCCATAATTAAAATTTCACCTTGAATTATGGTCCAATCACAATAACTAACTAAGTAGGGAAAATAATTAAATGAATTTCAAATTAAAACCCTTCCGCATCTGGATCTGAGAGCCTGACATTGATTTCAGGGCCCTCTGGGACCAAAATTTGAAAAGGGGGATCAAATCCCGAAGGAGGTCAAAGATGACCTTAGCTATGACCTAGGTCAAGAATGACCTCAAATCTAACCTAGGTTAGGGTCAACCTTGACATTGACCCAGGGGTTCAGATCTAGCCAGAACAGGAAACAGAAGGTTCTAGGGGTACCCAAAGACCTAGAAATGATAACAGAATAAGGTAGAGTACCAGAGAGAGGCACAAAGTCCTATGATGAATATGATGAAGGCTAGGAGGACCTATTTATAATTCCTACCTAGAAAATAGAGCCATAGAGAAGGGAAATTATAGAGAATCCTCGAGATACTAACCCTAATTTCACCTAGAATGAAGGAATCAAGTGCAAAATGCAACTCTATCATGATAAATGCACTACAAGAGGGTACTAAACCTATCAAGATTGAAGTGCTTGCATTTTAAGATGATACATTTAGCCCCCACTTTAGCTTAGATATGACACTACATTAATATGCAAGCTAAAGTAAGAAATCACCATAGTAAATAAAAAGGATATAGCCAAGTCCTCGATGTATAGATCCTACAGAAAACTATTAGAACATGCAACACACAAGGTTAATGAAAATCACTAATCAGCTAGAGCTTACTATATGATAACTTGGGAAGTTCATAAATCCCCTTATGCCCCCCCTATTTTGTCTTTCTACTTCTGAAGGGTGAAACATGGTGATAAGGATAACTTTATACACTAGATATGTAGTTTGTTGAAAAGTTCTTTCCTAAACCAATTATAAGGATTCCTAGCCTTTCTAAATTGATTCAAGAAGTTAGGTATCTAAATCATGATTCCAACACCACTGACGACACTAAAAATGGAGTTACCAAACTCAAGTTATGATGAAAAGAAGGAATGCCCATCTAAATGCATAAGGAAGGAAATCCAAATTTACCGTGAGTAAACCCTAAGAGAAACCCTAACAAAAACCCTAATTTTAACTATAAATAAGGAAAAGGAAGTCATACTTACTCATTCTTACCATTTTCAAATTCAAAGAGAGAAAGAAAGATGTCAAGGAGAGAATAACTTCAAGCGATGTACATGGAGCTCCTGAGACAGTGCCTAGCTACTTGACGGTCAATTCCTGAGGTGAGTTTGTTGTTATTGGTTTTTGTACTTCACAAATTCTTGATTTCTGTAGGCAAGCTTGACCTTGACCCTTAAAGGTTGACCATGACTTGGTTATGTCGACCTTGACCCAAGAAGGCTGACATGAACTGGAAGGTCTTCACCTTATCTAGGATGAGGTTGACCTTGACCCAACAAGGTTGACCTTGACCCAAGAAAGTCAACCTTGACCCAGGAAGGTCGACCCTGACTTGACTGAGGTCAACCTTGACCTAGTCAAGTTGGATTTATAGATTTGATGATGTAGAATGCTGATATGATGTTTGTTTGTGCTTACAACACATGATCCATCTCTGAGAGCATCCTTTTGGAGAGTTGCTAGTAATTGTTAGAGAGAGACTATCTAAGCTCAGTGAGGATGAGATGTAGATACTAAGAGATGTAGGACTGTACTAGGTAGAATTCCTACCACAGATCAGGCTACACCGAGCCAGGATATTAGCTTTGATAAAGAGGTGGGATGAGGCTACATGCTCCTTCCATCTTCCCTCAAGAGAGATTACAGTGACACTAGAGGATGTCTATAGGATCTTGCGGCTTCTAGTCTAAGGTGAGACTGTCAGACCTAGAGCATAATGAGTTTGTGAGGAGATCCTTATAGATAAAGGGTATTGCTTGGGATGGGTTCCATAGATGTGAACCCAATTTGATAAGGTCCTTTTGTCATCCATACTATCAAGCCCTACACCTTTGGCATATAGAATGATGCTTTGCATAGTATCCTTGGTTGTGTTACCCAAATCAAAGGGTACAATATTTTCTACACCTCTTACCCATCTTATATAGAGGATGGAGAGTGAGAGGACCATATTCTCATGGGGTCACAACATGTTAGACCAGCTATACCATGAGCTATGTCAACTAGTGAGATACCAGAGAGAGATTCTTTTGATATGCACACTCTTGCAGATTTGGCTATTTGAGAATTTTTCATGTACACATCCACAAGGTGCTCCAATGATGGTAGATGCGAGTACACTAAGAGTCTTTTCTTACCCTCTAAGAGATGTCTGGTAGTTCAGAGATATCCTCTATTAGAGGGTACGTCTAGACCGCATTCTGGGCACAAATGGGATATGGAGACCCTACTGCCAGATGACAAAGTGGCTAGATACATGATTCTAGATGAGACATTCATAGTAGCATAAGTTGCTAGAGGGTCATCAGAATCATATAGTGACGCCATACTATTATGATGAAAATGAGATAGAGGATACAATGGTACCACCATATGTGACCTATTCAGGCATGAGCCAAGATTACATCAGGTATTGGAGTCCACAGGGGACCCACACCATCTTCCCTAAGGATTATCCTACAGGTGATCCAGGCCTTTCAAAGAGGACTCACTGAGATAGTGGTACATCAAAGGAGGATGAGGATCACAGAAATGAGGAGGAGAACATCTCTAAGGGAGAACCCATGGAAGAGGAAAGAGAAGAAGAGAGAGCAGAGGAGATGCCCCCAGCTGGTGATACTAATGTAGATGTACACATTTTTCACACATCACCACTAAGATCATGATGGCCTCCAGGTTCCCACACAAAGACACCACCACCAAGGTCTAGACATAGTGAGCATGGAGAGAGTAGTCACTCCATGCCCCCACCATCTAGACCCTTCAGTGACATCTAGGAGGGAGACCCAGGTATGAAATACAATATTTGATTAAATATGCAACTTGATTTGAAATGAAAAAGAACTAAATTGATAGATGTAATTTCATTCTATAGATAGCGTAGTGGAGTGGAGGAGCTTTGTATCTGAGATTCTGAAGGATACATGTATATCCTATTAACTACTAATGAGGGAGCGAGAATCCTCTCTTGGCTACAGAGATCCTAGCAAGCATGCTGATATCTTTGCATGTGTCCAACAAGAGCTAAGGATGTGTAGAGAAAGAGAGGAGAAGTTGATAGATGAGTTACAAAGTGCCCGAGGGTTCTCACATTGTATGAGCATATCGAGGAGCCACATACGGACACACAGATCTACATCTTCCTATCATAGGCCAAAGAGATCCGAGTGCCATTGGCCATCAGAGCGCAGTGATAAATAGGGCCATGTGCCACATATGTATTAGAACTTGAAAATTTTTTGATGAATGAAAAAATTTCTCTACTAATTAGTTCTATTTTTGATTACTATGCTTTCATCAATATAAAATTTAACAAAAAGAAAAGAAGGTGCATAAATATATTCAATATGTAATTTTTCTAGAACTACATAACCTATAAAACAAATTTTATAAGGAATACATAAATGCACAAGGAAAGAATGAATGAAATTAGGGATAATAACATTTCAGATGCATAATATTAATAGGCTCTTTAAAAGAAACACCATCCATATCAGCAAGTTTATAAGCTCCTGAACCAAAGTCTTCAATGACAACAAAAGGTCCAAGCCAATTAGGGCTAAACTTTCTTTTTTTGCCATTGTAAAGAATTCACATCTCGTTGATTCTCATATAGGACTAAATCACCAAACAGAAATGTTTGTTCAATTACCTTATGATTATATTATTTCTGAAGAGATTTATGATAAGCTTTTATATGTTCTAACACATGTATTCATTGTTCATCCAACATTTCTAGCTCCTGTAAGTGTTGTTCCCAAAAACTATCCTTGTCGATTATCCCATGAAATGAAATGCGTAAAGAAGGTATTTCTAATTCCAAAGGCATAATAGCATCAGTACCATAGACAAGATTGTAAGGAGAAGTACCTGTAGCAGTACAAACACTAGTCCTATAAGCCCATAAAGCATAGGTCAATTGAGTATGCCAATCTTTCGCATGCTTGTTAACTATTTTTCTTAGGATTTGTTCAATGATTTTATTTGATGCTTCATCTTGACCATTAGATTGAGGATAATAAGGAGTTGAAAATCTATGTTGAATTCGATATTTCTCCAAGAATTTCATGACTTCTTTATTTTTAAAAGAGGTACCATTATTTGAAACTATCGTTAAAGGTATACCAAATCATGTTATGATATTGTTAAGGATGAAATAAAAAATAACATCCGCAGTTGTTGAATGAAGAGAGATAGCTTCAACCCTTTGAGAAGTAATCTATAGCAGTCAAGATGTAAGTATGTCCTTGAGAAGAAGCCGATGAGATTTTTGTAATAAGATCAAAACCCCAAATACTAAAAGGCCATGGAGAAACTTGATCACGAAGCTCACGAGTAGGAGCATGAATCAAATTACTATGTTGTTGACATTGAGGACATTTCTTAACAAACATGAAATAATCTTGTTCCATTGTTTGCCAATAATATCCCATTCTAAGAAATTTATTAACCAGGGATTTTCCACCAAAATGTCCCCCACAAAAACCAGAATGAGCTTCTACCAAAGCTACCAGGATTTCAATTCTATTGAGACATCTTAATAGTAATCCTTCATAAGAACATTTGTAAATCGTATCTCCTAGAATTATATAACATGCTACAAGCTTCCTAATATGATTGTGCGTGTTCCTTGTTGCTGATTCAGGAAAGGTACCATCTTTCAAGAAATGAAAAATATGAGAATACCATTCATCCTATTGTAAATTGAAACAATCAAAGGTAATCTTTTTAGAAATTGTAGGGTTTTTAAGAGTTTGTATAGTAAATTGAAAGTTTTTAGCATTATTCTCAAGACAAACCAAAGAAGTTGTGCTTGCCATGGCGTCCGCATGTCGATTATCTTTCCTAGGTAAGGTTTGAATTGTATAAGAAGAAAATTGTGAAAGCACATCAAGATCCAAATCTCTATATTGTGTCATTTTATCATTCTTAGTTTGATAACCTCCTTTAATTTTTTCAACAATCAATTGTGAATCTCCATATATTTGCAAGTGTTTGATGTTAAGGGATGAAGCTGCTCGTAGACTTTCTATAAGAGCTTCATACTTCACAATGTTATTAGTACAAGGAAAGGTTAATTTGTATGATAAAGGGATTGGCTTTTTCGTAGGAGGAATCAAGATAATACTAACACCAGACCCTGTCTTACATTTAGACCCATCAAAATATAATTCCCAAATGTCATCCTGTTGAATAGCTAGAATATTGCTATCAGGGAATTCTATTGAAGTAGAACATGTATTAGAATGAGGACAAGGAGCTTTAGCTAAATAATCTATTAAAGCTTGTCCCTTAATAGACTTTTGAGAAATGAAATTAAGGTCAAATTTTGTAAGTAACATCACCCAGTTTGCCAGACGACCAGAGAGATCAGTTCGTGAGAAAAGATGTTTCAAAGGATCAAATTTAACAATCACATTGACTTCAACATTTATAATATAATGCCTAAGTTTCTGGCATGCATAAACTATAGCTAAGCATTGTCTTTCCAAATCTGTGTATCTTGTTTCATAATCAAGTAAAGTTTGACTAATGTAATACACATGTCTTTCCTTATCATTATTATCATTTTGAGCTAACAATGCACTCACAGCTTTCAGAGTTGCTGAGGTATACAAATGAAATGGTTTATCAAATTTAGCCAGTTGCAAGATAGGAGGATTTGCAAGATACTCCTTAAATTTCTCAAAAGTTTTTTTACATTGGTCATTCCAAGAGAAAGTTGTATCCTTTCTAAGAAAGGACGTAAAAGGAATGGTTTGATCAACTATATTAGAAAAAAAATGACGAATAGCTTGTATTTTTCCTTGTAAACTCCGTAACTAAGAAATATTCTTAGGAGGAGGCATATTAACAATAGCTTCAATCTTTTTAGTATCTACTTTTATGCCTCTCTTAGAGATTATAAATCCTAATAATTTACTAGAATCAACTCCAAAGACACATTTCTTAGGATTCAATCTCATGTTGTAACTTCTAATCCTTTCAAATATTTGTTGTAAAATAGTAACATGATCTTCTCTTTATATAGATTTTGCTAAGATATCATCCACATAATCTTCAATGATCTTATGAATGTAATCATGAAAAATCAAAGTCATAGCTCGTTGATAAGTTGCTCCTACATTTTTTAATCCAAAAGGCACCATGACCCAACAAAATGTTCCCCAAGGTGTTATAAATGTGGTCTTGAATTGATCTTCAGGAGGAATAAAAATTTGATTATATCCAAAAAAACCATCCATAAAAGATAACAAAGCATGACCCGCTATTGAATCCACAGTCATATCAATATTAGGTAATGAGAAATCATCCTTTAAGGATGCCTTGTTCAAGTCTCTAAAATCAATACACATCCTTATCTTATTTTCTCCTTTTGAAATAGGCACAATGTTTGAAATCCAATCTGAGTAATCAATAGAATGGATAAATCTAGCATCCAATAACTTTTCAATTTCAATTTTAACCAATAAAGAAATTTGTGGATTCATCTTTCAAATTTTCTCCTTCACAGGTTTCATATTTGGTTTTAAAACAATGTTATGAGTAACAATCTTAGATTCTATACCTGGTATATCTGAATATGTCCAAGAAAAAATTTCCTTGAATTCAAGTAAAAGGGAAACCAACTGATCATGTTCATCCTGATTCAAACATTTCCCAATCTTTATCATCTTTTCAGAGTCATTCTCATCCATTTGAATATCAATAGTCTTAGTTATTAACAAATCACTTCGTATCGGAGGATCCATTGGTAAAGGAAGAATATCCTATTTATCATGTTCTCCAAAATAAGCATCGGTACTTAAACAATAAGGTTTTCATCGTTTGTGATGAAACTTAAGTAAATCCTCATAAACCCCTAAGAAATCCATTAAGGCTTCATCTTCAGGAAAAATATCCAAAGTAGGTGTTTGATTAATGTTAATGAGGAGTGGCTTGACCAATTTCAACTGTCCACCACATATATGATTAACATTAGGAGGAAAAACTGATGGTTTCCTATAAGGATTAAATCCTAATCCATACATATGATCATAAATGTCATTATCCAAAGGTACTTGTATACCTTTTTCATATTTACCACATCCTTTTCCATTAAATCTTGACTTCTTAAGAAAATGATAACCATAACCATATCTATCAGCCATATCAAATGGAGTCCAAGGAGTGGTATATGTCACAATATTATAACAATTAGGCTTTATTGTTTCAATAATTTCTTCAATCGAGGCAGCAAAAAAATTACTTTTTAATTCCTCAGAAAGCGGGGAAGGAGTGAAAACTTGTTTCTCAAATTCACTTTGTTGCTTCATGAATTCCAAATCAGAGACCTTATATTCTTTAATGAAGTTAGGATTAAAATCCAATGTCCCCCAATCATCCTTGATCAAAGAAGAAGATGGAGCTTCTAGTTGTTGTATCTCAAATTGTTTTATCTCAAGTTGTTTTTCAATCTCCTTGCTTAGTTGAAGAGGCTCAAATATTTTAGCATATTCCACATTTAGGAAAGGATTTGGTGCATCATCCACATGTAATGTATACATTAAGTTGTTATAGATGAACCTAACCTTGTGATGAAGAGTAGAAGGAACTGCATGCATAGTATGTAACCAAGGTCTTCCTAAAAGAAGGTTATAATTGAGAGGTCTAGGCATATCATGAATAGGTGTATTTAGAATAACTGGACCAACTTTAATAGGTAAGGTAATAATGCCCAAAGTTCTCTTTGCAATATCATCAAATCCACGTATAGGGACATTATCATGTCGAATAGTTGTGATATTAGCCTTAATTTCCTTAAGCATATCCATGCTACAAACATCAAGCCCATATCCATTATCAATTAACATTCTTTGAATGATACTCTAGTTAATAGAAACAAAAACCATAAGAGCATCATATTGATTCTACACCTCAGGAGAAGGTAAATCTTTATCAAAAAACACAATAGGAGGTATAGAAGGCATAGTATGCATGCAATCTAAAATAGAATGAATATTCTCTTGATTAGGAGGCAAATAAGGAAGAGTGGATAAATCTTTTTGCAATGCCTCATGATATGTTAGAGAAGTTTGAAGTAATTCCCATAAAGATATCTTAGCAGGAGTAGCATGTAATTGGTCAACTAAGTCGTACTCCTGAAAGGTAGAAGAAAACCTAGGAGCTTGAGGAAGCATAGGTTGAGAAGGTGGTAAAGAAACTAGAATAGTAGGCTGAGGGTTATTCTGTATGTGATAAGCATGTGAAATAGAATCAGTGTTCTCCAAGAAATCCAAAAGATCTCTAGGTTTACCCTTAATCATTATGTGATGACATCCTTTTAACATCATCAAAGGTGTAGGATATATCATTTTAGGTTTATCAATGTTGCAAACAGTGGGACATGAAGGTAACCATGCACACACCCTATTGTAAAGGTCAATTGGAGAGGTTGTGGAGGAGAGTGAAATAGGAATAGGATCAATGGAGATCTTATCCAGACCATTTTCATCCTCACTACCATGTACCTCATTAGGTAATCTATCCTCTTATGCAATAAAAGCCTCATCAAAGTATTCAAAACAAGAATCATACATGTTGAGTAGAAAGAAATACTAAAAGCATGAAAATGTAAATGTTTTTGTATTCTAAAGAGATTTTGCAATTTTTTTTTGTATTTTTGAAATATAACATGCAAGAAATATAATCTTATAAACATGTAAGATCTAAATCTAACACCAAAAAGAAAGAGTTGTCATAAAGGGGTTCACCAAAATTAATAGGTGAAAAATGGAGCTTTAACAATGCATCTAACATTCCCACTATTCATTTGTATTTTGAGTTGGAATTGAATAAGTAATGTAAATCTAGAAATGCTTGAAATTAGATAAGAAAAGAGACATACCTCGTGATGGAATTAATTTAGAAATACCTATTTTTTGATGCTTGTGTACAATCTTGGAAATTTTGCAAGCAGATTTGGGACCAAAAAACTACAACAGAGAAAACCCAGAAAACTTTTGTCTCTCTGGAAGCAGGTCGACTTTGACCTAGATAGCAGGGCACAATCTTACCCTGGGGCAAAATCTTACCCCTCATTGAAGGTCATCCTTGACCTGAAACAACTCCAATAGAAATTTTGTTCGTGGATCCTGAAAGTTTGACGAAAAGGGTACTCAGATCTGCACTTCAATTCTCGAAACAATGAATGTAGATATTTGAAAATGGTGTTTTGTTGTGGCTATATAGGTTTTTGACTTAGTCAAACCCCCATTTTGGTGATCTCCACCTCCACAAATAGCTGAATGTAATATAATATGTGTGTGTATTGAATGTGTAATGCCATGATCTAATCCTCTAGATTGAAACCCTACAATGAATATGCATGAGAGATCAATGCATAGATTTGAACAAGATAAGAAAGAATACCAAGAACCCACGGCTAAAGTATTCTCATAAAACTCATAATTCATAATTTCTACCCCATGATTGTATCTTTGAATGCTTGAATATTGATAATGGTGGATCAAGGAAGAAAGGATCTCTGTCTTGCTCCAAATAGATGTTCACAATGGTGGTGTGCTCACAAAAATGCTTGATATAAAAAATGGCTTGATCTTCTATATCATCCTCTTGCAATCTTGTATCTTCACTTCACTATTTCTTTCTTGCTTCAATAAACTAAGTCTCCTTGATGGATCCTTGCTCATGAATTTGCTTGGTCTTGCTTGATGTCCTTGTTGTGAAAATGAAGGCAAATGAGAGTCTTTATATAGAGGTTTCAAGGTGAGGCTCCTAGAGTAATGTGAGGACCCATAATTCAAATTTCACCTTGAATTATGGTCCAATCACAATAACTAAATAAGGAGGGAAAATAATTAAATGAATTTCAAATTAAAACCCTTCCGTATTTGGATCCGAGAGCCCGACATTGATTTCGGGGCCCTTCAGGACCAAAATTTGAAAAGGGAGATCAAATATCGAAGGAGGTCAAAGATGACCTTAACTTTGACCTAGGTTAGGGAAAACCTCAACCTTGACCTAGGTCAGGGTTGACCTCGACCTTGACCTGGGGGTTCAAATCCAGCCAGAATAGGAAACAAAAGGTTCCAGGGGTGCCCGAAGACCTAGAAATGATAACAGAATAGGGCAGAGTGCCAAAGAGAGGCACAAAGTCCTATGATGAATATGATGAAGGCCACGAGGACCTATTTTTAAGTCCTACCTATAAAATAAATCCATAGAGAAGGGAAATTATGAAGAATCCTTGAGATCCTAACCCTAATTTCACCTAGAATGAAGAAATCAAGTGCAAAATGCATCCTAAATGCAAGTCTATCATGATAAATGCACTATAAGAGGGTGTTAAACCTATCAAGATGGAAGTGCTTCCATTTTAAGATGATACACATGTGAACAAAGACATTCACGTAATCTCATAACCCTTTCTTGACCTAAGATTATATTCAGAGAATAAGCGACTAAGACCCACTCTTGCATTCTCTAAATCTTTTACTAACCATGGCTATATCATGAGATCCTGTGACTGAATGAATCTCACATTCTCTAGAATCCTATCTTAACTCATTCTTAATCATGAGATCATGGGACTGAAGCATTCACTAGATCTTAGAATAATTCTCTTAACCCCGGTTACACTTAGAGAACATGCGATAGCCTTTATTCGCCAAGTCGCCAGATCTTTTACTCAACCCTAGACAAATCATGAGATCAAGTGCCAACTGTTAGATCTTGTTTGTATCTATGGTCATCTCTAAGATGCTAGATCATTTGAAACCTAACCATTGCATTAAGAGAATGAGAAACAATGATAACATGCTTAATCAAGTGCTTGTTTGCTGGATCATAGAAACTTGTCAACATTAAAACATTACGAGACCTAGCGAACAAAGGGAAATAAGACCATGTGGAAGGAAATAATTAAGTGTCATGAAAAAGTAACATGAAAATAGATCAGGGTAGGGTTTTAGACATTAGCATGAAATTTTTTTGTGAAACCCGAAGAACAAAGACCTAGTTTTCAAGGTAAAATGCAAAATTTTCACAGCCTATGCAGGTACATAAAACTTGGCTAATAGAGATTAAGTAGGAATCAATGTCTATATAAAGGATACATTTGTATGAATAAATGGATGGAAAATTGGAGAGTTGATAATTCACTGACTAATACAATGAAGAAGGATAAGGTGAATTCTAAGTCAATAAAGAAGGATTTGATGAAGTGTTGAAGCCAGTAGAAAATAAAGGATTGAAGTGAAGATAATGAGTGTACAAAGGATCTGATTATGCAAAGATAGTTGTGAATCTATAGGTCAATATATTCATTATTTCTTATTAAAATTTATAAGAACAAAACCTCTTAACCGAGTGGACTTAAAAATCTTATTGTAAAATCCTTGCAAAAGGTAACATTCTAAAGAGTGTTTGAATTCCTTTAACCATACCATTCCTAACAGGGTGAAGATCATAATAGATCTAAGGAAAATCCCTTGATCAGGCCACATTTAAAAGTGTGTATTGTAATCTTTAACCAAATTGGCTTTTAACTGAGCATACTTTAAAAGAGTATTTTGTTTAGTGGGTGACACTTCCCACAATGTTTTTTTTGCAAAGCTAGGTTTTCACGTTAAATATTGGTGTTATATGTGTTGAATGATTATTGTGTTTGATTTGGGGATTGTTAAAATTTTATTTACTATTGTTGGTAAATGTTGAATTGTGTTTGACCGAGTTAATCAAAGAAATGTTTTCAAGGTACAGAGAATCAAGGATTACTGATTCACCCACCCTCTCTGTAATCCAACACAATCATCTAGATACTTCCTTCTCCATATTTTATTCATCCGATCTCTTATTTCTTCAACATTCACTTGAACAGTTTTAATTGTCTGTTCATCAGATAGAGCTTTTCCTTGGTACCTGTAGTCTTTGGCTAGGTGACCTACCTTATGACAGTGAAAACATGCCATTTTAGGATTTCTCCAAGACCTTTAGTTTCTACCATGCATCAATATGCAATTTTATGTAATGTGTCAAAATCTCCCACATGTTGTACATGAAATTATTGTGTTATAGTCCCATGGTATTGTTGAGCCTTACCAGTTGTTTGCAGTATTTTGTCAGTTAGATACCCATTTGACATTCTTTCTTTGTGACCTGCAATCTTCAGACTTGTGACCATATCTATTGAAAGTATTGTAGTAAGCATTGAATTTTGGCTTCCTTGTATTGTTAGTAATCCTTGATCTACATTCAAATGCTTGATGTCCATACTTATTGCAATTGTAACCATAACCAACAAATTTAGGAATGCTTGGTGGTTTACCTCTTTTACTCCTCTAGATAGTAGCTATATGACCATGTTTTCCACAATGATAAAAATAAGCTTCTTTGTATTTGGTGGGGTAGCAGTATCATGACGGGATGCTTGATTTGAGGACTCTCCCTTCTTGATAGTGTTGTTTCTAGTAAACCCAAGTCCAATTGTATCTCTCAATTGTCTCTGACTTCTAAGCTATTCATCCAATATTCTTAACATTTCTTCACTCCTTTTCAATACTTCATTTGCTTCCTTTTCATATTTCAGCTCATTCTTGAGATGTTCATTTTCTGATCTTAGTCCAACAATCTCTCCAAATTTCATTGCAATCTCCTGATTAACACCGATTAAATGATCTATCATATTATAGTGATTTTTTGTCAACCTCTATATTTCCACATCTTTCTCATTCAGTCTTGCACCCATTTGGCTTCTCTCATATTCCATCACTCTCTTATCATCTTCATATTTTCTCTTTTGTTCTAGGACTTCACACATTCTTATCAATTGAGCTTCTTGTTCCCTCTTCAATGATTTTACCTGTTTGGTTAGGATTTTGTTCTTTTAAGTTATCTCTGATATGTCAGCTTCAAATTCATCAGACATAATTCCATCTAATTGTTCTTCACATTCTTCAACCTAATTCTGAGTATCTTTTAGTTGATGGGGTAACTTTTCTCTTGTTTAGTGAATGCTTCAACTTTCTTCTTAGTTCATCAATCTGATCATTTGCAAATTTTAGTTCCATGTTCCTATTGTCAATCACCTTTTCATACCTATAGCTTTTCATCTCTTCAAATATTTCCTCTCAAGTGGTTAAAATTCTAAATAAGATACTAAAATCTAATACCAATTGTTGGATTAATTATGGAAAGTTAAGTACTAAGAGGGGAGCGGTGAATCAGTACTCCAAATTTTTTTATCAAATTATTCTGAACATTTACCAAATTATAAACTTTGCACACATCACCATAAAACATAGAAATTAAAACATAAAATATTACTTATAACACCATGATTTTTGGTCTCTCAAAAGCCCTTGGTTAGAGGGAAAAATTACGGTGGGGATGGTACCCATAATCCTTCACTATTGCAATAAAAAGGTTGCTTGATTAGAGCTACAAAATTTAGCTATTTTTGATAGCTTACCCTGTTAAGAGTATTTAACCTATTAGGATTACAAAGACTTATGCATTCTACCTTGCTAAAGTATTTTAAAACTCCAATATAAGAGATGTACCCTATCAAAGGATTTATAAATTAAGACCTAATAGTGCCTACCCGGTGAAGGGATTTTACAATTCTAACTACACTATAAACTAGTACTAAAAATATCTGTAGTAATGCATCAACAAATGCTTGTTAGATTCAATATGCTCAATATAATTTTACCTCATTCTACATTTCAATCACAATTCAGTATCTATACTCGGTAGCCTCAACTCTGATTCACATTCACAATTCTACTATAACTTTTTTGTTACTCGGTAGCTTCTCTTCTCTTCATCACCTTCACATTCTTCTCTAACTGATCATTGCCACATCTTTGTACTTTCTCATATTCTGATCTTCATACATTGAACCTTATATAATTAATCTAGAAATGATGGAAATGTTCTAGATTCTTCTCCATAAACAGTGCTAGCAATTTTTACATCTCCAATGTATATATTCCACTTAATTTACATTGGTGGATCTTACCTCGTAATCATGAATAATCATCTTTGTTTATATCTCCAATGTTTTACCAAATGATCTTCTTGAAATCCATAAAATGTTTTATGCTCATTGTGTAGATTCAATATATCTATTATAATTTGTTATGTCATCCTATGTTACTCGGTAACACATTTTATTCTTACTTGGTAACATGTATACTCACCTTGGTAACTATCTTGCTCTTTGACTTGGTAACTACTATGAATTGGTAACTCTTTGGTGCCTACCTTTCTTTTCTCGATGCCTATCTCTTATTTCCCTTTACCAAAAATTTCTTTTCCTTTATCGAATAACTTATTTTCTTTACCGACTAAGTCCTATGATTCCATTCACCAAATGAATTTGAAAATCAATATGACTTTAAAAAAACTAATGATAATAAAATAACTCTTTAGGAGTATCAAAGGTAACTACCTTTATTCATAACATTGAAACCTTGTGTCTCCACAGCTCTCTTGGCATTCATTAAGAAAAAAATGCTGAATAATGGGGTACACATTGTATTGCAGGCTTCCAACATCATATCTCGCTAGTCCACAACATTCTACCTCAATTCTCCTTTCACATTGCAAAAACCTAGGGTGCATTCCCCTTTACCTTATCACATGAGAACTCCACGTCTCCTCACCTATTATTATGACTGATGTGATTCTTATATGGAAGAACATGGTTAGCATATGACTTTGATTTTTTTAATATATTCATGTGGCACCACTCCATTTTGCGGTCCTTTTCTTCATCTTACTTCAAGCACTATGGAAACCCGAGGTGCCTTTTACTTTTTCTTTTATTAGGCTCATGATGCTACTACCTAATGATTCTATGCCATTCCTTAGCTCCTTCGAATGATCATAAAGGAAAGCTGGGGCCCATCTATCTTTCCTTTCCTATCATTCCTTATAACACCTCATGTTTCCACTATCTAATTTCAAAATTCTAACACTCCTTAGTGGGAACCTAGGGGGAACAATATCATACAAAAAGTGAAACCCTACATTTTTGTGCCCCTCATTTCTTCACTGACCAGGACCCTATGGGAACATGGGGTAAATCCCAATTGCCAAAGGGAATACAAAATGTTTGCAAACTTAGAAAGACTAGAAAGTTATGAGGGATAAGTTAACCATGAAAATTGGATTTGCAGGCTCCCTATTCTTTGGATTAAAGGAAAGAGAAAACAAATTCCAACCATTGAGTTTTCCCCTTGACCTGGGTCATTTTTCAATTTTCTATTAAGGAATGGCCAAAAATTTAGCAGTCTTAACAAGGAGGAAAGATTAAAGTTGAAAAGTTCAATGATGAAAACTATTTTCCATGGAATAATATATAAATGAAATATTATTTAGATTAGAAGGATCTTTATTTACCATGGGGTGGAAAAGGAAAGAATATGATGATTATGATAAATCTATAATAGGAGGCTCTCGATAAACATGTATTAGGAATAATATGATTATGCTTGGCAATATCAACAACTTTAAATACAACAACAACAAAAAAAATGATTGATGTAATTCCATAATTCAATAATTTTTATGAAAATCCCTTGAATTTCAATAATGTATTTCTTATGAAACATTTATTTAATAAGAAGATGCCAAAATTCAGGTTTGTTGTTGATCATTTGAATGAAATTAACATGGTCACTAGTTAGTTTACTTTTGTAAAAGTAAGTTTTGATGGTGACGTTAGGGCTCTCTTGATTTTATTCTCATTTCCATCAATATGGAAAGGCTTGGTCATAACTATAAGTAATCACGTCCCTAGTTTGAACACTTTAAATTTTGATGATGTTCTTGGTGTTATCCTTAGCGAGGATATGCAATAGAAAAGTATAGGTGAGACATTAAGTGATGTTTTTATCATTGAGAATAGGGGAATACAAAGGGAAAGAGGTAATAGCCTAGTAAACCATGGAATATCTAAGAAGGGTAGACTTGAAGCTATGGTAAGATTGATGTGTTGGTATTGTGGGAAGAAAGAACACCTAAAGAAGATTGTTGGTCTCAAACCTAAAAATAAGGATATGGATAACAAGAAAACAAGAAAGAAACTGTAGTAGATGATATGTTGCAATATGCTATAATCCTTTCTTTCGATAATATTACTAATTCTTGGGTGCTAGGTTCAAGGGCTTCATTTCATGCCATACCCCATAAAAATATTTTCTAGACTATGTTAAAGGTGATTTTGTACAAGTTTTATTTGAGTGATGATTGACCACACAAAATTGTTGGAAAGGGAAACAAATAGATAAAATTATGAAATGGACATAAATGGCTTCTAAAAGAGATGATGCATGTTATTCATTTGTGAAGGAAGTTAATATTAGTAGGAAAACTAGAAAGTGAAGGTTTCACAATTATATTTAAAAACAATTTGTAGAAGGTCATTAAATGCTCATTGATAATAGAAAAACAAGAAAGAGGTAAGTACATTGTATTTGTGTATTAGTAATTCTAATTTTTTTTATTTCTTTAGCTTCCACAAGAACGTATACAAAATTATGGGATGATAGGCTTGGACACATGAGTGAGAAGGGGATAAAGATTCTCCATTCATGGAATTTATTGTCAAGTTTGAAGCAAGTTGATTTAGATTTATGTGAAAATCATGTTTATGGAAAATAAAATAGAGTCAAATTTCTCAGAGTTGGGAAGAGAAAGAAGAGTGAAAAGTTAGAGTTTGTGCACTCAAATGTATGGGGATCTTCTTAGGACCATCTGTTGGTAGATCTTACTATAGTGTTACTGTTTTTGATGATGCAATTAAAATAATTGGATTTATTTCATTGTTATAAAATTTGATGTATTTGATACTTTTGAGAGATGAAAAGTTCTGGTTGAGAATGATACATGAAATAAGTTGAAGTGTCTCAAGATAGCTAATGTAGTTGAATATTGTAGCACAAAGTTTGATCATTATTATTTACACCATGGAGCTCATAGACATAAGACAGTTCCAAGAACGCCCCAATAAAATGGTGTGTATGAAAGGATGAATAGATCAATCATGGAGCATGCAAGGAGTTTGAGATTGCATGTAGGATTTCCATTACAATTTTGGGAAGATGTTATGGATACTACTTTTTACTTAATAAATAGAGGGCCTTTAAGTTCTTTAGATGGTGGTATTCTAGAGGAGACATTGCAGGGTAAAAAGGTAAACTACTTGTTTATGAAAATATTTTGGTTGTCGATCATTTGTCCATATTGATTTTGAAAATAGGAAAAACCTTGAGGAAAAATCCAAGAATTGTACTTTTATTGGATATAGACTCAATGATTTTGGTTATCATTTGTGGGATGATCAAAACAATAAAATATTTAGGAGTAGAGATTTATTATTTAATGAAAAGGTCATGCACAAATATTAGTTACATAGGAAAATAAATAGGAAAAGGAAAACACAAAATATATGGTGCTCAATGAAATCCCATAATAGTTCCAATGGTGCAAAATAATTAAAATATTGAACAAATTGAACAACAAAAGGTACCTAAAACTCCTACAAGGATATCTACCAGGAGAGATATACCCCTGGATAATAGCCTCCCTCATTATATTATGTATTACTGATGGATTCTGGTGAGCCAAAATGTTATGTGGAGGTAATGGAGGCATAAACTAGAAAGAACTAGGAGAAAAGAATATAAGAGGAGATGAATTTAGTGTGTACATTAAAGAAGAACTTGTATGGCTTGAAGAAAACTCTTTAAAAATGATATTTTATAATTAATAGTTTTATGGTTGAACAAGGTTATAATAGATGTCATTATGATCATTGTGTTTATTTGAAAAGATTAGATAATGGTAGCTACATTAACCTATTATTATTATTTATCGATGACATGCTTATTTCTTGATCTAATATACAACATATTAAAGAGTTCAAGTATAAATTAGAAAATCAATTTTCTACAAAAGATTTCCATGAAAATCCTTGGTATTAGAATGAATATTGAAGAAAAATTGCACATTAACAACATCTCAAAATGATATATATAGGTGTTGAAAAGATTTCAAATCCATGATGTAGAACCAATTAGTACACATTTGCCCAACCATTTTAAATTGATCAAAGAAATGTGTCCTAAGACATGAGAAAATTTACTACATGTTAATGGATCCATGCTCTTCAAAAACTGGTAGCTTGATGTATGTCATGCTATGTACAAGGTTAAATATTGCACATGTAATGGGAGTTGTGAGCAGGTATATGAACAATCCTAGAGAAAACCATTAGAATGTAGTAAAGTAGATTCTTAGGTATTTGAGAGTTACTACTACTCAAGTATTATGTTTTTGAGGTTCCATCTTTACTTTATAGGTACATGTTGATTTATATCTAACAAGAGCTATTGATACGAGGAGGAGCACCAAAATGTATTTGTTTACTATAGGTGAAATACTAGTTAGTTGGATTTTACAATTACAAAAGGTTTTTGCACTTTAAAAAATATAAGCAATATATGTTTCTTCCATATAGATTAGAAAACATATTGTTTGGTTATAAAGGTTGAAGGAATTGGAAAATCAATAGGAGAATAACAGATTGTATAATATTAGTTAGAGTCATCTTGCAAAGAACTTGTTCCTTCAATCTAAGATTAAACATATGAAACCTAGGTACCATATCATATGAGTATATTTAAAGGATGAATAGTTGAAGTTTAAAATGGTAGAATCATGTAGATTTGCCAACCAATGGAAATATTTGAAAGAAACTAATTTACAATTCAATATTTATTTCCCTTTGAGCATGATAATAATGGAAATGAGAAACAAGCCAGGCCTAATTTCTTAAATATAGTGTAAGAATCACTTACAATTGTGTTAATCTAGGAACAATCTTCAAGTGGGAGATTGTTTGGTGCAAAGCTTGGCCATTCCCCGAGCTAGATATTTTTGGCACATGGCTATTGATCATGTTGTTGGGCTTAATTTATAGTGATTTTGTTAGTCATGTTCTCCCCAACCCAAATTAATTAACAAGGGAGTGAATTGGGTTATAACCCTTTTTGTGAGGCTTGGGGGGACCATCCCCTCAATGGTAGCCTAGTGATACAGGGGCATTCTAGGGTACTCGGTGAATCTGCATGGTGGTGTGTTGTTTTGGTTTTGTCTTACTCAGTTGCATCTTTAACTGATGATCTTAGTTATTGAAGGAAGCTCAGTCGCTGAAGGAACTTGGTGAAACCTCATGCGCTTGGTGGAACTTGTACTTGGCAATTCCTATGGTGCTCGGTTGACGTTCTTACTTGGAAATGTTTGTGTTGCTTGGTGATTCTTGGCATGGTCAGTTGTTTCACTAGTGCTCGGTTGTTTCTCTAGCACTCGGTAGTTCTAGTTTACCGATTGGAGTTCTTGAAGATTTGGTTGGCTGACTTGGTTCATTTATTGTTGGTAGATTTTTTTGTATTCTCCTATGTAGATCTAGAGGCTGATATGGAGAATTAATTATTTGTAAGGCTATTTAAGAGTTGACTCTTGTTGCATTTAATATTTGTTTGTAATAGAAGCAGACTGGGCTTAGGAGTTAATTATTTCTTCCAGCCAACTTGTGGTTGAGGAAATGTATTTAAGGAGTGTTTGGATAGTTTTTTAGGGAGTCATTTAGTGGAGGTAAGTGTGAAGGATAGATTTGGATCCTGCGAGATCTTGAAGATCAGATTATTATTTGATAGTTGTAATAGCAGAGCTAGTTGTTTGCATGCTTGGAGACAATGAGATTTCTTGGTGGCTTGTGAGCTCAAGTTTAGATCTACCTTAGGGTTTCTATTAGTTGCTAATTTATTTAAGAGTTGGAATAGCTAAGAGATTGCAAAAATACTTCGATTGTATTTGGCCCTAACTCGAAAGGCCTTACAGCTGGGCATGTTAAAAGAAAATTCAGTTAAAAACATTGTCTTGTATTGTTATTCCGCATTGTGGTGTTTGGTTGCATGTTTGGACTATCCTTAATTGGATCCTCCTTACCTATCCTACATCAGGTGGTATCAGAGCTTGAAGATCTTGAGTGTGTAAACCAATCTCTGAGTTGAGGTTGTTTGCACCAAAACCTAGTTGGTGACTTATTGCTTTGGGTTTTAGAAAATCTTGAAGGATACCTCTAAGAAGATTGGACCCTAGAGTGATTGCAGATCTTTGTGATGCCATGGAATTGAAGATTGCAGAGAAGGTTAAAGTTGATTTCAGATCTAAGATGGAATTGATGAAGAATGACATTATTGTTGATGTCATGAGAGCTATTACTGGTATGCCATGGAATTTTGGTACTGATGATGGTTATGAGGAAGTTTCTGAAGACTTTGAAGCTACCGAATCTAGTGGAGATGACCAGACAGATAGATCTAGTGAAGATAGAACTGGTCAATTACATAGATCTAGAGCTTGGTTAAGTACTAGTTACCGAATGGAAGTTTCTACTTTTTCTTGGTACTTTGAGACCTAAGGACTTGATTGATTGGATTGGTGAATTAGAAGACTTCTTTGAGCTTGAGGAAATTGAAGATCCTCTTAGAATAAGATTGGCATAGACTAATTTGAAAGGACATGCTACTCTTTGGTGGAAAGAATTACAAAGAGATAGAGAAGATGAAGGTGAAATGAAGATCAATTGGTGGAGGTTGATGGTGAATAAATTGAAAGCTAAGTTCTTACCTACCAAATATGAGCTTGAATTGTTTAAGAAGTTGCAGAATTTGAAGAAAAAAGATTTGATTGTGGAGGACTATACCAAGGAGTTCTATAAGTTGACTATTCAGTTTGGACACAGAGAGCTTGGTAAAGAAAAAGTATCTCGGTATGTGAATGGTTTGAGATTTAATATTCAGGATGAGCTTGGTATGCTGAAGATTGATTTGGTTGAAGATGCTTATCAGTATGCTCTGAAAGTAGAAGATAAGTTGAAAAGGAGACAACATAGTAATCCTTGAGGGAAGGAAAAGATTGTTCACTCAGTGAAGGAAAAACTGACTATTGAAGATGAACTGAAACCTGTGGAATTGAAGAAGAAGATAGGTAGGGTTATCTTTAAGGGTACTTGTTATAATTGTGGTGAAGAAGGACACCGATCTTTTGAGTCTACACAAAAGAAATTTGGTGATTGAAGGACTGCTTGTTAGAATAACTGAGAGGGGGGTGAATCAGTTATCCAGTGTCCCACAATTCAAAATGTATAATCCAAAACAATTCTACTGCTTCTGCTACTCAGTAAACATAAAATACTTTCACTGTCTATGTTTTTACTGTTTGTTAGTCTAAAATTTATAATAGTTACCGATAAAATCTAACATGTAATATGCAAAGTATGATAACAAACAAATATCACAATCAACACATAACATAAGAGATTTAACATGGAAACCCTGTGAAGGGAAAAACCACCTGGGACCGGCAACCCAAAATTGTTCACTCTTCTGAAGTGAGGTTGGTGAAGACCCAACCCTATTAAAGGTTACAAACACACTGTTAGGTGTGACCTTGTTAGAGGATTTTAGACCAGAAGTTATCATCCAACTAGCAGTCACTCTAAGGTTGACAAGATAACAATGTTCACTCTATGAATGAAACATCAAAAGACTTTCATAGTCCACTCGATTAAGAGATCTGACTATATACAATGGTTAAATATGTAATAGTAGATGATCTACCTTGAAACAACTTTAATTTGTAGTTTATAGATCAATGTGCAGCTCATTCAAATATTTCTAATCAATATAACACTTCAGATTCAATACTATATCAACTTACTAACCGTAGGTAATTACTCTCTATAGCTCAGTAATTGTTATGTAGCTCGATTCTTATTAACCAGTATGATCAAAATGCATGAAAAATTCTTCACGTGATAATTCTGTAGTATCTTCTTCTTCTGGCTCTTTTTCAATAATTAAACCAATGTCTCTTATATAGACGAGTAAATCATTTTCTTTTCCTCCATCAAATTTTGCCGCTTAATCATATTCATAGATTTTGCTGCTTTAAGCTTCCTCAGCTGATGTGTCAGTAACATGTTTCAATCTAATCCATTAGATCCTTTTTAATTTATGTTAGCCATCGATCTCCATAACAAACCTTATCTGTTACCTCAATTTCATACACTTTACAACTCATCACTTTATCAACTAAACTGATCATTTAATTCCTTTCTATTTTGTTCAGTTAACAAAGAAATGCATCGGTGAACACAAGCTCAGTTAACACTGCACTCGGTATACACTACACTCCATCGGTGTATACTAAAATGCTTTATTTACCAACAACACTACTTTGTGTCTTTCAGCTCTATTCTTCATCATAGATGAATGCAACATAATAAAGTCAATTTCATCAAGTCATAGACTCATCAACAAGTTACTTAGTGTATTCCTTATCCTCATCTATCATATACATCTTCCTCATGTAGATATTTTCATTCTTCATCTCTTTCACCTTTCTTCAGATGTATCGATATAGTAACTTACAAGATAAGTATTGTCAAGCTAGTTGACATCAATGACAACATAATACTGATTTAATCATCTTGCATATCTAATTATCAAATCCTCAGTAATCTTAAATTATAGATTCTTCATTCAGGTTCTAAATAAGTTGTAGTTCATCAATGCTATGGTAAATGAGAATATTCAAAATGAACCTGAATTTGAGAACTTGCTAGTTCAGAGAACATTGCTCGGTGCAAAGGAGGAACCTTGTTAGAGGAGTAATTTGTTTAGAACTTGGTGCAAGTCTAGAGGTAAACTTTGTGATGTAATTGTTGATAGTGGTAGTGCTGATAACCTTGTTGCCAAGGATATGGTTCATAAACTTGGTTTGAAGAGAATGAAGCATCCTCATCCTTATAGGATTGGTTGGTTACATGATTTTCATGCTCTGCAAGTGAGGGAGTAGTGCTTTGTTGATTTCTAGATTGGCTAGTATAAGGATCTAGTGCTGTGTGATATTGTGGAGATGAATAGTTGTCATATATTGCTCCGTAGACCTTGGCAATATGATTGCAGAGCTATGTATGATTGTGTCAAGAATGTGTTTACTGTTGAGAAGAATAACAAGAAGCTTTCCCTGATGCCTTTGTTGGATACAACACTTGGTAGGAGAAACCTGAGCTTTGGTAGTCGAGATGAGTTGAGAAATTCTAAAAGGATGGATCAGTATGGAGAACAAGCATTTGTGTTATCAAGGAAAGATTTGAAAAGACAAAGGAAACAAAAGTGGAAGAGCATGCAAGATGGAGAGTTGAAGGGCTTGTATGTGAAGAACCAGTTTGGGGTTTATGTGTTGAATCCTGGAAGATGTTCTTCCAGCCTATGAGAACATCTTTTTGAACCTAGGGTGTCTGATGTAGGTGAATTCTAGGGTACTCAGTGAATCTACATGGTGGTGTGTTGTTTTGGTTCTGTGTTACTCGGTTGTAGCTTTAATCGATGGTCTCAATTATTGAAGGAAGCTCGGTCACTGAAGGAACTTGGTTAAACTTCTTGTGCTCAGTGGAACTTGTACTTGGTGATTCCTGTGGTGCTTGATCAACATGCTTTCTTGGAGCTTCCTATGTTTCTCAGTGATGCTTGGCATGGTCAGTTGTTTCACTGGTACTCAGTTGTTTCTCTGGTGCTCGGTAGTTCTGGTTTACCGATTGGAGTTCTTGAAGATTTGGTTGGCCGACTTGGTGCATTTATTGTTGGTAGCTTTTTTTGTATTCTCCTATGTAGATCTAGAGGCCAACATGGAGAATTAATTATTTGTAAGGATATTTGAGAGTCGACTGTTGTATATTTGTTTGTAATAGAAGCTGACTTGGATTAGGTGTTAATTATTTCTTCCAGCCGACTTGTGGTTGAGGAAATGCATTTAAGGAGTGTTTGGGTAGTTGTTTAGGGAGTCATTTAGTGGAGGTAAGTGTGAAAGATAGATTTGGATCCTATGAGATCTTGAATATCAAATTGTTATCTGATAGTTGTAATAGTAGAGCTAGTGGTTTACATGCTTGGAGACAAGGAGATTGCTTGGTGGCTTGCGAGCTCAAGTTCAGATCTGCCTTAGGGTTTCCATCAGTTGCTGATTTGTTTCAGAGATGGACTAGCTGAGAGATTGAAGAAATAATTTGATTATATTTGGCCCTAACCCAAAAGGCCTTATAGCCGGGCATGTTAAAAGAAAATTAAGTTGAAAACATTGTCTTATTGTGTTATTCTGCATTGTGGTGTTTGGTTGCATGTTTAGACTATCCTTAATTGGATCCTCCTTACTTATCCCGTGTCACCTAGGGATGAATCCCACGATAGGGGTTTGGAGATGATTGGGGAAAATACCCCTAGGTGAAGAATTAGGGGAAATATTCCTAAAGAAAAAAAATTCCCATTATTGAATCCAAGAGAGGCTATTGTTTGGTAGTACGTTGACCTTTGAAAACTACCAAAAAAGGCTTCACTTAACCAAGTGGACTTAACAGTCTTATTGTAAATCCTTGAGAGAGGTGACATTCTAAAAGAGTGTTTAAAGACCTTTAACCCGACCACTCCTAAAAGGGTGAAGATTATAACAAATCTGAGTCAAATCCCCTAACAGGGTCACATTTAATAATGTGCATTATAATCTTTAACATGATTGAATCTTAACCGAGTATACTTTAGAAGACTATTTTGATTGGTGGGTGACAATTCCCACAATGTTTTTTCCCAAATTGGGTTTCCACGTTAAATACTAGTGTTAAATGTGTTGATTGTTTATTGTACATGTTATTTCCTGATTACTTAAAGTTGCTGATTGAAAAAGTTAATTTTTGGTTACTATTGAATCAATGTTAAATTTTTTAAGATTTAAAGAATCAGTGATTACTAATTCACCCCCCTCTTAGTAATCCAACATAACTCACTGCCACTACAAGATGGGAAAGCAACTTCTCCCACTCCCATCCTTAGCCTATACTATCACTCAAGGCATGGGCGAGGAATCCATTATCTTATTAATTCATTTTAAAAACCCATTTAATGTATTATATTATCACTTATTTAAGTAACCTACTAAGGATACCTAGGTAGCCACTTCTAGGCTCTGATGCCTCCAAAGAAAGCCAGTTCCCTTTTAACACCTAGATAACCTACCCTAAGTTCATAACTTTCAAAACATCTCATAGATCATCATGAATCATAAAAAAATCAAAACCTGGTTCCAAAGAATCGTAGGAACACACATAACCAATTTCCATCATAATAAAACTAAAGCTTCGATAAGGTTGGGTTAGAACAAAATTGAATGCCATAGAAGTATGCAAGGCAAACAAACATAACACATTAAAACCAACCATGCCTCTCATAACAATCCTAGAAGGTGTTGGAAATATGGATGTAGTAACTGAGAGGGGGGGGGGGGGGGGGGGGTGAATCAGTTAACCACAAAATATTACCACTGATCCCTTAGATGTCCTATTAAATTATTTATTGCTGACATACAGAGAAATGCTGAAACTCAGTAATTACAGAGTGTTAATTATAACTGTTCTTAAGCATTCATCAGTGATTAACATGCATGAATAAAGAAAATACCATGAACACAAGAGACACCAAATTTAATGTGGAAACCCAATATGGGAAAAACCACCAATGTAACTAGTTACCGATTTTCACTCTTCTGAAGTGATGCCCTGTTAGGAGCCAATCTGGTAAAAGGTTACAAAACACACCTTGTTAGAGGATTTAAACACCCTACTAGGAGTGGCCTTCTAAGAGGTCTTGAAACAATTCAATAGAACTGCCACCTTGTTAGAGGATTTACAAAATGGCTGTTAAACCAACTTGGTTAGGAGATTTTGAAATCACTGCTACAATGGTAAGAAAGTAACAATGAAGTGACCTGAATAGTGATGCAACTGAATTGTTGATTACAGATCTCTGTTTTGCTTCACTAGATCCTTCTTGATCAAATATATCTCTATTGCTCTTCAAGGATATCTAATCATCCTTCAAAATTTGCTCATACTATTCTTCCTTTTTTTTCACTTGCATCCTCATAATTCACAACTTGACCTTCTATATATATATACCATTCAGATTGTCAAGTCAGCACTAATAATTATTACAAAACATTACTAATCATTACAACAATCAACTGGAATAAACCAACTTTATTTCTTCAAATTGATAAAATCCTTTACTGGGCCGACCTTGCTCGGTAAACATTAATCTGAAAAAGATTTCCTTTGGTGACTGAGAGAACTCGGTAAGTACTGTGAATTCTTCAACATCCTTTGGAGACCGAGTGAACTTGGTAGACACTAACTTTCCTTCGATAACTGAGGAAGCTCGGTGAACACTATTTTCTGCCATACTTTTCTTTTGACACCCAAGAGGTCTCGGTAGACTCTGGGAACTACTTTGCTGACCAACTAAGCTCGGTAGACACTGGGAATTGCTTTGCTAACCGACTGAGCTCGGTAGACACTGGGAACTGCTTTTCTGACTGACTAAGCTCAGTAGACACTGGGAACTGCTTTGCTGACCGACTGAGCTGACAATTGATATGACATTTGTGTGACATCAAAGACAACACATAATCATTCCAACAATCTCCTTCAGATAATTTTATCCAACAATCTCCCTCTTTGGCATTGATGGCAACATAATATGTCATAGCACAATGAAATTTCATAGAAAACATAGAATAAGGAACATATCCTTAGCTTCATTATGATTCTCATCTCCCTCAGTCAGCAAACTTCTCTCTCTGACTGAAAACTCTCCCTCTTTTTTTTTTAATTTTTATTTTTAAATTCTCTTTCTTATAAATTTCATGAAATGACAGCAAAATCTCCCTCTTTGACAACACATGCCAAAGATAACAAATTTCTAGTGAATACCAATGTACCTTAAGTACTAATTCATATGCAATGATTCCTTGACTATGCTACATCAACTGACTGATCTTCAACACGCTCTGGTTGATGCATTACTAAAACTCAATTTAGTGAGCCTCAGATAGGGGAATGATCCCTAACTTACCTCTTAGATACAAGAATGCATCCTTAGGTAGTGGCTTGGTGAAGATATCTGCAATTTGTTCTTTTGTATGAACATATTCCAATCTGATTTCCTTTTCCTGCAACAATTCTCTGACAAAGTGATATTTTATAGCAATGTGTTTGGTTTTGGAATGCATTACTAGATTCTTTGAAATATTTATTGCACTTGTATTATCACAGAACATAACAACTGGTTCTTTGATCTCAACTTTCATGCCTTCCAATAACTGTTTGAACCAAACAATATTAGAGCAGTTTACTGCTGCAGCAATGTATTCTGCTTCTGCTGTGGATTGGGATGTGCAATTTTGCTTTTTACTGGTCCAAGATACTAACCTTTTGTCAAGAAAAAAAATGCTCCACCACTTGTACTCTTTTTGTCATCAATGTTTCCTGCCCAATTAGCATCAGTAAACACTTTTAAGTCCAGATTGCCTCCAAATTTATACCGCAAGCCATAATCTTCAATTCCTCTTAAGTACCTCAAGATTCTTTTGATTGCCATCATGTGATTTTCTCTGGGTTTTACTAAGAATCTTGCTACTATACCAACTGCTAAGGTAATATCAGGCCTTGTATGTACTACATACTATAATTTTCCAATCATTGATCTGTATAAGGTCTGATCTACTTCTTTTGAATCATCATCTTTGGTAAGCTTCAGTCCAGTACACATGGGTGTACCAACTGGTTTTGAATCTTCCATACCAAACTTCTTAAGTATTTCCTTGATGTATTTAGATTGAGTAATGTAGATACCATTCTTGCTCTACTGAAATTGAAGTCCAACAAAGAATTTTATCTGACCAAACATAGACATTTCAAATTCTTTGTTCATTTGTTCTAAAAATTCTTTGCACTAATCATCATTCCCTGTAAACACAGTATCATCCACAAATATTTCTGCCAAAACAATTTTGTTATCTGGTCCTTCTTTGATGTATAAATTACTATTGTCATTAGCTCTTTTGAAACCAATCTAAGTTAGATAGTTATGTAATCTTTCATACCATGTTCTAGGGGCTTGTTTCAGACCATACAGTGCTTTGTGTAACTTGCAGACCATATCCCTTTTGTTTGGATCCATAAAACCTTTAGGTTGCTCAATGTAGACTTCTCCATCAAGAATACCATTGAGAAATGCAGATTTTATATCCATCTGATATACCTTAAATCCTTTATGTGCTGCATATGAAAGTAGAGTCCTTACACCTTCTAATCTTGAAATAGGAGAAAAAGTCTCTCCATAATCTATACCTTCTTCTTGAGAATATCCTTTACATACCAATCTTGCTTTGTTTCTTGATACTTGACCATCTTCATTCAACTTATTTCTGAATACCCATTTTGTCCCAATTATATTTTTATCTTTAGGCCTAGGTACAAGAGTCCAGGTCTTATTTTTCTCTATTTTCTCTATTTCTTCATTCATAGCCTCAATCCAAATTTCATTTTCCAATGCATCTTTGACATTTTTAGGTTCAAAATCAGCAAGTAAACATGTACCTTTTAGTTTACTTCTTGTCATAGTGCCATCTGATTTGTTTCCAATAATCTGATCTGGTGTATGATGCTTCCTAACATACTTGGCCAATACAGGTTCCTTTCTTCTTGAATGAGTTACATTGTCATCTTCTTGAATTCCATCTTCAGGTTTAGTTTGCTCGGGCTCGGTAGATATTTGCTCGGTACCTTTAGGCTAAGACTCAGTTTCTTGTGACTTAGTCTGAACTTCTTCTTGTGACTCAGTTACTGTACTGGGCTCGGTTGATGTAGTCTCCTTATTGATAGATGTGTCTAGAAATGTATTAGGTTCAATGTAAACAAATCTTCTATAATCCTCTAGTTCCCTTTTGCTTCCTTCTTTAGTCTTTTCTGCAAACTCATCTACTTTCACATGTGCACTTTCTATGATTTTATGAGTAGACAAATTTAGACATTTATATGCCTTACTTTAGTAAGAATATCCCAAAAATATTCCTTCATCACCTTTTGCATCGAGTTTGCCTTTTCTAGATTCTTTCAAGATGTAACATTTACTACCAAATACTTTCAGGTAACTTACATTGGGTTTATAGCCATACCATAACTTGTAAGGAGTTTTGAATGTGTCTTTCCTCAACTGTACTTGGTTCAAGGTATGAACTGCAGTGCTAATAGCTTCCTTCCAGTATTTCATAGCAATGTTCTTTTCAATCATTAGAGTCCTTGCACAATCCATGATAGATCTGTTCCTCCTTTCAGCTATTCCATTCTGCTCAAGAGTTCTTGGAGCTGATACCTATCTTTTGAATCCTCTTTCAATGCAGAAATTATTGAATTCACAGGAGATGAATTCACCACCTCTGTCTGATCTCAAGCACTTCATTCTTTTTCCTATTTCCTTTTCTACTCTTTCCAAATACCATTTGAATTTCTCAAATGCTTCTGACTTTTCTCTTAAATACATAATAGTCATCATTCTAGAGTAATCATCAACAAAGAGAATAAAGAATTTTTCTCCAGTATAGCTTTCAATTCCAATAGGTCCACATAAGTCAGTATGCACAATATCCAAAATATCTTCAGACTGATATTTTTTACTTTTAAAGCTAGTCTTTCCCATTTTACCAATTTGACAATTCTTGCATAGACCAATATCAGGTTTCTTCAAAGTAGGAATACCTCTTACTCTCTTGAATTTGCTTATTTTCACCATATTATCAAAATTTACATGACATAACCTTTTGTGCCATAACCAACTTTCTTCAATTTGAGAAATAAAACATGAGCATTCACTGAGATCAAGATAAAATAGGTTACCTTTGGTTTGTTTGCCTAAACCAATCAGTTTTCCTTTGTCATCCAGCAGTCTTGCTTTGCCATTCATGAATTCAACCTTGAGTCCACTGTTGATTAGCTATGCTACACTTAGAAGATTATGTTTTATTCCTTCAACCCAATATGCATTATCACATATAAGTTCTTTGGTTAATGAAATTCATCCTCTTCCTTTTATACAACAAGGTTCATTGTTTCCAAACCTTACACTACCACCATCATAGTCTTCAAAATGTTCAAACTTAGTTTTGTCACCAGTCATATGATGTGAGCATCCACTATCTATAATCCATGTATCATTTTTACTTATATGAGAGATAAGTGCCATCTCATCTTCATCATCATCAGATTCATCTTTTACAGCAATGAAGACAATTTCTTCTTCACTGTCATCAGAATCCTTAGCCAAAAAACATGTTTTCTTACCTTTATCCTTGAATGACTTGAAATTCTTCTTGCCATTGTACTTGTGACCTTTCTTCTCATCTTTGCTTTGTTTGTTTGGGCACCTAGCTGCAATATGACCAATTTCTTCACATGAAAAATAGATTAAGGGAGTTTTACCTTTGTATTTACCTCTGCCTCTAGTATATTTCTTTGCAAGTAATGCTTCAATAACTTCAAGATCACTGTCTGAACTTTCCTCTGATTCTTCTTCACTTTCTGACTAGATTTTCTTGCCCTTCGTAAGTGAGAGTTTGGCCTCAAATGCTGATTCAATATTTTTTGAAGTTGGAACATAGTTATCATAGTTGTCCAATTCAAAAGCTGTCAATCTTCCAACTAAGGCATCCAAAGTTATATTGTGATTTTGTTCACATCTTCTTTCTTGAATAGCAGATACTCTTATTGCATAGATAGGAAGCAATGTTCTAAGAACCTTACTTATAATAGTTTCATCATCAATTTTTCCTCTAGAAGCTTTGATTTCACTAACACTCACCTTGATCCTTTCAACATATTTTGCAATGTTTTCATCTTCTTTCATCTTCATCTGATCAAATTGTCCTCTTAGGCTTTTTGCTTTGGCTCTTTTCACATTGTCATCACCACCATAAATTTTCTTCAGCTTGTTCCACATTTCATAGGTAGTTGTGCAGTCTTTGATCTCATCAAATTCTTCATAGCTAAGGGTTGATGCAATATCTATCATCATGGTGTTATGGTTCTTTTTCTCTGCAATGTCTTCAACAGTTAATGTGCCAGTAGGAACAGTATATTCTTGATCAATATATTTGCATCCTGAATCACCAATGGAAGCCATATGAAGTCTCATGAGACCTTGCCATGCTAAAAAGTTATCTTTGTTAAGCCTTGGAATTTCTCTCTTGTAAGACATCCTGATCTTTAGCTTAGGTCCTTAAAAACCTTCCTGCAAGCACCAAAAGCTCTGATACTAATTGTTGGAAATATGGATGTAGTAACTGAGAGGGGGGGGGGGGGGTGAATTAGTTAACCACAAAATATTACCACTGATCCCTTATATCAAAATTGAATGCCATAGAAGTATGCAAGGCAAACAAACATAACACATTAACACCAACCATGCCTCTCGTAACAATCCTAGAAGGATGACATAAAAAGATTCCCTCCTAACCAACAATTACATAAGGATAAATTTTCTTAAGAATTTAATAATAATAAACTAATTTATAAAACACCATTTAAACAAAAATTAATTTATTAAAAATAATCACTAACAAAACTATAATTACATTCTTACATTAAATTCTAATAATAAAAAATCAATTTATAACGTTAATAAAAATAAATTGATTCCAAGGCTTATAATTACTAAAACAATATAATTTCATCATAAAATTCTCAATTTAGAAAATGAATTTCCTTAACTATTAATCAATAAAATTTATTAACTAATAATTAAATTTATCTTTCATATTAGTCAATTACAAAAAATATCAACTAATATAATTCTCTAATTAAATATGATTAAGTATTGAATAATCATATCTGCAAGATATTCAAAAGAAGATACACACACACACACATATATATGTATATGTATATGTATATATAAATTATTTATTTATTTATTTTATTTATATTATATATATATATATATTTAAATATAGATAATTTTTATTTATTTATTTATTTTATATATATAATTTTTATTTTAAAAAAATATTAAAAATAGTAAACTTAACCATATATAAAAAAAGGGAAACTCTCTCATGCTGTTGTGGGCAGCCTTGGCTTCTACGGTAGCTAGAGCTATCGGGGGTGGGGGTGGGGGTAGTGAACACCCCCTGCCTCCAAACAATATTATATATTTTTTAAATTTTTTTTCTTTTTTTAATATTTGAAAATTTTGGTCTAACAAGAACATATAATATTTTTTTAATATTATTATTTTTTAGAAAAAAAAAAGATGAATATATAATTTACCAGTGAGGAAATTAAGTAACTCACTACTATTAGGAAGAAAAATTACTTGGATAATTTGATTTGATACAAACCCTAATGTTTTCTACCAAAAAAATTATCAAACCCTAACATATTTAAAATGATATTTAATTATGTTATTTCTTAACATACCAAGCATAAATAAAATAAAATCTCAAAAGCTTAATAATTAGAATTTCAAGCATGATAAGAAAATTAACAAAATATATCACCCAGATCTAATAGGCATGAAGAAAACAATTTTTGTGAAATAAAAGAATTTAACCTACAAGAGTTTTCAAACCCTACCTCAAACTACCAATTGAAGAAACACGAAGAAGATTAGTACAATGCTAAATTTTTTCCAAGCTTTCACAAAAAATCTTTCAATTCAATCATTCTAACCAAGACCTACAAATCTCTCTAAATAATGGCCAAATCCCCTCCTCATAAAGAAAAAAAGGAATTTGGAATTCAAATCAACCAAGCAAACTCAGAACTCAACTCAACTCCACAAATTTTTTTTAATCAATCTCTCTTTTGCATAATTTAATCAATTTTCTAATTAATAACTCAATGCAATTTTGTATTTCTTATTTACATCAATTCACTTAACTAACAAAAATTACTTTATTCTTTTTTAATTTATTTAAATTGAATGTGGAACTAATTGCATATCAATTTTTAACTAAAAGAATATTATTTTAATCACTTCATTATTATTTTATCTAATTTACCTTAAATTTGAATATAATAATTTTTTAAATCTTTAAATTCCATAATTAGACTTTTAATTAAGTCCTTTTAATTAAAAAATATATTTTATTAATTTTCATTAATTAAATACATTCACATTTAATTTTTATATTTAATAAGATTTAATTATTTAAACCACATAATTAATCTTAGTAAATCATTTAATCATTTCACAATAATCCCACCAACCATCCAAAGATCATAAAGACCAACCAAACCTAATAAAAATGATAATCATGCTCAAGGGAAAGGCTTGTGAATTCACATCACCTGGACGAATTCAGAAAGGTAAAATATAAAAAACTTACCCACTATTTCAGGACAATCAAATGGCTTAGGTTGGGATTGGGACCTAAATGTTATCTCCTCTCTCTTACCTTTGAAACATTGCAATAGGGCACCCTCATCCTGACAATTTAGGGAAGTTGATGCTCGGTACCTGCAAAGCTACATGAAAGATAAGAATGTACATCCATATATATATACATACACACACACACAGATATATATATATATATATATATATATATATATATATATATATATATATATGTATGTATGTATAAAGAAATGATGATGATCAAGACATCATGTAGATCTCGTACACAAGTAACTATGAATCCATCCCTCAACCATATCAAACATGTCAAACATAAAGGTTAAACATACACGATAGCCATGCACATGCAAGTACATGGTAAGTAAAACCATGAATATAAATAATATTTTAACATATAAATAATCATCATCAAAGTAACTAACATCATTTGACTGCAAACATATGATATCTCAAAACTATGTAATATCAAATCACCATGTAATGTTGAATACATCAAAAAATTGTTATAATAAAGATGGAATAGCCAATGCACACATGAAAGTTTCTTAAAAGAGTTTGGAAATATAAAACTATGGGTGGGCACTACATCCACCTCCTCTAAAATTAGGCTTACTCTTGGAAGTCTATAAACAAATAGGGATATAAATCTTGTAATCTCATTGTGTCCTCCCAAGTCACTGATGACTCATTAGTAGGGTCCCATTGGACCCTTACCCGCTTGATGGTGTGATCCCTAAGGGTCAACTCTCACCACTAAAGTATGCAAATGGGATCTAAAGCTAGTTTCCCATCCTCTACCTATAAAGAATTGATGTAGGAGCATCTTGGGTGTAAGAGCAATCTTGCATCACCCAAAAATATTTTTGGTTTCTTTTCAATAAGGGTTATCTTGTGCAGAGCTACTATTTTTGGAAAGTTACTATTTTTAGTAAGTTTTTTGTTCGAGCTTAGAATGGTCTATTTTCTTCCCTAGAGGTTCTTTTTGGTTATATCAGCTTGCCAGTAAAGTTTCATTGCCAGATCAGGTCTAGTTTTGAAGATATTGAAAATTTTCAGTATTGGCAACAGGGTACAAAAACTTCAAACTCAATTTTGAAGGCTTTAGAGGCCCCGGATGAGGTTGAAACTTTGGATAAATGAAGCTTGCTTCATGCCCTTTTTGAAATGTGGTCATAATAGTCAATCAGGTCAATGGGTGATGACTTATGGTCTCCGGAAGTTGGGCCACCTGAAATGGCAAAAAATTATTTTTCTTCAAAATTTTTGTTTGGGTTTCAAAAGTTGTTTTGAGCCAACTATGATGTAATAAAATGAAAAATAAAATAATTCTAAGTTTGGTTGGCCTTATTGTCTAAAATTCTGGAACCTTCCCAGGCAGTGGAAAATTGCCTATATAAGGAAGGCTGTAGTGTTGTCTTAGGTAGTTTGAGATAGTTTTGGGTAGTAGATTTGGGTAATGATTCGAGGCTTTGTCCTACAGAATATTGTAAGGGAAATGCCCATGTGGCTTTGGATATTGTAGTTTTGAAAGTTCATAATTCCACATTTGTGGAGATAATAAGAAGCCCATTTTCTGTTCTTGCAAATTGTTATTGTTTCTCTGTTTCTATTATGTGTTTTTGGTATTAAGGGGAGCACCCTTCATCAAGAATTCTAGTCAAGAACATGTGAAACATCTGGTATATACTATCTAAATATTGAAACATGAAAAACATCATGAATGCGAGATAATTTGGGAAAAAAAGAAAGATGGTAAGTAACTGGTCCTATCCTCTCAAGAATCTCAAATGGACCAATGAAACGAGGTGCCAAATTTGATCCCAGCTTCGATCCCTTTCTATAATGGATCAAACTCTTCCATGGATAGACTCTCAGAAACACCTTAACACCAACTGCAAAATGCCTATCCACTCTATGAGAATCTGCATACTTCTTTTGCCTATCCCAAGCTATGGTCACATGCTCACAAATGTGTTCCACTTTCTGCTCCATGTCTTAAAGCATCTCAAGAACTAACATAATACGATCCTCTAGCCTATCCTAGCTCAAAGGTGTACAATAAGGATGACCATACAAATCCTAAAAAGGTGACATACCAATCAAACTGTGAAAACCATTGTTGTAGGAAAAATCAACCAAATATAAATAGTCCTCCTAGTGAGTCTATCCATCCATGAAACACATCCTCAACATATCCTCTAGAACTTGATTAATCCACTCTATTTGACCATCAGTCTCAGGGTGATATGTTGAACTAAAATTTAGTTGTTCTCCAAGATCATACTACAAGGAAGTCCAAAATGCAGAAGTGAATAATGGATTAGGCTATTTGATGTAATCCTGTGGGGAATACCATGTAATCTCACAATATAATGCATAAAGACCCTAGCTACTGAAGCTACTATATATGATTCTCTCATAGGAGAAAAGTGTGCCACTTTGGTCAACTGGTCAATAATGAACATGCAGGTATCATTTTTGTGAGGAGTCGTTGGAAAAACTATGATGAAATCCATCGATATGATATCCCATTTCCATGATGGAATGAGATTAGGCTATAAAATTATTGCTGGATGTTGGTGGTCTGCCTTAACCCTTTGACACTCTAGACATCTTTCCAAAAAATCAGCAATGTTGAGTTTCATACCAAACTAGTAATATAGTTGTTGAAGGTTTGCATGAATCTTCTTAACACTTGGATGTGCCAAGTCAGGTGCATGATGATCCTTAGATAAAATCAAGGTACACAGATCATCTGATGGAGGTACATATATCTGGCTCATATAATGGAAAATAGTATCTGACTCTAAAACATAACTTGAAAACCTTCCTACCAAAGGTCTCCCTAACTTAATCTCAACACTCACTTCCTCATACCAAGTATCTATAGGAAGTGCATGGAGTATACGACTCCACAAATCTACACCAAGAGTCAAAGTTGATATATCATGCCTCCTCCGACTCAAGGCATCAGATACCACATTTTACTTACCCTAGATGTACTTGAACTCAAATTCATACTCACAAAGAAACTTCATCCATCACCTCTTCCTAGAATTCAAATTAGGCTGGGTAAAGATATACTATAAACTATGATGATCACTATGAATCTCAAATTGATGTCTCAATAGAAAATGTCTCCATCAGACTAATACATGAACCACTGCTACTAAATTAAGATCATGTGTAGGATATTTCAATCTTTTCTCCTCGAGTTTGCAAGATTCATAAGAAATCACTTATCCTTCCAGCATAAGGAATGCTCCTAGACATTCCAAAGAAGGACCAACACACACCATGAAATAACCTTTTGGGTTGGGGATTGATAGGATAGGTGCACTAGTCATACACTTCTTGAGGTTCTGAAAATCCTCTTCACACTTCTTTTTCCAAACATATTTCTTCCCTTTCCTTTGAAGAGAATTAATTTGATATGTAACTCTCGAGAAGTCCTTAAAAAACATGGGATAATATCTTGCCAAGCCCATGAAACTATGAACTTCAAATACATTGGTGGGGGTTGGCCAATCTACTATAGCATGAATCTTGGAAGAATATATTGAAATACCTTCACCTGTGATCACATGCCCCAAGTACTAAACTTCAGACTGAAATAAAGTACACTTCATTGCATTGGCATATGACTAATTTTCATGAAGACATTGCAAAACTAGTCATAGATATTCCTCATGTACCTCTATGGATTTAGAATATATCAATATATCATCCAATAAGACGAGAAAAAAAATTTAAGGTAAGAAAAAATACTCCATTCATTAGGCTCATGAAAATAGATAGAGCATTTGTCAAATGAAAAGGGACTACTGTGAACTCATAATGTCCATAGTGAGTGCGGAATGTAGTTTTGTGAATATCTACATCCTAGATGCCTAGTTGATGGTATCCTGACTTGAGATCAATATTTAAGAATACCTTGGCCTCTTTTATTTGATCAAAGAGATCATCAATCCTTGGCAAAGGGTACATGTTCTTGATCATTACCTTGTTCAACTATCTATAGTCAATGCACAAGTGTAAAGATCCATCTTTCTTCTTAACGAAGAGTATAGGTTCTCCCCATGGGGAAACACTTGGATGAATACTACCCTTTACCAAAGGATCCTCTAATTGGAGGTTAAGATCACTCAAATCCTATGTGGTCATCTAGTAAGGAGCTCTAGATATAGATTGTTTTCTTGGAACAAGATCAATGCAAAAATCTATGTCACACTTTAGTGGCATACCTAGAATCTCACTAGGAAGGATATCAATGAATTATTGAAGAGTAGGGTGATCAAGAATATTTTTCTTAGTTTCAACTTTACCATCTAATTCATAGTTATAGAAAATAATTGAGAACCCTTATAGGACACTGAATTCTCACAATCTCACAATCCTTTCCAACATCATCCTTTCACTTGATTATCTTTTGTCTATAATCAATGTTGGATCCATGAGAAACTAACCAATCTATCCAAAGGACAATATCATATGATCTTAGAGGAATCATATGAAGATCAACTAATGTAATAAATTTATAAGTTAAACTCACATTTATGCATAGATATCCTTTCCCTAGAGGCTAACTCTACTTGCCAACAAAAGTCTTGCTTTACTGCCACTAGCCCATATTTCTCTCCTACAAAAGGAGATATAAAAGAATGTGTAGCTCCTGAATCAAATAATATAGAAAGAGAAATACCTCTACTAGTACTAGAAGTTTCTACCATAGTTCCTTGATGCTCTTTTTGATGATGATCCACTACTACAAATACTCTGTAAGATTTTTTAGCATCCCTTACTGTTGGATCAGAAGTTGTAGGTCTTTGTCTTGAAAATTGTGATGCACATTGAGGGAAATTCATTGCAATGTGACCATACTGTCCACATGAGAAACAACCATTAACTCTACCATGAGCTCTCCTAGTGGAGGGTGCACTAGAATGCTAAAAACTACCCCTACTAGCAACTGAATGTTTTCTTTATGTAGGTTGACTAGGTTGGTTGTGCCTGTTGCACATAAAGTTATGAAAGTTCTTAGATTGAGGAGCACTGCTCTGTGCTAGAGGGTTTGTTCCCTTCTATTTATCATTACAAAAGTAGGGAGGAAGTTTCCTAAAGTTCCCTACACCTTACATAGGATTCCCTCTATAGCTTGAAGGTGTAGGAACATCAATCTGAACTCCCACCTATCCACCATGCCCTAAATCTAAATTTGCCTCCACCAAGGTAGCCTTAATAACTGCTTCCTTGAGGGTCTTAGGTTTGAGAACCTTAACTCCTCCAATGATGTGGCCATTAAACCCCTTGATGAAGTGCTATAACATAAGTGGCGACTTATCACTAAATCCTGCATAAGGCTTGAGCTCAAAGAAATGACGTTCATAATCCTAGATAGTTATAGATAATTACCAAAGATTATGGAACTCATCTACATGTTGTTGCTGCCAATGATAAGATAAGAAGCATTCCTAGACTTCTTGAGAAATAGCTCCCAAGTGATAGTCTCCATGGTAAGTTCTAGTTTTTTCTCCTCAATCTTCCACTAAGAAGCTACAAAATCCTCAAGGTGCATAATGACACATCTTTCCCTAACATTGGTATCAAATTGTTGCATGGAAAAACATCAATCTAATGCAATGAGCCAAGTCTCTACCTCAAAACTAGCACCAAGACCATTAAAAGGAGGAGGTCATGATCTTAGAAGGTCTCTCATCTAATTGGACATTATGGATCCATAATGAGTGTAGTGTCACTCCTATTAGGACTCTTGAATATCTATCTCTCCTCATTATAAGAATGGTGTGATGCTTCCTATTAAGTCTTGTATTACATAGGTAGATGTTCTAGGATAGTCTGGAGAATATTCATAGCATTAAACACTCTTGAATCACCATGAGGCTCACCACTATTGTCTTTTGTTCTCTCCTTAACTCTATGACTCATAGGAGGGCTAGGAATATAGCTCCTTCCACATCCTCTACTATGGCCTCCACTAAGACCTCTAGCAATAGATCTAGTCTTAGTGAGTATCTTACCTACAACATTCAAACAAGAAGAATGATATTTCAAATAAATAAGATGTGAAGTAATCGTAAAGAAATAGTCTGAAATACAAGAGTGTTATATATCTAAGTTTTGTTTCATGTTTTAACTTCTAGACATCTAATGGGCATACAAAATTACCAGAGTTCCAACTGTAGAAACATGGGCTCTGATACTGAGTGTAATGCCCCACTAGGAAACCCAAGAGAAATAAACCTAGAACATGTTACTAAGTTTATAGAATAATTTTTTTCTTAAGATTTTAAAAAATATATTGAATAAAAAAGTGAAAGTGAAATATAAAGTTCATATATACTTATATACACAATCTCAAAAATAGAATACAAATCTCAAGGGTTCCTTGACATAGAATTATGTAAATAAAATTTAATCTATTAAGTACACTAATCATATAAATCTTCTACATAGTACTCCATCTTATTAAAGAATAAATAAATACATCTGAACCATAAAGTACACATGATAACCCACATCCACTGCACAAGTCGTAGGGTATGTAAATACAACTGAGTATAGAGTACATATAAAGAAAGAATATGTACAAATCTCCAAGGAAGATAGAATAAGAATCAACTGCAACAAGGACCATCCAACACTGGTACAAGAATGTTAGAGTCTCAAATGGTAAGAGAATCACTACCTCCTGACATCATGGAAACCTATGGTTCCACTCCCACCATGCTGAGGAGATAACATCAGACCCAACTTAGATAATAATACCAAAATCAATCATCAGATAATACTAAGCAAGGGATCCTATAAGTTCCTATTTCAAAGGTTCAACTCAACTCAAATGTACACATACTAATCTAGAGGCAACCAACACATGTAGGAAACCTAAGATGAAATCAGAGAAGTGTTATCACATATGTAAACCCTTTGGAATGATCTCACTTGACTTTGACTCCCAAGTGTGATCATATGTAGAACCTGAAATCCTCTCATGTAGACAAGGATAGCCGATCATGCCAAAAATCACCGCCACTACAAGATGGGAAATTATCTTCTCCCGCTCCCATCTTTATCTTGTACTAGAACTCAAGACATGGGCGACAAATCCATTATCTTATTAATTTATTTTAAAACCCCATTTAATGTATTATATTATCACTTATTTAAGTAACTTACCAAGGATACCCAGGTAGCCACTTCTGGGCTCTGATGCCTCCAAAGAAAGTCACTTCCCCTTTAACACCTAGATAACCTACCCTAATTTCATAACTCTAAAAACATCTCATAGATCATCGTGAATTATAAAAAAAACAAAACCCGGTTCCAAAGTATCGCAGGAACACACAACCAATTTCCATCATAATAAAACCAAAGTTTCCAAAAGGTTGGGTTATAACAAAATTGAATGCCACAAAAGTATGGAAGGAAAATAAATATAACATTAACCCTAACCTTGCCTCTGGTAACAATCCTCAAAGGATGGCATAAAAAGATTCCCTCCTAACCCACAATTGCAGAAGGAAAAACATTCATAAGAATTTAATAATAATAAACTAATTTGTAAAACACTATTACATGAATAATGTATTAAAAATAACCACTAACAAAACTATAATTACATTCTTACATTAAATTTCAATAATAAGAAAATTAAAATTTATAACGTTATTAAAAATAAATTGATTCCAAAGCTTATAATTACTAAAACAATATAATTTCATCATAAAATTCTTGATTTATAAAATAAATTTCCTTAACTATTAATGAATAAAATTTATTAATTAATAATTAACTTTATCTTTCACATTAGTCAATTACATAAAATATCAACTAATATAATTCTCTAATTAAATAAGATTAAATATCAAATAGTCCTATTTGCAAAATATTCAAAAGAAGATTATATATATAATAAAAATTTATGTATATTTTTTTATTTTTTATTTTGTTTATATATATATATATATATATATATATATATATATGTATATATTTAGAAAAAAAACTAAACAAAAAACTTAACCACATATCAAAAGAGGAAACTTCCTTATGCTTCCACCGACATCATGGCTATCATGGGTAGCCTTGGCTGCCGTGATAGCCTATGCTACCGTTGGTAGCCTTGGATGCTGTGACAACTAGAGCTGCTGGGAGTGGGGATGGGGAAAACCCCCTACCTCCAAACAATATTATATTTGTTTTAATTTTGTTTTTTAAATATCAAAAAATTCTGATCGAACAACAAGATATAATATTTTTTTAATATATATATTTTAAAAAACAATAAGATGACATGAATAGAACATTATATATATATAATTTACTAGTGAGGAGATTAAGTAACTAGCTACTACCAAGAAGAAAAATTACTTGCTTAATTTGATATGATACAAAGCCTAAGGTTTTCTACCACAAAATTTATCAAATCCTAACTGATTTAAAATGAGATTTAATTATGGTATTTCCTAACATACAGAACATAAATAACATAAGATCTCAAAAGCCTAATGATTAGAATGACAAGCATGATAAGAAAATCAACAAAATATATTACCCAAATCTAACAGGCATGAAGAAAACAATCTTTCTGAAATAAATTTTTTTAACCTATGACGGTTTTCAAACCCTACCTCAAACCACCGATTGAAGAAACACGAGCAACACCAAAAAAACACTAAAAAATTTCCAAGCTTTGACAAAAATCCTTCAATTCAATCCTTCCATCCAAAACCTACAAATCTCTCTGAAAAATGGCCAACTCTTCCTCATAATGAAAAAGGAATCTAGAATTTGAACTCAACCATGAAAACCTGGAACTCAACTCAACTCCACAAACTTTGTCTTTTATCAATCTCTCTTTTGCCTAATTTCATCAATTTTCTAATCAATAACTCAATGTACTTTTGTATTTCTTGTTTATATCAATTCACTTAACTAATAAAAATTACTTTATTCTTTTAATTTATTTAAATTGAATGTGGAACTAATTTCGTATCAATTTTTAACTAAAAGAATATTATTTTAATCACTTCATTATTGTTTTATCCAATTTACCTTAAATTTGAATATAATAATTATTTAAATCTTTAAATTGAACAATTAGACTTTTAATTAAGTCATTTTAATTAATACATGTATTTAACTAATTTTTATTAATTAAATACCTTTACATTTAATTCTCCATATTTTATAAGATTTAATTATTTAAACCACATAATTAATCTTAGTAAATTATTTAATCATTTCACAACAATCACACCAACCAGTCGAAGATCAGAAAGACCAACTGAACCTAATAAAAATGATAATCATGCTCAAGGGAAAGTCTTGTGAATTCACGTCACCTAGATGAATTCGGAAAGGTAAAATATCAAAAACTTGCCCACTATTTTAAGAAAATAAAATGGCTTAGGTTGGGATTCAGACCTAAATGTTATCTCCCCTCTCTTAGCATTGAAACATTAAAATAGGGCATGATCATCCTTACAATTCAGGGAAGTTGATGCCTGGTACCTACAAACCTACATAAAAGACAAGCATGTACATGTACATGTACACACACACACATATCAAGAAATGGTAGGGATTAGGACATTGTGTGGATCCCACACATAGGTAACTACGAATCTATCCCTCAACCATATAAAAAATGTCAAACAGAAAGGTAAAACATATATGAAAGCTGTACAAATACAACTACGGGGTACATAAAACCATGAATATAAATATTTTAACATATAAATAATCATAAAAAAGTAACTAACATAATCTAACTGCAAACATATGATATCTCAAAACTATCTAATATCAAATCACCATGTAATGTCATACATCCAAAAATTCTCATAATAAAGCTAAAATAACCAATGCACACATGGAAGTGGCCTAAGAGAGTTTGGCAATAAATATTTTAACATATAAATAATCATCAACAAAGTAACTAACATCATCTAACTACAAACATATGATATCTCAAAACTATCTAATATCAAATCACCATGTAATGTCATACATCCAAAAATTCTCATGATAAAGTTGAAATAACCAATGCACACATGAAAGTGGCCTAAAAGAGTTTGGTAATATAAAATCAAAAAAGTAAACTATGGGTGGGCACTACAATAGGCTTAATATCCACTTAACACCAAGGTTTAGGTTCATGTGAAAATAAATAAATTAATCTCTAAAAGGCAATGTGACTAAATTTTTTTTAATCTTTTCACTACATCTACTCTTGTTTCAGTCCTAGGTATCTAGCCTAGAAGGGGATAATATTTCACTCTTCTCATAATGAAAGAGCATGTTCAATTTTAAAGGACCTTTATGATGGATATTATTTAGATAGTTTGGGAAGCTCTAGATGAAGTTTCAATTTTTTTTGGTATGGTACTAGATCTTGTAATAGTTTCTCTATCAATCAACAAGCCAGCTAGTGGTCTCCTAGATTTTAGTATCAATGTGATACTATTATTCAAACTCCATGGGTCTATTCCTCAAATATTTTCCAAGGAGTCAAGACCATACCTAACATTTTTATAAGGTTTTAAAGAATTTCCTAGCTTACCTTGAAGTAAAATAACACTTACATATATTCCATAACATTGTGAAAATCTTGAATGTATTATTGATGCTTCTCTTCCTAAAATGGTTTAGAAAATAATATTTTAGTCTTGCAAATCATGGTGGAATGAAAAGAAAAGGTATCTTAATACACCACATTATAATTACAATCCTCATAGAGCCTACTCTTTGTTTTCATATTATTATTTACCTATGGTATTGATTTTAAACCAAAGATGAATTCTATAATCTTCATTATTAGTTTGGCATCATAGGTTTTGCACCATTTGGTTGGCAATTATTGAGTCAAGGCTTACTTACTTTTCCTCATGTACTCTTTTTTGAGACCTTCCCAATGGTTCCAGGTTAATCCACTTGGTGATCTTGTGCTTGAATTCATTTTATGGTTATTTGGTGTCTTTTAATCATCTATTTTAGATTTTTTAGGTAGAGCTCAAGTTGCTTGGACCTAGATTCATGATTTCTTCACTCCTTTCAAGATTGTTCTCTTTACTTCCATCATGTAGTTCTATTAAGGGATTGGTCTAGAATCCCTTTTAAATAAAATTAGACTTGGTATGATTTCAAGGTATAGATTTCCTTTAGCATTTGAAACCTTATTTTTTTTTATACTTTGTTGATCATAATTTCACACTTTTTTATATATTCATGATATGTTTAATGTGTTTTGCGGATTCAAGTGAAAAAATTAAAGTTTGTTTTGAACTTTCTCACCTCAAGTTTTTGTAAATTCATTGGGGTAATATCACATGTTGTATCACTAGAGCTCCTTTGACTCTCACATATAATAGAGGTCAATCTCTACCTCATGGGAATTGTCAAGGATGAAACTAGTTTGGTTTTGATAAGCAATATGTTTATCTTAAGCCTCTCCATCTCTTAAAAGGACATATTTTTCTCAAGAATGATGGTCCCAACCAACTCACTATAATTTTACTTCTCCCTTACATTTCAATAGTGGGAGTACTATTGGTGGGATAGAATCAAGCAACTTAATAGCTCATGTACAAGTTGATACTAAGATAAAAACAATGATAATGTTAATGACGGTTGGAATCGTCCCATGAATGCTTTGGATCCTAGTGATATATGGAGAAAATTGGATGAATGAAACCCATATCATCTTCCATTTTCTACAAATATCACTACTTATCAATTTTGTATAATTATATTTTTCTTTGTTGTGGCTATAGCCCGATTTAAGCTTCCAAAATGTGACTATTTTCAACTACCTTTTTTTAGAATATGTATAAAATTATATTTTAATATAAAATATATTTATTATCCATTAAAAATATATTTAAAATTTAAAATTTAAGATATGATATTTCTAAAAAAGATCTAGATAATAGACTTTTCAAAATATAAATATTGACACAAAAATTTAATTTTAAATTGTAATTTGCTTCTTCAACAATGATGGTTGGGAAACCATAGAAGATCAATTTTGTGAATTAAATTCCTTTATTCCCTCCAAATAGGAGAAATAGGAAATGCTATTGGCTTTGGCCAATGCCAAATCTAACCAAAACTAGGTGAATAAAAAGATTGCGAATCTTGTCACCTTCAACATATAGATGATGGACAAGACAACTACCTCCTTCAACACCCTCCATAAGGAATTATAATATAGGAAAAAAAAATAAGGAAAAAAGAGGAGAATTCATAGGTCTCTTCTTACAAAATGAAAGAAGGACCTTTTACTTCAGCCCCAATTTTGTGCCAGCCCAGAAAGGGCTCATGCTTCGATACACTCAAGGAGTTGAATTAGGAATGGAACGCAAATAATCTATAATCCATATAGTTTCTTGTATTTTTCTATTGTTATTTTTATCTTTTTTTTATAAATTTTTTTGGTTCTTTTGAGTTTTGTCATTTTGGTTGCTAGTTGAATTCACTCATGGTGAATTCATTTTGAACTACCTTCGGGCTTGATGGTATGGGTTCCAACCCTTTCCTAATTGACTTGATTAGGAAAATAATTTTTATATGTCTTTTAGGAGAGTAAAATGTACCAATTTCTCTATGACCACATGAACACAAAATAATAGTAAATTAAGAGAAAAATTTAGAAATTATGCATTGTGTTAAAGATCCAAATTTGAGAGTTTTTCTTGATGATGATTATCTTTATCTTAAATAACATAATTTTACAATATCTTTTTAAGTATTTGAATTCTTCCCTTCTCATAATACATTCTTACTAAATTTTTGATTGTGCCAGAAGGAACATGTTTTAATGAAAAAACCTATATTGTAGGAACCTATCTTTAGATTTTTTTTGTAAACACGGTTACATATATCATTATATGGAAAAAAGTTTAAATTTTTTAAATTTATTTTAATTTTTTTCTCTTTGTTACACCAAACAAAATATTATAATCACATATGAATGCAATAATGTCCATCAATTGAAACTCAAAACAATAAATTTGACATAAATGTATCAGTCAAATGAAATGCATTGAATAAGAATAATAATTAATTTTCATCTTAAAGTCTCAGATTCTATTTGCTAGACAATATATGTTTTGCTTGGTTTTAAAGCTTCTTGCATGGACTAATATTTGATTTTTTATCTTTATCTTCTTTAAATATATACTTTCCATTCTCTATTATACATAATTACGTTGAAGGAGTTTCTTATATGAAACCCATCCGGCTGGGTTAAGGCCATCGACGGTTGTCTTGCATGATGTATGCATGCAAGATGATTGAAATCATCTAGATCATCTGTTGCATTTGAAAAAACCTTATTTTGCATAAGTTTATCAATGTGAACGCATTTGAAATTTGAAAAAGCATGATTTATCAACTCGTGCATATCCGGGGTTAGCTTGTAGTTTACAAGACATGTGTTGATTTCATTTCAAGGTTTAAGATCTGAATCATCCATTTGCAAAGTACTTTATAATGTCAGACGCCTGTTGTATTTCTTTGATAGTTTTTGGCGTTACTAAAGTCGTTCATTACTTGAACCATTTTGAAGTCACTCACTTCAATATTCTATCTTTGCCAAATTGTTGGATAGAAAAAAAGGATAACATTGGCAATGTGTTCTCTGATTAATGAAGCTATGTAGACAGTGAGCACGATGACGATAGTAGCTAAGTTTTTTCTTGAGGAGGAATACTCATTATCTCATGTGACTAGGGGCTTTCTGGTAGATGAAGCCGCTCAGACAGTGAGCATGATGGCATTGATAGCCAAGTTTTTGCTTGAGGAGGAATACTCCTTATCACCTCTACATGTGACTAGGGGCTTTACAGATACTAAGATGTGAACATAGGAGGCACAGTACTCTACGATTCTGATTTTTGAAGATAATTTCTCCTACTCTGATCTTCTTTCTTTGAATTCCACCTCATTATCCCCCAAATTTTAGTCAAGTGACAGAAATTATGAATTTGATGAAGCTGCAGAGAGTGGATGGAAGTCAGATAGACTTTCATTTGGAAGTGAAAATGCGGTGAAAGAAGTTCATTACAAAGGAGTGAGGTGAACGAAATCAGGAGGAAAATATTGTGCAGAGATTTGAAACCTTGAGAAGAAAGGTTCCAGGTTTTGGCTTGGCACTTTTAGTACAATCTTAATTCCTTTCCTTCAAACTACAGGATTGAGAAATACACATGGAAAATGCTCGCAACATCACATCCTTTCTACGCTGACATCATTCTTCCCTATGATGGTACAACTTTCTCTATCTATATGACACTTGACAACATCTTGCAACATTGCTAGCAACCTGTGGGATGCTATCTCCAAGCTGCGACAATGCGACTAACATTTCATTTAACTATTTATTGTGCTTTCCTTCAAACTGTGGGACTGAGAAATACACGTGGAAAATGCTCACAACATTAGATCCTTTCTACGCTGACATCATTCTTCCCTATGATGGTTCAACTTTCTCTATCTATATGACACTTGGTAGCATCTTGCAACATTGTGAGCAACCTATGGTATGCTTTCTCCAAGATGCAATAATGTGACTAATAGTTCGTTTGACTATTTATTGTCCTTTCCTTCAAACTACAGGACTAAGAAATACACGTGTCGAATGCTCACAACATCGCATCCTTTCTACGGTGAGAAGTTCATTATAGAGGAGTGAGGTGAACAAAATTAGGAGGAAAATACTTGTGGAGATTCAAAACCCTGAGAAGAAAGGTTCTAGGTTTTGGCTTGGCACTTTTAGTACAATCTTAATTCTTTTCCTTCAAACTATGGGACTGAGAAATACACATGGCCAATGCTCGCAACATCACATCCTTTCTACATTGACATCATTCTTCCCTACAATGGTTCAACTTTCTCTACCTATATGACACTTGGCAGCATCTCACAACTTTGCTAGCAACCTATGGGATGATATCTCCAAGCTATGACAATGTGACTAACATTTCATTTAACTATTTATTGTGCTTTCCTTCAAACTATGGGACTGAGAAATAAACATGGAAAATGCTTGCAACATCAGATCCTTTCTACGCTGACATCATTCTTCCCTATGATGGTTCAACTTCCTCTATCTATATGAAACTTGGTAGCATCTCACAACATCGCGAGCAACTTGTGGGATGCTTTCTCCAAGCTGCGACAATGCGTTTGACATTTCATTTGACTATTTATTGTCCTTTCCTTCAAATTATGGGACTAAGAAATACATGTGTCAAATTCTCCCAACATCACATCCTTTCTATGCTAACATCATTCTTCCTTACGATGGTTAATCTTTCTCTATCTATATGACACTTGACAGCATCTCGCAACATTGTGACCAACTTGTACGTTGCTATCTCCAAGCTGTGACAATGTGACTGACATTTCATTTAACTATTTATTGTCTATCACAATATCATAGGCTTTATGTAGATCACTACTATATCCTACTAGGATCAGCATGTAAATTATTCATTGTAGTCATTGGTTATTATAAAAATTATGACAAGAAAGAAAATACCATACGCATTCCTTTTCAAATTTATTCCATTTAATATCTATCAACAACCACAGGTAAAATATTGTGATAAATATAATTGTATACTTTAAAAAAATATACTTCTGGATTTATCTGAAGACACGTTCTACTTCGTAATATATGCAGGTGTACTTTTTCATAATGGTTTACACAACAAAAAATTAAGACGATCTTTTTTTTTATCTGTGAATAATTATTTTTTTCAATATGTATCACAGTATTTGTTATGTTTAAATATCTAAGTCTTTTTGATATCGACATAAATAGCTATTTCATGATTCAGAATGACTATTTATTGCTACTCAATTACTACATGTCCTCACTGTATTTGTAGTTTTTCCTTGTATACCTGAGAGTTGTTGTGAATGCATTAAATTGCATTCAATGTTAAATTGTATACTTTAAAAAAATATATTGCTAGATTGATCTGAAGACACATTCTACTTTGTAATATATGTAGGTGTACTCTGTCATAATGGTTTACATTGCAAAAAATTAAGATCTTTTTTTTAACTGTGAATAATTTTTTTTTTCAATATGTATCGCGGTATTTGTTATGTTTAAATATCTAAGAATTTTTGATATCGACATAAATAGCTATTTCATGATTCAGAATGACTATTGATTGCTACTCAATTACTACATGTCCTCACTATATTTGTAGTTTTTCCTTGTATACCTGAGAGTTGTTGAAAATGCATTAAATTGCATTCAATGTTAAATGGTTTGGTTGGTAACAGTTTTTTTCTTTTGGTCTTCGAGATGATTGCCTTAATTGATTGTCATCATAGCCTATATAAGAATTGTTCTGCTAATAATTTTTTGAGCCAGTAACATATTTTATAGAAACATTTATACAGATTTCAATATATACATTCATCTGACCATAAAGACATTTCAAGTTCATCATTATGGAGACATTGTTATCACATGTTGTTTTAAGTTATGTTTTTAGGGTTCTGCATTTTGTTCATTTCTTAGATTTAAATATCGGACAAATTATTTGTATCACAAAATGATATGTACATTTTTTTTTCAACAATGCATCAGTGAGAAATATAGTATATATGTGTATGATATACTTTTGATTACAGACATCAGACTATTTGCCATTAAATAGGTAACAAAAATGGCCTTATTAACAAAAGGAAAAATTAATGAATTAATGGATGGTATTTCCATCAAAGAACCATGTTTTCAAATTCTATCATTACATTCTATTGAACAACAACATACTGTGAGCATAATTGTTCTCACTTTGAATTTTTCTTAAGACACTAGTTTACTTATAATATTGAACATATCTAATCATATGTTTATGTATACATGTATATTCGACAATAAACTATGTCATGTCAATGTTATGTTGTTCAATTTTTCTAAAATATATTTTCTAAAGAGCCGATATTTCCATATTTACCATGATTCTTTTTAGATTACACTTCCATATCTCTGTAACAAGGAACGGGTATACATATTGTAAACTCAAATTGTGCACTTCTCTAAGTTATTACTTTAAAGAGAATCCATGAATGAGAAACTTTGAGAAAGTGACCTAGAGCTCCCTAGGTATGGAGTCATAAGGATGTTTGATAGTGCTCTCAGCTAAAGCTATTGAAGCATGCAACCTTGCTAGTAAACCACACAATGGGAGATTCAAAGAGACAAGGGAAAGAATGCCAATATCCTCAAGAATCAAAAATGGAAATGCAATGCAACTATGCTAAGAATGAAGATGCAAGTAAGCTATGGAAATGAAAGTATTACAAGCCTTGATAACTAAGCTTTGTGAGCTAATCTAAAGCATAAAGGAAACTAAACTAGATGCCATGAAAGCTTAAGCTAAGAATGCAAGAATGGAAGCTAAAAAGCATGAAGATCTCCAAAGCTCAAAAGTCTCCAAGAAATCATGCAGCATAAGATTAGTATTCAAAGTTGGGATGCTAGAATGAGAAAAGAGCTCTCCTTTTAAAGGAATTGAAAAGGGATGGACCATGGAGATTAAGAGGAAAAATATTTAATCAAGGGTGGAGCTTGAAAGAGGAGAAATCCATGTGCACAAATCTCCTCCTATGAGAAAATAAGAGTTGACTTTTGTGTCCATATGAGACAAAAGGCCTTTTCTTCTTTTTATAAAATAAGAATAATGCTTTATTTGTGCAACTTAGGATAAGAGGAAAAGTGAGGGTTTTTTTTATTTAATAAAAGGGGAGGAAATTCCTTTTAATTAAATAAAGACTTAGGATAAAATGGTTAGCCTATGGAAAATAGTCGAATAAATGATAGAATTAAGATTTGATCAAGGAAATTGATATTGAGCTAAAGATGCCAATTTAGGAAATTGATAAATTGCTGAATGGGGGCCCAAAGTCTAGGTGACCATTTTAGGGTGCATACATTTGCCCCTCTTTGACTAATGTGAGATCGATTTGGGATCACATGTGGTCAAAGAATGGAATTGAAATCTGAGATCAATTTGGGATCACAAAACAACCCAGATGCGTGTTCAATAGATGGGAACATCTCAGGACAAAGATAAGCATAAGACATGACAAAGATAAGATGAAAGACAAGACCAACACACCTATAAATAGGAGATTGTCAAGTCTAAAATAAGAGATAAGAATCTCAAGCAAGGTTTGATTGAAAAAGATGAATCAAAGTTTGAAGTTTGATAGGTACTACCCCCTCGATATCAAAATTGAAAGTAAGTCGAGGAGAAATATTACATTGATAAATATGATCAAATCACTAGAAATCATAGTCGAAGATGAAGAACTATAGGATAACCATCAAGCAGGAAAGACATGCCCTAGTTTGACTAGGTTTGACTAAGAAAGATATAGGATAAAAATCAAGTCAAAACCTCAGAGAGAGGAAGCAAATGAAAATGAATGAAAGACTCAAAGGTTGAAAGAGGTGGGAATGAAGAAATGAAGATGCCCCAGTGAAGATTGAAGGATCAGGCGTCAAACGGTCAGCCAACTGTGTAGAAGAAGGGGAAATTTTGAAATTTGATTTTGACTATCAAGATGAACTTAGATTTTGATTTCGATCCTGAAAATGGATCCAGACATCGAAATTAGCTAGGGGTGCAATTTTCATGCAATTCTAAGATGTTTTAAAAATTGGTCAAAAAGTCAAAATGCTACAAAAGGGGGTAAAAAGGTCATTTTCAAAATCATTTGTCTTATTGCGATTTGAGAATTTTAGAGCTCAAAGAGAGAAAATGGCCCAGCAACTAGTGATTCCAGTCTAGACACATCAATTTGAGCATGGTCGGTTGCACAATCGGGCTCCTCATTATGGTGCCCCAGTAAGTTTTTAGAAAAAAAACTTGCTTTTTGAGTCATTTATGAGCATTTATTGCATTTAAACACATGTTTTTAACATTTTTGAAATAGTTCAAATTTTACAAATGCAAAATATCGTGCGATACTATTAAAGTATCGCACACCAGTTAGACATTGTATCGTGTGATACTTTGTAAACTAAGAAAATATCACATGACCTTTCAAGAAAGCATCGCACGATGCTTGATGAAATGTCATGCAATATCAAGTGAACTATCACATTGGGAAAAAGTATCACATCGCTATGTAACAAAGTATCACACGATACAATATCAACAAAAAGTATCACACCAATATAATATGAAGTATCACATAGAATTAATTTGAACAATATAACATGGGTCTAGACAATTTTTGCATTTGTTATGACTTGTCCTGATTTTAATCATCCATCATGATATGTTATGACATTTGGTTTGGGGGTTTATGGCTTGTAGAAGGTTTTTCCAGTACTGGTCATCAGAGCATCGAGAGTGGTGGGATTGTGCTACATCTGATGATGATTTAGGACAAGTAGACTTGCGGGATATGGGTTTTGGATATTTGCTGCATATGCCTAATACATAGGAAAACCATGGTTTGCTGACAGCTTTGGCTAAGAGATGGCATAGTGAGCATAATACCTTTCACTTGCCAACTGGGGAGGCATCCATTACACTAGAGGACATCTATCAGATTCTATGGGTACCTAGCCATGGGGATCTTGTGAGTATAATCATGTTTATAGATGTTCATAGATGTAAAGTTTCCATATGATGAAAACTGACATGATTGTTTGTTGGCATAGATATATTATGATCATACCCCAACAGAGGGATGACAGGCCGTCTAGGACCTATTCCAGGATGTCACTATTATTGACAGGCATCTTAGCTGGGATCGGTTAGTCGAGGAGTTTGATAGGGATTTCCCAGTGGCATGCATTGTATGTTCTATAGTATCATAGGCCCTCATTAATGATAGGAGCTAAAGAGGATTTCCACTAGGTTGGGGTAGATTGGTAGCAGATCTAGTAGCACATATGAGGTAGATGGCATGGGGCCCAACTATCTTAGCATGTATCATGAGCTACATGAGATAGTGTAAAGGGAGAGAAGGACCTGGGCATGTGGGGCTGTTCTCACTCAAATATGGGTGTGGGAGCACATTGCTATAGTGTGACCATAAGTGTAGCTGAGGGAGCAGAGATGCCCCTATATCTACAAATATATAGGTTTCATTACATAGCCCCATAGTGGTGATGTGACATACTATAGGAGGTTGCTAGATGAGCTCACAACCTTCGAGTGGAGGCCATACAGGGCCTATGAGAAGTGGAGTGATCAAGATCAGGAGCTGGGGTATATGTTATATAGTCCACCACTAGTCGGTCAACATTCTGAGATAGTTGAGCAGTTCATGATCTCTCAAGTGTGGAGGTAGTTTGGTTGCCAGTAGCGGATATCCATGGAGACCACCACATATGCCAGGTGTAGGGAGGATGAGGGGTTAGGGTGGCTACCAATGATGGACTACCAATAGGTAGTATAGGAGACAACAGGTCTACACAGGGAGCCCTGAGACTATTTAGCCAATGTGGGGGATGCCGGGGTTGATGTGGCTTATAGGACAGAGCACCGAAGGTAGCCATTTACTAGATTCATAGTGCTAGATGCAGACCCATAGGTACAGGGTGGAGATGGGGATGATGATGATGGAGGAGGAGGGGGAGGGAGGAGAGAGGACAAGGATCTTGATCAGGTGGCTGGAGATGATCACGAAGATAGGGTTTCAATGATGAGGTAGAGGATGTAGCGAGATTAGTTTGCTGATGGGTAGATGCAAGACAAGACTAGCCTGCAAGGGAGGGGAGGATCTCAGAGCTAGGATCCAGGCTTTGGAGACTAAGATGTAGAAACTTAGGATTAACATTAGCATGTGAGATCAGTAGCTAACTGATCTATGAGCTGAGATAGAGCGGTGGGAGAGGGCAGCACAGGCTGACGCAACAAAGATCTGGAGGGAGGCAGCACGAGCTGCTTATTACCATGGATTATACATATAGGTTGTACCTACATCACAACAAGTGCCACTCTACTCTGAGATGGTTGGGAGATCTAACATGGCACTAGATAGGGAAAAAACACCACCACATGATGGGGAGAGTCAGACTTAGGTCTAGGGTGTTAGATGTATAGAGACATATCCTAGGACATTATCTAGATTTTGGATCCCACATTGTGTTTTGTATCATGACATATATATATATATGAGATTTACTGGATGTTCGATATATCTTGTGTATTTGTCCCACTTGTGATGGATGTTTCAATTTTATATTGTCTTGTTATATTTCTCAAAATGTATGATGTATATGCTCATGTATAATCTCTCTCATAGATGTATGTTTAGTTCTCATGTTTATGATGTAGACTCATGTTTGTGAAAATGATATCTTTATGATATAGATATGATGATAAGATTAACCCTTTGTGATGATAGGAAAAGGAAGGTGATGTGAAAGACAAGGAGTGAAAGACATGATTAAGAGAAAGTGAAAGGTGAGCGCAGTTGACCGACAAGTCCATGAAAGATGAAATGAAAGCTCTCTCCATATGCAAGATGCAAGACTAATCTAACATGAACCTAAAAAAATGCAAGCTACTATGAAAAGTGGTTTACTTGCAAGGTCACAAAGCTTATTAAACTCTAATATTTATCATCGAGCTTTATTGGTAGCATCACAAGATCATACAATACACACTAGTATAACTATGTGAATCTAAATATGATCTATATTAGATAAAATGTGGGAATCCCACCTAGGCACCAAAGACATATAGGTCAAGATGACTAGTGCAGTGAGGTTGCCTACATTTAATATGGCAAGATTATACTCACATCAAGACACAAGGAAAGTCAAGATGGCTATAAGTATGCACTTGTGAAAATAGTCAAGGATAATACCTTGTAGACCCTAATGTCAAGTGGAACAAGCATAAATGCTAATGACAGTTAGGACCAAAAAAATATACCCACAAGCAAAAAAATCAATAAACATGTCCTCATGCCTCTAGTCTTCTAGCTCAACATCATTGAAAACTATTAGGGAGAGAACACTCATCAAAGAGATCATCATAGACAACACACAAAGAAATAAAGTCAAACAAGTCTCAGCGAGTCAAGAGTTTAAGTCTGTGTGTGTAGGTCATAGAGTCAAACTTTGAGTATCACATCTACCAGTGAGAGATATCATATCATGCTAGACTGCGGGTAAGACATTTGATAAGTGTTGAGAAACACTTGATGCTAGGGTAGTGTTGAAAAACACAGTTGGGGTGGTGTTTGAAAAACACCATTTGCAAGGATGTCCTAAAGACCAACGCATCCTAGAGACCAAAGCTAACACAGTTATGCCCCCTAGAAAAAGACAAAGACCAATTCCAAACCAAGGCAACAAGGTCAAGGCATGATGGAGAAAGGATAAGTGTCGAGGACACATGCTAAAAAGAAAGGGTGCAAAGGCCTCAAGTAGCGCTTGTTTCCAAGTTTTCACCACTTGGAGATTTTTTTGATTTTTTTAATTTTTTTGTATTTTTGCTACCAAGGTGCTTGTTTCCAAGTTTTCACCAAGGCACTTTTCTATTTTTTTTGAATTTTTTGTATTTTTTCAAGACTTTATATGCTTTTTAGGATTTTTTCAGCATCATATATGATTTTTTTTGGAATTTTTTCAGGATCAATAAATATGTACAAAGGATGCCCCCGAATAGAATAGGCATCATGGATAGACCTTCTTCAGGTGCAAGACATTAATAGGCTTAGGGAGCTATTCTCTATCTTCAGTAGACAACAAATAAGCACCTGTCCCAAAAGTAGCAGTAACGATGTATGGTCCAAGCCAATTAGGTTCGAATTTGCCCTTTTGCTCTCTATGTTGTTGGTTCTTAGGGTTTTCTCATAGGAAAAGATCTACCACTTGAAATTCTCTAGGGTGAACCTTCTTGTTGAATGCCTTGGACATATGCTTTTGGTAAACCCTCATGTGATCAAATGATGGTTTATGCTTTTCATCTAGAAGTTCTAATTCTTGGAGCCTCATGGCATGGTAGTCTTCATCGGTAACTAGACCTTTGAGGGAAACTCTAAGTGAATGAATCTCCACCTCTAAAAGTAACACTGCTTCAACACCATAGGTAAGGGAAAAAGGAGTAACCCCAGTTGGAGTATGAATACTTGTTCTATAAGCCCATAAGGTTGGATTTATCTGTAGATGCCAATCTCTACCATTCTTGTGAAATATTCTATGGAGAATTTTGAGAATGGTCTTATTTGAAGCCTCTGCTTGTCCATTTCCTTACCGGAAGTAAATGGAGGACCAATGTTGTTTTATCCTAAATTTCTTGTAGATTTGTTTAAGGTCCTTGTTTTTAAATTGACCTCCATTGTCAGTGATTATTTCAGAAGGTACTCCATACCAACAGATGATATGGTTCAAAATGAACAGAGAAATTGTCTTGCCCAAGGCAATAGAAAGTGGAACAACCTCTACCCATTTAGTAAAGTAGTCAGTAGCAGTGATAATAAATTTGTGTCCACCTGATGAGTTGGGATGAATCTTCCCAACAAGGTCAAAGGCCCAGCGTTGAAATGGCCAATGAGATATAGATGGAATAAGCTCCTTGGCTGGAGCATGTATCAGGTTACCATGTTTCTGACACTTTTCACATGATTTAGCAAAAGCTACTACATCTATCTTCATGGTAGGCCAATAGTACCCAGCCCTAAGCAACCTTCGAGCCATGGAAAGACCATTAGAATTTCCTCCACAAATTCCCTCATGAATGTCAGCTAACACTTGGTCAGACTCATCATTTTCCAAGCACCTAAGAAGTGTCCCATCTAAACCCCTCTTATACAGATCAACAGAGATAAGGGTATGGTGAGAGGAATTTTGGGTTAAGTTTCTTCATTTAGAGAGGTTGAAGGTTTTAGGAATAATGCCATCATAGAGATATGAGTAAATGGAACCATAGCGGGATGACTCATGGCCAACAAGGGTACAAACAACTTGGCTTTCTTGGGAGTCATAGATAGGATAGTGTAGTTCTTCCACCAAGATTTTGAATCTGGACTCATGTTGCTCTAGCTGAAGAAGTGAAGCCAATGTAGCCATAGCATCAGCTACTTTGTTCTCTACTCTAGGGATTTGTTGAAATGTGACAAAGGTGAAATATCGTGTCAATGAATCAACCATTCTCTTGTAGGGCACCAATTTTTCATCCTTTGTTTCATATTCTTCATTAACTTGGTTGACTACTAATTGTGAATCCTCATAAATATGTAGCTCTGTGATTCTCCATTCTATTGCCATTTTTAGTCCATTTGTCAAGGCCTCATATTCAATAATATTATTTGTGCATGGGAATGATAATTTGTAGGACTTAGGGATTGGGTACCCATGAGGAGAAACAAATAACACTCCTGCTCCTGAACCATTTTGCATGAAAGAGCCATCAAAGAACATCTTCCATGTTCTTGTAGTCATGTACATTATGTTCTCATCTAGAAATTCAACTTGAATAGGCATGCTATCTTGAATTGGAAAATTGGCCAATTGATCTGCAATGGCTTGTCCTTTTATAGCTTTACGCTCAACATACTCTATGTCAAATTCTGATAGGATCATCATCCACTTAGCAAGTCTACCTATGAGAGTAGCCTTACCAAGAAAATATTTGAGAGGATCAATCTTTTCTATGAGGTGTATTGTATGCTCAAGCATGTAATGTCACAACTTTTGGGAAGCAAACACCACCGCAAGGCAAGATTTTTCAATACTAGTGTAATTGACCTCATATGACACAAGAGTACAACTGATGTAGTATATAGCTCTTTATTTTCCAGTGTCATCAAGTTGAGCTAATAATGCCCCTAGGGAAGATTCTATTATTGAAACATACAAGATGAGTGGTTTTCCTAGGATAGGAGGCATTAAGATTGGAGGAGTAGCCAAGTACTGCTTGATTTGGTCCATGCTTTTCTGACAATCCTCATTCTAGACACATTTAACCCCCTTATGCAAAGTCTTGTTAAAGGGTTGAGCTCTATTAGCCAATTGTGAAATAAACCTCCTTATAGATTGAAGATGTCCCCGAAGATTCCTCATTTGGCTAATGTTTTTGGGAGGTGGCATATCCAAGATTGCTTGAACTTTCTCTGGGTCAACCTCTATTCCTTTGGCTGAAATGATAAATCCTAGAAGTTTTCCAGAGGTGACTCCAAATGCACACTTTTTTGGATTTAATCTTAGTTGAAACTATTCCATATGATCTAGAATAACTTCTAAATCTCCTAAGTGTGTATCCCTTTTTTTAGATTTTGCCAAGGTGTCATCCACATAATATTCCATACTCTTATGCATCATGTCATGAAAGATAGTTGTCATAGCTCTTTGATAAGTAGCTCCTACATTTTTAATCCAAATGGCATAATGTTCCAGCAATAGGTTCCCCATGTGCAAGTGAATGTAGTCTTTTCTTGGTCTTCAGGAGCTATTTTAATCTAATTATACCCAAAAAAACCATCCATCAAGGAATAGATCTCATAACCCGCAGTCATGTCCACTATCATGTCTATGTTTGGAAGTGGAAAATCATCCTTTGGGAATGCTTTATTAAGATCTCTAAAATCTATGCAGACACGAATGGACTTGTCATGTTTTGAAATTGGTACAATATTGGATATCCATTCGGCATAATCAATAGCTCTTATAAATCCTACACTGAGGAGTTTTTCTAGTTCTTCTTTGATAAGAAGAGCTATGTGAGGATGCATTTTCCTCAATTTTTGTTTTACTGGTTTTATCCCTGGAGCTATGGACAAGTGATGCATAATGAGATTAGTGTCCAACCCTGGCATGTCTGAGTAAGTCCAAGCAAAATTAATCTTCTTTCTCTATTGGAATTTGGTATATGCTTCTTTTTCTTATATTGATAGAGACTGAGCCAAATGCACTATTTGTGGTGTTTCCTTTGTACCCAAATTAACTGGTTGTGTAGGCTCGACAAGCACTGAAGATCTATCTTGAAAGTAACTTGGGAGATGATCAAGTACCTCATCCTTAGGTGCCTCAGAGAGGTTTTCACCCTTAGATACATCCTTTATTTTTACTTTTTTAGGTTTTGACACCGCCACATAGTGGTTTTCGCCATTAGAACCCTTATTCTTTTTTTCTTTTCTTTTCATTTTGTGACTAAGGTACTTGATATCTGGTTCTATCATGCTTGTAGTTGGTTCGCTGGTGGAAGAGACTACCGGCTCAAGGGCATTTAGGTAACATGCTATCTAATAGTCATTTTGGAAAGTTAAAAGCTAAGGCTCTTGATAGCGCTGAGACCAATCAATTAGGTGAGGATTGGCAAGGGGTAGGTCAATGACGGGTTCAATGTTGTGAATATGGATGGTATCATCTCTAGTGATTGCAGAGTTAGGGTCTGTCAAGTATCCCTCTAAGGTACCCAAATCAGGATTTATCTTACCAAGCAAAGTATTGTCCACTAAAGAGACTTGTGGATTTGAATCCTCTAATCCTACACTAGACTCATTATCTACCTCAAGTTGGGAACTATAAATATGGAGAACATCAACATCCATGTCAACTATAGAAGAATCAGAGAGAGATTCCCACTCATACTCATGTGAGTCCATATCTGAATCCCGACTGGGATGTTTACACCAAGCATGTTTACTACATCTAGATGTGGAAGTTGTAATGTCACCAAGGGTAGCACCTTCTTGAATTCCATTCATGTATTGATGTTCTTGAATAGGATCTTCAACAACGGATTCTTCTTGTTCTAGGCCTAAAACTATTGCATGAGCAATTGGAGTATCTGAATCTCCCCAAAGGAGATTAGTGGAAGGGACCCAATCTTCACACATGTCTTATTGATTTGTCAAATCTAGTCTATACTTCATTTCATCCTCACTATCTATCTCACCAAGGATAGGAACGGGGTTCTTGTTCTGATTTTTGAAACCTAGGCCAACTGTTGTCTTAGAAATGCGGCCAAAAAGAGCATGATCGAGAGGTTCAGCTCTGGCATCTAATCTATGACTGAGAGGCCCATGTCCTGGATAGCCCATATTTTTGACAAGAGTGTACCCTCTTCCATATGTCCTAGGAGAGGGAGAGAATTTCTCATTATGCATGTATTTGTCTTCTCTATAAATTCAATCCTTGACAACTACCTCTTCTTTTTCATCTTGGATGGGCACTGAGGATTCTACAAATGTATCAAACAAAGTCATGGCTAAAGATGAAGGACACATCTCTTGTGAGGGTTTTCCATAGGACCTAGGTGAGATTGGAAATTTTTCAAAGGAGTCAAGTTGATATCCCCCCATACCAATATCCATGGACTTAAACTTGTCCTTGCATTGTGCTAGGGTTGCATTGAAATCCTCTGCTTCCCTGTTGAGAGGAACATGAGTCCCTACTAAAATTTCATTTACAGATAATGTGCTATCCCCAGGTATACAGACTTCTACTCCATTATAGGGGAATTTAACACATTGGTGGTAGGTGGATGGCACTGCTTGCATGTCATTGATCCATGGTCTACCAAGTAAGATATTATATGCTAGAGGACCAGAATCAACAATATGGAACAAAATGTCCTTTTCCACAGGGCCAATCTTGATAGGAAGGATGACCAAGCATTTAGAGCTTCTCTCTACCTCATCATAGGCTTTAATAGTAATTTTCTTCTAGGTATCAATAACTTTCTTAGAACAACCCAGTATCTTCAACAGACTCAAAGACCAAATGTTGAGCCCAACACCCCCATCAATCAACACACACCTGACATGGGTCTTGTGAATCATGACTTTGATATGAAGGAAAATATTATGTAGATGGCTCAAAGCTTGGTCATCTTCTTCTGAGAATGTTAGGTGATGAGGGCTAGCAAGGTGGTTAACCATGTTTTGGAATTGGTCAACATCTATGTTGTTAGGAACATTGGTCGTACGCAAAGCATCCTCAAGGATTTGTTTATGTCTTGGAGATAATTCTAAAAGCTCAAAGATTGAAATCTGAGCTGGCGTTCTTTGTAGCTAATCAACAAGGTTATAATTCAATTGAGGCCTCACAACTGACTTGGTGGTGACATTCCTGGATGTCACTTGTTTGGGTTTGCTTGACTAGTTGGTACTAGGACCTCTAATAACCACAAGACCTTGACTTTGACTTCTGGTGACAACGTTAAGAGTTTGGGATGAAACCTTAGAATTGGGACCTCTTAGCACCACTACACGTCCTTCATAAAATACAAGAGGAGAGTCATAGCCATATGGATCTTTGCTTCCCATCATATTGACACTTTCTTCCACAATGTCGAGCATATTGACAACATTTTTTGCAGATGTGTAAGTATAGTTGATTTCAGCCTTGCCATTCTTGGTTTTAGAGGTTTCCCCCTTTTCATATTTGGGCAAAGGCTCCTTGAATGCCTTGTGGTCTGCATTGGTGTTCAACCCATCAATCTAAAGTTTTCCGCTCTCAATAAGATCTTGAATAATGTGCTTTAGTTTCTAGCAATGTTTGATGTCATGTCCAATGCCATTGTGGAATTTGAAAAAAGCTTTTTTGTTCCACCAATGTGGCTTAATGTCAGGTATGTGGAAATTTGCTGGATCTTGAGGTTGTGCAAGATTATTAGCAATGAGTGTCTTGAAAACATCTTCATACGAGTCACCAAGTTTAGAAAATTGTCGCCTCTCCTTTTTAGGCTTACCCTGATACTTTGGTTTATGCTCTTATGGGTTGGAGGATGTGTTGAGCTTCATAGCTTGAATTGCACTAGAAAAATGAAGAACACCTTGATCCTTGGGTTGAGAGGAGTCTACAACTCCATCGTTGACTACTTGCTTGTTCTTGTTCCAGTGCGAGTTCTTGCCTTTGTCCTTATTAGAGTTGTTAGTATTTTGACTGTTGTTGTTATTGCTATGTTTGGTCAAAATGCCTTGCTCTTTCAAGACATCCTCAATGTGACATGTAGTTTTGACCATAGTGTCGAAGGAATCAAAGACCATCTTTCGAACCTCATACCGCATTTTAGGCACCAAGTTGCTAACAATGATATCAATCCTTTCATGCTCAGGAATAGTCCTAGAATAGCGAGAGCACAATCATCTCCATCTTTGTAAGAAGGTAACAAAGGATTCTCCTTGGTTCTGCTTCAAATTGCACAAGTCTAACATGGTGACTGATCTTGACAAGTTGTATGCAAAATGTTGAACAAATCTGTGGACAAGTTCTTTGAAAGTTTTGATAGGAGGGGTTATGTTGGTAAACCACTCCATAGCTTGGCCCTTGAGACTCCTTGGAAATAATCTCATAAGATAGGAGTCATCTTGGTGAAACTCAAAACTCATGATGTAGAACTGACACACATGATCATGTAGGTCACCATTGCCATCATACTTGTCATACTGTGGAATTTCAAAATTTCTAGGAAAATCCTTCATACTCACACTCTTGTCAAAAGGATTGGGAAAAATAGAGTTAAGTTTGAAAGAACTCTTGGGTGCCATCATTTTCTCCATCATGCTTTTCATTTGTTTGATTTCCTCTTCTTGTGATGGGCTTTGTTTCTTGATCTTTTTGTCTATGTCAAAGTTGTAAGGGACCCTTGCATCCTTGTTGATCAAACTCTCTAGGAACTTATCCTTATTTTTCTCCACATATTTCTCAACATAGTGTTGGAAAAGTGGCTCTTGCTACATTCTCATAAAGTCTTGAGAGTTGATGTCAAGACTTAAGCTAATTCCTCCATATTGTGAACCATTGTGGGCACATTGAGATGGTTGCCTTGAGTTCCTAGGAGGTGTTCTTCTCGTATAATGGGCATGTTGTGAGGCCCTTCTTCCTCTAGGGCTAGGATATCTAGAGGGTGATCTTGAATACCTTCCACTTCGTGGAGTTTTAGGAGGAGTGGGTGGAGAAGAGTTGTTTCCACCACTAGCACGCATGTTGTTGTATTGTTCATTGAGTTGTTGTGCACCATTTTAGGGTGCATACACATATAACTTGTTTCATTGAATTGATTCATCAATAAACCGTGTCATGCTAATGTTATGTTGTTAAATTTTTGTGAAATATATCTTACAAAGAATTGATGTTTCCAAAATTAGCATGATTCTTTTTAGATTACATTTCTATATCTCAGTATTGTTTTAAAATTTCTGAATTCCAATTATTACAGATATAAATAACAATTATATATGTTCTGCATAGATCTTTTAAACAAGTAATATTTCCAAAATTACCATGATTATTTTTTGATTACATTTCCATATCTCAATATTCTTTTTAACTTGCCGCTTTTCAATTATTACAGATATAAAAGACAATTATATATGAAGTCATGGATAATGCAAATAATGAAAGAGAGGCTAAGCGCAATCACAGAAATCAGATGTAGAGAGCTAGATATGATGCCAAAAAAACTATTATTAATAAAAGAAGATGAGAAACATCTTAGAATATCAAACTTGCAATTTTTGCATCAAATTTACATAGTTCAAACACCTCATATCATTTAGAACCAGTTGAAATTCGAAATTCATATCCTCTTCCAAATTCAATTATTGAAAATCCTTCCTTTCCATAAATTCAAATACCTGATTGTATTGAAGATCATACAACATCCATGAATACAACTGACCATATTCTTACTTCACCTTTCTCTAAAAATTATTACAATGTCAGAAAAGAATTTCATACAAAGATAGATGGTATTTCAAACTATAGAAGGTGTTCTATATGTATGGAAAGATACCCTAGAATTAAAATGTGCATATCAGATGAAACTTTAATATGCTATAGATGCAATTCAGAAAAAGATGGCCATCGGTTCTCAAAGTGGAACAATATGGATCTAGGTGAACAACCATTGTGTTTGAAAATCTTAACAGAAATTGAACAAATGCTGATAGAAAAAATAAGTCCTATTTTGCAAGTTACATATGCAAAAGGTGGTCAACACAGATATAGTGGTCATACTATTTGTTTTCCTCAAAATATTTCCAGTATCACAACATTGTTGCCAAGATGAATAGATGCATTGGATATAATCATTGTTAACAAAGAGAGTATAGGAAATAAAAAATATAGTTTTTATGTGAGCAGATCTCATGTTTATGATGCATTGAAATATAAAACATTGAATGACCCATACTATAGGGATGTAGAAATAGATGAAAATACATTAGCATCATTGCCTTTACAATGTACTGATATTTCAGACCAAATGTTTAATGTAGTGGAAAATAGTCATCCTATTGAAGATAACTCATCTATGTTAGATGAGATAGAAGAAAATGAGTTTGATCAGAGTTTAGAATTTAACAACTCATTTGTTTGTAATCTACCTACTCCATGTAGAGAAATAGAAGAAATACGCTCTTTGTTGCATTTAGGTGAAGGTTAGACAACATAATCTATTGCATGGCCTCCTATCATGCCTTTTCCTATTAATGAATACACAACTAAAGGTTTATTTGTAATGGCGTTTCCAACTTTGTTTCCCAATGGAATGGCTGCATTTAAACAACCACGTATCAAAGATGTCAAACTCCATGATTATGCTCTTCACCTTCTACAGTACTATGATAACAGATTTGGGCAGCATTCAAGATTTTGGTATTTTATATTGAATATTATCATGCGTCATCAAAGCCAGGCCACAACATCTATGTTTGTTTGCAAACAATTAGATGGTTCTTTACCTGTAACAATTGTATATCTTCATCAAAAGCTATGGGATGTACCTGATGATAAATTGGTAGATCAATTGATGAGATTCGAGTCTTTTGTAAATGGAACTAGACCTTTTTGGAATAAACGAAGAGTAGAATTGATAGACATGGTTATTCAGCTTGGTTGTCGTACACTTTTCTTTACCCTGAGTGCTGCAGATACCAAATGGCTTGATTTACACAATATCATGCCATCCAACATGCCAATAAATCCATCAATGGCTACAAGATGGAAAATATAGAATATTATTAAAAATCCTCATTTTATAGCTATATATATGCATCATAGATTCACTGCATTTTGAGAGAAAGTCTTGGAGAAACTACTTGGTGCAACTAACTATTGGTATAGGTAAATAATCTATTTAAAATTTTATTCAATAAAATAAATAAGAGTCAATTTTGATTACCTATCTCTCCATTTACCACTTTTCCTTCTTCAATAATATGGTTTACTGACTTAAATTTATATCAGGTCTGAATGGAAAAATAGAGGTTCTCCACATATTCATGGATTTATCTGGTTGCCAAATGCACCAGATATTAAAAATTTAGAATGGAATAATGATCTATTAGTGCAGAGAGCTTTAGATTACATAGACCAGTATGTATCTGCATGGAATCCACAAAGCATTCAACAAAGAAATCAAGGAATGTTTTCCAGATCTCTTCATGATCCTTGTCTGATGACTACAGAGATGATATATGCAACAAATGTGGCTTCTGATTATAGTGATTTGATTAATCATGTACAACATCACACAAAATGGTCTTTGTAGACATGTTTAAGAAGAAAAGGTGATGCTATTTCATGCCGTTATAAAGCTCCATGGATGATAGAAGAAAAATTTGAATTAAAACTTACAGAGAAAGCCGAACCTAAACATACAGCAGCACGCAATGATGATCGGCTAAACTTACATAACATACAAATTCTTTTGATATGGAGAGGTAATATAGATTGTCAACCTGATCTTTCAATTGATGCAGTTATCAAGTATATAGCAAAGTATGTAGCAAAAGAAGAACAAAAATCTAATACATATCGTGCAATGTTAAGTAGAATATCTTCAAGTTTGAATGGTACAATGCCTGCTCCAGCTGCACTTCAGAAAATGATTCTTGAAAATCTTGTTGACCATGATATAGATGCTCAAGAAACTTGCCATCTTCTACAAAAGCTTCCCTTATCCCTCTGCAGTAGACAATTTATATCTTTGAGTGTGAATTGAAAAAATCTTCAACGTCTACCTATATCAGACATCCCAACAAGCTTATGCCATAACCAAATTGACAATTATATGGCACGCCAATCAAGTTTAGAAATGTTTTGTCTTATTGACATAACCCAAAGATGGACATTTAGAGCTACCCGAAAGAAAGACAAATGGAAACAAAGAAAATTAGCTTGTATAGTTAGAGTCTCACCTAGATTTATCAGTATTCCTTCCAGAGAGGATGTTTCTTATCCAAATTTTTGCTAGAGTGAACTTTTGTTATACAAACTATTCCATAATATTGAAATAGAATTCATAGCATCAGATGAAGGAATAATAGAACAATGGGAATATTTTTCAACATCGTATGAAGCATGGCATGTATGTAGAACACATTCAGATGCAGAAGAAGTAGATGATCCTACAAGTCCTACAACAGATCTAGATGCAATGTAAGAAAGTATACTAGATGAATGGCAAGTTTTAGCTCATTTATATCCAAGAATGCCTATACATTTAAATGATTTAGATATGATTGGATATCAAGAATTTGAATCAGTAAATAATTGGTTGCAGAATAATATTACACCTTTACAAAAAGCTATAGCTACAAATTTCATTCAATCAAATCAAGAAATATTTCAAGAGAATTCAGTTATGCATGAAAAAATTTATTATAAATTATCTGTCCAACAACAAAAAGCATATGATATGATTAAATCACATAGAAAAAAAACTATTGTACAACAACCATTGTAGCTAATTGTACAAGGCACTGCTGGCATTGGAAAATCTCATCTGATAGCTCAAATCAAAGCTAGTCTCACTCAATCAGCACCCAATGGACAATCACCTGTTCTTCTTCTTGAACCAACATGAGTTGTAGAATTTAACATAAAGGCATCTACAATTCATTCAGTTCTACGTATTCCTATCAAAGAGATGGTTTCTTTACAAGGTCAACAACTGGCAAAATTATAGGAAAATCTGTATTATGTTCAGTACATCGTAATAGATGAAATGAGTTTTATTGGTCCTAAATTATTTGAAAGAATTGATATGAGATTGAGAGAAGCAATTCCAAATAGAAACCACATTCCTTTTGGAGGTTTTTCAATGATTCTCTTTGGTGATTTGGGTCAGCTTCCTCAAGTTAAAGATATTTCGATGTATGCTTCAAATTCATATGGTGGAAAATTATGGCAGTCATTCAGCAAAGTTATCACTTTAGAGGTTAACTTTCACCAAATTGGTAACACAAATGTTCAAGTACAATTCCATTCTCTTCTTACAAATCTAAGAAATGCAGAACCAACAACTGAAGATTGGACTCTACTCATGTCACGAACAAGTACTACTCTCAGTAAAGAGGAACAAGAAGAGTTTCATTATAAAGTACACCTATTTGCAACAAATGAAATGGTGGCTCTTCATAATAAGCACATGTTATTATCTCTACATCAACCTGTGGCTCTTTCAATAGTAGAAAAACAAAAATATTTTGAGAGTTTGAATGTAGATGAAGAACAAGTTCAATCTCACGTTCTTTTATGTATAGGGCAACAAGTTATGCTATGTGCTAATTTATGTGTCTAGACAGGCTTGGTTAATGGTGCTATAGGAGAAATCAAAGCTATTGTATATAACGATGATGAAAAGCCTTGTCAACTGCCATTGATAGTTGTGGTTCAATTTTTTAAATACATTGGTCCAGCTTGGGATGATACTAATCCAAAAAAATTCCTATCACACCAATTCAAAGGGGTTTCCATCGTCAAATTCCTCTGCGTATGTCATGGGCTTTAACAATACACAAATCACAAGATTTGTCACTTTTAAAAGCAACAATTGACATTGGAAACACAGAGCAACAAGGATTAACTTTTACAGTCTTTCCAGAGTTCATGAACTATCAGGACTACGTATTCATCCAGCTTTTAGCTTTGAAAAATATTCACGGATGGAAAAAAATGAAAATGTTACAAGGTGAAAAGAAGAAGAGAAACACTTAAACCTGTTGACAGAATATTAACCCATTTTTTCTATCACTATTGTATATTCTTCATTGAAATTACAAATATGTATACATGTTTCTCAGATTATGATATGTTAACTTACAAAACATATAGTCCTTTCAAAAAATATATAAACTTAGTAACGATAAGCATTTTTGGGAAACTATACTTTCTGTTGAGACTCAACAACTATAGTCTATTTTTTTGTTGCTGTAAGATTTATCGTCAATTGATTTCATTAAAATAGAAATACAATAAAAAATGCTCTTATACAAATCCTGATAATTCTGTTTACCTTCTGAAATAAATAGAGTATACTTTATTAACATGTTAAGCATATTTATTGAAATTTCAACCATACATTCGGATGTCTTTAACGCTGCAAAGATGATCTAAATCAGCACACATAATCACTTTATTTAGCTGAGCGATGCTACATACATCAACATTTATAGGAAGATGTCCATTGACATTCAATAGCAATAGAATGTTTCCAAAAAATAGCCACAAGAATTTTCAACATAGATCTAGTTAGGAAATAACAAAAATGACAGCTTGGAAAAATAGAATAAAAAAAGAATAGTTCAACAATGAAATTCTATATCTCATTTCATGATTCAATAATGAAAATTGATTACAATATGCATAGAGTGCATGATTTATATAAAAAACTGACTCTATTGTCACTAGTCAACTCTTTACAATAAACTGCTGGTTGAAAATATAGCTGTCAATTCTCTATACAACTGATCAACTATAGAAACTAAGAATCATCAACATGAACAATAGAAAACACCTCCATAATGTTGAAAAAAAAGGCATGATAGGTCCAATGACATGGTGTTACTTAACATAAAAAGAAGGTAACTGATCTGATCTTTAGAACCTGAAAAAAAAAACTTGTATTTCTCCTTCCTAGCACGTAAGCTTTGATACCATGTAAAATTTTCAGCGTAGATGTACCTAGGGAAAAAAAAATGACGGGTTGTAAAAATAGAATAAAAATAGAGTAGATCAACAATCAAATTCTATCTCTCATTTCATGATTAAATAATGAAAAATGATTACAATATGCACAAGGTGCATGATTTATATAAAACTAAACTACCTTTTCCAACAGAAAATTACACCAATCAACATGATCAGTTAATAGATCAAGGCTAAAGTCAAACAGACTGTCAACCATGAACCATGGATTAGTTTACTTGTAAATCACCGTAAAGAACTGATCTGGAGTGCCACTTGCATTAACTAACACCAATCACATCAAAGATAAACAACTCGAATTTGAACAAGGTTGAATTTTTTTTAGCAAATTTTATGACTTCTAGTTCGGTCAATTTGTTGTCATCAAATACATAACTAAGTCTTATTTCAACATTCAGGTATTTGGAAAAATTGATTTGTAAAAAAAACAAGTGCAAAAAACAAACATTGCTCATATGAGAGACACCCTTGTACCAAAATGTGCAGTTTGAATCAACCAATAAGAAATAACTTAATCACTAGATAACAAAACTAGGTTTCTTTCATAAACAAAACATTCATCCAAAAAAATAGATTATATTTTATTTGATCCATACATATATTCAAGATATTGTTCATTGCTTGATACAAATTGCACATTTTTGTACAAAAATGTCTATCATTTAGGCAAACTTTGTTTTCTGCACTCATATCTTTCAAATAACAAATTTTTCTAATATATGAACATGGAAATAAAACTTATCTATGTATTTGATCTTTGCAAACTCACTTAGTTGAAAGCCATAGACATTTATATATATTATTCAACCATGCCCAAATTTCAGTTTTTCATCAACACCCAATAATCCAGCTCCCATTTTGCCCATTTCCATCTTGCAACACCATATGTTTATTTTGCTTTGTTGTAAACAATGAACCAAATGAGATATCCCATGCATTCATGGTTGTTGCAAGATCCCAATAAATACATGTTTTCTTTGTAGATCAACAACAACCGTCCGATAAAAAGAAGACTGTCAGCATTTTTCGACAAAAAACACTGACAACAACCACCACAATGAAAACATATCCATTACAAATCTAAGAAATATTTAGTAAATTAATACTGTTCCAGACTGTACACAAAGTAAAATCTTTGTATTCAATATAAGTCCTGAATAAATTAACCACTCATGAAAAACCCTAAATGCCTTTCCTTTTCAAAGAAAACCCTAGGTCGGTCTTTTAAAATCTATTTTACCGTTACTTTTACAAAATCACTTAACTTCCTAACAAAGCACATGTTATAATTTATCATTTGCCTGATTCATATTCCTAATATTTTTTTTCCTAGACCCGACCTCTTTTTAATTTTCCTAACTCTAAAAGGTGAAGATGTTTTATTATTTCATCACAAATTTAAAAATTTAATCACTCATGTTTTGGCATTATATTTGTGTTTTTAATCTGTTATGAGATCTTATGGTTGTTGCGAAAATGCAATGAATCCTTTGGCTTTACATGATCATGCGACAACCATGATTTTTTTATACAACTCAGTACAACTACCAAGTAGCTCCTTGTTATAAAGGTACTCGATCAAATGTGGGATTTAATAGTTGTCGACATAAAAATCCGAAACCCATGTTCAAAACCACTGATTAGTAAAAATATTAGTATTTAATACAGATTTTAAGGTCATTAACAATTTCTAATTTATTTAAAATCTTATAATTAAGTTACTAAATTGATTAGCATATAATATGCTAGTAACTACTATCTAACATAGCTAGTTCTAGTATCTTATTATCGCATATCCAATTTAGCTGTTAAAAACTACTAAATCCAAAATTAATTACTTTCAAAATACCTGTGACCAGTTACTTAACAAATCAACACCGGATGAATGATCTAATGGTCATTGTTTGTTCTCATGGAAGCTTTCAAAACTTTCCGCTCATGTGATAACTGTTGATTTAGAATGAAGGCCATGGTGAATTACTTTATGTCTAATCATAAAATAAAATTGTTACTGCCTACTGAGTGATGCAATTAATGGTTTACCATCGATACATCGTAATTGAAAAGTAGTCCTATGTTCACATAGAAAATTTCAAATCATTACTACCATACCAGAGCTGTCAGATTATGTTTTAAGGAGAATTGACAATCCAGATTCAAACTTCAAACAGTACTGCTATGAAATTTATTTTTCCTGTTCATAGATGACAGTTTGATTTCTCAGAAAAGTAATGACTAGATCGTGTAGAGTAAATTGTTGAAACTATTATGTTTGATTGCTGATATATTGAAGGTTCACGCATTCTCACAAACAAAAACATATTAAATTTGCAGACGCTTGGACACCGAAGTTTTCAGACCTAGTTATTATTTGCTAAAGGATTTCCTAAAAAGGTTAGTCAATATCTACACATTTCTTGTTCAAAAATTTATAGATGCTTGTGACAATTCTCTTGCATAAACCATAAAAAAATACTTACCCTAAAATGCCACCAAGAAAAAACTTATCCAGTAAAATTGAGTACACTGACAGGGGTTTGCATGAAGATCTATTAGAATTACTAAATCAGTCGACCACAAATTTAGTGAAAGCCAAAGAATTGATGCCAAAAGAACCTAGGCTACAAATTGCAGATGGTCTCTATGATAAGGATAATTACATAAGGGATTCCAAGATTGGCACAATTAATGTAAGTGGCTCTTCTGATATCACTGGTCTAGAGTTGTTCAAACTAGGGTTTAGCTAGAGAAATGCCCTCCCACCTAGCAACAATATATGGCAATTTGACCTGGGAAAGCTTGTGGTGCCCAGTGTTTTCATGGATGTAGATTTGATGAATCAAATTGCTAAGAATTATGATCCCATTACTAGGGTAATTACAAATGTAAGAGGATATGTAATGATAACCATCTTAGCTGAAGAAATCAGGGGGGTTTTTAGATTAACTCAACCCTCAAATGACTTACAAAAAATTGATTTTGAGCAATTAAACCAAGTGTAAAATGGTCAAAGAGACTACCTTAGGATTGTGCCCTTGAAACAATTCTATGACAATATTGGAGGAATGATTATCTTAGGACCAAGTACACAAGAACCTTTCAAAACAATATATTTTAACAGGAGAGGGAGGTTCACATATTGGTCACTATGTCAGATCTTTGGAGAAGATGTTGAAGAAAGAATGCCAGTACATTTAATGTACATGATGATGCAAATATTACACCCTACTGTAGCAGTTACTTTTGAATTTTCTTCCTTCATTGCTGATTTAATTCATGATGGATTGGTAGCTATCCAAAAGGACAAACTAGACAAGCCTTTTTGCTAGTACTCTTTTATAATGTATATGTTTTTGTTTAAAGGTGCAAGTTATTTTGAGAAGGAGATGCTTTTGATGAAATAGAACAATGGTGAGGATATGCCAATGCAATTGTGGAACCTTAATATGACATGGGACAGACATGATAGTAGTTTTATAAATTTTGATAGATTTTTTGCAGCCAGGCTTAGGCTATTATTTGTTCATGAAAACAAATGAATCCTAGCAACCTTGGTTCAAATTGTCAGACCAAAATAATTTTCCAACAACCTTAAAATTGTCCATAATTGGGGGGATTTCATTTTTTATCCCATTTCTACTGTTATTAGAATATATGGTTTTACTGGATCTCCATTCATATTGCCGTATCAAGTACCCCTCAAGATTGGTATTGCAGATTTCATTAGACAATTAGGGGATATTGAAAAGAAAATTCTTGCAGGTAAAGCTAGAGGAACTGTGTTTCCAAATGTTACAATTGCCCACTAGTTTATAATCACAAAGGGAGGATGAATCCACATTGATAAATTTCTCACACCCTATCACATGGCTACATCAATTGCTAGGATAGTAGACCCTGAGGGTTTTTATAATGAAATGTTCAAAAAGAACATCAGGTGCTCTTCAATACATCACATTTTTAATTTCCCTAAGGATATCATCATAAATATCCCTATTATAGGGGAACAAGAAATAAGAAAGGAAAAGTGGTTAGTATACAAGAAGACATTAAAGTTTGTCTAGCACTTTGAGAAGGGATATGATCCCCTAAAAAGTATCAAATTAGTTGGAAAGAAAATAGACATTCTTATGGATAATTTTCAAGATATTATTCAAACCGTAAATGAGAAAAATGAGAAAGCCATAAAAGCTGAACCAAAGAAGGCTCAATAAATATTGACCAACCCTAAATTTACAAAACTATTACCCCCAGGAAAATACATGGTACAAAAGAAAACTAGTTATAATGTAGTCATTCCAGGATTTGAGAAGCATGAATAAGAGAAAAGAAAATAGGATGTTCCTTCCACATCACAGTAGTTGGAAAAATAGGAAATTGTAGACATTCCACACTCACCTCAAGATCAAGCATATCAATATATTCCTGATTGTCCACCTCCCTCAAAGAAACAAAAATTAGAAGAGGGACCTGTACATGTTGAAGATGATTATTCTCCATCCTAGTCACCTCTAAACATAATGGATGATCAGGAGGTGACAGAACAAATGCAATAATTGGGAGCCCTAGGTCAAATTTTTATGACTTATGAAGAGATAAATGAGGGGGTTCTTGAACCACCAAAAGAGCCAAAATTAGATCTGATAGTGGGAGATATGGAAGGTATAGAGCTGGACACAATAATAAAACAAGCAGGTGATGAATTCTTAGCTGATGAGGCCTTTGTAAAGGCTAGAGCCTTCATGCAATTTTTATGGAAATTAAATATTAGTCAATTTCAAGAAACTTGTGAAAAGAGACATGAGGTGAAAAGAGACAAGAGGAGAACCCAGATAAAGATCTAAAGATCATATAAAGTGATGTGAGGAAGGAGATGATTGAGCGGTTTGAGAGGATCACTCCAGAACAGGGGAGAGACTTGATAAGAAATTTAGGAGTGCTTATCCTCCCAGAGTGGAATATAGCTGATGTAGTGGTTTTTGATGCAGTCAGAAAATAGACCACACCAATTTACAACACCAGAGAGGAGGCAGAATAGGCAATTAAGGGAATCACTTTTAGTTATGATCATCATGCCTTGGTGATGTGGTCTTTAAAAAAAATGACAATAACAAAGGAAAGAAAATTACTAAAGGTGATATCATAGGTAGCCTCATTGTCAAAAGGGTCACTAATACTTCTGTACTTGAGGCATCAGAAATGGTGGTAGTGTCAGCCCAACTTACAACAAGGGTCACAGAAAAGTAGGCCAAGGAAAAATAGGACCTCACAATAAGACTAGAAACAATGTTGAAGGCTTATGCAGACTTGAAACAAGAATTATATCAAAAGGATATATTAATTGAAAACTTGAACAAAAGTTTAGGTAAACAGGGCCCAATGCATTGTTCAACACAATTGTGTATTTCTTCTTCACCTGGTCAACCTTTTTCTTCAAGCCCTATTATTAAGTACCCACTCTCCCCTCTCCCACCTTCCATGGCTGATGAAGAGCATGATACAAAATAGAAGCTAAGGTATGAGAAAAGAATAAAAGATACCATTTTATAATTTGTTGCAAATGTTAAACCAAGAGAGGTTTATAAAACTGCTAAACAGTTGTCTGATATTTTGATTCCTTTTAAGAAAGAGATAGCCACTGTAGACCCAAATTTAGAATGCTGGATTGCTAGAAAGAACAGGTTGAAATCAATGTTTTACTTGATTAATGATCAGTGTATTGTCAATATACAACTAACAAATACCTATAAATTTGTTAAAGACCTTTTTAAATTTGAAGTCAATAGGGAAAGTTTAAAGAGGAAGGCAGAAATGTTAAGAGTAAGATACTTTCAGGATGATTTCCAAATGTTTCCAGGCCTTATCAAAGTAGATGGAACTATAAAGCATAGAGATCAATGGTTACAACAAATTGAAGGTGAAGTTTCAACTATAATAGATACCATTCTAAATACAGAAGACAATACCCCCTTTGTACATTTAATTGAAATTTTGCAAGATGTTAGAATACATTTTGCTAATATAAGAAATGAGGTACACCAGGTAGTTGTAGATTGGGACAAATTACTGCCTAAAAGAAATGAAGTTCTGGCCTTTCATTAGCCAACTGAAGATACTTATGCATCATGGGAAGCAACATATCCTTTGGACAGTGGAAAATAAGAAGAGACATCCACTAAAGAAGCAACCAGTAGCACTGCCCCAACACCTTGAAAGCAAAACAAATAGTACAACCAACCTCAAACACTTAGAGAGAGAACGGATGCTACACCTAACATATTTTGAAGTAACCCTCTGAGTTGTTGAAATATTGGTCACTCATATGAGTTATCAATTTTGTAAAATTGCAACAAAAAATTGTTAAATTTACCTTTTTTGTCTTACTGAAAACATTTTTGTGAACTTCAAAATTGCACTTTCATAGAATATGTTGTAGCTATAAAATCTCTTTAAACTATTCTCAAAGAATCACTATCCATTCCTTGAGTCCTACATGGAATTTATTTTGATGTCATTCAATACCTAACAAAGTATGTTCTCGTCCTTTCAATTTTTTAAAGTCAATTGTATTAAGACTATTCTCAAGTATGACCCTTCTATTTTTCATTTCTTATAAGGATTCTCTTTTCTTAACAATTGTATTTAAAAACATTTTGTCTACATGATATTGATATAGCATTTAAAAAAAATCCATACTTTATATATCTCCTATCTATTTCTCTTCAATATAATCATTTATGTATCACAATTTTGTAGTGAAGCTATTGTCCTATCGATAAACCACTGACTAGCACTCTGGTTTTTTTATACTGATCTTTTTTTAAGACAAACAGGTTGTGTAAGCATTGCGTAACACATAAGAGCTCTTGGATGTGGTAGAAATTCTTTTCTAGGAGTAGGAATAGAATTTATAGTAGGAGCATAGTTCAACATCCCTTAATTCATCATTTCAACATTTCCAAAGAAACTAAGTGCTCAAATTGTAGTCACCAATGAAAGTAGACAAACTCTCTCAGAGTCTAAATATGCTTGTATCAAGTTGGTAGGAGATAGATGAGTCTTCTACAAAACATGGAAGTGAGTAAATCTAGACCTACATAGTAAATAGGTCTTTCTACATCGTCATTTATATAGAAAGGATCATGTAATGTTTAATAATCTCTCTACAATCTACTATTAAAGTAATCGATCAATTAATGTTCTTGTCTCTTCGCCTTGATAAATTATCTATATAAATCAGTTCGGGTGATAGGTGGTGTAAAATTTCCCAATAATGTATCTTTCAATTCTTGCAAAGTTTGTATTGAATTAGGAAAGTTGATGTAGTACTAAAATGCCTCTTTACCTAGTGAATAAGGGAATAGTCTGCAATAAATATCATCCTCCTAATTTTTTCCATTTTGCAGAACATCTTTAAAATTAATTTTTGTTAAAAGAAACTAAAATTATATAATAAATATCTCGCTATTTAATATTACTTAATATTTTATTATTTAATATGTATTGTAAAATATTATTATTCATTTCCATATATCATATATCATTATATAAATATAAAAAAATTAGATTTGTTAAAATAAACTAATATTATATAATAAATATCTGGCTATTTAATATAATTTCATATTTCATACTATCCATAACATTAAATAAGTACAACTAAATTAATATTAATTATCAATAAATATTTTATAATATCAATTAAAAAATAGCTCAAGTATGCAATGTGAAAGACATCTCTGATTGCTAAGGTTACGCCTTGTTGCAATGGATAGACTAAAAGAAAAATAAGCAGAAAAGCACAACAAAAGACTTTCCAAATCCCTCTAAAGATGGCCACAATGATCCTCTATCAATCATCCATTTCTGTAAGTGTCAGTATTCCTTTTTGAGCAAAAAAATATGAGTTAAATAAAAATTATTAGACAATGGAAGCATTGTAAACGATCTTAAACACATATTCTATTATTATCTTTCCACCACACAGATGTGTACAGAATCTGTGCATTTTATTGCGGGTTTGAATTTCAATTCACCCAATCTGATTTCAATAGTTCGTTCTCTATTTAGTAGTTGCTAGCATATAATCCCGATGCATGAAACCCTTGTATTCAATACCAATATTTCAGTTTGTAAATGATTTCGAAGAGTATTGAGTAACAAAATATTTCTTAGATATCTCACTGATCACCATTCAATATTTTGATTCTTGTGAACTAATTTTATATATAATATCGATTTTGTGTAGTACCAAATCTGCCATTCTTAATTTGTGTGATATATCTTCAGATTTTCCAAGTTTTTCATATTGAACATCGAAATAAGAGCACCTTTTCCCTTTCACGTGTCATCGGTGATAAAATTGACATCTAAAATAAAATTTAAAATATTCATCTTAGCATTAAACACGTCATGAAAAGTAATATAAAAGCTATGCTTACATATCATTTATTTAACGCATCACTGATTGATTTCAAGTCATTGTACTATATAGATAATTATTATAACACTAGCCCTGCAAAACTCTATCACATCACTTTAATGACCTTCTTAGATATGACAACAAATTAATAAATTATTTCAAGCCGTCATAGTACATAGATAATTATTGTAAAATTGCCTCTACAGAACTCCATCACATCACTTTAATGACATTCCTCAAAATATCATCTCCTGCAATTAACGTTATGAGTGAAAAGAACTCTACAACATCGCCCTGTTCTTTTATAAAGAGTCCAAAAATACTGATCTTTCAAATACTTGTACAGAATCAATTGATAAAACATCAAAACAACATACAATAACAGGAAACTTGAACATAAGCCAAGTATAGAAGAGAAGAAGAAGGGAAGTGACAAGAATATTTGGTAAGAAAACTAACTTATTTCATTTACATTCATTATTTATCATTCTTAATCTCCTTCTTTTTTGGCATAATTAGTTCAACAACATCAGATTTTGACAATACATTAGTAATGTCAACTAAATTTTGGCATTGAATTGTGTATGTATTTTTAGCATCAACATTTTGGATCACACTGTGTGATCCATCGTCAGAATGACAAAGTGCAAGGAAGACATTTTTATTTTTCATCCTTGCACTAACTCATCCACATGATGGATGACAGAGTGTGATAAAAAACATTCATGCTAAAAACACATACACAATCAAATCCAAAAATTTACTTGGCAAAACATTTAGTTTATTTGAATACCAGAAACTATCTAACTAAGTTCATTTAGAAAACAAATTTCAATAATATAGATACATACCAATATGTAGAAATTGATTAAACCAATTTAAAGTGAAGAAAATGTCTCACAACCTAAAAATATCTTCATTTGATAAATATTCGATTCTTACAATCGAGATAATTGACTGAATAGTAAAACTATTAGATAACTTGTATTCAAAATTCTCAAAACGACAGAACTAGGGTTAAAAATCCAAAGAGATACTTTTATCAATATTTGTACTTGTTTTAAGATATATACAATAAAAATAGTCTTTCTGTAAAAATGAAGTAAATAAAAATTTAATTCTAATTTAAATTACTGATTACTTATAGAAGATTTTGTTCTTTGTAAAACATCAAATAATGAGCAAGAATAAAATAATTTTCATCTGCTTATTAATAGTTTATGAACTACATTGTAGAAATGTTGCAACAAAGATCAGTTGTTAGTCATGACTTCTTTCAACACATGGACATTCATAGAATACACCAAGAAGACACAATTTCAGGAGTGCTAGTACAAAATTTTCTTCAACAAAAATGACTAATAACATGTCATCCAGTATCACAAAGAAATTTTGACCACTTTTACAGAGATCCATATATTGAAGAATTGGAATCTTGTGATTCATGCAATACAACACAAGTTCATCATGTCCCAAGCAAAACATGGTTTCAACCAACATCAATAGCATATGAGACTGAATACTCTTATTTGATAAATGGAACAGGTCAATTATGCATAGAGAAACTACTACAAACTCCACAAACCAATACTACTTTACATAATCTTTGTTATCATAGTCAAATGTATCACTTGCATTTTGCATCAAGCTCAGACACATCATGGATCAAACAAGTCATACAAAGATGGGGACCTCAGGGCTGTTACTTATCTATACCTATATGTGAATGTATTAACAAGCTTGTAATGGAACAAATACCTACATGGACCCAAACCACTTAAATAAACTCTTTCCAAGTATTAATATTCATACACAGAACTGAGGAATACTACGTCAAACAATTGAACATCTTTACTGGTTCAATGATTTGAATCCCATGAACGGTCAACCCATGGGTTATGATGATATAATTTAACATTGTAACTTTTGTCAGATTATAAAAAAGTATATCTTTACTACTTATGTATAAGGAGTTGGACGTCTACCTTCTTCAACAAAACCACCATATTAGATTACAATCATAATGGTTGCAATTTTAATTTTCTATACAGAATGAATAACGTTTTACAAATAGATTATTTTTATATCTTTCAATAATTAGTTATATAGATATGTATGCCATCATTTGTTATGCTAAATATAAATGATAGATTTTCTATAATTTATATAGGTAAGCCTTGGAAATTAAAGCATATTGTAGTTTCATATTATCGATTCATAATGGTGTTTACATAATTTCATACTCATATTGTAATCTATTTTGTACATATTTAAATCTTTTTTTAGTTTTGTTTTTTACAGTTCAATATTTCATGTTATGAATATAATCTTTTTTAAAACACCTTGATATACTTATTTATGCATATAATGCATCCATTCATGTAAATGATTTCTCTTTTGGTTAAAATATTTTTAAGTTCAATGAATATTTGATAATTAATGAAGCAGAAATACATTATTATAGTTCTGCTTTTCTGTGAAATTTGCTTGGTAAACTTGGTACTCACTGTACTACTCATGGAATTATAAAAAAGCTAGTTTCCATCAAATGTTTTTTAGATTTAGGACATCTGGTTTATGTAAAATATTATCATATAGTTTAGCTCATGATCCAATTAGAAACTTGTATATTCATGTAAATGATTTGTTTATTGGTTTCAAAAATTTGGATATTGATGAATTGTTGATAATTTATGAAACACAAATACATTATTTTAGGAGTGGTATTCTGCAAAATTTGTTTACTAATCTTGGTAGTCAGTATACTATTATTTTAATTATATGTAAACTGGTTTTAATTGCATATTTTTAAAATTTCACGCACTTGGTTTGTGTTAATTATTTTCATATAAAATGGATGAAGACAATGTTAGAAATTTGTTTATTTTATATCATCATCTTAGTTTAATGCATAATATTCAACCTTTCAATGTCAAGAGGAAACAAATACAAACTATTGTTTTAAATCACAGAAATTTTTAATACATTTTATGTACTTTCTGTTCAAAGTCACCCACAATAGCTTATTTCATTGTCTCTGATATATTAATCATTTACTTAATTTATTGTTAGTCTCTCAACTAACATTACAAGCTAATCTATCTATTTTCAGAATTTATACATAAATTTGCCTTTTACAGCTTTGTCAAACTTATCAATGGCTATGCTAAATATGCCACACTGCAACTATGATGCGAAGGACCTTGCATTTTGAAAATCTCAAACACTAAAAAAAATCCTCAAAGAAAATTTTGGACTTGTCGACTTAGCAAGAAGGTTAGTGCTAGACTTGAACTCTATGTTTACAATAAATGTATAGACTATACATTATAGTATGTACTAATCTAATGTTGATATTGTAGGGCAACAACAACTACGGTTACTTTAGGTGGGTAGATGATGTCTCAAATGCATATGTCATACCATTAGCACCAAATGTCAATGAAACTGATCACTATAGTTTGCACTCTCAAAAGATCGCTATGACTGAAATTGTGTCAATGGCAAATGTTGAAATATTTTTTTTATGAACATTGCACACCGTATTAATTACATTTATTTGTATTTTAATTGTGTTTGTTTGCTGGAAACAAAATGTGCACATGTAAATGGTTTTCAATTGAAAAAAAACATTTCAGCGTTTTATATATGTATAAAATATTTTATAACGTTGTTATACAAAATATTAAGTTTCTACTTTATTTTGCCTATCAATACCTAAAAAAATTAAAAAAAATTGATTCACAAATTAAATTAAAATTTGCAAGAAAATAATTGTATATTATAATCTTCATTATAACAAATTTATAATATATAAATAAATTATAATTATCCACTCATATGATCTTCTTTAATTGATAATTCACAATTGTGTCTCAAAATTTCTTCATAACTTGATTGACAAATTACAAAATATGATTGACAATACTATTTTTTTAATTCCGTAGTGTCAACCTTGATTGTTATTTATGTTAACTCCCTAAAAGAGAGGGTCTGACCTAGCTTGGCCAAGGAGTGCACTGACTCATTTTCTATTATGTACCCATTATTGTCCATGTTGAAGGCATCAATCAACACTTAAAATTCTCCTAATCATTATGGCGACATTGTTATCATAGATTGTTTTAAGTTATGTTTTTAGGGTTTTGCATTTTGTTCATTTCTTAGATCTGAACATCGGACAAATTATTTGTATCACAAAATGATATGTACATTTTTTTTTCAACAATGCATCAATGAGAAATATAGTATATATGTTTATGATATACTTTTCATTACTGACATCAGACTATCTGCCATTAAATAGGTAACAAAAATAGCCTTATTAACAAAAGGAGAAATTAGTCAAATAATGGATGGTATTTCCATCAAGGAACCATGTTTTCAAATTCTATCATTACATTCTATTGAACAAAAATTCATGGTAAAGCATGCTTGAGATGGACTAATACTAGGATGGGTAACATATATAAAATGGTAAATTGTACTGTTCCACCTTTGTTGACATCACCTAGATACATGACTACTAATTTTTCAATTCATATGTAATACCCCTCGCATCTTATTACTATTGAGACTATGTTTAGTTTGATACTGTTTTATCTTAGTTGATTAGATCAGACATATATCATATGTTATATTTATAATGTGGTGTGTGATTAAACAATTATATTTTGGATGTTAATTGTCATGTTTGAACTGGAACAAAACATTATGTGATGGTTAAATTTAGTAATGATGGATTTTATATGATGTTTCAAATGCATGAATTAATTGATGTAATTTAGATGATGATTATATTTGGTACTTACCCCATACCCACATGTGTATGGTATCATGTTTGTTATCATATATGTTTTCTAATCTGTTGACATGCATGTATGGTAGAGGAGGAGGCGTAGTTACCCCATTGAGTCGGGTCCACACGTCCCAGCCATCCCTACCATTGTCTGTTATTATATTTATATATGCACATGTACATGCAGTGGTTTTTATGCAGGTTGCAGGTACCGGGCATCGACTTCCCTGGTTTGACAGGATGAGCGTGCCTTATGATGTCTCAATGGCGGAGAAGGGGAGTTAGCACTCAGGCCAATTCCCTAGCCTAACCTAATCGTCCTAAAACCATGGATGGAATCTTACTTGACTTACCTGAATCGAATTCATTCTGGTAGAACGAATCCGATATATGTTTTCCCGGTTGAGCATGATATTGTCTTAGGTGTTGTTCCATGTCGGTGTCGCATTTTGACCTTGTGGATCTCATGTTTGATCTCTGATAGTTATTTAAATTATGTTGACATATTGGTAAATATAATGTTATTAGTATGATATAACATAATCAGTTATATATGTTTTCACTAAGTCTCTTATAATAATAATATTATAAATGGTATATATATTAATTTTATATGTATGACTATATGTTTATATAGATATAGCTTATTATATAATTTTGAATATTGAGTGATATAACTTAATGCAAATGATAAATTAGAAATAAAAAGAAAAGAGATTTACAATTTTAAATTGTTTCATTTTAGGTAGTTGACTTGAATAGTAGGGGGAAATAATAAAATATTTCTCCCCTACTTTTCAAGCCAATTTAGAGGTAAGAGGGAGAGACTTGTCACTACTTTTGATATGCAAAAAATTTAGAGGAGAGAATGGAGAGAGAGATGAAGGGTTGAGGAAGAGAAGAGAGGAAGAATAGAAGGCAATTTGGGAGCTGATTTGGAAGCAGCTGAGAGTTCAAGCTTGTGGATTGGAGAGGTATTCTCGGCTGGACTTCATCAGCTTGCTTGTTGAACCAGGTAGGATTTGAGTTCCTTAATATGTTATAAATTAGATTCTAATCTTTCCATCAAATGAGAGAAAAGATTTATCTCCTCAAATTGAAGAGTGAAGCAATAGTTCAGTGAGAATTTAGTTTGCAATGTGAAATTTTAACATCATAAACATACAATCCTTCTCAAACTCAGTCTTTAGTGAATCCAATTTTGGAATGGAAATGAACTTGTTACTCCATAACTCAATGGGACTTAGTGATATTTTAATCCAATGTTGTCATATTATTCATTAAATGAACAAATTGGTTATGTTGATATCTCTATTGTTTTGGAAATCAAACCATATCTAAACCTTGTTGATATACCATTAACTTAATGTCCATAGACTTCATAATATTTTAAGAAAACAAATGAAATTTGATGAATGAATACTCATAGTAGTGGAGGAAATAAAGCAAAATTAAATTTCAAAGGAGAGTTCAATTACAAAGAAATATGAGCTTTCAGCTCTCTGGAAATTGTATGGGAAAAGAATTCCCATACAATTTCTTACACAATCATTATTTAATTATATTTCCTGCCACCTTGGACTATAAACAAAAACAAATAATACCTAGTCAACACTACTTTACTCAACCCATCACTTCTCCACCTTGGAGCTCGCACCACTCCTTGCACAATATTAATAGCATGAAAAGTAAGAATGATTTCTTTTATTTGTTTGAGTTATGTCATCACCTGCAATTTGGATGTTTCGTAGGGCTTAGTATGGGCTTGGAAAAGTTTAAAAAAAAATGCATTAAACATTGGTCCCCTTTTTCCCAAAGCTTTCTTTTCACCACCTCTTGTCTTGTCCTTTACTCCATGTCATGGACAAGTACTTGGGAGCAGGCCTTAATGGCTATTAGGTGGCATGAGTTCCTAACATCAAGCTTTTTATTTTCTTCCTTGTTCAAACAACTTGCCTTCACCTACATGTGTGCTTTCCTAGGTGATGGTCATGTGTCACTTCTTGGAATTTATTAAAGTTGCTTTTTCCAAGCCATGGATTGACTTTGGACGCCATGTATTGGGCTTAGTTCATGTGTGGAGTGCTTGGGATTTGGTGGGACCCACCCCAAGTCACTTCCACTCCTTGATTTTCACAGCCCTTTTGGGGAAATTTTAAAAATGTTTTATGTTTTCTTTTATTATTATGGATTTGCATGATGATGTGGAAGGTAGGTCCTAGGTGCTAGGTGTTAGGGGTGGTTAATTATAAATTTGATTAGACATTAATAGGATATGTTTTACTAAACACTAAGCATGTTATTTTTAAGTTAAAAGTTGAGCAATATAAAATGGAGATATTACTTAAATTTGAATTTGGAATATTAACTCTATTATGTGAATGATTTTATTAACCATTATTTTTATCCTCCTAGTGAATTCATTATGGTTTTTGGTATTTTAATTTAGCCTTGGCAATGGAATGTTAACAATAGGTGTTATAGCATTATTACTAGTAAACTTATTGTTTTATCCTTTAATTGTATTTTAGGAGTGCGTATCCGAGATTAGTAATCATTCCATTAGTTAAGAAATGTTCTCATTTATCAAGCTATAGTAGGCAATATTAGAGTTAACAATATGGTCACTTTATGGTAGACGTGGATATTCTAATTAGTGGGATTAATTAGTGTGAGCAAATTACTTGTTAATATGATCATTATGTCTTGGTTTCTTTACGGAATGTCAATTTCTTGTTTACGATGTTCTCTTCTATGTATATCATATGTGCATGTTAAATACTCTGTTGATGTAGTTGATTTACATACGGGATTAGATAACCAAATAGGGGGTAAAATCCAGAGGTCGGGTATATGTTGTGGTTATCAGTTATCTATGTTGTTGAATGTTTTATGATGCAATGTGGATTCTATTTTCTACTACTTGATTGAGGTAGTGTAAATGCGAGATCACGATTGGGATGTCTATTTGTTCTTTTTGATTATTACCTCCTAGTGGATTTATTTAAGTTAGTGGCCAAGTGAGTAAATGTTTTGATTTGTAAATATGATTTATTTGGTTATCTGTTTATTGGAGCTTATCTTGATTTATGTGGCCACAAACTAGGATGGGTGTTGATTGGGAAACTAGGGTAGGTTATCTAGATGTGATGTAGGGGGTGGCTTGCAATGGAGCGCCGAGGCCCGCAAGTGGCTGACAGATCATCCATTGTCAAGTTTCTTAATTCCAGTGATAACATTATAAAAATTGATCTAGTTAGGAAAAACATTAAAAAGATAATTTGTGAACTTCGCCCATACCTTGAGTGCCATCGGTTCAGTGAGGAACCTTCAGGACTAAACTCAAGGGTGGATCATCGATATACTTGTCTCCATGAGAGATATCGATGCCACGTATGATCACTTGAGTGCCGTCGGTTTAGTGAGGAACCTTTAGGACTAAACTCAAGGGTGGATCTGCATGATGACACCTTCCTACTCACACCTTAGATATCCTACGTAGGTCAGTGCCTCTGGTAACCCGTATACCCTCTTGATCTAGAGTTATCTTTCTAGGTGGTGATTGGGATTGGTCCTTAGTATGTGCGTGGGCCTGGTGTTATCTCCCTAGCATGGTGGGGTGGACCTCAGGGTTCCACATGGTCGGGAGGTAGTGTACTTCTCCATTGAGACTATTGTAGATATCCTCCATCACCTGATTGTACACTTGGATCTGTCTATCACATTTGTTGCAGATTTATGTACCCAGTTATTAGAAGATATTATCTTGTACTTGTAGGAGATTTAATTTGATTAGTAATGATCCCTATGTGGATCCATGATGTATTTTGATATTTTTAATTGTATTAAATATCACTGCATACGCTACGATGTGTGTAGTGGATGTAGGTGATCATGTGATGTAATGTTATATTGGTTCAAGAGATGTATTTAATTTTATTATAAACTTAAAAGTTCTTTAGCATTTGATCTCGTTAGCGTAGTGTTAGTTAGATGACGTAATACTACGTCAGGGACCCTTGAGAATGAAAAAGGAATGATGTGTTTATTCAAACTGATGTATGTAGAGCAATGTGATGCTTTATTTAATGTGCTTGTTAACATTAGTAAACAAAAAAAAAATTGGTTGCATAACTTAGCATAAATTTTAGTGTTAATCTCTTGGGTTCCCTGGCAGGGCGTTACATCATACTACTGATATATGGATTCTTGTGACAAAATTTCCATTTTCATAAGGTGTTTTTTCAAGGACAACAATTCACATAATTTCTGTGTCCTTCTTTCTATGTCATTTTTGTCAAGGCTATTCCTAATAAGGTTATTCCTAATCGTATATTGCCAATATATATATATATATAATTTTATAGACCTTAATTAATATGTTATACTTATTTACCATCATATTAAATTAAAAAATATGTTATCCAAAATTGGGTCTATAGAGGCTACTTATTTCTTAAAACTGATCAAAATGTCACACTGATTGTTTGAAACCTTTCACTCATCTCCTTCCTTCAGTTTCTATGATCTTCGGGTTCATAGATTTGGCACAAATGATCATTCAGGTTCATAGATTCATAGATTCAGTTTTTATGAATCTCACAGTCGGTAAAGCCTATTTTTGAAAATAGATCACAATGTTAGCCAATTCCTTACCACATTTTAAAATTTCTTTGGTTTTCACATTACCAGCAAAGTGTAAAATAGTATCTTTAATTCTCTTCTGATATTTCTGCCATTCTCTCTATTCTATTTGTTCATTGCTAATGGAATGAGAAAATAGGATAAATGATATTCAACAATAGCACTTGAAGAAAAAGGCACAACAAGGTAAGAGGAAATTTGCAATTGTCTTGGTGATTGAAATGGACAAAATGATATCCTCTTTAGGACTTTTGTCATGTCTATTGCTAATTAGAATGTGTTAACCAAAATTGTTTTAGTCAAATACTTAGTGTTTGTAAAGGCTAAGGCCTTCACACAATATTTATATAAGTTACAGATATATAAGAGATATAAAATATATATTTTTATTTTCAAACTAATTATCACAAAATATATAAAATATATAAAAAAATGGTTGACATATATATAGAAGATATATGATTTTTACAAAATATATAAAAGATGTATAATATCATATAATTTTCAGTATCTTCTTCATATTATGAAGAAGAATACTTTTCATTTTCCATCTCCTTATTGGGTAAGTGCACAAAGATGGGGGACCAAAAAGGGGGTATATGATGCCACTTTTTTCCTAAAATCAGCAAACTCTGAACTTCAACAAGAAATTAAAGATAGTTAGACTCAAAATTTTAAGATGCGACAAAAATAAGAGTTGTAATACTCTGAATCTAGTTCCTAAACTACTAACTTATTTTGAAAATGGTGCAGATTAAGACCCTCAAAAAGGGGGAGCACAAAAAGTGGTCCTATTTTTTGTCCAAAAACATAACAGTGTCTGGTGTGCTCCCCCTAAAATGTTAACTTTTTTTTTGAATTTTTTTAATCTCTCCAGTGAGAAGTTAGCTAACATCACGTAGTTTATCCTAGATTTTTTTGGTAATTTTTTAATGAATGTATAATTTTTGATGAATTTACGAAGTGCGCACATCCTAAAAACATGAAATTTCTGTGTGCTCCCCCTAGAAATCATTTAAAACTAATCAAAAATTAAATTTTCTTTTTTTTTAAAGTGTGTAGAATGGAGTCTAGTTTCTAAAAATGTAACTTATTGCAAAATTCGATGAATGAGCCAAAATCTATGCCCAAAATACTGCATGTTGGTTTTTTACAAAAAATGGACATACACACAAAATAAATTAGAGTGAAAAACTTAACATAATCAGAATTCAAAATAAATTATATGCTTAGATAGCTAATAGAGAGATCTGCAATGTCATGTTGTTTGATTTTTACATTCTTTAGCGACGAATAAAACTGACAAGGAGCACACAAAAAAAAATGTCATTTTTTTGTGTTTACTGGAAAACATGTCTCAGGCCTATTTCAGTCGTCCAAGCCTTTGGGTTGGATCTCCAAGGCAAATCCAAGCATTAGGATTGCTAAATTAAAATCCTTTACAAAGCACGCACACCCTATAGGGCCTACGCACTATGTAAATTTATGATTTTCCCCGCGCGCTCGCGCTATGAAAATCATAAATTTACACAGGGCGTGCACCCTACGTAAGATATAGATTCACATAGTGATGAGAAATATTCAAAGTGGGAGAGAGAGAGATCGATCTCTCTATCTCTCTCCCTCCCCCATACTTTCTCTCCCTCTCTCCCCTTATCACTCTCTCTCTCTCTCTCCCCCTTATCACACTCTCTCTCACCTTCTCAATCTGACCTTCTCTCTCTCTCTCTCTCTCTCTCTCTCTCTCTCTCTCCCCATCCTTCTCTCTCTCCCCTACTCTTTCCCTTTCCCTTTCCCTTTCCCCTTCTCTATCTCTTCTCCCCCTCTCTCTCTCTCTCTCTCTCTCTCTCTCTCTCTCCCCTTATCCTTCTCTCTCTCCTACTCTCTCCCTTTCCCCTTCTCTATCTCTCCTTCCCCTTCTCTCCTACCATCTCTCTCTCTCTCTCTCTCCCTTTTCCCTTCTCTATCTCTCCTTCCCCTTCTCTCCTAATCTCTCTCTCTCTCTCTCTCTCTCTCTCTCTCTCTTTTCCCTTCTCTATCTCTCCTTCCCCTTCTCTCCTACTCTCTCTGTCTCTCTGTCTCTCTGTCTGTCTATTTGTCTGTCCGTCTGTCTCTATCTCTGTCTCTCTCTATTGCAGAGTGTTTACAACTTAAGCTTGAGTAAGCCCAATTTACTACCCAATAGTTTAATAGAGTCACTTCAAATAGTGAACATTAATATAAACTAATGTCTGGCAATTTCTTGGGTTTGGTTACTTTCAAATTCAGGAAACTGTTCTATCTAACAATTGCTTTCCTATGCAATTTGTAGAAATTCTCCAAGTGGTACTAGCATCAATAGCACACTATTTTCATTAATCAATTCCTTATTCTTAACTAGATTAATAGTTTGTTGATATGATTTGGTTACAGTCATACAAGTTTATAAGTTACTGCAAATTCCTGGATATTGTATACTCTTAATTTTCTACTAGTTCTCGGTTGGTGTTCAATAGTGATTTTCTTTCTGCAGATTTATTGAGGGGTTATGGTCTTAACATTTAGCATAGGTTTTTTGAATCCCCTATTTTGTTTAGATTCCACAAACAATAACAAACAGTTTTTGTCAATGCCTCCGGATGGTCTCAGGAAGTTTGACCTAGTTGATCAAGCTAGGTCAACCTCGACTAGAATGACCCAAAGGTGGATGTGTTGCTGTTATTATCTTCGTTGGGTACTAATACTCTGAGTTCCACAGGTTTTCAAATCTCATTATTTTTCATTCCACTGTCACAACTTTTACTACTGCCGCTAACTAACACATGAAACATGTTCATTTTAGGGCATCACCATGAAGCATTGGAATCAGCTTCCCAGTTCTGAGAATTTAATGCATTAAAAGGCATTACCCTAATTTTCCCTTTCATCCAGTGGCATTGGAGTCCCGTGGAGAAAAGACCATCGAGGCCATGATTTCATAACAAAGCCGATACCGTGTTTAGAGTTCAGACAATCAGAATATTGTGTTATTCTGGTGGAGTTAAAATAAAATATGGCTACTTAAAATCTTACAACAGCTAATGCATTGACAGTCATAAAGAATGTATTTCTTTTCACCGCCGGCTGTGGAAGTAGAACAAAAAACCTCAACTAATACTAAAACTGTGACTGTATCCCATGAATTTTTAAAATGCAGATGTATATAAATGAATTTTGTAGCGATATCAATTTATCTACTCATTTCATAATTTACCATGTCACAAATAGCAAAAATCATATACTCTAAATTATGAATCCTCTTTATTACAAGTAATGCTTCCAAGGTTCTCTCTGTGCCAATCCCCGATTGGACAAAGCTTTTAAATATAGTAACCATCTCCCAATCCGGCCCAAAACTAGTTGGGACCGTTGGGAGCCAATAACCAACAGTGGGTATCAAAATGTTGTATATCAACATTACAACCTAATTCAAACTAGAAGAATTTCGAACAACAAAAAAAAAACTAGGAAACGTTTCCCCCAAAACAAAACAATAGATTTAGAAAACTAAGAAAATTTAAAACAATCAAACCTTAAAAATCCTTGTGGACTAAGGTTCCACAGCTTATAGACATGCTGATGGAAACCATGACCACACAAAAGGATCACACTTCGAAAATGGACACTACAGATCCATTTTGTTTTATTACAACCAAACTTGAAACACAAACAAAACCAAAAATCACATTTGCAGCCTTGGGTTTATTGCACCATGCTCCACAGGACGGAAAAACTCAAGTCCCTTGAGTTGGCAATGCAGGGACATGAAAACCAAGTTTCTGAAGAACAACAGGAGTAACCCATGTAGCATCTTTGACTAGTTTGTTTTTCCACTGCACCAAATACTCAATATAAGTATGTCGCTGGGTCTTCTTAGCCACTCTAGTGGCCAAGATGCTTTCAATCTCCAAGGTGGGTGTCTTAGGAAGTGTTTGAAGCTGTGCATCCTTGAGGGGATCAGTACCACCTACGACCACAACATGATCAATAGAACCTTTGTACATATACAGGTCAGCAACATTAAAGATAGGGGAGATATGAATGTTTGCAGGAAGATCAACATGATATGCATTAGAGCCACATTGTTTCAGTATTTTAAAAGGACCAATCTTCTTAGCCATGAGTTTAGTGTAGTGTCCTTTAGGTAGCCTCTCTTTTTTTAGATGAACCATAATTAAATCTCCAACATTGAAAGAGATGTCTTTCCTCCTTTGATCAGCATGAGCCTTGTACTTAGCATAGGTGTGTTGAAGCTTTTGTTTGACCTGATTGTGGACATCCTTCATGACTATAACAAAATCATCAGCCAATGCACTAGGCTTTTCCAAACTATTAACATCTCTCAACTCCAAGATGCCACGAGGATGAACACCATACACAATCTAAAATGGAGTCTTCTTGGTGCTATAGTTAACAGAATCATTGTAGGAGAATTCTACCTGAGCCAAAATTGAATCCTAGCTTGTACCATGCTCTTATGTCAAACATCTCAAGAGATTACCAAGAGATTTATTAATGACCTCAGTCTACCCATCAGATTGAGGATGATATGTTGATGAGAGACATACATTTGTACCCAATTTCTTCCACAAGGTCCTCCAAAATGACCTAAGAATTTGAGATCTCTATCGGATATGATGGATAGAGGTAAACCATGTAAACAAACTATCTCCTTAAAGAACAAACCTGCCACATGGGATGCATCATGAGTGGTCTTACATGGCACAAAGTGAGCCATTTTGGAAAACTGATCCACTACTACAAATATGCTGTCATGACCAGATTTGGTTTTAGGCAACCCAAGCACAAAATCCATACTAACAGAATCCCAAGGCTTCAATGTAATAGGTAAGGGTGTGTAAAGTCTAGCATTAGAAGTATGACCTTTAGACTTTTGACAAATCAAACAATTTTCCACAAACTTCTGTACATCCATTTGCAACAAGGCCAATAGTAAAACCTCTTGACTGATTCTAAATTATCCAAGCCAAAATGCTCGGCCAAGCTGCCACAATACTTTTCTTTAATAATATTTTCCCTCATAGATCCCCTTGGAACACAAAGCAATCCACCCTTAAAAAGAAGTCCATTTTGTATCAAAAAATTAGAAAATTTAGTATGATACCTTGCTGTCATGTCTAAGAAAACCTTATAGATGTCTTTGAAAATCTTCATCCATAGCATACATGTTTGCCATAGCCTCTAGACCTGCACTTTCCAACTGCATAGATTGAATGGTGAGTGTCCTCTGACTCAAAGCATCTGCTACTTTATTAGAAACCCCTTTCTTGTGCTTAATGCTGAAAGTATAAGCTTGCAAGAACTCCATCCATTTGACATGCCGGTGGTTAAGTTTCTCTTGTCTATTCAGAAAACTAAGTGCATGATTATCAGTGAAAACAATGAACTCTTTTGGCAAAAGATAATGCCTCCATTTCCTTAGGGACTGAATCATAGCATAAAGCTCAAGATCATAAGTAGAATACTTTTGTTTTTCTTCATTTAGTTTTTCACTAAAGAAGGCTACGAGTCTCCCTTCTTGACTAAGAACCCCACCAATAGCCTTATTACTAGCATCACACTCAACCACAAAAACTTTATGAAAATACGGTAACACAAGTACAGGCTATTTTGATATTTTCTTTTTCAATAATTCAAAGGATGCATTTTCCTCTTTAGTCCATTGAAAAACACATTTTCTACCACCCTTAATAGTATTGATTATATGTGTACAAATGCCACTAAAGTTTTTGATAAACTTCCTATAGAAACTGCATAATTCATGAAAACTTTTTACCTTGTGTGCTGAAGTAGGTGGTGGCCAATTTAGGATGGCTTCTACCTTAGTAGGATCCATTTTCAGACTATCTTTTGAAATAAAAAAACCCAAGAATACAAGCTCTTCCTGTAAGAAAGAACACTTCTCTAAGTTTACCTTCAAACCTTCCTCATGGAGTCTCCGCAAGACCTGATCTATATGCTACAAATGCTCCTCCTTGCTGCCACTAAAAATCAAAATGTCATCCAAATAAGCAACTACAAACTTATGAAGAAAAGGTTTTAACACTTCATTCATTAGGCGCATAAAAGTACTAAGAGCATTGGATAAGCCAAATGGCATGAATATCCATTCAAACAACCCTTCATTAGTTTTGAAGGCTGTCTTCCACTCATCCCCTTCTCGGATCTGGGTTTGATGGTAGCCACTCTTGAGATCAATCTTTGAATAAAAATTTTCCCCACCTAAACAATCCATGAGGTCTTCCATCCTAGGCATTGGAAACTGATATCAGATGGTGATTCTATTGATAGCTCTAGAATGCATGCATAACCTCCATGTACCTTCCTTTTTAGGGGCAAGGATAGCAGGTACAACACATGGACTGATGCTTTTCCTTATGTAACCCTTCTCTAACAACCCTTGGATCTACCTTGCTACTTCAAAATTTTATTCAGGAGTGAGTTTATAGGCTGCCTTATTTGGTAGAGTAGCCCCCAGGATTAAATCAATGCAATGACTGATTTCCCTCTTAGGTGGAAGTGAATCATTAATGTTGTCAGGCACAACCCCACTGTATTTATCCAACAAATCTACCACTACTCTTGGAAAAGTGTTTTCCTTGACTCCTAAGTTCAATTCCCTACCCTCATGGTGACTTTCCTTAGGTTTGATTACAACAACAAAGCATGGAGTATTCTCTTCCTTAAGAACTTCTAAGAACTCTTTTTCTTTGACCAACATAACACCACTAGACAAGGCTGACTCATTAGCAACATCAGGTAAAGGAGTCATTGTGAAAGCTTCCCCATTTTTGGTTATGGTAAACACATTAGTTTTCCCATCATCCTAGGCATTAGTGTCATATTGCCATGGTCTTCCTAAAAGAAGATGACAAGCATCCATTTCAACTACTTCACACATGACTTTATCTTTATAATCTCCTATTTGGAAATCTACTAAGCATTGCTCATTTACAATAGTTTGTTGATCTTACTCAACCAAGACAATTTATATGGAGTAGGATGTGGAATTCATTTCAGATTAAGCTTAGTAATCATTTCCAAAGAAACCAAATTTTCAGTAGAACCAGAGTCAACGATTACCTTGCATACTTTACCCTTCACCTTGCAAGTAGTTCAAAATAGAGATTTCCATTGGGCTGGATCCTTGTTGATTGGTACCAATAGTGATCTATTGAACATGAGAGTCTCTCCTTTCTCCGGATTAGCATGTTTGGATGTGGCTGTATGGAAGGATGAAGTGCTTTGGCAATCATCCTCTTCATGAATCAATTGCACTCTCCTATCTCCTTGACTACTGCTTCCATTCTTTTCAGGACATCTGAAAGACTGATGGCCAACTTGGTTGCATGAGAAGAACCTTCCCGTGAATACATTAGGGCCTCTTCCTCTTGATCTGCCCCTACCATTGTTTGATCCTCTTCCTCTGAATGAACCTCTGCCACTAGTATCATGATCAACACTTGATTGCTACTTTCTCCTTGGAATTTGGGAAATGTTCCTCTTCCATTAAATCCACCTCTACCTCTGAATGAGTTCCCTCTTCCTTTATTTTGTCCCCCTCTTCTTCTTTGTTTCTCCTCAATCTTGAGGGCATGTTGAAAGCACTTATGGACTGAATCCAAAGTGACCAAGGTTAACTCATCTTGTATACTATACTTCAACCCATTGATATACCTTGCTAGTTTTTGTTTCTCTGTTTCATACATCTTGGCTTTTAGAGACAGATTGTGGAACTCTTGAGTGTAGGTAATCACATCAAGGTCCTTTTGTTTCAAATTTTGAAGCTTCTTATGAAGAGTCACTTCATAATCTTCCGGTATGAATTTTCTTTTCAATTCAGCCTTCATTCTGGTCCAAGCAGATATGATGGTCTTACCTTCTTCCACCTTTCATTTTGAAGAAAATTCCACCAACTAAGGGTTGGTCCCTTTAACTTAGACTTGGCTATATTCACCTTTTTAGCTAGGAGATACTTCATCGCATTTGAAAAAGTTCTCTAATGCTTCTAGCCAATCCATACATTCATCTGGTTCCAACTTACCATGGAACATAGGTAGTTCATTTTTATCTTTCATGCCCACTCTCTCTAGTGCTGCAAGCATTGCCCTTTGATCCTCCGGAAGATTATCTTGATTGGATGGATCTTGCTCTGCCTCTTCTTCTTCCTCTGACTCCTCATTGTCTCCTCTCCTCACTTGGCCTTTCAACTTATCTAACTCCCTCTTCATTGCTCTATTCTCTTCTCTGACAACTCTACTCTTTGCCATTTGCTCCTTGACTATTTTAGCCAACTCCACATTTGTAATTCTAATCGGAATATCTTCTCTATCTGCCATCTTTGTCTGCTCCCAAAAAGTATCTTAGTGGCTTTGATACCACTTCATGCAGAGTGTTTACAACTTAAGCTTGAGTAAGCCCAATTTACTACCCAAAAGATTAACAGAGTCACTTCAAACAGTGAACATTAATATCAACTAATGTCTGGAAATTTATTGGGTTTGGTTACTTTCAGATTCAGGAAACTATTCTATCTAACAATTGCTTTCCTATGCAATTTGTAGAAATTCTCCAAGTGCCACTGTGACTCTTTATCATTGGCATCCATAGCACACTATTTTTGTTAATCAATTCCTTATTCTTAATTGGATTAACAGTTTGTTGATATGCTTTGGTTACAGTCATACAAGTTTATAAGTTACTGCAAATTCCTGGATATTGTATACTCTTAATTTTCTACTAATTCTCGGTTGGTCTTCAACAATGATTTTCTTTCTGTAGATTTATTGAGGGGTTTTGGTCTTAACATTTGGCATAGGTTTGTTGAATCCACTATTTTTTTTTAGATTCCACAAACAATAACAAACAATTTTCTTCAACGCCTCTGGATGGTCTTAGGAAGTTTGACCTAGTTGATCAAGCTAGGTCAACCTTGACTGGAATGACCCGAAGGTGGATGTGCTGCTGTTATTGTCTTCATTGGATACTAATACCCTGAGTTCAACAGGTTTTCAACTCTCATTATTTTTCATTCCACTGTCACAACTTTTACTACTGCCGCTAACTAACACATGAAACATGTTCATTTTAGGGCATCACCATGAAGCATTGGAATCAGCTTCCTAGTTTTGAGAATTTAATGCATTAAAAGGCATTACCCTAATTTTCCCTTTCATCCATCGACATTGGAGTCCCGTGGAGAAAAGACCATCAGGGCCATGATTTCATAACAGAGCTGATACCATGTTTAGAGTTCGGACTGCCAGAATATCATGTTATTCTGGTGGAGTTAAAACAAAATCTGGCTACTTAAAATCTTACAACAGCTAATGTGTTGATAGTCATAAAGTATGTATTTCTTTTCACCGCCGGCTATGGAAGTAGAAAAAAAAAACTCAACTAATACTAAAATTGTGACTGTATCCCATGAATGTTTAAAATGCAGATGTATATAAATGAATTTTGCAGCCATATCAATTTATCTACTCATT